>CM053266.1:6362834-6962834 GCA_028583415.1 Protea cynaroides | reverse complement strand
CGGTTCTGAGCTGTTCGGACTCTTTCCTTGATAATGTCGACCACTCGACAAGTCTCTTCAATAAACTCTGGTCCAAAAAAACTCCGTTCTCCAAGTTCGTTCCGAAATAAAGGAGTTTGACATTTCCTACCATACAGTGCTTCATAGGGTGACATCTGTATAGTCGCTTGATTGCTATTATTATAAGCGAACTTAATCAATGGTAATTTCTCATCCCATGATCCTTTGAAATCAATTACGTAAGCTCGGAGCATATCTTCTAAAATCTGAATGGTACGTTCTGACTGTCCATCGGTCTGAGGATGGAATGCAGTACTAAACTTCAACGTTGTACCCATAGCCTTCTGTAATCTTTACCAAAACCTTGAGGTAAAACGTGGGTCTCTGTCGAACACGATGCTTTCAGGTACACCATGCAATCTGACAATATTATCAACATACATCGTAGCTAACCTCTCTAGGGTATACTGAGGTCGTATAGCTATGAAACGAGCTGTCTTAGTCAAACGATCTACAATCACCCAGATTGTGTCAACTACTCAGGGAGTCAATGGTAATCCAGTAACGAAGTCCATAGTGATGCAATCCCATTTCCATACCGGTTTTGGTAGTGGCTGCAACAATCCTGCAGGTCTTTGCCTTTCATCCTTTACCCGCTGACAATTTAGGCATTGAGACACAAATTTAGCTACATCCGCTTTCATTCCTCTCCGCCAATAGAATTTCTTTAAACCGAATATTCAGTTGTGAGCGCTTCCTTCATGAGTCTTTGTCTAATATCCAAGTCTTTATTTTTAGGAAGACATACCCTTCCTTTGTATCTTAGTACCTTTTCAACGTCCAAGGTGAACTCAGGAGTAGTCCTACCTTTTTCAAGGTCTTCTTGCACCGTTCTCAGATAAGGGTCTGATTTAATAGCTGCTTTCACTTTGTCTAATAGATCAGGTACAATCTTTAATGAAGCAAACATGTTTGAGAATAGATGAATAAACCCTTTGTTAGTTGATTCATTCGGAATATCAATCACGAACTGCTCGTTATCGTAATTAAATACTCTTCCTGTGACACACACTATAGCATTTGCACTAGCTTTTTCTTGGGATTCTGTCATAGCTTTCCTGCTTAGTGCGTCAGCAACTACATTAGCTTTCCTGGATGATACTGGATACCACCATCATAATCCTTTAGTAATTCCAGCCATCTTCTCTGTCTCATGTTCAACTCCTTCTGATTAAAAAGATGAGTGAGACTCTTATGATATGATTTAATATGAAATTTCTTTCCATACAAATAATGTCTCCATATCTTAATAGCATATACTACTGCTGCTAATTCCAAGTCATGACTGGGATAGTTCTTCTCATGTCTCTTCAGTTGTCTTGAGGCATACGCAATTACTTGTTCTCCTTGCATAAGCACACATCCCAAACCTAACCCCGACGCATCGGTGTACAAGGTAAATGGTTGTCTAGGAATCAGAATAGTCAAGATGGGAGCTGATATCAATCTAGCGTTCAATGTTTGGAAACACTCTTCAAATTTGTCGGTCCAAACAAACTTTTCTCCTTTCTTTGTCAAACTGGTGAGAGGTACGACGATTCTAGAGTAATCTTCCATGAATTGTCGATAGTACCCAGCTAAACCTAAGAAACTTCTGATTTTGGCAACATTCTTAGGTGCTTCCCATTTCATGATGGCTTCAATCTTACTAGGATCCACTTTAATTTCTTCGGTGGATACAACATGGCCTAAGAAAGCGACTTCATTCAGCCAGAATTCATACTTAGTAAATTTTGCATAAAGCTTTTCTTTTCTTAGTCGCTGCAAAGCGGCTCTTAGATTTGTGATATGAGTTTCTTTATCCTTGGAGTAGACTAGTATGTCGTCAATAAATACAATAAGTGACGTATCCTATATATCATGTAATACCCGATTCATGAGTTCCATAAAAGTTACGGGTGCATTACAATCCAAAAGACATGACTAAAAATTCATAATGTCCATATCTAGTTCTGAATGCTGTCTTCGGATTATCACCTTCCTTAATCTTCAACTGATGGTATCCTGACCGAAGATCAATTTTGGAAAACACTTTGGCACCTTGCAACTGATCGAACAAGTCATCGATCCGAGGCAACGGGTATCGATTCTTGATTGTAAGCTTATTCAATTCCCGATAGTCTATACACAGTCGAACATTACCGTCCTTCTTTTTCACGAACAATACTGGCGCCCCCATGGTGATATGCTGGGTGCTTCCTATCGCCCTCCTCCTTCGACCGCTTCTGATATAACCCTTGTCCAGTAATTCCTGTAACTATACCTTCAGTTCCTTCATTTCAATAAGAGCCATTCGATAGGGTGCTTTTGATACTGGTGCGGCTCTGGGTATAAGATCTATCACGAACTCTGTCACTCGATTGGGTGGTAGTCCTGGTAGTTCCTTAGGAAATACATCTAAAAATTCTTGCACAACTTCAATATCCTCCATTCGTGGTGCTTCCTTGTTGAGGTCGACCACGGATACTAGATACCCAATTCCTCCTTTCTCGAGGCATTTTCTAGCCTTTAATGCAGAGAGAATGAGTTTTCATTTACGGGGAAGTTTGGTTCCCTCAAAACTAAAATCTGCTCCTTCTTTGTCTTTAAATGTCAGTTTCTTTTCTGCACATAATAAGTTTACGGAGTACCGAGCTAACCAATCCATTCCCAAGATAATGTCAAAGTCTACCATCTCAAGTTGGATTAAGGTTGCCTCCAAAATCTTCTCGCCGATAAGAACTGGACATGGTCCATAACCTTTGTCTAGTTCCACTTTTAATCCCATAGGTGATCGTACAAGTAGTTTATAGTCTAAAGGTCTGAGGGACAGATTTAACTTCTTTCCAAAAGACACAGATATAAAAGAATGAGTGGCTCCAGAGTCAAAGAGTACTCTGGCGGGTAAGCCATTAATAGGTACAATACCTGTGATTTGATTTAATTTAGTCTACATGCTTACACAAGGTAGTACAAAATGAACAGTTCAGGTCATACCTGTGACCACATCAGGTGATGTGGCAGCATCCTCAGAAGTAACTGCATAAACCTTTCCTTGCTGTAGTTGCTTCCTTGGCTTGGGACACTCTCTTGAATAATGTCTTACTTGATCACAGTTGAAGCATTTAACTCCAACACTACTTACTTTTATAGAGGTAGGGCTGTTGGGGTAGTTTTGGCTGCAGCATTGAAGCCTTGAGTACGGAAGGGTTTAAATGTCTTTGAGTTTCCTCCGTTGTATGAGTTTCCATTGGGCCTCTTTATACCTCTGTTCTGAGCAAAATAACTTTCCCTCTGGCTCGATTCTAGTACTCGAGCAATCTGTACAGCTTCATTATAAATTTTCTTTTCTAATCCCAATACATGCTCACGGATGATTCCCCTAAGTCCCATAACGAACCTTCGGGTTTTGGTATTTTTCTCTTGCATGCTAGAGGGAGCAAAGAAAAACAGTTCTTCATAATGCTATTGATATACATCTACAATCATCTATCCCTGATACAAACTCAGAAATTCCTTTTCCATTTGATCTGAAACTCCTTGGAAAATACTTCTTGAAGAAAGCTTCTTTACAAATAACCCATGTCAATTGGGCGTGCTTTGTTAACATATAACTTCTAGTTGATTTCCACCAGTGGTGTGCGTCACCTTTCAACATAAATACGACACATAATACCTTTTCTTCTTCATTTATAGTCATCATCATAAAGTTTCTTTCCATTTCGTCGATCCAGTGAGCTGGCCACAATGAGTCTGATGGTTTTTCTGTGAATTCCTTCAGCTTCAACTTCAGGAAATGCTTGATCAGTCTGGAGTGATCAAGCTGATACTGTGCATATGCTCTATACATAGGCAGTTGGTACTGATAATTACCTTGGTATACCCGCCTTGCAGTGCTTTAGGGTTTGGCACTTGACCTTGTACTGCTGGTGTTTGCGATGCTTGGGGTACAATGTTGCTACCACCAGGTGCCGTACTAGCTTGTCTTGGAGGTAGAGATGTTGTGTTTGCAACTGGGAAAGCAATTCCCATAGCAGCGTGCATGTTGGCTTGCATTTTCTGTATATGCTGCATTTGCTATGCCAAATTCATCACCACAGTAGCCAAATCCGTAGGTGGTGCAGGTAAGTTGGTTGGATTGGCTTGGGTGTGCACATTCTGAGGCGCAGCATGTTGAGTTCCAATATTTCCTTCCTATCCTTGCTGACCTTAATTCTCATTGGTCTCCATAGGTGGTGGAGATGGGTTGACATTCTGTCTCTTCTACTTACTCTACGGCCAGTCATTTGCTGTCTTCGGTGGTGGTAGTGTCTGAAAATCAAGGAAACATATGAGGCAAGCATAATATACAATGATCTCATTTTAATTTCCAAATAAACAAGGCAAAGTTTCAATTTTAAAGTCATTCAGTCAAAAACAGGGCATTTTCATTGTGGGGTCGATTGTGGGGTCACACTATATGCGACCACAGGGTTGCGACCATACAAACCCTGTCAGCTCACCGAGAGCCTGTGGCCGTTCATGGGGTCGATCGTGGGGTCGCATTTTTGGTCAAATTCTGTGACCACATGATACCAAATCTGGTTTTTAAATTCTGATTTCGGGCCATTTTCTTATTTTCACTTTTGTCTTCTACTATTCACAACTCAACTCACCACCACTGAGTTGCTACAATGTCAACCGTACGAATTTGGTGATTTTTTCATCGGTCTACGACCTACATTCCGTTCCTCCAGGTATGTTCCCTACTCTTTCTCCTTTTTAAGCTTTCATACCTTGGTTTTGCTCCATTTATAGGGTTTTCTTCCAATTAAAATTTTTCTGACCGTAAAAATTTGATTTTTATTGGGGGTTATTGCTATTGGCCACCCAATGAATGAAAGCCCTCTAGAAAATTCGAGTTTCATTGGTTAGTTTAATAGAAACTTAAAAATTCTCATTTTTGACCTAAATTTTGGGGTTTTTCCTAATTGTCAAAATTCTTTAAATTCGACCCAACTAGTTTAAATTTCCAACTGTATGAACCTTGCAGGATGGAGTGGGACCTATGTAAGTCCTCCTGCCCAAATGTTTGGGTGAAAAGTGAGGCTTTTGGCCAATCACGCTGTCATAATGCCATAATTTTGAATTTTCACTATATTTGATATGTTGCTTATTGGTCTATGCCCTTGCAGATAACATGGCTCGCACTAAAGTCCCCAGAGTTCACGATCCCCGTCACTTCAGGTCCATTAAAATGGAGGCATAGTATCCCTGGTACGAGCGCAAGAAGGTGGAAAGGGGTCATTGTGTCAACTTGGCCAGCCTAGCCCTATTTGATGTGGAGGGAGCATTTGGTGATATGGACTGGCTCCCTGTGATTCTATATAAGGGTTGCACCTGTCCTGAGTTGGTGAAACAGTTTTACTATAATTTACAGGTGGAGGGTGACCCAAAGGATATAAATAGGGGCAGAGAGCTCAGGATCACTAGTTTAGTTAAAGGGGTAGAGGTTTCATTTAACTGTCAGGAGTTGGTTAATATCCTGGGTATCTCAAATGACGGTCCCTTGGTATACTGCTCACCCAAGGAACCCTCGTTCCTATCGGTGTGAATGCATGCAGAAATAGATAACCAGATTCTTTGGGATGATTGCTGGCAGATGAAGGCAATTAACCTACGTCCAGTGTCACACCCCAATTCTGTACTATTCAGAACGGTGTGATGAACCGCTAATAAACCAACGGTTCAACCAGGATCTCTAATAGGCTGTGTCCTTTTAGATTAAACCATACACATCCACAACCATAATCAGAATAAATACACAATAGCGGAAGTCTTAATATTAAATGAACTGAGGAATCTAACTGTGATAATCATAAATAAAATATCAAATTATGTTGTATCAACCGAGACATAAGTAAATAAATATCAATTACATTTCCTTAATAGTTCAAATAAAAATCTAATTGAAAACGCATGAGTTGCACTTGCATGAGGAGTCATGCGTCTCCACTATGTCTTCAGCCTCCATCGCAGCCACGTGTCCGTATACAGAAGCATTCATATAATCTTCCACAGTGGTACCTGCATCATCAACTAAAAATATTCGACGTCGAAAGGGTGAGCACACATCACGGCTCAGTAAACAAACAAAACAATGCAACAAACATATGCATGCATTCAATTCATATCTGTGGTCTGGTATATAAGTTTGCAATGTGCTATAGAAAGGTTCGGTGGCTGCCTCACCTCTATACACGAGTGTGTGAAGCCACCAAAGGTTAACATTTATTGTCGTCCCACATGCACCCACCATGGAATAGAGATAGAGCTAAAGTGTCCGGATCAAACACCGCATAACACTTCCCCTGATGCTCTACCCATACCAATACGTAAGCCCTTGCTGGCAAGGGCTTGCAAACTGGGCTCGCAACTAATCGATCCTAATGTCAAATAGTGTATCCAAGGCTTCACCCCAGCATCCCTCAATACGTCCATAGGGATAGAGCTAAGGCCCCCTGGCAGAGTCGAAGACTACACGGTCCGAGACCACCTCCCCTGATATTCTACGATGTAATAGTTCTGCTAAGGTCATGGCGATACGACGATGTCAGTGGACAAGACTTGAGTAGAGATAGAGCTAAAGTGCCCGGATCAAGCACCGAATAACACCTCCCCTGATGCCCCACTCGCATCAAGTACACTAACCACACACAAACATTCATATGTCTATTCCTAGCATCATCATCATCATCAAGTTATAAATAAACCGAATTAAATATGCATGAACATTAATAGAAGAAATATTGGATGACATGTTGAATGCACATTACAAGTATACACGCATAGGATCAGTCATGGCATTGGACTCAAGAATAAAAACAGTTTATTATTAGTCAATTAGTTTAGGTCTTGTTTCCTCACCTTTGCTTGAGTGTAGATCCTCTTTCAAGCTTTAAGAATCACTTTTATATCAATAGGAGAACCTAACAAGTCGATAGATTTTAGTTAGAAGTCATTCCGAAAATTTTAGGCTTGCTGTTAAGCGAGGTCGCAGGACGGGTCGCAGGTAGGGTAGCAGTTTTATGTAACCCCCAGGGGTAGGGTCGATGCCAGGGTCAGATGTACCATTGACCCTGGGTGCGACCACCGCATCCCTGGACTTCTCGAATGCTGGGGGTCGATCCTGTGGTCTGGTAGGGTCGATTCCCAATCGACCCCACGTGCGACCCCCCGTGGTTTGAGTCGAGAATTTCATCCTATAGTCCATTCTTTCATTTTTGGGTCCTATGGCTTACTTCCACAATCCATTCTATGCTTGTTCTATGGCTTAAAACTCTAGGTTTCTTCTTTACTTTGCCTACCATGATTTCCTCCATGGATTTCATTGAAATCCTCCCATGGATGGATGATTTGGGTTTCTCCTAGATCATACCCTCTTCATGAACTATTCTAAGGTTTTAAATCATTAATGGAAACATACCCATACCTTAGGTTTGCTGAGATTCAGAGTTTTCTCTGAATTCTTCTCTTTAGTCTTCTTCTCCAACTTTCATTCTCTTCTCTTTCTCTTCTCTTTCTCTCACTTTCAATTAGGGTTTGAAAAGGAGTGAAAGAGACTAAGGGACGTCCTATTTATAGAGGAGAACCTCCCAAAATAAGTCCCATTGAGATTAGGAAAGAATCCCCTTGAAATTTGGAAAGTTTTCTATTTATGGTTTCTGTCGGCAAAGAGGGGGTCGATGAGGGGGTCGGAGATCCCGTCGACCCTCAGGTCTAAATTGTCCGACCCTCAGTCAAATTACCAGGGGTCCAACTTCCTAATGAGGGGGGTCCGACCCTGCCTATCTGGGTATGCGACCCCGCCCTCTATTTTACTATTTTTGAGTCAGTTTAATATCTGGTTTTGCTATTTCCTTTATGCACTTGGCCCATTTGGCTCGACCATGATAGGTAGACCTGGTACAAGGTGGTAAGACCGGTTAGTTCGATACGGGTCTTACATCCAGAGCCCCGAGTGTAATGCAAAATCATTCAGCACAACCTGATTCCCCAGAGTGGACACTATGAGAGGGTTTTACAGTTGACCCAGTACCTTTTGTACTGCATCTGCACTAGGCTTCCTATCTGCCTTCGTTATATCATTATCAGGACCACGCACCATGCCACGACACCTGGTCTGGTGGGTAACCTACCCTATGGGTGTTTGATCACCACTCTATTCACTCGCCTGCAGGTAGACTTGGTCGATGAGAGGATTCACGAGGACCCTTTTTCGATTGACCTTGACTGGGAGGCCATCTGCAGGATGGGGATGCGAGATGTGCATGTCAGTGACGAGGAGAAAAATACTATGAGACATCCTCTCACTCAGGTACCGGCAGCAGATGCAGAGGCGGCAATAGCAACACCAGAGGTAGGAGCGGTGGCACACAAGAGTGATGATGAGGAGGATGATGATCGGATGTACATGGATGTGGATGCCATACCTCCTCTATCACCATAGAATTCCACTGGAGCTGGTCCTTCTTGGGCTCCTTCTCACTCAGTTGGTCCTTCATGCCCACTACCAGATGACATGATGGGGCTGCTACGTGAGATTTGGGAGGCTCAGTGCACCACAGATCAGAGGGTAGCAGATTTAGCTGCTAGTCTCCAGGTGACCTAGACTCAGGTAGCTTGGCTTACGAGAGTATATACTGAGGACTATGACCGAGATCGTGAGGCACCTCCTCCTCCAGCACCCCAGCTTCATGATGCCATTTATTTCTTTTTTTTCCTTTTTATATTACAGAGTAATTATCGAGGTTGTGGAACGTACTATGATTTTGATGTATCTTTTCTATATATAACATTGATTTTCCATTTACATATATGCATTATTCTCTTCTTAGTTTATGTCTCATACAACATAGGTGCTTATGGTGTGTTTTTATTACAGCTTTTAATTTATCCTAACTCAGTTCACGATCCTTGTGGTAGTATTTTGGTTTAATAGAGCAGAGCCTGAGAGCTCTGATACCAAGTTGTCACACCCCAATTCTGAACCAACCAGAATGGTGTGATGAATCATCCATAGACCAATGGTTCAACCAGGATCTCGTATAGGCCGTGCCCATTCGATTAAACCAGATACATTCCATAAGCAAAATCAGAGTAAATAAATGATAGTGGAAGTCTTTAATTCTAATGAACTGAGTATCTGAAGTGATAGCATAATTAAGTATCCAGTAATCTCCAATATACATCAAGACATAAAATAAAGTAAAACAGTCAATTACATGTTCCCATAACTAAACAATTAAGCTAATAAAAAACACATGAGTTGCACTCGCACGACGAATCATGCCATCTTCTTCAGCTTCTACGTCCATCGCAGCATCGTGTCTATACGACGGTGCATTCATATATTCTTCAACAGTAGGCATCAAGAACTAAAAATATTCGACGTCAAAAGGGTGAGCATACATCACGGCTCAGTGAGCAAACAAAACAATGCAACAAACATATGCATGCATTCGATTCATATCTTTGGTCTGGTTTATAAGTTTGCAATATGCTATAGAAAGGTTTGGTGGCTGCCGCACCTCTATACACGAGTGTGTGAATCCGTTCAATGGATCAAACACTATTTTTCATCCCACATGCACCCACCATGGAATAGAGATAGAGCTAAAGTGTCCGAATCAAACACCACCAACACTTCCACTGGTGCCCTACCCATACCAACACGTAAGCCCCTATTGGCGAGGGTTTACAAACTGGGCTCGCAACTATCCAATCCTAATGCCATACAGTGTATCCAAGGCCTCACCCCAACATCCCTCAATACGTCTATAGAGATAGAGCTACGGTCCCCCGATAGAGTCAGAGACCACATGGTCCGAGACCACCTCCCCTGATGCCCTACGACGTAATAGTTCTGCTAAGGTAATGGCGATACGATGATGTTAGTGGAGAATACTTGAGTAGAGATAGAGCTAGAGTCTGCTTATGAAGTCAAAGACCACCATGCCACGTCCTACCCCTGACGCTCCACTCGCAACTAACACACCCACCATACACATACATTTACATGCCTATTCCTAGCATCATCCTCATCATTATGTTATAAATAAACAAATTTAAATATGCATGAACAGTAATAGCAGGAATATTGGATGACATGTGAGATGCACATTACAATCATACAAGCATATAATCAATCATGGCATTGGACTCAACAAAGTAAACAGTTTATTATCATCCATTTAGTTTAGGTCTTGTTTCCTCACCTTTGATCGTTGGTTGTTCCTCTTCCAAGATTTGTAAATCACTTTTGGACCACTTGGAAACCTAATAAATTTATGGATTCTAAGTTAGAGTTCATATTCATTATTTAAAATGTTTAAATGTCCCATCTAGAATCAATCAGACCTCCAGAAGCTGAGTGGTCATAGGTGTGGCTGCACTTATGGTCTCAGTTTCTGCGACCACAGGGTGTGTGGTCGATACGTGTGGTCGCATATCATGCGACCACACACATGCGACCACACCTTCCCTAGAAAATTTTGAGGGCGTATGGTCGACACATGTGCCTCGTGTGGTTGACCATAGCTGCGACCACACGAGTGTTTGGTCGACTTTCATTCTCAGTCTAATCCTTTTATGATTTGATTCCTAAACTATCATTAGGGTCCTTCCTATGATTGATCTATGGCCTTAATTTCGTATTTCTCACAATTATCTACTCCAATTTACTCTTTATGGATTTCCTTTGAGTTTCTGTCTATGGGTCTCATGGTTGAGATCCTACTTTGAATCAATACTTCCTCCATGATCTATTCTAGGCATTCAATTAATGTAGGAGATGTTTTCATACCTTAAACTTGCTGAAGAATCAGAGCTCTTTCTGAAATTCCTCCTCTTAGTCTTCCTCTTCAATTCTCCTTCTCTTCCTCCTCCTCTATTTCTCTCTCTTTCAGTTTGAGTTCTAGAAGAATGAAAGAGACTAAGGGACGTCCTATATATAGAGGAAAACCCTCCATATAGGGTCCTACTTATATTAGGAAAGAACCCCCTTCAGATTAGGAAGGTTTCCTAATCATGGAGTCAGTTTGACATCGTGTGGTCGCACGTGGGGTCACAGGATCCGTTGGCCACACGTCCCAAATCTGCGACCACACATCCCAGACTCCTGTGGTCTCACTATTTTGAGGTGTGGTCGACCACACCTGTTTAGGTATGCGACCACACGTCTCAATTTGATGATTTATTGTACGAATTACATACCTATCCTTGTGGTTTCTTTACGCACTTGGTCCGATTGGTCCGATCATGATAGGAAGACCTGGTACAAGGTTGTAAGACCGAGTTAGTACGATACGGGTCTTACACACCATAACAGTGTTTTCATTGAATCTATATCCTCCTGTTAGACCTTCTTAGCATAAATCTTCACCATCAATTTTGGAAAAACTTTCCTGTTTTCCTTGGTTTGTCTTTATTGGTTTTTTTGATGTTTAATTATTACCCATTACAATCCCATTGTTCCTCAATTCTAATATGGGTTACATAGATCTTGAGATTCATCAATCTTTCATTCACTTTGCTTTCATATGATTAATTGATTCCAGTACTTCAATTTGTCTTGATTGTTTGTTATTTGCCATATGACCTTCAAGAATTCTTACTAGGACTTATTAGTTTTGATCAATTTCTTTACATTTTAATTTGCTCTTCAAAACACCAATCATGTGATTCTCATAAATCCAAATCAGTTCTCAATATCTTTTCAGTTGATTCTTCCAGTAATATTTCATGTAACTTATGGTTCTAATAATTTAACATCTCAGATTCTCATAGAAGTAGTATATTAACTCTCCATGTAGCTTAAGATCAAATTCCAAGCGCATGAACAAAACACAACATAATTTAATATCTTGAGGTTAAAAGAAATACCTGTCAGCACAGCAAGGGCATTGATCCTGGTTCCTGCCACAATTATCTGGTTTCCTTCGGGCTGAGGTGTCTGGCTCACCAGTAATGGGCATTGACTCATGCCATGGCCCACCCTGCGACAAAAAGAGCATATGAAAAAGTAAGGGGGAAAATCCCGACATACAGGGAATCGAGGTCGTTGTGGTAGTTGGACTTGCCTGTGAATTTCTCCAGTTTCCCTTCTCTTTACAATGGGGGGGGGGGCACCGACTCATGTGCCTGAGGTGTGTAGTTATCTAGAAAAGCTTATTTGAAAACATCCCAGGTGATAACATCATGGCATTCTCGTATTACTGGTTGTACTCCCAGCCACCAGGCGTAAGGTTCGCCCTCCAATTGGTAGGTGGCACACATGACCTTAAGTGCATCCGGTAGTTGGAGGTTTCCCATGACCTCAACCATATTCTGGATCCAGTTTATCGATTGTTCCCTAGAGTCACTTCCTCCAGTAAACTTTTTAGGCTGTTCTTTTAAGAATATGCACATCGCCTTCAACGTAGGACTTTTGTTTGAACTAGACGCACCATTTTGAGAATTGTTAGATGCCATAACTGGAGGTTTTTCAATTCGACCTGGGAAAAGTTTAATCATAAGTCATGTCACGAATAGAATGTTTTAAGTATAACATCATACAATAGAATAGGTATGCTCAAGGTCAGCAATAATGAATCAATAGGGATATTGTAGGTATACAAGCAAACAAACATCTAATCGGAGTGACTATATTGAAAAATAGGACGTGCGGCTGCACACTAGGTGCAATTGGGACATTTGGTACGTGTTCGACCGTATGTCAGCATCCTTGGGTTAAAACAGGGTGTGACATGCGGTTTCTCATTCCCTTCATTTTAGCTTGGTGTGCGGGTGAAAAAAAAATGCACACACTTGTCGTAATACTCTCTAAGAAGTTTCTTAGGTGATTCCAAGCTAATACTTCATCATCCATCATCAAATCACTTCGTCAAAGTAACTTTTCATTTTGATTTCTCATTTTCTGCCCTAAACACAATTAGTTTTGAATCCTGGGTGATACTCCGTATAATGGTTCAGAACGATGGGGTTTTGTCCCGAAATCACTTTAGAAAAGTTCCATTATACATGACATAATGTTTACACCCATTTCTATCCATTCTTGTAGATCATTCAAGGTAAAAAAATCATCATTTGGTTGCTATTCCTTCAAAACTTGAAATCAGTTTTTCTTATCGTTTGTTTCTCATCAACCAATAATGTATTTTGTCATTTACTATAGATCAATCAAATCTCAATTCATATATTATTAACTTCTCAATCACTGATTTCCTTTTAAATATTACATCGTTCAACATTTAATAAGCACCACTTAAGATCTCTTTTATTATTATGGTAGGTGGGTGTGTTTATCTATACTTGTATTCTAACACATCTCCCTTCCCTGACATATTTCATTCCATTGAAATTGGACCGGTTGCAATGACTTCTCCAAAGTCATCCATTACAGGGGCAACAAGACTTGCATTGTCTCAGTCTCCAGTGTATGACCGATGACAATTTCGATCAGCAGCGGTAGCAAAAGCTTGGCATCACTTTGAAAGTAGACCGATTGTATCAGGTTGGTATGTGAGATGCGATGAATTAGAACGATTTGCGATTCATCAAGCATTCATCGATATGGGTTGGTTACCGGTTCTTCAATTCCTAATACCTATACGTTCTAACCTTGTAAGACAGTTCTATTGTAATATTCAGGTAAAACAAGGTATGGAAAACGATGCAGATGATTCATCCCTATGCATTTCTTGTTAGGTACTGAGGTGAGAGATCATTTTGGACATTCATAATTGTGCCCATCTCTTAAGTATCTCAGCACAAGGTAAACTAGTCTATGTAAAGACAAAGATTCTAGTTGTAGCCGAGTAGGAGCTTGCACTGATTCGGGAGTAGATGATGTTGGGTCCCGAATTAAGAGAAAGTAGCTGTCGACCAGTTTCCAGAATATACAGTTGCATTATCCAGCACAACATTGTTCCCAGAAGTGGTCATGGATCCCATTATGCATTTCTATGAGTTTGTCGCTTATTGTGTCATAGTGCGACGACAACTCCATCTACCGTATTTGATTCTGAGAACATTGATTACTTCAACACTCTATTCTTGGTCTGGCAGTTTTCCTTGTGGGAGGTTGCTCACTCATTTATTCATTCAGTAAAGAATAAACCTTCTTCTTGATGATTGTGTGGAGCGATCTGTCCATTCTGGCTTTGGTTGGAATTCTTTATACAGGCTCGGCCTTCACGATATCATGCTCAGGGATGACGAGTTAAAAGAGATTCCTCGGCTACGTTTACGATCTAGGCAACGATTGATAAAGCAAATTTGGCGTAGGGTGATTCCATATTTATCTAGAATTGAGTCAGCTTCAACAGAGGATAACAATGATCTGGTACATTCCTACAGATTCTTATCTTGCTCAAAGCTCAGAAGATATGGCATTGTTAGCAATTGAACATGAAGATGGGATGTGCCACAATGGCGAGGGGTTTGCAATGATGTGTCACAAATGATGGTTCCTCAGATTACGGTTCTTGATACTGCAAAGCTGCAAAGTATGTTGGTAGATGCTCGAGCTCATATGTCTAAGTTACGTGAGTAACTAACATTTTCATCTATCGAGTAGCGCGTACCAAAAGATATCTCAGGTATGGATTGATGTATGATAGCAATTGAGAATGTGGCATTGCGATTATTGTACATTCAGGCAATTATAGGGACTTAAGGTTCCTCCTTTCAGAATATGTTAATTCTAACAGGTTTCGTTTCTTCTTCTATCATTGGCAATACGAGATGGTTAGATGACAGTTACACATAGGAGAACTTGCAAGTATGAGGTTAGATCCAAAGCTGGAATCTAGTAGGTGGAGGGAGTCAATAGTAAAATCCTTCATTAGTTCACCAGTTCAGTCCACTTGGCATATTTGGTAGAATAAGTATGATTTTTAGGATGATTATCAAACTCATAGATAAGCCCGTGGTTACTTACATTGTAAAGTATAAGAGTAAACATTTTGAACTTAATTCTATCTACCTTCCCACTTAATTCTTGTTTCACTTATTACAAATTATCTCATTTGGTCTGTACATTATTCTTTTAATTTTTGTCACTGTTATTTCAGTTTCTACTTACAGTTTATTCTCATTTGTCTAGTTTCAACAACACCCTCTAGTATCAGGGTTTATTGGATTCTTTATGATTATATTGGTTTGATATTGTCTTTTGTTTCAGGATACCATAGATTGTTAGTAGAATAACGTAATATGCTCTGATACCAACTTCTGGTATTAGAGTATATTAGATTGATAGTGGTTATATCACGACATGTGCTCTGATACCAACTTCTATCACACCCCGTTCCTGATGTATCTATGGAATGCAACAGGATATCTCCATCATATCTGGGCAGAAGAATCCCCTTTCAGGATCACACATCATGGGATTTTACTAAAAGAATTCATACTTATTATTTATCAGAGTAGAAATTTACCATCTTATTTTAAAAGCAATCATTCATATCATAGAGAGTAAATTAGCAGAAGACTTACAAATTAAGAGTACTTAAGCAAGCTAATAGATTTCTAAATACTTACTGTATTTAAACCCAAGTAGTATTAAATTTTCAAATGTTCTAAATAAGTAAACCAAATTAAAATTGTTTCAAACCAATTATCCAATTTTAAATAAAATATTATTCAAAGTTTATTTGCTCCGTAAATCAAAAATAAATAAAATAGTCCCATCTAAAGGAAGAAAACATAGGCACAACCTAAGCCCATGCTCAGCTTTATGAATGGCTTCAAGAATCAGATAACTCCTCCTCAGGTTCAAAGTCCTCGTCCTTCACACCAGAAGGACTACAACCAGAAGAGTCATGAAAAGTACCTGTAAATTTAAAAGAGTTTGTATGCACAAGGTAAGCTCAACCACTGAGCTTAGTAAGAAAACCAAATGTGTAACAAATAATATGCATACAGCTATCAACTATGGTCAGGTACATAACTATAAGTGTCAGCTCAGGATTACCCACACACAGAGTCTCCAAGTTGCATGGGTCATCCCCCATCAAAATGATACTGTCCTACACACGGAGCACAACATACCCCCCAAGTATGCATCTATCGTTGAGGTACAGGTCATTATTCTATTGTCCATCTGCCCATAACTCATCCCAAGTCCACAGTTCGTCGAGCACTTGAGGAGATGGTAATTCCACTAGTCAACTCGCCAGCCCATCCACACTATGTTGTGTATAGGGAGTATCGCAGCTATGTTTGTACCACTTTTTTATTGAACCCATGTCATTATATAACCCCCCAATGGCTAGGGGTAGAGTTATCGGGATAAATATGTTTGACTAGTCATGTTCACCTAATCAATCATATTACTAGACCATAACTTTACCAAGCTTTCAACCCCATCCGGTCCTAATTTAGGATATCGTGACTTGGCTAGGTTACATATAGTTAATGCAAAGTAGCACCAGTAAGAAGTAGTGCAAGCGTCCCATTCGACCTACCTTTCTCTTTACTGACTTAACCAAACATCATGAAATAACAAGACTATCTCTACCTTTCATGGAGAGGTCACGAGGCATCCCATTCCACCCCGCTTCCTAACCACTACATGTTTCACTGATCGCACCAAAGAGAATGCATATGCATGAGCAAACAATACAGTTTATTGGATGACATGTTATCATACACAAGGCATGTTATCAATCTTATAACATCACCCAACATAATTCAAAGAACTAATCTAGCAAGCAAAATATTTAGTTCCCTTACTGTTACTTTGAGAGTAGTCCTCAACAAGTCAATCGAATAGCTGTCCACCAGAGTTCTCATAGCTAAGGATTCCAAATCATAAACAATAATATTTATTGTTGGAACCTTAGTCAAGTTGAGCTGTTGAGAGCAACTTTGTATGTGTTGTCATTATTGGAAACCTTGGCAACCTCTAGACAGTTGGCAGAGTAGTATGGAGGAGAGAGAATGTCAGCAGGAAATGTATCCAGTCAGCAGGCAGAGTGGATAGTGAGCAGGCATGGTTGGACAGTCAGAAGCTTACTTGGAAGCCAGTTCCAGTTCACAGTGCTTACAGTTCAGTGAAAGAAGACATATAAAGTAGAGAGACAAAGTAGAGAAAGAAAGAGGAGAGAGAGTATCCGTGGGTCCCATTGAAGTCCCACTGTCAGACATGGTGACTGGGTTGGTGCACTGACAGTAGTTGATGAGAGAGACTATTAGAAGAAAGAGAATAGAGATCAGAAAGAAGAGAGAGAAAGAAGAGAGAGAAGGAAGAGAGAGAAAGAGGAGAGAGAAGATGAGGAGAGAGAGTGGGTGGGGACCAGGTGGGTCCCACTTGGGATGGCCAGGCTAGCATGGCAGTCAACCCTGGCCAGCATGGCCGATGCCCGCAGCACCAGGCCAGCATAGCAGGCCAAGCCCACCATGCACAGCACAGCCATGCCATGTGCACAGCAGCAGAGCATGCCGCGTGCACACTACAACACGACAGCATACCATGCACAGCATAGCAGCATTGCTAAGCCACGCATAGCAAGCCAGCAGCAGCATAGGGTTGCTGCACAGCCGGCCTCGAGCAGGCCCGCAAGGCTCGCAAGCCCGCTGGCCCGCAAGACCAGCCGCGCGCGCCTCACAAGCTTGCAAGGCTCGTAGGGCCTAGCCACGCGTGCGCGTCACATCGCAAGGCATGCCCCACATGCACATCATCTGTTTGACGAAATTCCCCAGAGAGACCCTCCCTTAGCACCCTACTGGAATGGCCTCATCTGTAGGTGATACTCACCGGTTACAGAGGGCATTTCTGAGATTGTAGAGGGCTTTTTTGTCCATCTAAAAAGGTTTGGATTCTAAATCTACGGCCAAGGAAGTGCCATGTATGTAAGATCCAAGATCGGCGATTCAAATTAAGGCGGGATTCTGTGTTTCTCTTTGATCGCGTCAAGATTCTTGCGCGAATCCTGTGATTGGCTGAAGGCGGTTTAATATGGTAGACCGCATCGCATGGAGCTGAATCCAAGATTCAGTGTAGTGCGCGTATGGTGCGTTGGCATCATGGATTCCTATCTGACAGCTATCACTTGCGCTGAGTTCGTCTGACGTGATTAAGCCGATCGTAAGGCCTAGATCAATTCCCGCATCAATCTGACAGATCCAGCGACTCAGAATGAAGATTCGGTTGTGAGCCAATAAGAATTCGACAACGGCGTACGGTGGGTCAGCGGAGGCCGCGCTACGATGCTTCGTGCCGCATGGAATCAGCCCAGATGATTCTTTTTGGAATATTCTGATTGGTCGATCTTCTTCTGCCCATATCTCAGCCGTTCGATCTCTGTTTTGGGCGTGTAATATATCAAACTGAAGGATTTTTGGAGAGTAAGCCTGCAGAACAAGTTTGAGCTTGAGAAGAAGAAGCTGAAGGGTGATTTTAGGGAAAACATCTCGTTGAAGCTTCATAGAGCTATGTTTTAACTCTTATTTTCTATGTGAGGCCATTAAAGCTTCATTGAATCTTAGGAAGAGTGCTGGGACAAAGCGTTGAGAGTCCAATGGAGCCATGGCAGTGAAGAATGACTTGTGTAGCCAGTAAAGAGGTCGATAAGCTTGCATAGTAAGCTTTACATCAGCTGTGAGCAAGACCGGAAGGTAATCAAGCACACAAACTCTATTTATTTGTACCAATGCCATATGGGAAGGGTTTGTAATCACTATTTGATAAATAATTTGTAACCCGTCAAGTTGGGGGCTTGGCTGGAGTGGGGGTTGTTGCCTAGGACTCAGTTGCAGCTGAGAATGTGGTTGATGTTGTAGCATCGGGGGTGTAGGTGCAACCATAGCATTAAAGTAGTGTATTGGGTATAATACGAACCCTTGGTTAGGGTATTACCCCATGGACTAGCCATCACAGTGAGTGATTAGTGAACCACGTTACATCCTGTGTCGTGAATGTGTATGAAACTATTTATGAGTGTGGAATAGAAGTCTGTGTGCTGCAGGTCTAGGTGTACACACTTGGCAGGCCAAGCCCCTGGTATGGATACCTGTGGGTGTGTGGTTGGTGTGTGCATGAAATGTGTTTGACATATTGATAGAGAGAAAAGTCCAGTTGACAGCTCAAGACAACACATAGTGAACAATAGCTCTTGGTAGCAATTTCCAAAGTAGTAGGCCAAATCATAAGAATGGAAATATTTTGAGGGCACTGATTCACCCCCCTCTCAGTGACTACCTGGGATCAACATTTATTAATATATTATTCGATAGAATTATTAAACTTCTCTTTAAGTTTATTATTCTGGTGTTCATAGCTTAGTAGCTTATCTGATGTTCTAAGCCTTCAATTTACTTGTTTACTAATCCTGCCAAAGCATCTAGGGTTCATATTAAATTCATTTGTAACTGTGCATAACTCTTGGGTACGTCTACGCTTGTAGAAAGCTTGCTGTGCATAGGAATCCAGTGCTATCAGCACCAATTCTCCATAAGATGGCACACTTGCTAGCAGGGATTTCAATCCGAATGCCTGAATACTAAGAAGGACTTCTTATCACGAAGTCAGGGGTTCTGGTTTCTCATTCCTAAAGTTTCCTTACATGATGTCTAAGGTTACTTATCAATCGTAATATTAAACAGTAAGTTACATAGGGTTTAACTGGTTGGAACATCCTACATAACACCTATGAGCATTTATTTTGGAAATCTATACCTACAGGTAGGCTCACAAAAGTCCTATAGAGTTACTGACCAAGGGTGGTCATCAATAAAGTTTGGTATCTCGTGTGGCAGTAGTCTACTGCACGGTCATTGGCCACCAAGTGTGTGGCACTTGGTCGACCGCAAGTCCAACCATAGCTATTTAACACCCGTTGACACCACAGAAACTCTCCTAACCTCTGTAGGGTTGGTTTCTGGTCCTATCTTGTCATATAATTTCATGATTAATGAGTTCAAGGTATACACTATCATGTATTTTTAGTATTCATGATGTGCGATAAATTTTCACATTGAGACATACAAATTTCAGGGTTTTAGCCCCTCAAGAAATTCTAATAAATTATCAGGGAGTCACCAGCCATGTTTGGTCAACTTCTGGTATTGGAATGGTGGTGGCACTTGTGAGACTGCATGTCACTTTGGCCAGCCCGTGTGGCACGTCATAGACCGCACGTCAGATCGTGGCCATCTAGAATTCGAATTTCTTTTGACGTGTTTCTCACATTTTTAATGGTCTATACACTGAGTTTGGTTTCAAAACTCAACTTCAATGTATAGTAATGGATACCGTTTTGATTTAACAAACTGTCGACATCTCAGATTTGGTTTTAATTCTTTTAGACTCGGTTTACATCTTTTGGATCTGATATTGAATCATGATCTTGGGTCTCCTAAGGTCTTACTAGAGTCTCTAACAGTCATTCTTGGCTTTCCAACATTCCATGGATCTTTTGTTTAAAATTTTCAATGATCCATTCAAAATTATAGTTACACCACGCATACCATTGTTCTCTATTTGGATCGGAAAATAGTAGTCTACGCTCAAGGCTTTGCCATGAATAATGGTTCATTCTTATCCTTTTTAATTATGAAATCACTCCATTCATCAAGCTTTACAAATCATGGCTGGGATCCAATACTCCCTCAGCCATGCTTTGCATCTTTCCGTTCATTCCCATTAACAAAAAAGGTTTTTTTTTTTTTTTTTGGAAGTTAGGAAGTACTTACAGAGGGTATCCCTTTCAAGCTTTCTAGTACACAGATCAATGCTTCAAAGGTTTGTCTCTTTATTTTCTTCTCCTTCTTCTTTGTGTTCTCTCCTGCTGGGCAGTACTAGGAGAGGAGCTTTTTTCACTCTTCTTCCTTTCTTCTTCTCCTTTTTTCTTTCTCTGCTTCTTTTCTCTCTAGTCGTGCGTGAAAGTTCTCTCTCTCAACTTCTTTTCTTTTGGTTAGATTGAGAGAATAGAGAGAATAAATCTCCCTTCTTCCCAGAAAGGTAAGCATGGGGAACTATTAATGGAAAGGGGGAGAATCTTCTCCTCACCTTCCATTCGTGACTCAATCAATGTCGATTACCATGTAGGGAATCCAATTTCAGTCAGTCATGGAGGGAGAAGACAAATTTTGAACCATGGGTCCACTTTCAGTCGATTCCCAACTCGATTTCGTGCACAGGGGGTATAGCTGGACCATGCGGTCGGTAGTCTACTGCATGCCCTCTGCATAGTGCCGGACCTCATTTTGGTCAGCCGGTTCTAGGCGCATGCGCGTCAGACCTTTGGGGTTTGTATAAGCAGGGTTCGAGACATTCCTTAGCACTCTTTGGTGTGCTCTACTGCCAAAAGGGTTTCAATTTAGTAACATGGCGTTGTTTCTTGTTTAATTCCTTACCTTGCTCACGTCGATACGATATGCTTGTACGTAGGAAGACTCAACACATGGCCAAAATAGATGTATCATAACGAGATTTAGACACGGGTCTTACAAATCCCTAGGTCAAATTAACAAATCAGAGGGAAGAAATAAAGGGAGTTTTAGTGCTTTACTGTAGTGACCATAGAATGTACATATGAATCAGTAATAACTAAACCTTTATGAAATCAATTCATGGCCTACAAGAGGGGATCAAGAGAGAAAGGAATAAAAGCTAATCAAATAATGATAATAAGAAAAAAATTTAGGCAAAATCAAATCTGAACTGGGAGACAAAAGTCTGAACCTCTATCATGTTCCAATCTACCGAAACCTATTCTTGGACAAAGATAGAAAATATATCTTCCAAACCAAAATCAACAAGAGAACAAAAATAGGGAATAGGAATTGGCACTTAAAGAGAAACCTAGTGAAAGGAAACAAACCATGAGAAAACTTACCAAAACAGATCAAACAACATTCATCCTAAGTAGAAAGCTAAACAAAATTACCTGAATAGGGAAGAGAAAAAACTTACCTGAGACCAATAGAGGTTGCAACAATTTTATTCACTTATTTGAGTTACAGTTGTGATCCCACCTCCTTCTCTGGTTCGAATGAGAGATATCTTCTCTCTTTCTATTTCTCTGCTGCTGCTGCTCTCTCTCTCTCTCTCTCTCTCTCTCTCTCTCTCTATTTTTCCTATCCTCGGTGACCTATAACTGGTAGCCGACTCTCCTCTCATCTTCTTTTCTTCTCAATCGGCCCGATTTCTTCTCCCCCATTCACTTTACTCTCTCTTCAATAATCCATCTGCAACTATCCTTCTGTACTTTGACTTCTTATCTAACCTTTGCTCAATCTCCTCTTTTGATGAATCTCTTCTCTTTATCTATTCTCTTAGTTCCTCCTCTCCTTGATGCCAACTCACAGATGCTAAACCTTCTCACCTCTCTATTCGATCCTCTCTCAACTCCAGTCGACATTCGATCCCCCTCTTTCTTCCACTCATATACTCCCTTTGCAGCTCGAAGAAGAAGCCCTTCTTTCGGCCTCTCTGCCGTCTCCTTTGCCAAACCCCCGGTCTTTCTCTCAGCCAAGCCAACTCTCTCTCCTAGTTCGATGACAATATGATTAAAAGGGATTTTGTGGAGATAATTTTGATAACCAAATGCTAACCTTGTAGGTTCATTGTATATGGACGATTCTTGAGTAGAAAAAGATCTTACAACAACTCATTATATCTTTGACATCATTATCTGTTCTTGAAAACTTCCATAATCGATTGGAGCTTTCCATTCTTCTATGCCATGCTAGTCTCCACATGGTATCAATCTTGAGAGAGAGAAAAAAATAAGAAACCCCAAAGATATGGCAATCCCCACCTTATAAATTTCATTTCAAATCAGTAAAGAATATTTTCTCAAGATAATAAAATCTCTCACATGTGATTGGGTTGCTTTTTTACTTGGTCCAAGGCTGATCTTATATACAAAATTCATGACTCTCCTTATAAAATTCATCCCTATGTCCGACTGCTGAGTTGACTGGGTGAGTTAACTGGACAGGATCACCAAAAATGCATAAAATAGTTTTTTCAAGCTCGAATTTCTCCATTCTTTCACGTACACCCTATAAACATACAAACAACATTAAATACTTGAGAAGCATCATAAATAGAATAAGTGGTGCGTACTTTAGGCCCTAAATTCACACATAAATTGTATTCATCAGATTCTCCTACACTTGAGCTTTTCTAGTCCAGAGCAAAGAAAAATATAAAAAGAAAATAAAATAAAATCTTAACTCACTTTTGTAGGAATCATGATTGCCTTAGCACCTACAACAAGCCTTTAAACCCCTAGGTCACCCCTAGTGGATGAGTTGTGTTTCGTAAGTGTTTTTCGAAAATAAACACACAAAATTTATATAAAAATTTCAAACTTTAACTTTGGTATTGAGGAAAAAGAGCACATACACATCCTATTAGTTAAGACACTCAACTTGGGATCAAGAAAACATAGAAACCCCCATACTTGAACTTTGTTACCTCATATGGTTTAAACACTAAGGTCGTATCTCAATTAGGAAACCTTGTTATATCTTCCAAACATATCTCTCCTTAAGGTGAACCCTTTGTAACATATTGATAACCAAGACCTAATATTAGCTTTCAATACTTGTATTTCATATTTCTTCTCTTTTTTTTTCTTTCTTTTTTTCTTCCTCTCTAAGGTACTCCACTTTAATTGGCTTGAGAAGTGCAGGTGGTTATGCATTCCCAAGTTACTATGTAGCTTCGCTTTTGGCATATATCCTTAAGGACATTGATGCTAAAGAGTACTTTTTTTTAACAAGAGCCTTATCCAAGGAATTTCAATCAAGATAACTCGCTTCCTAAGGCAGAATACCCTATCTAGTTCCAAGAATAAAAACTCTTATATTATTTTTTTTATTATTTTGTTTCTAGTCCAAGGAGGTCTCAACTTTATTTAAAGGTTTAAATTACCAACTATAACTATAAAAGATTTATCCCTTCAAGTGAGGTAAGATGTATTTTTTAACTTGATTCCCACCTTAAAATACAGCCTAAGTACTATCCTTACATAGGGTTTTATTACTTCGTATGTGATAGTTTTCTAGGTCTCTTTCTCCTTCCTCTTTAATAGTGATTGACTTTCCCAAAACCAAAGTTAAAAAGTTAAAATTTGTAAATGAAAGCTCAAAATTCATTTTTTAATGAAATCTTAACCCTTCCCCCATACTTAAATCATGCATTGTCCTCAATATATGCAGAAAAACAAAAGACAAGGACAAGGGAAAGAAAAAACTCCCTGAATCAATGATCGATGTAAAATGGCTCATAGAGATCCATAACCTCTTTAGTGGAGTCATGTGGAAGCTCCAAAAATGGCTTCAGACGTTGACCATTCAGTTTTCCAGTTGCACTTGTACTTGGATTCAAAATCTCAATTGCACCCGATGAGAAAATATTTTGAACAATATAAGGGCCCTCCCAACGGGATCTAAGTTTACCAAGAAAAATATGCAAACGAGAATTATAAAGAAAAACCTTGTCAATAAGGGTGAAAGACTTCTGAAAGATATGTCTGTCATGGTAAGCCTTGGTCTTATCTTTATAGATGCAGGCAATGTCGTAGGCATCATTTCGTAATTCATCCAACTCAGAGAGCTGGAGTCCTCTATGAGTACTGGCATCTGATAAATCAAAATTTAATTTCTTAATGGCCCAAAATGCCTAGTATTCTAATTCGATTGGTAGTTGGTAGGCTTTCTCATACACCAGACGGTAAGGGGATTGACCAAGAATGGTCTTGAAAGTAGTTCTATAATCCCATAAAGTATCTACGAGGTGAATGGACCAATCCTTACAAGTCGGATTGATAGTCTTTTCTAAAATCTGCTTGATTTATCGATTGGATACTTCAACCTATCCACTGGTTTGAGGGTAGTAAGGGGTTGCTAATTTACAGGTAATACCATATTTTCGAACAAAGACCTTAAATGGTTTATTGCAGAAGTGTTTCCCCTATCGCTAATGATAGCTCGGGGGTAACAAATGGAGAAAATATATTCTCCTTTAGCAATTTAAGGACTACCTTGTGGTCATGGTCTTAGTAGCAACAACTTCTATCTATTTTGATACGTAGTCCATAGCTAACAAGATATATTCATTCCCAAAAGATTTTGGGAATGGACCCTTAAAATCAATGCCCCAAACATAAAAAAATTCAACCACCAGAATTGGGTTGAGTGGCATCATATTCAGCTTGATAATGCGGCCTGCCTTACAGTAATTAAAGGCATCTTTAAAAAGACTAGGCTAGTAGAATCCAGATGGTAAAACCTTGGCCGTGGTCTTACTTGGCCTAAAGTGGCCACCACATGCCTGATCATGACAGTAAGACAGCACAGATTGTTGTTCATGGTCAAGTACACATCTCCTTATAAATCTGATTAGGACAAGACTTGAACAAATATGGATTATCCTAGATATAGTAGTTGACTTGGGAATGGAATCTATATCTATCCTGGGTGGACCAATGGGAAGGGGTCGCACCCATTATTAAGTAATTTACAATATCGACGAACCAAGGTTCACTAGATACTGTAAACAACTGCTCATCTGGAAAAGACTCATTGACTAGCGAATCGACGGTCAAAAAATTAGGCAGTCGGGATAAGTGGTCAGCAACTAGATTTTCTACTCCTGGTTTATCCCTAATCTCTAAGTCAAACTCCTGTAAAAGCAAAACCCATCTAATGAGATGGGCTTTGGCATCCTTTTTCTACAAGAGATGCTTGAGGGCGACATGATTTGTATACGCAATGCCATGAGATCCTATCAAGTAGGCACAAAATTCCTCTAAAGCGAATACAACTACTAAGAATTCCTTTTCAATGGTGGTGTAATTAAGCTATGCATCGTTTAAGGTTTCACCTGGGTAACCTATTGATCCATTGACCAAGAACAGCTCCTAATGCAAAATCAGAAGCATTACATATAAGCTCAAAGGGCTCTGTCCATATGGGTGCTTGAATGACGGGGGTAGTGATCAAAATCTTTTTGAGTTGATTAAAACTCTCAAGGCAAGTATCATTAAAATCAAAGAGCTGGTCTTTAGCAAGTAAAGAGGTGAGAGGACGAGAAATCTGATTAAAGTCCTTAATGAACCGTTGATAGAATCCGGCATGTCCTAGAAAGGAGAAAATATCCTTAATAGATTTGGGAATAGGTTGCTTTTCAATCAATTCTACCTTGGCTCTGTCAACCATGATCCCCTCTTTGAAATGATGTAACCCAACATTATGCCTTGTTTTACCATAAAGTGGCATTTCTCCCAATTTAAAACTAAATCTTTTTCAGTACACTTGGTAAGAATTAAGGAAAGATTATGTAGGCAATCAGAAAAGTAGACCCATGCACAAAAAAATCATCCATGAATACTTTTAAAAATTACACTACTATATTTGAGAAGATGCTCATCATACACCTTTGGAATGTGGCTGAGGCATTGCATAGCCCAAAAGGCATGTGTAGGTAAGCATAAGTTCTGTAGGAACATGTGAAGGTGGTCTTGTATTGGTCATCTAAGGCAATAGGGATTTGATTGTAACAGGAGTATCCATCTAAGAAGCAATAGTATTTATGTTCGGCCAACCTCTCTAACATTGGTCAATGAAAGGCAAGGGAAGTGATCCTTCCATGTTGTCGTATTTAGCTTTCTATAGTCTATGCACACTCTCCAACCTATTTGGATATGGGTTGGAATCAATTTATTGTCAGCATTAACAACTACAATAACTTCTGACTTCTTTGGTACTACATGTACTGGACTTACCCACTTACTGTTAGATATGGGATATATGATCCCATGATCTAAGCACTTTAAAATTTCTTTCTTAATGGCTTCCTTCATTATAGGATTTTCCCATCTTCGAGGTTCCCTTGAGGGTTTGGTACCTTTTATAAGGTGTATATGATACTGAACAATATATGAACTAATACCCTTGATGTCAGCCACAGTCCAACCTAAAGCTTCCTTGTGGTCTTGTAAGAGTTTGACTAACTCTTCTTCCTGACTAGAAGTCAAATCAGATGCAATAATAATGGAAAGAGTCAGGTCAGGTCCTAAGAAGACATACTTCTGAGTAGATGGTAACTCCTTTAATTCTAAGTTAGGTGGTTCAACCATTGAGGGCTCGGGAGTGGAAGTGGATAGAGGTCCTAGTCCACAGGTGTGTGGATACTCTATGCCTCTAATGAAAAAGTGTCCTTTACTCCTCCCAACTCTTCCATATACTACAAGAATTCTGAGTCAAAGTCTATGTCAAAAGTGATGGTGACATGGTCAGAGATTCCTTAGAGTATATGTACTTCCTCAGCAAGTTGCTTACCCAACCTAAATACATTTAGATCAACAGTTTAGGTACCAAATGACAGCTTTATGAGACCATTCTTGCAATTTATCAATGCATTGCTTATAGCAAGAAATGGTCTTCCTAACATGATAGGGGTTTGATCCTTATTGGAGACAGGATGGGATAATAAAACCAATAAAAAAAGAAATTCCCTTACTTTTAACAAAACATCCTCTACCATTCACTTAGGAGTCTTTACAGAGCGATCAACTAGTTGAAGTGAAATGGACATTGGTGTCACACCCCAATTCTGGCTAAACTAAAAGTGTGAGTGAACCGTCTTCAAACCACGGCTCACACCAGGATCTCAATAGATCATGTCGACAAATCATTTCAAGAAAACTAACCATAATCAGAGACATATAAATAGCAGCAGAATTAAATAATAAATGAATTGAGTTTCTAATTATAAATAAATAATTATTCTAATTATGCCATCATCCACAATCATAAATAATTATTTAATTCATCGTCTATACTTTTGAAAGAATAAATAAATAACCCTAAAGAAAAACACAGTAAGAGCACTCACATGAGGCATCATGCTCGTCCTCCACTATCTTTGAATCTATAGTAGCCACTGTCCCATAAGCTGGAGCAACCATGAAGTCCTCAATAGTGTAACCTGCATCAATATCTGAAAAAGAGTATATATATATACGGGTGAGCTCTCAACTTAGCTTAGTAAAGCACAAGACTAATGCAACATACAAAATGCATGAGATAATATTATAATTGGATCAGGTATAACTTGCAAAATGCTATGGTAAGGTTTGGTGGCCACCGCACCTCCATGCACGAGAGTGTGAACACACCCAACAATCAGGCTCCGATCCATACTACTGATGTTGCCCCACATCACTCACTCCGATATAGAGATAGAGCTAGAGTCTGGCGGGCAGGCTGAGCCACCATCCCACGTCCTCCCCCAGATACCGTACACCATACCAACACATAAACCCCTGTTGGCAAGGACTTGCAAGTGGGTTCCGTTTCTAACCAGTCCTATATGTCATTACAGTATCTATGGTCCTACCCCAGCACAACTCCTTACGACATCGAAATAGGGCTGGAGTCTGGTGGGCAGGCTACACCACAATCTCAGGTCCTCCCCCTGATACCCTATTCCCACCAAGCCCGCTAAGGTAGACGGCAATACGAAAAGGTGCCAGTGTAAGGATATATCCAAGGCTCCACTCCCCTTCACATTCCATACACTAACGAAAACATTCACATGCCTAAACAAATAACATCCTAGCATATGAATATGCATGAACAGATAATAAAATTTAAATAACTAAATGACATGTGAACTGCACAAGCAATAAACAATAATTACCAAAACAGATATGATCACAACGGTTTACTGTTATTTAGTTTCTTAGGGTTTGGGGTCTTGTCCCTTACTTGACTCGTGATTGTAAGTCCGCTCTATGTTACAGAGTCTACTCATGCCATCTACAGGCCCTACAAGATCATATTTATATATTAGGATTTGGTTGCTGGGGTTCTAGTTGGTCAGAGCCAAGTTTGGCCAAGCAAATAGGCTCCGGTAAGCATACCGGTGGTAGTACCGGTCTTACTAATATGGGCATGTGGTATATACTAGTCTCACATACCGGTCTCAGTACCGGTCTCAGTATACTGCAGCTAGTATGTGCCTGCGATATATTTTACAGGACCAAGCTGTAGGACTTATTGTCCAGTCGGTATATCCGACGGTATGGGTCCAAGAGCCCAATCTCGGACCTCCCTCTCTCGTCGATCATCGACTTAGTTTTTAGGATTCTTCCTAAACCATTCTAAGGTCGAGATACCTGTTTGGTCACCTAGGTTTAGATTATTTCGTCGCATCCTTTTCAGAATGGATCTTAATGAAACTAGGGTTTTACAGTTCTAGGGTTCTAGATCATTACGCCGTTTCACGGCTTAAATCGGTAATCCCAAACATCAATATAGAGGTCAAGAACTTACCGATGTTTGTTGAATGGCGGTGCTCCCCTCCAATTGAAGATCCCCTTCTTGCTCAACCTCCTTCCTCCTTGTTCCTTTTCAGATCTCTTCCAGATGGCTCCAGGGTTTGAGAGTGTTTGGAAAGGATCTAAAGAGAATGAGTGATGCATATATATAGTGGGAGACCATTCTAGGAAGGTCTCCTATGTCTAAAAGGTTTCCTAAACCTGGATTCGTAGTGTGGGATCCGTTGGAGTCTATCTCCACTCGAGAAATACATACCGGTTGCACTTACAGGTCTCACTCTGAGTGAGATCAGTACTGAGACCGGTATGTAAAATTACATTTTTACACATCGTTTCTCATACATGGATATCGTGGTTCATCACCCGGCCTCGCCTTCTGGTCCGATTATGATTGGGAGACCTGTCACGACGTAAACCATAAGTTAAACAGGGTTTTCGAAGTACGATTCTTATAACTCTACCACCCTTAAAAGAAATTTCGTCCCCAAAATAAGCATGTAGTCTTACAATTCTCCCACCCTTAAAGAAAATTTCATCCCAAAATTACACGTACCTTCAGAGTCGAAAAGATGAGGGTATTCTTATCGCATGACATCCTCCTCCTCCCAAGTGATTTTTTCTACATCCTGGTTTTTCCAAACTACCTTGACGTAGTGTACAGCACGCCTTTGAAGCTGTTGTATCTTTTGATTGATTAGTTTGAATGGTACTAACTTGAAGGTCAAGTCTTCTGTTAAATCTAGAGGGTCTACAATAAGAATATACGAGGGGTCTCTCACGTACTTCTTCAGTAAGGACACGTGGAAGACATTATGGACACTAGACATCGCTGGTTGGAATGCAAGTTTATAGGCCACGTTGCCATATCGGGATAGAATCTCATATGGTCCCACATATCTAGGACATAATTTTTCTTTCTTCCCGAACCGCTTCAGGCCTCTTACTGGTGATACCTACAAAAACACCTTATCACCAACGGTGAATTCGAGGTCTCGACACCTGTTATCAGTATAGTGCTTTTGACGCACTTGAATTGTCTTCACTCTTGCCTTGATCTGATCTACTGCTTTGCAAGTTTTCTCCACAAATTACCATCTGTCTTTCTCCAACCTTATTCCATAACAATGGTGTCTGACATTTCTTACCATACAAGGCCTCATATGGAGCCATCTGGATCGTAGCCTGGTAGATATTGTTGTGGCCAAACTCAATGAGTGAAAGCTTCTCATCCCAAGCTCCCTTAAAGTCAATAGCACATGCTCAAAGCATGTTTTCTAGGATCTGGATGGTCCTCTCTAACTGACCATCTGTTTGAGGGTGAAAGGCTGTCTGAACTTTAGTTTTGTCCCCATGGCCTTCTGTAGTCCCTCCTAGAATTTTGATGTGAAGTGTGGATCTCTGTCAGATACTATACTCTATGGCACACCATGGAGTCTAACTATATTGTCCACATATAATTTTGCTAACCTATCCATGGTGTATTACGGTCTGACTGGAATAAATCTTGTAGTCTTGGTGAAACGATCTACAACAACCCAAACCGCATTCACTGACCTTGGAGTCATAGGCAGGCCAGTGATGAAGTCCATGGTAATACAATTCCATTTCCATGCTAGCTCAGGTAATGGCTGCAATAAACCTGCGGGCCTCTGTCTCTCCGCTTTAACTTGCCGACAGTTTAGACATTGAAAAACATATCTTGCCACATCTATTTTCATACCCCTTCACCAGTACAACCTCTTTAGGTCATGGTACATCTTAGTACTTCCAGGATGTACTGAATATAGGGTGGAGTGAGCTTCCAACATAATTTGATTTCTAATTTCTGAATCCTCATTTTCAGGTATGCATAACCTTCCACGATACCTGAGTACCTTGTCTGCATCCAAGGTGAAATCAGGATTGGTTCGACCCTTTTCCAAATCTTCTTGCACTGTCCTGAGGTATGGGTCCTGTAGGACTGCTGCTTTTACCTCCTCTGTCAGGTCAGGCAAAATCTTCAGTGCTGTAAACATCAGGGTAAACTTGTGTATCAAGCCTTGCTCCACTGGATCATCTGCTGATTTTAGTAAGAGCTGCTTCTCAATCTTCGATGAGCCAGAAACTACAGCACACAAAGGAGCATTTGTACTCAGCCTTGCTTCAGGATTTGACACCCATTTCCTACTCAGAGGATCAGCTACAACATTTGCTTGACCTAGATTGTACTGAATGTCATAGTCGTTGTCACACCCCAATTCTGCACCAACCAGAACGGTGTGATGAACCATCAATAAACCAACGGTTCAACCAGGATCTCAAAATAGGCTATCCCACATATGATAAACCAAAATACATTCCACCTTAATCAGAGATAATAAAATAAATAGCGGAAGTCTTATAGATAATGAACTGAAGTCTAACTGTGATAACCATAAATAAATATCAAAATATTGATAAATCAACTGAGACATAATTAAATAAATATCAATTACATGTCTTTAATAAAATTTAACAAAATCTAATCGAATACGCATGAGTTGCACTCGCATGAGGAGTTATGCATATCCACTAAATCTTCAGCTTCCATTGTCACCACATGCCAGTACACAGGAGCGTTCATATAATCTTCGACGGTGGTACCTGCATCATCAATTAAAAGTATTCAAATTTGAAAGGGTGAGCACACATCACGGCTCAGTGAGCAAACAAAACAATGCAACAATACATATGCATGCAATCAATTCATATCTTTGGTCTGGTTTAAAGTTTGCAATGTGCTATAGAAAGGATAGGTGGCCGCCGCACCTCTATACACGAGTGTGTGGAAACGCCCAATGAAAATGGCACCGTCGCCCCACATGCACCCACCATGGACAATATACACCCCATGAAAAGGGCATGGCTGCACCGGTTGCCCATACCAACACATAAGCCCCTGTTGGCGAGGGCTTGCAAACTGGGCTCGCAACTAACCAACCCTAATGTCAAACAATGTATCCAAGGCCTCACCCCAGCATCCCTCAATACATCCATAGAGATAGAGCTAGGGTCTGGTGACCAGGCTGAACCACAATGCCACATCCCCCCTGATGCCCTACGACATATTAGTTCCGCTAAGGTAATGGCGATACGACGATGTTAGTGGACAAGACTTGAGTAGAGATAGAGCTAGAGTCTGGTGACCAGGCTGAACCACAATGTCACGTCCTCCCCCTGATGCTCCACTCGCATCAAGCACACTAACATTTGCTTAGTGGACATGACTTGAATAGACCATGGCACAATATACCCCGATAAGAACGACATCAAAGTACCGATTGATACCATCCTACCCGCACCATGTACACCAACCAAACACAAACATTCACATGCCTATTCCTACCATCATCATCATGTTATAATCAATAAATCTAAATATGCATGAACAGTAATAATAGAAATATTGGATGACATGTTGAATGCACATTACAAGCACACACGCATATCACAATCATGGTATTGGACTCAAAAAAATAAAAATAGTTTGTTATTAACCAATTAGTTTAGTTATTGTTCCCTCACCTTAGCTTGTTAATAGATCCTCTTCCAAGCTTTAGAATCACCTTTATAATGTTATTATATTGCTAGAAGACCTAACAAAGTCGATAGAATTTAATTAGAATTAATTCCGAATTTAAAAACCATGCTGTTAACTGAAGGTCGGAGGTAGGGTCGGAGTCATTATCGACCCTGGGTGCGACCCTCCCCCTAATCTAAACTTCCCGAACACTGAGGGTCGATGCTAGGGTCGGATCTGCCATCGACCCTAGGTGCGACCCTCCATGGTTTGAGTCGAAAATATCAGATTTCGTTCTCTCTTTCATGGTTGGGTCCTATGGCTTACTTCCACAATCCATTCTATACATGTTCTATGGTTTAGAACTATACTTTATTCACCTACATGGTTTTAATGATCTCCTCCATGATTTTCCATGAAAACCTAACCATGGATGGATGATTTGGGTTTCTTCTAAGTCATACCCTTTTCATAAACCATTCTAAAGTCTTAAATAAATCATGGGGAATGTATTCATACCTTAGGTTTGCTGAGATTCAGAGTTCCTCTGAATTTCCTCTTCTTCCTTAGCCTTTTCTTCAAGTTTTCCTTCTCTTATTCTCTTCCTTCTCTTCTCTTTCTCTCAATCCAATTAGGGTTGTAAAAGGAGTGAAAGAGGCTTAGGGACATCTTATTTATAGGGCAAAACCTTCCAAAATAAGTCCCATTGAGTTTAGGAAAGGTTCCAATCGAAATTAGGAAGGTTTCCTAATTTTCGGTTCGTGCTGTTTTTCCCGAATACCAAGGGTTGATGGGAGGGTCGATGGGAGGGTCGGAAAACTCATAGACCTTGCGACCCATGGTTGAGGGTCGATGGTGAGGGTCGATGGGAGGGTCGGACCTGCCTGTTAAAACCTGCAACCTTACCCTCATTTTAACTGCTTTTGGGCAAATTTTCATATTGGGTCTTAGTTTTTCTTCACACATTTGGTCCACTTGGCTCGACCATGATATGTAGACGGGTCCCGACACAAAATATAAGGTTAGTCCGGGTTCGTGGCGTGCGGTTCTTACAACTCCACCACTCTTAAAAGAAATTTCGTCATCGAAATTTGAAAGTACGGATCTTACAACTCCCCCATCCTTAAAATAAATTTTGTCCTCAAAATTTGAATTTACTTCGGAGTCACTAGGTGGGAATTCTATTTCCGCATTGCATCTTCTTCTTTCCATTCCGTCTTCTCCACGTCTTGTCTTCGTTAGATTATCTTCGTATAATTGATACCAAGCTTTTAAGGTGTTGTACCTTTCAACTAGTGAATTAGGCTGGTACCACTTCAATAGTTAAATCTCCTATTTAATCCAGTGATTCCGTGGTCAATACTTTTGATATGGATCTCTAATGTACTTCTTCAATAGAGACACACGAAATACATCATGCACACTAGACATGGATAGCGGTAACGCTAATTGATATACAAGTTTTCTATGTCTCCCAAAGTTTATAAAATCCGACACCTATATAGAATACAACTTTCCCTTCTCATTGAATTGTTTTAAACCATGCATAAGTGATATCTCCAAAAGCACTTTGTCGCTTATGGCGAACTCAAGGTCTTGGTGTCTTTCCTGGCAATCCTGAGCTATCCTGGCCCTTTTTCTTTGATCTTGTCTGCCACTCGACAGTTTCTGCAATTGACTTAGGTCTTAAAACTCTTCATTCACTAACTTCATTCCAAAAGAAAAAAATTTAACATTTCTATCGTATCTTCTTCCTAGGTAACATTACATGGTAGTTTAATAACAACTTCAATTCACGGTACCTTCTCAACTCAAGTTCCTTGAAATCAATTTTACAAGCTCGGAGCATATCTCTTAGGATTTGTATAGTCCACCCCGACTGTCCGTCGGTTTAAGGTAAAATGCGGTACTAAACTTCAACTTTGTTCCCATTGTTTCCTATAAATCCTTCCAAAACTTCAAGATAAAGCATGAGCTTCTGGCCGACACTAAGCTCTCATGCATACCATTCAATCTGACAATACTATCCATATATAGCTTAGTTAGCCGCTCCAAAGCATACCGAGGTTGTATCGTAATGGAATAAGCTATCTTCGTAATGTGATCAACAATCACTCAAATTGCGTCAACCGATCAGTGGCATACCAGTGACGTAGTTCATTGTAATGCAGTTCCACTTTTAGACTGGCTCCGATAGTTATTATAGTAAGCCATGTTGGTCTTTGTCTTTCGGCCTTTACTTGCTGATAATCCAGACACTGGAACACGCACTACACCACTTTGTTATCATTCCTCTTTACCAATACAATCTCTTCGGCTCATGATACATGTTGGTATTCCAGGATGTCCTAAATATTGAGTACAATGAGCTCTTATCATTATCCTCTTCCTGACATCCGAATATTTATCTTCAGGTATTCAGAATCTACCACTGTATCTGAGTACCGTCTCCGCATCCAAAATAAGTCAGGTTTTGGTTTTTCCTTTCTCCAAATCTCCTTGCATTGTTCTTATATACAGATATAATAAAATTACTATTTTTTTTTCATCCCTAAGTTCTCGCTCAGTTGGATAATCACGAGTTTCTATTATATGTTACTCTTCTTCCAAATCTGAATCTGTTGCTGCAGAACATAGGGCAGCATTTATATTGGGTCCTTCTTTGGACTTCATAATTCCCTTTTTGCTTAAGGCCTTAGCTACTACATTAGCCTCGCTCATGTGACATTGAATATCACAGTCTTAATCCTTGAGCAATTCCAACCATCTCCTTATCCTCATGTTCAACTCTTTCTAATGAAGAGCTAAATAAAACACTTGTAATCCGATCTAATCTAAAATTCTTCTCTGTTTAAATAATGTCTCCAAGTCTTGATTGCATGAATCACAATTGTTTACTCCAATCATGAGTGGGGTAACTCTTCTCATGCTCTTTCAGTTTTCTTAAAGCATATGAAATCGCTTATTTACCTTACATCAACCCGCATCCTAGATCCAATCCGAAAGCTCCGATGGATAGGGTAAAAGGTTTCCCTGGTGCCGAAACGATCAAGATGGGAGCTGATACCAATCTTACTTTAGAATCTAGAAATATTCTTCACCCTTGTCAGTCAAATTAAACTCCTCTCCTTTCCTGGTTAGCTTGGTAAGAGGTTTTACAATCTTAGAGTGGTCCTCCATTACTTCATCTGAGGTTCATTGGCTATGGCATTTAATCTGAATCCAATCGTCTTTCTTCCAATAATTCCTTATTCACTAAACATTTTTATCAAAAAGGTCAGAGGATGAATGAATCAACATGTTTATCCAAAAACAATTCATTTCCTTCTTTCAATTTAGTATAATGACGAACACTTGCTTTTTCTAGTGAACTTAGGTTTAAAGATCAAGAGTAAATCTGTGGTAATCCAAATATATGGAAATAGAGGTTTTACAACTCTTAACCTCATCGTTACAGGTTCTATATAATGCCATTGGTCAAGGCATTACAGGAATAAATCTGAAGAAGATTTCGTACATCAGTAAATCAGGTATAAATCAGAAGATGTACGCTCAACATGATTAAACATTTAACTGTTCATTCAGTTCATATCTTTGTTCATGTTGTTGATCATGAGAGTGGTTCAGATTGGTATAATCAGGACTAAGACTAAAGAAACAATATCTATAACTTCAGTTGACAGGTTGAATCAAGAAGGTATCCTGTCAAGGTCCGAGAATTAAAATCTGGTATGTTCATCCTCTATAATCATAAGTGTAAATCAATAATGCACTGCATCCTATATAAACCTCTCTAGATATATGGCCATAATAGATTTGATCCCTTGCTGAAAATGTCCGAGGTATCATCTTCAGAAGACATTCTTCAATCCTTGTCGGATCATTCTGTCATGATGCAACTATCCCATACATCGGTGGCTGATAAGGTTAACCACCTTGATACACTGCTTGTTGTGCACCAAACTTCTACACTGGGGGTGTGCATTACTGGGACTTGCTATATGGTAGGCACTGTGTTATAGTTAACAGGTGTTGGGGTACAATGTTGCTACCAATTTGTACCGTATTTGGTTTGACTCGGAGGTGTTGATGTAGCATCAGCAACTTGGGTAGTGATTTACATAGCAACTTGCATAGTCGGTCTCATCTGTTGTTGCTCTTGTATTTTATTGGGTCAAGTTTATGACAACCATAACCAAGGTACTTAATAGTCCAGGTGGTTGGCTGGAGTGGTCTGGTTGTTCACCTCCTTTGATTCGCTTTAATCTGATTATCATTATCTAGCATCTGCTCAGATGAGTTTTCATTATCCATTATCGATCCTGATAGTTGTGGGGTCAAGTTGCAACATCCTCTTCTTGCTTAGTGGGTAATAGATTAGCTTGTAATGGATCTCACTCTGAGTCTCCACGTCACCCAGGAGTATAGCTTTACTTTCTTTTATAGTTACTCTCATCTTTGGTGTATAGCTATTGTTCTCCTATCTCTATTGGATTCGGCCCGAGATCTTTTCCTTTACCTTTGAAGGGAATTAGGCATTACTAGCCATTTTCTCCTTCCTTTGTCATACGTCGAGTTTTACATCTTGTGAGTACCAACTCGGCATTCAATTTTCTACTTTACAGAAGCTCCCTTCTTGCTACTGTACTATATCCTTGCATACTTGGATAACTACCCAACTTATAGGTAATACCCTATATTATTTATTTATTAGGATAATTTTTTTTGGTCTTCTCTTTCTGTTTGAGTGTATATATATGGTTCCACCTTTTATATGTACATTATTGTCTTGTTTAATTTCTGTCTCAACTAACACAGGTGCTTATGGTTTGTATAAAAGTTTTTTTTTTAATTTATCCTAACTCAGTTCATGGACTCCAGTGGAAGTATTCAGGTTTAATGGGTAAGGCCTACGAGAGCTCTGATACCAAGTTGTCACACCCCAATTCTACACCAACCAGAATGGTGTGATGAACCGTCAATAAACCAACAGTTCAACCAGGATCTCAAAATAGCATATCCCACATATGATAAACCAAAATACATTCCACCTTAATCAGAGATAATAAAATAAATAGCGGAAGTCTTACAGATAATGAACTGAAGTCTAACTGTGATAACCACAAATAAATATCAAATTATTGATAAATCAACTGAGACATAATTAAATAAATATCAATTACATGTCTTTAATAAAATTTAACAAAATCTAATCGAATACGCATGAGTTGCACTTGCATGAGGAGTCATGCATATCCACTAAATCTTCAGCTTCCATTATCGCCACATGCCGGTACACAGGAGCGTTCATATAATCTTTGACGGTGGTACCTGCATCATCAACTAAAAGTATTCGAATTTGAAAGGGTGAGCACACATCACGGCTCAGTGAGAAAACAAAACAATGCAACAATACATATGCATGCAATCAATTCATATCTTTGGTCTGGTTTAAAGTTTGCAATGTGCTATAGAAAGGATAGGTGGCCGCCGCACCTCTATACACGAGAGTGTGGAAACGCCCAATGAAAACGGCACCGTCGCCCCACATGCACCCACCAAGGACAATATACACCCCATGAAAACGGCATGGCTGCACCAGTTGCCCATACCAACACGTAAGCCCCTGTTGGCGAGGGCTTACAAACGGGGCTCGCAACTAACCAACCCTAATGTCAAACAATGTATCCAAGGCCTCACCCCAGCATCCCTCAATACATCCATAGAGATAGAGCTAGGGTCTGGTGACCAGGCTGAACCACAATGCCACGTCCCCCCCTGATGCCCTACGACATATTAGTTCCCCTAAGGTAATGGCGATACGACAATGTTAGTGGACAAGACTTGAGTAGAGATAGAGCTAGAGTCTGGTGACCAGGCTGAACCACAATGTCACGTCCTCCCCCTGATGCTCCACTCGCATCAAGCACACTAACATTTGCTTAGTGGACATGACTTGAATAGACCATGGCACAATATACCCCGATGAGAACGGCATCGAAGTACCGGTTGATACCATCCCTACCCGCACCATGTACACCAACCAAACACAAACATTCACATGCCTATTCCTACCATCATCATCATGTTATAATCAATAAATCTAAATATGCATGAACAGTAATAATAGAAATATTGGATGACATGTTGAATGCACATTACAAGTACACACGCATATCACAATCATGGTATTGGACTCAAAAAAATAAAAACAGTTTGTTATTAACCAATTAGTTTATGTCTTGTTCCCTCACCTTAGCTTGTTAATAGATCCTCTTCCAAGCTTTAGAATCACCTTTATAATGTTATTATATTGCTAGAAGACCTAACAAAGTCGATAGAATTTAATTAGAATTAATTCTGAATTTAAAAACCATGCTGTTAACTGTGGGTCGGAGGTAGGGTCAGAGTCATGATCGACCCTGGGTGCGACCCTCCCCCTAATCTGAACTTCCCAAACACTGAGGGTCGATGCTAGGGTCAGATCAGCCATCGACCCTAGGTGCGACCCTCCATGGTTTGAGTCAAAAATATCAGATTTCATTCTCCCTTTCATGGTTGGGTCTATGGCTTACTTCCACAATCCATTATATACATGTTCTATGGTTTATAACTATACTTTATTCACCTACATGGTTTTAATGATCTCCTCCATGGTTTTCCATGAAAACCTAACCATGGATGGATGATTTGGGTTTCTTCTAAGTCATACCCTTTTCATAAACCATTCTAAAGTCTTAAATAAATCATGGGGAATGTATTCATACCTTAGGTTTGCTGAGATTCAGAGTTCCTCTGAATTTCCTCTTCTTCCTTAGCCTTTTCTTCAAGTTTTCCTTATCTTATTCTCTTCCTTCTCTTCTCTTTCTCTCAATCCAATTAGGGTTGTAAAAGGAGTGAAAGAGGCTTAGGGACGTCCTATTTATAGGGCAAAACCTCCCAAAATAAGTCCCATTGAGTTTAGGAAAGGTTCCAATCGAAATTAGGAAGGTTTCCTAATTTTCGGTTCGTGCTGTTTTTCCCGAATACCGAGGGTCGATGGGAGGGTCGATGGGAGGGTCGGACAACTCATAGACCCTGCAACCCATGGTTGAGGGTCGATGGTGAGGGTCGATGGTGAGGGTCGATGGGAGGGTTGGACCTGCCTGTTAAAACCTGCGACCCTACCCTCATTTTGACTATTTTTGGGCAAATTTTCATATTGGGTCTTAGTTTTTCTTCACACATTTGGTCCACTTGGCTCGACCATGATATGTAGATGGGTCCCGACACAAAATATAAGGTTAGGCCGGGTTCGTGGCGTGCGGGTCTTACAGTCGTAGTCTTTGAGTAATTCTAACCACCTCCTTTGCCTCATGTTTAGGTCCTTTTGGGTGAAAAGATATGTCAGGATTTTGTGGTCAGATTTGAACTGAAATTTCTCACCATACAGGTAGTACCTCCAAGTCTTGATAACATGAATAACTACTGCCAATTCTAGGTCATGTGTAGGATAGTTCTTCTCATGCTCCTTCAGTTGTCTTGAGGTGTAGGCGATTACTTCTTCTCCTTGCATTCGCACACATCCCAGTCCCAAACCCGAAGCATCTGTATACAGTGTAAGGCCTGGAGTAGGAATTTTCAATAAAGGTGCTAAAACCAGTCTTGATTTCAATGTCTGGAAGCATTTTTCACATTCTTCCATCCATATGAACTTTTCTCCCTTCTTGGTGAACCTGGTGAGTAGGACGATAATCTTGGAATAATCTTCCACAAATCATCTATAATATGTCGCTAGTCCCAGAAAGCTACGAATCTCAGCAACTGTCTTCGGCGCTTCCCAACCTACTATGGCTGCAATCTTGCCTGGATCCACCTTATCCTTCAAAAGATACCACGTGACCCAAGAAGGCCACCTCATCTAGCCAAAATTTACATTTCTTGAATTTTGTATTGAACTTCTCTCTTCTTAGTCTCGGTAATGCAGCTCTTAAGTGCATTGCATGAGCCTCCTTGTCCTTGGAGTAGACCAAAATATCATCTATGAATACGATAACCGATGTATCCAACATCTCATGGAACACTCGGTTCATCAGTTCCATGAACGAACCAGGTGCATTTGTCGACCCAAAGGACATCACAAGAAACTCATAGTGCCCATACCTTGTTTTAAAAGCTGTCTTGAGAATGTCTGTCTCCTTGATATTGAGTTGATGGTACCCTGACCTCAGATCGATCTTTGATAATACACTTGCACCTTGCAGTTGATTAAACAAGTCATCTATTCTAGGTAGTGGGTACGTGTTCTTGATGGTGAGCTTGTTTAGTTCTCGGTAGTCCATATACAGGTGTACGCTACCTCTTTCTTCTTGACAAATAGCACAGGTGCTCCCCAAGGTGATATACTTGGCCTTACGAATCCCTTGTCCAATAATTCTTGCAACTGGGTCTTCAATTCCTTCAACTCTATAGGAGCCATTCTATAGGGTGCTCTAGACACCGACGCTACCCCTGGTAAAAGATTTATCACAAACTCAGTCTCCCTGTCTGGTGGTAATCCAAGTAGGTCTTCTGGGAACACATCAGAAAACTTTCGCATTACCTCGATGTCTTCCATCTTTGGCAAGTCAGCGGTCACACCTAGAACTGATACGAGGTATCCTACTCCCCCCTTCTCTAAGCACTTCTTTGCTTTTAGGGCGGAGAGTGTAAGCTTTCTCTTCCTAGGCAATTTAGTCCCTTTAAAGTTGAACTCCCTGCCTTCACTGTCCTTGAAGGCTAACTTCTTCTCAACACACAATAAGCTTACTGAATGCTGAGATAACAGTCCATTCCCAGAATGACATCGAAATCCGACATCTCAAGCTTGACTAGATTGGCTTCCAAATCCCGCCCTTCAATATGTACTGGGAAAGGTCCATAATACTCTTTTAATACCACTTCCATTCCCATGGGGGATCGAACTAACAGACTTGGTTCCAAAGTCTTGATTTGTTGATCTAGTCCTTTTCTAAATGATACTGACACAAAGGAATGGGTGGCCCCTGAGTCAAATAGGACTCTAGCAGGTACCCTGCTATGTTTACTGTACCTGAGGTTTTTAATTAGCCCTTAGTTCTATATGCTCATACAAATAATGCAGTAACTAAAGGACTAAGTATAGAATCATACCAGTAACCACATCAGGTGATGTGGCTGCTTCCTCCGTGGTAATGGCATACACCTTGCCTTGTTGTAGTTCCCTCTTGGGTAGTGGGCATGTTCTGGCATAGTGGCCCACCTGTTAACAATTGAAGCCCTTCACATTGGTGTTCTGGCCCATTGCTTGCTGTGTCACTGCAGGAACAGAACTGGGTGCCACAATGTTAGCTGGTGGCCTGAATGGACGATAAGGTCTGTTGCTTCTTCCCCCCTAGGCCTCAGGGTTAGGCCTCTTCAGACCCCTTTTCTGTGCAAAGAAACTGTCTCTCTAGCTTGCTTCAATGACTCAAGCCACCTGTACTGCTTCATTATAGATTTTCAGTCCCCGCCCCAATACATGATCTCGTATGACGCCTCTAAGATCCATTGTAAAGCGACGGGTCTTAGTTTCTTCCTCCTACACTGGTTGGAGCAAAGAAAAACAACTCCTCATACTTCTATTGGTATGCCTCCACGGTCATCTGAGACTGTTGTAGATTGAGGAACTCCTTCTCCATCTGGTCACGGAAGCTCCTTGGAAAGTATTTTTCAAAGAAGACCTCTTTGAATATGGCCCAAGTGATTATACCATGCTTCATTTCCAAATATGCTTTGGTCGAGTTCCACCATCCATTGGTTTCTTCCTTGAGCATATGGGTGGCATATAATACTTTCTCCTCATCAGAAAACTCTAGCAAGCGGAAGTTCTTTTCCATCTCAGCTATCCACTGTGTTGGCCACAGTGATTTCCCTGGCTTCCCCATAAAAGTTGGTGGCTTTAACTTTAGAAATCCATCTACCGCTCTAGAAAGACTACTCTGCCCATATGGTGCCTGTCCATACGGTGCCTGACCATACCATTACGACTGATATGAGTAACCACTCTGATATACTCCCTGATATCCACCATGATATGCACCCTGATATCCACCCTGATCCTAGTTAGGGGTGGGTGTCCCTGTAACCTGCTGGGGAAACTTGTTGTGCCGGTTTGGTTGCTGTTGTTGTCCCTCAGTAGCTGTACTAACCCCCACAGGTACTGTATTTTCATTTTCTATGTTTGTGGGTGGCATATTTTCAGGTGCAGGCCTAAGTGGCCTAAACATCTTCAATATTTCGTCAAAGAACTTCTTCTGCTGTGCCTCCATCTGGTGCACTATGGCCACAATGTTTGTATGAGGAGGACCTAGCAATGGATGTTGTGTGTGATGTGCTGGAGTTTCTTTATTGCTCCCCACCTGATTTCCACTCCCATTGAGAGGATAGTGCTTTTCCTCATTTTCCCTCTCTTCATTTACTTCCATGTTTTCTGTCCCTGTATCCCTTTCCATAGGATTTAGTCTCCAGTGACTGCGTCTGCAAGGAATTTTGTGACCATTTCCTCTCACCATTGTAGACTACTATAATTTTAAGATATCTGAATGCATTGAACACATATAAGATGAATGAAATAATTAGTCAAACGATATTATTCAGTCTCAATATATCCACTATTGAAAATTATTCATCAATAGAATAGGATGGAAACAAAATTTAAAATTTTTGGAATTTTCTAGGCAAAATTTCCTATTCCGGTCGTACCATACCGGTTTGGGGACCTGTAGGAATTGCCCGGCCGGTATGGGAAGCGGTATAAAATTTCTAGCTTCTCGAGAGGTACCGGTCGCGGTACCAGTCTCACTAAAAGTGAGACCGATATGCTCTGCGGTACATACCGGTCTCGGTACCATAGGGGATACCGGTCTGACTCCCCAGACCATGAGTAAGACCGGTATGACCAAAAAAAGCTTAAAAATCGTGATTTTGGCTTATTTCTCACTTTTCTCTTTGGTTTTCACTCCGGTGGCAATTCTTCTCTGAGTTGCTGAGTCACTACAATCCAACCGGTGTTCCTAGGAGCGATCCTCTCGACCAAGAGTACCAAAATCAATTCCAAGGTGAGTTCCTCCTCTTTTTCCTCTCTTTGAGAAAAATCTCATCGTCTTTCATGCCCAAAACTTAATTTTTCTTGATTTGAGAATTTTTAACCGTAGAAAACTTATTTCTTTGTTTGAGAAGGGTTCTTGGGGTCTCAATGAGCAAAAACCCCCAAACCTATTCGAAGTTCCATCGGTTGGTTTGGGAGAAATCCCAAAATTTTGACTTTTTAACTTGGGTTTCTAGGTTTTCAAAATTTTTGAAAATTTGTTGATATGCGTTTATTTTCCTTGCCTTATGTAAAATTATTTGATCATATAATGGCATTGTGTCACTATGTAAGTCCTCCTACCCATATTTGGGTGAGTTTGAGGCTTTTGCTCCATTTTCTACCATTATGCTGTAGAAATTTCAAAAATTTTCGCTAACTTTTCTCTTATTTTCCTTTGCTTAACAGTTTACAACATGTCTGGGCATCGTGGTGCGGGTAAACAATCTTATGCGCTGGGTATGCACAGGCCACACCCTCCTCCCCGCCTCTATGATGAGAGATTGTTTCGGTCCAAGGCTGCGAAGGCACGCTTTCCATGGTTGCAAGGCAAAAGCATTGAGTCTGGCCACTTTGTGAACCTGGAACACCTATACCGATTTGATGTTAAAGCAGATTTTGGGGCAATGGGATGGTTGCCCATTATTCAATATAAAGAAACTACACAACCCAATTTGGTAAAATAGTTCTTTGCATATCTAGAGGTAGAGTGGATTCCAAATGATTGGGAACACGCTCGGGATCTCTGGATTACCAGCTTTGTGAAAGGGGTGAGGATTTCTTTCAATACAGCTGAGTTGGCAGCCCTTCTCGAGATCCCAGATGATGGCGAGCTTGTCTATTGTCCACCCAGAGAAAAAGGGTATCTCATTGAGGATATGAGGGTACCAATAGCTGACCAGATCCTGTTACCAAATAAGATCATGTTGGCAGCGAACCTCGTCCAATACCTTGCTTATACTGCCGCATCATACAACATGATATCGTCCCTCAGAGCGGTCACTATGGGGAGGTGTCCCAATTGACCCAGTACATTACTTACTGTGTTACTACCAGGCACTGAGTCTTCCTGCCTTACCTGATTATCCGCATAATAATCTGTGCTGCAAGGCCCAATGTTACGGGCAATCTTTCCTATGGTAGGCTGATTACAATGTTATTGCAACTTTTGGGGGTAGACATGCGCGGTGAGACTGCTTATGAGGACACCATGACCTTTGACATAGATGCAGAGGCTATCTACAAGATGCAGATGGATGGTCTAGAGCTTAGTGACGAGGAGCTACAGGCTCGTCCTCTTCCTCCTAGGAATCAGGCGGCAACCACAGTAGCAGCAGCAAAGGAAGGGGGTGGTGAAAATGTACACATGGAGGACATCCCTACACCTGCACCCCAGCCCATTCCAGTAGCAGGACCATCTTAGCCTCCTCCAGATGCAATGATGAGCATGTTCATGGAGATATGAGATGCTTACCATGAGATGAGTCATCACCTGGGGCGTCTAGCTCACAGCCTACGGGTTACAGAGGACCAAGTTCATTGGCTTAGAGAGGCTTACGAGCGTGATTATGATATCACTGATCCGATTCCACCAAGGCCTTCGACTCCACCATAGCCTGATCTTGTCTCATTCAATTACATATAAACGGTTTATTTTGTTAACAAAGTAATTTTCCGGCTTGTGGACTGTACTCTGTCGTACACTTGAGATTTTCCTTTATGTTCATACTATTACATTTTTATCTAGTCTTCTCCTAGATCAGTGCTTATAAATTTCTCTTTCATTAAATAGTATGTTATGCATCTTTTCTTAAGTCTCAGACATCAAACAAGCTTATGGTGTGCTTTTATTAAAAATTTTAGTTTCCTATCTTAGTTTACTGGACATAATTAATTGCAGAATGGTTAGCTGAACAAAGCCTAAGAGCTCTGATACCAAGTTGTCACACCCCAATTATGGCTATACCAGAAGTGTGAGTAAACCGTCTTCAAACCACGGCTCACACCAGGATCTCAATAGACCGTGTCAACAAACCATCCTAATCAAACTAACCATAATCAGAGACATATAAATAGCAGCGGAATTAAATAATAAATGAATTGAGTTTGTAATTGTAAATAAATAATTATTCCAATTATGCCATCATCCACAATCATAAATAATTATTTAATACATTGCCTGTACCCAACTGAAAAAATGAATAAATAGCCCTAAAGGAACACACAGTAAGAGCACTAGCATGAGGTATCATGCTCGTCCTCCACTGTCTATGAATCGATAGCAACCACTGTCCCATAAGCTGGAGCAGCCATGAAGTCCTCAACAGTGTAACCTGCATCAACATCTGAAAAAGAGTATATATATACGGGTGAGCACATAACTTAGCTCAGTAAAGCACAAAACCAATGCAACATACAAAATACATGAGATAACATTATAATTGGATCAGGTATAACTTGCAAAATGCTATGGTAAGGTTTGGCGGCCACCGCACCTCCATGCACGAGAGTGTGAGCACACCCAACAGTCAGGCTCTGATCTACACTACTGTTGTTTCCCCACATAACTGACTCCGATGGAGAGATAGAGCTAGAGTCTGGCGGGCAGGCTGAGCCACCATCCCACGTCCTCCCCCTGATACAGTACACCGCACCAACACCTAAACCCCTACTGGCAAGGGCTTGTAAGTGGGTTCCATTTCTAACCAGTCCTATATGTCATCACAGTATCTATGGCCCTACCCCAGTACAGCTCCCTATGACATAGAGATAGATCTCGAGTTTGGTGGGAAGGCGGCGCCACAATCCCACATCCTCCCCCTTATACTCTATTCGCACCAAGCCTGCTAAGGTAGACGACAATACGAAAAGGTGTCAGTGTGAGGATATATCCAGGGCTCCACTCCCTTTCACATTCCATACACTAACAAAAACATTCATATGCCTAAACAAACAACATCCTAGCATACGAATATGCATGAATAGATAATAAAATTTAAGTAACTACATGGCATGTGAAATTCATAAGCAACGAACAATAATCATCGAAACAGATATGATCACAAGGGTTTACTGTTATTTAGTTACTTAGGGTTTGGGGTCTTCTCCCTTACCTGATGAATGATTGCAAGTCTGCTCTACGTCACAGAGTCCATTCAAGCCGTCTACAGGTCCTACAAGATCATATTTATAGATTTGGATTTGGTTGCAAGGGTTCCAGTTGGTCAGAACCAAGTTTGGCCAAGCAAACAGGCTTCGGTAAGCATACTGATGGCATACTGGTCTCACTATAGTGAGATCGATACGGGCCTGTGGTACATACCAGTCTCACATACCGGTCTCAGTACCGATCTCAGTATACTGCAGCCGGTATGTGCCTGTGGTATATACCATAGGACCATACCACAAGACCTATTGTCCAGCCGGTATGGGTCCAAGAGCCCAATCTCGGACCTCCCTCTCTCGTTGATCATCGGCTTAGTTTTTAAGGTTCTTCCTAAACCATTTTAAGGTCGAGATACATGTTTGATCACCTAGGTTTAAATTATTTCATCACATCGTTTTCAGAATGGATCTCAATGAAACTAGGGTTTTACAGTTCTAGGGTTTTGGATCAGTATGCCGTTTCACGGCTTAAATCAGTAATCCCAAACATCAATACAGAGGTCAAGCACTTACCGGTGTTTGTTGAATGGCGGTGCTCCCCTCCAATGGAAGATCCCCTTCTCGCACAGCCTCCTTCCTCCTTGTTCCTTCTCAGATCTCTTCTAGATGGCTCTAGGGTTTGAGAGTGTTGGAAAGGATCTAAAGAGAAGGAGTGATGCATATATATAGTGGGAGACCATTCTAGGAAGGTCTCCTATGTCTAAAAGGTTTCCTAAACTTGGATTCATAGTGTGGGACCCACTGGAGTCTGTCTCCACTAGAGAAATACATACCGGTTGCACATACCGGTCTCACTCATAGTGAGACCGGTACTGAGACTTGTATGTAAAAATTACATTTCTACACATCGTTTATCATACTTGGATATCGTGGTTCGTCACCCGGCCTCTCCTTCCTATCTGGTTTTGATTGGGAAACCTGTCACGAGGTAAACCATGAGTTAAACTAGGTTTTCGGAGTACGGTTCTTATAACTCTACCACCCTTAAAAGAAATTTTGTCCTCTAAATTTGCATGTAGGTCTCATAGTTGGTTTTAACTTTTCCAATCTTAATTGTTGGTGAACATGATTGATTTACACTTGCACCTAAGTCTAGCAGAGCATGATCAATAAAGGTGTTACCTATGATGCAAGAGATGGTAAGTTAGCCAGGGTCTTGATATTTGACTGTCATAGGATGGTTCATAAAGGAACTTAAATGTGCAGCCAAGAATACTTTTTTGGGAATTGGACTAATCCTTTTTTGTGTATATAAGTCTTTAAGGACTTTTGCATAAATAGGGATTTGGTTAATTGCATCTAAAAGTGGGATGTTCAATTCTACCTGTTTGAAGACCTCTAAAATTTTAGCAACTAAAGCAATCTTCTTTCGGTTTACCAACCTATTAGGGAATGGGGTTGGAGGAGTAAAGACTCTGTCTGTGACAGTCTCTTTGGATTTTTCAGGTATACCATACGAACCTGAAGACAGAGGCTTAGCAGCTACCTCAGATTGGGGAACTTTAACGGGAGCAACTGTAGGTTTGTTCTTTGGTGCTTCATCCCTTAGGTATTCTTGGACACTCCGTAATGCATGGACTGCGTTACATTTTTGGAGGGCCCTGATTGATTCTCTATGCCATTCACCTGAGGGTTTGGCCTATTTGGTTATGGGTGATGGCATGGGTTGGTCTCTGATTGGCTAGGCAGAATACCCTTGTTCTTTTTACACATCAGGGTAACCAATTGGGTGAGTGTCCTCTCCATACTAGTATGCCCTGCCATAAGAGCTACAACATTCTTCTCCAACTCATTAAGTCTGGCTAGCTCACCCATGTAGGAAACACAGGGAGTTGCTGAAAATTATCTTGGGGAACAAAATTGGGTATAGGGGGAGCATATGGCCTGGTGTGATCGGGTAGACCTTGATTTGGAAACTGGGGTGGGTCCACATGGTTCCTTTGGTTCCAAGAGAAATTTGGATGATTTCTCCATCCTGGGTTGTAAGTGTTGCTATACGGATTGTACAGTGCACTTACATTCACATTTTAAGAATTTCCCCCTGAAGGGCATTCCTTTACTATGTGTCCAGGAGTTTAACACTAGTTGCACATTAGGACTTGCTTTTGGATAGGGTCTCTAGGAATTAAAGCTTCTATCCTTTTGACAAGGCTATTTAAGTGTGTCTCCTTAGCTACTATGCCATCGACAAAGTAACATTTACCTTTTTGGGTGTGGTCTATTTCCCTTATAGACTCTCACTCTCTTGTTTTTTTGGCGAGATCCACCAAAAAGTTCCAAGCATCAGTAGCATTTTCATAGAAAGTGAATCCTTGACGACACATAGACTTAAGCATCTACTTGGTAGGGAAGTCTATCCTCTCGTAGATAATTTGGAAAAGTTTCCATGTTTCAATACCATGCTAGGGGCACTCTTGGAGTATGTCTTGAAACCTCTCTATGAGTCGTGAAAAAGACTCATTTGGATCTTGTTTAAACCGCATTATATCCCCTTGAAGATTTGTCTTTTCAAGAAGAAAAAACTTTTTAAGGAATAACACAGTAAATTTGTCCAATGAAGTAATGGAATTTGAGGGAAGACCATAAAGTCATTTTTTAGCTCCATCCTTGAGTGAAAAAGTGATGCACCTTAATTTGACAGTATCATCACTGAGCTATTGTATCTTAATAACACACACCTCCTTATACTTACGGAGGAACAAGTATGTATCCTCTAAAGATAACCCATGAAAATGGGGAAGCATGGTAATGAATTAAGTATTCAATTCATAGTTATTGCCTGTGGTGTCGATAATTGAATACATGAGAATTGTGCAGCCCTGGCAGGATAAAACTTATCCTTAAGTGTGGTTTTGGGTTCAGCCATTGTAAACGATGGAACTCCTATCAAACGGTTGGTAGAATCATGAGTCCACACTCTCATGCACAAACCTCTTTAAATGACAAAATTTTCTCTTTCTTTTTCCTCTAAATTCGACGTAAAAAGCTAGATTTGTTCAAATTGGGGTCAATGCAAACCTCCTGACGATCAATGGCTTAGAGACCAGTCATATCCGCAATCACCTTGAGAAGCAACACCATTACCACTGAAGCTATTGGTCATTATTCCTCTTGATAATTCGATAGCCAGCATCTTTTAACACTACATCATGAGGATTAGACTGTCGATTGTACTTTTCTAACCTAATGAATCAGAAGTGCAAGAAAGGCATAAAAACCAATGAAAACTTTTTGCATTTTTCTTTTTTTTTAAATCACTTTAAACTATTTAAAATAGGAAAAATAACGGCTTGCCTCCTAGGCAACGTTGCCAAAAACATGATGGAAATTAATTAAATATGTAACTGCAAGTGCATGGTATCGTGCAGTAATGGATCGATCTCAGGGAGGAATCACTATTAGCCTAACTCAAAGAAGGCAAAACATACCAAAGGAATTTGAATGAATTAACCACCCTAATCACTTTAAATAAAAATTAATCAAGCAACAAAAACAATAATAATCGATTCTTAAAGGCATGAAGATTTACAAAACCACTATATTAACCATAGAGTAACACAGATCTATTGCATGAATGGAATGAAATTAAAAATAAAAGAATGAAAGAAAAACTTATCATGTTGGAAGATTTCTTTGTTGTCGCTCATCGTCTTGTTGTCACTCCAAGGTGCTGCGCAAACAATTACAAAGGGAGCCTTCTCCCCTAAATTAAAATAGTAATGGGGTACAAACTATATTGATTTACCCTACTATATAATCCTAAATTTGAAATTAAAATTTGAGAAAAGAAATCAAGCAAGAAGGACACAACTTGAAAAGAAGAAAATAACTCTCGAGTTCTCCCATAATTTTTCAAAACTAAAAAAAACTTACAATAGAATTCTTGGATGATCACAATCAATCTTTACAATATGATTACAAGAGATTTTGTGGAGATAATTTGGTTAATTAAATGCCAACCTTGTAGGTTCATTACATGTGGACGATTCTTGAGTAGAAAAAGATCTTGCAATAACTCATTGTATCTTTCACATCATTATCTCTTCTTGAAAACTTCCATAATTGATTAGAGCTTTTTATTCTTCCATACCAATCTCCACATGTGATATCAATCTTGAGAGAGAAAAAAATAGGAAACCCCAAAGATATGACAATTCCACCTTATAAATTCCATTCCAAATCAGTAGGGAATATTTTCTCAAGAGAATGAAATCTCTCACATGAGATTGGGCTACTTATTGATTTGGTCCAAGGCTGATCTTATATACAAAATTCGTGGCTCTTCTTATAAAATTCATCCCTATGCCCGACTATTGAGTTGACTAGGTAAGTTAACTTGACAGAATTACAAAAAAAATGCATAAAATGATCTTTTCAAACTCGGATTTCTCCATTTTTTCATGTATACTCTACAAACATAAAAACAACATTAAATACCCAAGAAGCATCATAAATAGAATAAGAGATGCATACTTTATGCCCTAAATTTACACATAAAATGTGTTCATCAACTGTCATACCTGCATCATCAATTAAAAAGAAAAGTTATCGTGGGGTGAGCTCACAACTTAGCTCAGTGAGAAACAAAACAATGCAATAGACAACATGGATGATGTGACATTCAATACTTTTATGATACCTTGTTCCCAATGTATCGTTACTATGGAATGCAATAGAATCTCTCCATCTTATTAGGGCATAAGAAATCCCCTTCTAGGGTCGTACATCACGATACTCCACCAATCAATCTAGATAAAAAAATATCAGAGTAAAATTTACAATTTTATTTTTAAACAAATCATTCAGATGAAAGAAGGTAAATTAGTGGAAGACTTTAAACTTAAACCAATTATTCAAGAACTGACATATTACTAATTAAATTTAATACTATGTTCTAAATCCTTAATAGACCAATTATCCAATTATTCCAAAATAAATAATTCAAGGTAAAGTAGAATATTGTTCAAAGTTTATTTCCATCGTTAACCCAAAATAAAATAAATAACCCCAACTAAGGAAAGAAAACATGGGACAGCTTAAACCTATTCACAGCCCTAGGGATAGCTTAAACCTATTCACAACACTACTAATCGCTTCAACAATCAAAGATATCCTCCTCAGGTTCATAGTCTTCATCTTCCACACCAGATGGACTACAACATGAAGCATCACGTGAAGAACCTACAACATCTAAAAATAGTTTGTGTGTACAAGGTAAGCTCAACCACCGAGCTTAGCAAGAAAACTAAATGTGCAACAAACAAATGCATGCAACTATCAACTACGGTCTGGTAAATAACTGTTAGTGTCAGCTCAGGATAACCCACATATGGAGTCTCTAGGCTGCACGGGTCTCCTCCCATCAAATGATACCACCTCACTCGGCGTACACTATCACCCCCAAGTATGGGTACATTGTTATGGAACAACCCCGTATTATGCCAGCCACTTGCCCATAACTCATCCCAAGCCTGTATTATGCCAGCCACTTGAGAAAATGATAATCCCACTAGTCGACTCACCTGGCCATCCACACTACATTGGGTATGGGGAACATCGCAGCTATGTTCATATCACCTTTTCATTGCACCCATGCCATTACATAACCCCCTAATGGCTAGGGGTACAGCTATAAGGATAATTATGTTCAACTAGTCATGTCCACCTAATTAATCATGTTACTGGACCATAACATCGCCAAGCTTTCAACCCCGTCTGTCCTCCCCCCTAAGACATTGTGACTTGGCTAGGTTACATATAATCAATGCAAATCAGTGTCAATAAGAAGTGGTGCAAGCATCCCATACAACCCACCTTTCTCCTTACCGACTTAACCAGACATCATGCATCAAACATGGATCAGTTGCTTTTGTGGAAAGGTAGCAGGTGTCCCATACCATTAGTCCTCTAATCCTTACACTGCTGATCCCAAACACAAGTATGCATATGTCACACCCCAATTATGTACTATCTAGAATGATGTGATGAACCGCTAATAAACCAACGGTTCAACCAGGATCTCGAGTAGGCTATCCCCGCGTTATCTGAACTTACACACATCCGTAATCATAATCAGAGTAAATACACAATAGCGGAAGTCTTATAATAACATGAACTGAGAAACTAAGATGATATTAATACTTTAATAGCAAATTATTCTATTTTCAACTGAGAAATAAATATTTAAATACCAAATACATGTCTTAATAAATCCAAATAAAGAAACCTATAAAATATCTAATCAAATACACACGAATTGCACTCGCAAGAGGAGTCGTGTGTATCCACTTCAGCTTCAGCTTCTATTGCTGCCACGTTCCCGTATGCAGACGCATTCATATAATCTTCAACGGTATAACCTGCATCATCAACTAAAAATAATCAACGTCGAGGGGTGAGCACACATCACGGCTCAGTGAGTAGCCAAAATAATGCAACAATACATATGCCTGCAAAATCAATTTATATCTTTGGTCTGGTATATAAGTTTGCAGTATGCAATAGAAAGGTTTAGGTAGTCAAAGGTCGCATTTATTGACCCCGCCTCTATACACGAGTGTGTGACGTTACCCGAAGATCACGTTTATCGTCAACTCACATGCACCCAATCATGAACATTATATAACAAAGGTTACGTTTATTGCTATATAGTGCCATACCAACACGTAAGCCCCTGTTAGCGAGGGCTGCAAACTGGGCTCGCAACTAACCAATCCTAATGCCAAAAAGTGTATCCAAGGCCTCACCCCAGCATCCCTCAGAATGTCCATAGAGATAGAGCTAAGGCCCCCCGGTAGAGTCAGAGACTACAAGGACCGAGACCACCTCCCCTGATACTCTACGACATAATAGTTCTGCTAATGTAATGGCGATACGACGATGCCAATGCACAAGACTTGAGTTAGAGATAGAGCTAAAGTGCTGAGACCCGCCAAAGGTTAACGTTTATTGACGTCCTCATCACACCTCCCCTGATACTCTCTCGCATCAAGTACATCAACCACACACATACAAGCACATGCCTATTCCTATCATCATCATCACCATCATGTTATAAACAATAAAGTAAATATGCATGAACAAGTAATAGAAATATTGGATGGCATGCAGTATGCACATTACAAACATATTCGCATAGAATCAAGCATGGCATAGGACTCAAGAAATAGAAAACAGTTTTTTTTTATTAACCAATTTAGTTTAGAGTTCTGGTTCCTCACCTTAGCTTGCTAATAGATACTTTTCCAAGCTTTAGAATCACCTTTACAGTGTTATTATATTGCTAGAAGACCTAACAAAGTCGACAGAATTTAATTAGAATTAATTCTAAATTTAAAAAATATTCTGTTAACTGAGGGTCGGAGGTAGGGTCGGAGTCCTGATCGACCCTGGGTGCGACCCTCCCCATATTCTGAACTTCCCGAACACTGAGGGTCGATGGTCAGGAACACCTAGGGTCGGATGGTCATCGACCCTCGGTGCGACCCTCTGTGCACTTTGGTCCAATTCCCTCTTTTAATCCATTCTTCGTGTTTGAAATCCTATGGCTTGCTCCTACATTCCATTCTACATGCATTCCATGGTCTGAAATCACGTATAACCCACCTAGATAGCTTTATTCATTCTTCTATGGTTTTCTATGGAAACCTAACCATAGATTGATGGTTTGGGTTTCTCTGAGATCACACTCTCAACAATAACTAACCTAAAGTCTGTAGAAACTCATGGAATTAGTATCCATACCTGAGAAGATTACTTTTTCTCTGAAATTCTTCTCCTTTTTGCTAAGTTCTCTTCCTTGCCTTTCTTCTTCCTCTTTTCCTTCTCCTCTCTTTCTCTCAATTCAATTAGGGTTGTGAAAGGAGTGAAAGTGGCTTAGGAACGTCCTTTAAATAGAGTAGGAACATCCTAAATAAGTCCCATTGAGATTTGGAAAGAATCCCAATCGAAAATTAGGAAATTTCCTAATTTTATTTTCTTACGGCAACCGAGGGTCGATGGGAGGGTCGATGATCCCGTCGACCCTAGGGTTCTAAGCTGTCTGACCCTCCCTTCAAAACTGAGGGTCTGACTTTCTGTTTTGGGAGGTCCGACCCTGCTTAGCTGGGTATGCGACCCTTCCCCTATTTTAAGTGTTTTTGGGTCGATTTGATACCTGGGATCTCGATCTCCTTCACGCCCTTGATCCATTTGACTCGACCATAACGGGTAAACTTGGTTCAAGGTGGTAAGACCGGGTTAGATTGACACGGGTCTTACAGCATATGCATGATTACACAAAATAGTTTATTGAATGTCATGTTATCACATCAGAACATGTTATCAATCGCATCCATCACATAGCATAATTTAATATAGCTAATTCTTGCAAATAAGGGTTTAGTTTCCTTACAGAAAGTTAGAGAATAAATCTTCGACAAGCAGATCAGGTAGCTACCTACCAGAGTCCTTGTAGCTAAGGATCAAGATCATAAACAATAACATTTGTTAATATGTTATTTAATAGAATTAATCAAGTTTCTCTTTAGGTTCATTATTCTGGTGCTCATGATGTTAAGTAGCTTATCTGATGACTTATGCCTATTGTTTACTGTTTGTTTATCACGTCATAGCATCAAGGGATCATTATAAATTCCATTCATTACTGTTCATAGTCTAAGGACATCTTCTAACATATGACGACCATGCTGTCCATGCAAGGTAGGTACAGTATGAGTGAGCAACGCCATGAAAACGACATACTTGTTAGTCAAAATTCACCTTCTAAGAGTCTTAATACTAAAAAGGACTTCTTATAACAAAGTCAAGGGTTCTTGTGTCATATAGGGGTCTGGTTACTAATCCCTAAGGTTCCCCCCTTGCTGTCCAAGGGTCTCTTGTCATTTAAAATAATGAACAACAAGCTACCTAAATATGTTAAAGACTATTTAGTTAAAATAACACAAGGAACGCTCATCAATAATTGATTTAGATATCTAAACCCATAAACAGGCTCACAAAAATTTTAGAAAGTTGCTAACCAAAGATGGTAAACAACAGAGGTCAAAATCATGTGCGACACGTGGTCGATCGCATGGTCTGACCACCAGGTGTGCGGCACATGTCATTGTTCGCACATCGAAACATGGTCATTTAATAGTGTCGGCACCCCAGAGAGGTTGCCTAACTCCTGTAGGGTCGGTCTAAGGTCTCACAATACAGAGGCAAAGCATGGTTGGTCATTTTATAGAGAACCAAAACTTACCTCAGGTCTACACGATGCACACAGGGTTTCGCATCATAGGATAGTCAAAATTGGGTTTCAAGGCCTTAATAAATTCTAAATAAAATACAAAAAGTCATTGGCCAAGTTTGGTTGGTATACGCCATTGGAATGGTGTGTGGCTGATGTTAGACATCACATCATGACGATTCCGTCGTGCGACTCCTCCCATCGGCCGTATGTCAGAACGTGGTCCGATGGTCACCAAACTTTCCCGACGTGATTCCCATATTTTTAATGGTCCTATTAAGGGGTTTGAGCTCCAAACTCAATTTCTAAGCTAGGTTTTAGATACCGTTTTGATCGGACAAATTGTCCAAATCTCAGATCTGGTTTATACTTCAGATCCAACTTCTAGGCATTCAGATCCCTTCATTGATCCATGATCCGAGTCGCCTAGGGTCAACTCAAGATCCCTAAAGGTCATCCTATGGTTTCCAAAATCCATGGATCGTTCATTTATATTTTTTGATGATCCGATCTCACCATTTTGACATACCATGCATGCTATTGTCCACAGTTCGTCTGTGTGAACAGTGGCCTATAGGTTCATGGCTCTACCATGGATGGTGGTTCACTATCTCTTCTTTTAATTTAACTTCAGAGATCTCATTATGATGGCACCATTATAATATGAGAGACGTCGTCTCTTTAAATCATTGAATCTCTTACTACTCAAATGCTCATTAGCCGATTCAGAACCTAAAGTAAAGAGGGGTACTTACAGAAGGATCCGATTCTCTTTCAAACTCTCAACAATGGAGTTGACGATCCAGAGGTTGGTCTCCTACCCTCTCTCTTCACCATTCGTTTCCTCTGTACTGGGCAGTAGTCAAAAAAGAGCTTTCACTCTCTCTAATTCTTCCTGTTGGGGCGGTAATTAGAGGAAGATTCCTCCTTCTTTTCTTCCTCTCCTCTCAAGTCTTTACGTTTCTGGTGGGTTGTTCTGAGAGGAATGAATGGATTTTCTTTGAAACCAAAATGGAAACAAGGATAATTTCTCTCTTTCCCTTCCATTCTCGGTTCAATCAAGAATTTCCAACCATGAATATGGTGCTGAGGATAGGCTTTCCATGCAGAGATGAAAATTAAATCCAACAAGTAGGTCCCACATTCAACTAATCTCAAATCAGTTTCGCACTCTGGGGGTGTGGTTGGACCATGCGACCGCACCTCCTTGGTCACTAGCCGGACCTTCTGTTTGGTTGGCTAGCTTAGGTTCGTGCGTGCCAGACCCTTGGGGGCTGCCTTGGTTATTTCTGAGACTTCTTCTTAAATTCTTTCATGCTCTCCGATGATGTAAGAGGGTCAAGATTGTGGTTCAACATCACCTCACGAGTACGTCATTCCCTTTGGTCATGTCAATATGATACGTTTGTACGTGGGAAGACCCGATACATGCCCATAATGGTCATATCATAACGGGATTTGGGCACGAGTCTTACAACTTTGGTCTTGTTTAATTTTGTAATGTGCTATGATAAAGTTAGGCTTCATATCATACAACTAATCCCAACTTCCACACACAAGAGTGTGAGCACACCCAATGGCCATGCACTGACCAAAATTGATGTTACCCCACAACATTTACTACAAGATAAAGATAGAGCTAGAGCCTAATAGATCACACACCGCCAGCACCCCCCTGATACTCTACCCCATACCATTACATATGCCTCTACTAGCTAGGGCTCAAACTGGGTTTGTCACTAACCAATCTTAAATGTCATAACAAGTGTACCCATGGCCATACCCCAGCATCCTTCAATACATAATAGAGATAGAGCTTGAGTCCAATAGTAAGGCTATGGCCAACACCGCTAGCACCCCCCTGATACCTAGCTATATACTAAGCACGCTAAGGTAACAACGTTACGATGATGTCAGTGTGATGAATGGCTTGAGGCTACCACCCCTCCTCAGTCAATACTCCAGCCATACATAAACACATGCCTATCCTCATCATCATCATAACAGAAATAATTAAATATGCATAAACAATATATATAGCAAATATTGGATGACATGTGAGATGTACAAATAAGCATATCAACACACACAAGGTAGTTTATTTTTAATCCAATTAAGTTTGGGATCTTGTCCCTCACTTGTTGAGTGTTGTTGAATCTTTCCCAGACCTTGGAGGTTGCTTGAACTAAGTAAAAGTCCCAGAAATCAAATAGAATTAAGTTAGGTTACACTACATCGGAAAATCTAGAGTTTAGACTGACTGTTCGGTCTGGCATTTTAGCCTTTCGGACATTGTCTGGTTGACTGTCCGACACTGTATAAGGTGCAACCAGACAATAAATCAGACAACCCTGAGATGCTTCCTGAGAGCACCCAGTTGTCTGTCCTATCCCTCTCTGGGTGCTTCAGACAACCTACAGAGCATTCTCCAGGCTGTCTTCTAATCTGATTTCCACTTCAAAGAAATTCTTAGACTTCCATTAGAGTTCATCCTACATTGTTTTATGGTCTAAAATACTTTATCATTAGGGTTTACAGAACACCTAACATTATAACCCTAAATCTACAACCCTATTGGTAGTAAAATCAGATCATTGCCTCCAACAACGGCTGTGAATCCAACCTCACACAAACCCTAACTTATTTTCAATAATGAAAGGACTTATTGTTGGTTTCTCAAAGAAGATCGCTAGAAACCGATGGTGAGTTCTTCCTCTTCTTCCTTCTCTAGAGCCTTCTTTTCCTCTAAGCCTTCTTCTCAACTCTCTCTCAGATCTAGGGTTTGTGAATGATCAAAAGAGTGAGAGAAGGTGAAGGTTGATTCTTTTTTATAGAGGGTAACCTTCTATTAGACTCCTCTCCCAATTAGGAGAGTAAACCCTCTCCAACTAGGAAACTTTCCTAAGTTAGGAGTCTAAACTGGGATTGACTGATCGCTTGATCGGTCGCCCAATACCCAGACCAAAAAAATGACTTTGTTCGACCAGATAACTCAAGTTTGAACAGTTTGCCGTACCTAGTTTGTGGTTTTGCGATCTGGTTGGTTCGTTCGACCCAATTATGATGGGAAGACCTATTACGACACGTTAACCAGGTTAGACTGGGTTAGTGGAATGTGGGTCTGATAACTCCCCCCCTTAAAAATAAATTTTGTCCTTAAAATTTATACGTATCTTCCGAGTCGAATAGGTGAGATATTGTTTTTGCATCTCATTTTACTCTTCCCAGGTGTTCTCTTTCGCAACTTGGCTTCTCCAAGTTACCTTGACGTAGTAGATATCGTGATTCCAAAGATGTTGTACCTTCTGACTCATGATTTCGATTGATATAACCTTAAACGTGAGTTCCCCTGTCAGGTCTGAAGGATCTGCCATTAATATGTAAACTGGGTCTCTGATGTACTTCTTCAATAGCAAGATGTGAAATACATTAAGTACGCCAGATATAAAGAGAGGTAGCGTAAGCTGATACGCCACTTTCCCATGTCGCGTTAGAATCTTGTATGGTCCCACATATCTTCAAGAACACTTTGTCCCCTACAACGAACTTGAGATCTCGGCATCTGTTATCTGCACAACTCTTCTATCGATCTTGAGTGTCTTTACCTTTTCCTTAATCATATCCACTACTTTGCAAGTCTCTTCTACGAATTCCAGCCTGACAATTCTTCGTTCTCTGACCTAGTTCCAAAATAGAGGGATCCAACATTTCTTACCATACAATGCCTCATAAGGTGACATTTGTATGGTAGCTTGATAGCTGTTGTTGTAAGCAAACTCTATCAGTGGTTACTTTTCTTCCCATGCTCCTTTAAGGTCAATAGCACAGGCTCAGAGCACATCTTCTAGTATCTGAATGGTTCCCTCCGACTGTCTATCCATCTGAGGATAAAAGGCTGTACTAAACTTCTACTTTGTTTCCATAATTGTCTATAGTCCTTGCCAAAACTTCAAAGTAAAGCGAGGATCTCTGTCTGAAACTATGCTCTCGGGTACACCATGATGTCTGACTATATTGTCCATATATAAAATTTTCAGTCGATCCATAGTATACGAAGGTCGAATAGCAATGAATCAATCCATCTTCGTAAGGAAATCTACAATCACCCAAACTGCGTTAACTGATCTGGGAGTCAATAGCAGTCCAGTGACGAAGTCCATAGTGATGCAGTCCCATTTCTACGCTAGCTCAGGCAATGGCTGTAGTAAACATGTGGGTCTTTGCCTTTTGGCCTTTACTTGCTGGTAGGTCAAGCACTAGAATACATGTCTGGCTACGTCTGTCTTCATTCCTTTCTACCAGTACAATCTCTTTAAGTCACGATACATCTTAGTGGTTCCAAGATGTACCGAATACGGGGTGGAATGGGCTTCCATCATTATTCTGTCTCTAGGGTATGAGTCTTCACTTTTAGGTATACATAATCGTCCTTTGTATCTCAGTACTTATCCGCATCCAAGGTAAAGTTAGGGTTTGACTTACCCTTCTCCAAATCTTCTTGCACGATTCTTAAATGTGGGTCTTATAGAATTATAGATTTCACTTCGTCCACCAAGTCTGGTATGATCTTCAATGCCACAAACATAAGTGAGAACTTATGGATCAGTCCTTGCTTTATAGGATAATCTGGAGACTCCAGTACTTGTTGCACTTCATCCCGATAAGAAGCCGACACCGCATAACACAAAGAGACATTCATACTAGGCCCTCCTTTAGGCTTCAGTATCCCCTTCCTGCTCAAAGCATTTGCTACTATGTTAGCCTTGCTTGGATGGTATTGAATATTACAGTCGTAATCCTTCAGCAATTTTAACTATCTTCTCTGTCTCATGTTCAACTTCTTCTAAGTAAAGAAATAGTTAAGACTCTTATGGTCCGATTTGATTTAAAATTTCTCCCCGTACAGGTAGTGTCTCCAAGTCTTAATGGCATGAATCACTACTGCTAACTCTAAATCATGCGTAGGGTAGTTCTTCTCATGCTCCTTCAGCTGCCTTGAAGCATAGGCAATTATCTGTTCACCTTTCATCAAAAAGCATCCCAAACCTAATCTTGAGGTATCTATGTATAGGGTAAATGGTTCCCCTAGTGTTGGAATGGTCAAGATGGGTGCTGATATCAACTTCGACTTCAGAGTCTGGAAACACTCTTCACACTTGTCTCTCCATTTGAATTTCCCTCCTTTCTTGGTCAGCTTGGTAAGCGACACTACAATCCTGGAGTAGTCCTCTACAAACCGTTTGTAATGACTAGCTAATCACAAGAAACTTCATATCTCTGCAATGTTCTTAGGTGCTTCCCACCCTATAATATCCTTGATCTTGCTGGGGTTAACTTTTATACCTTTTGATGACACCACATGACCCAAAAAGGCCACTTCATTTAGCCAAAACTCATACTTCTTGAACTTGGCATAGAATTTTTCCCCTCTCAGCCATTGTAAGGATGCTCTAAGATATGTTGCATGAGTTTCTTTGCTCTTGGAGTAGGCCAATATATCTTCTATGAAAACTAGGACCGAAGTGTTTAGCATGTCATAAAACACCCGATTCATAAGCTCCATAAATGATGCAGGGGCATTGGTCAACCCAAAAGACATAATCAGGAACTCATAATGTCCATACCTAGTGCTGAAAGCTGTCTTTAGAATATCACTTTCCTTGATATTTAGTTGGTGGTATCTTGATCGCAAGTCAATCTTGGAGAACACCTTGGCGCCTTATAGTTGATTGAACAAGTCATTCATCCCAGGCAATGGGAATCAATTCTTGACATTGAGCTTGTCCAATTTTCAATAGTCAATACATAATTGAACACTATCATCTTTCTCTTCATCAATAGCAATGGTGCTCCCCACGGCGAGATGCTTGGCAGTATAGTATAAAACCCTTGTCTAATAACTTTTGTAGTTGAGTCTTCAATTCCTTCAATTTTGTCATAGTCATATGATAAGGTTCCTTAGACACTGGTGCCAACCCTGGTAGAAAATCGATTACAAACTCGACCGCTAGATCAGGTGGCAGTCCGGGTAGGTCTTCTGGGAACACATTTGGGAACTCTCACACTACTTTGATGTCTTCCATCTGCGGTGCTTCTTTGATAACATCCACTACGGACATGAGGTAGCCGATCCCTCCCTTCTCGAAACACCTCTTTGCCTTGAGCACAAAAAGTATGAGCTTCGTAGGCAACTTGCTTTCAATAAACCTAAACTATGTGCCGTCCTTGCCCTTGAATGACAACTTCTTTTAAGCACATAATAACTTCACCGAATGTTGAGCCAACCAGTCCATCCATAATATAATGTCCAATTCTGCCATCTCGAGTTGAACTAGATTCGCATCCAAATTTTGTCTGTCAATCTGGACCAGACACTGTCCATAACACTCATCTAAATCCACCTCTAGTCCCAAAGGAGATATCATTTACAATTTTTGGTCTAAAGGTCTGATGGGTACATCCAATCTCTTCCCAAAGGAGATAGACACAAAAGAATGGGTGGCCCCAGAGTCAAAGAGAACTCTGGAGGGTACACCAGCTATTAGTACCGTACATGTAAGTTTACCTAGGTTTAGTCTACATGCTCACACAAGAGTATTGTAAATACAGGTTAGGTCATACTTGTAACTACATCAGGTGATGCGACTGAGTCTTCGAATGTCACAGCATACACCTTGTCTTGCTGTGGTTGCCTCTTTGGCTAAAAGCATATCTTTGCATTGTGTCCCATCTGACTACAGTTAAAACACTTTACATTTGCCAGTGAATTGCCTTCTTATTGCCCATTATTTGTAGTAGCCTTGGCTGGTCTTGATGTGTTCTGTGGCTTGAAGGGGCGAAAGGACCTTGAGTTTTCTCTATTCAAGGTGTCATTGTTTGCCCTTTTTAGTCTACAATTCTGAGCAAAGAAGATTTCCTTCTAACTGGACTTCAGAACACGGGTGATCTGCATTGCTTCATTGTATATCTTCTTTTACAGACCCAGCACATGTTCTTTAATACTGCCCCTAAGCCCCATGGTGAACCGTCGGGTCTTGGTATCTTCTTTTTGCGTACTGGTAGGGGCGAAGAAGAACAGCTCTTCGTACCTTTATTAATATGTGTCCACCGTCATCTGACCCTAATACAGACTTAAGAACTCTTTCTCTATCTGATCTCTGAAGCTTCTGGGAAAATACTTCTCAAAGAAGGCCTCTTTGAATATGGCCCAAGTCACCTATGCGTGCTTGGTCAGCAGGTAGGTACGAGTGGATCTCCACCACTGGTTTGCATGTTCTCTCAGCATGTAAGTGGCACATAGCACATTCTGTTCTTCAGTTATGGCCATCATTAGGAAGGTCTTCTCCATTTTGTTAATCCACTATGCTGGCCACAATGGTTTTGATCCCTTGCTAGTGAATGTCTATGGTTTCATCTTCATAAACCGTTTCACTAGCCTTGTCAGATCATTCTGTCTAGCGGCATTTGTGCCATACCTTGGTGGTTGATATTGGTCTCCACCCTGGTAAACCACCTTGATACACGCCATGGTTCTATCCTGGAGAGTTCAATCTAGGAGTCTGTCGTTGGAGCTACTGGGCTAAAGTATTGGCATCACTACCCATTGAAGTGTATTAGTTTGACCTGGAGGGGTAGTCATGGTAGTTGGCACATTGGTACCCAATGCAGCTCTCAGTTCCATCAACATTTGGTGCTGTTCTTGCATTTGACGGGCCAGATTATTCACCACTGTAGCCAAATCCATCGGGGGTCCAGGTAATTTGTTCGGATTGGCCGGTACATTTGTCTCTTGACCTCCCCCTGTCTGATTCCCATCATTCAGAGTCTATCTATCTAAATTTTCATTATCATCCCTTGCCCCAGGTGGTGGTGGTGGGGTAGGGTTGCGACCCCTTCAACTGCCTCTACGAGTACGACTAGCCATTTCAGACTAAAAGCTGTTGGATTATCTGTGTAAATCATACAGTATATGGTAATTTACAAGGTTAGTCTCACATGGTGCATGAAAATCTCGACAGAACAAAACAATAGAGTATTCAAGACAAGAATTTTTTCCGATCGACCTTGACCAATCTCCCATTTAATCATATTTGACCTATTGGTCAACCTGCCAGACATGTTCGTACATAAAGTTCGATTTGTCCGGTCAGCTGTCTGGTCGCTTAATTAGCTAGACCGGTCATCAACCCAGACAACTCTGAGATGGTTCCCAACAACATCCTGTCGATTAATCGATCGATTTGTCCGATCGACTTTATAAGTCAAATTGTCTGACCGGACAACCCAGATTTTGTTTTAAAACCCACATGTTGGGTCTTTTTCCTTACTCCCTTCCTTGTTTTCTCTCTGAGTGGCTACTCATCTCGGTGTTGGTGAGTATCTACAATCCATCCAGATAATCTCGAGGTATTTCCCTCTGGTCCAAGTGTGCGGCATCACTCCCAAGGTAGGTCCCTTCCCTTTCTACCTTTTTCTCTTGGTATTTTCCTAGGGTTTCTTGGTGTTTTACTATTTTTCTTTGATTAAACTTTTCCCAACCATAGGAAATGTTGTCTTATGGTTTGGAATCACTATTAGGGACCCAATGAGCGAATGCCCTCAATCGATTTGGGTTTTCATTGGTTGGTTTCTCCAGAACCCCCAAAATTTTGAATTTTGCCCTAGAATTTGTGATTTTTCCCAAATTTTGAAATTTTCTTAATATCTCTCAATTAATTATCAATTGGTTATTTTTTTGGCATGTTTGTTTATACTCCCATTAATGTAAGTCCTCCTGTCCATGTAATTAGGCGAAGGTGAGGCTTTTGACCAATCTATGCCGTTATGCTGTCGAAATTTTTACAATTTTGACTAATGCATTTTATTTGCGTTGATTTTTGTAGATTTAATGTCTCGACACAAAGCCGCTGTCAAGAATGTAGGTGGTCATGGTCCACCTCCTCCTAGGCCCTTTGACACGTTTCGGTTCCATTTAGCTGAAGCAGAAGCTAAGTATCCATGGTTCGAGGCTAAAAGCATCGAAGCGGGATGTTTTGTAAACCTGCTGGAGTTAGCCAAGTTCGTTGTGGAGGCAACGTTCGACAATATGGGTTGGCTGCCAGTGATTCAATACTAGGGGTCCATACATCCTAACCTAGTAAAGCAGTTTTGTTGTAACCTAAAGTTGGAGGGAAACCCCAATGACTTTGATCAAGGCAGAGAACTCTGCATCACCAGTTGGGTGAAGGGTAAGCAATCTTCCTTCAACACCCATGGATCAAACACCATTGCTGTCCCACATGCATCCACCATGGAATAGAGATAGAGCTAAAGTGTCCGGATTAAACACCGCCAATACTTCCCCTGATGCCCTACCCATACCACACGTAAACCCCTATTGGAGAGGGCTTGCAAACTGGGCTCGCAACTAACCAATCCTAATTGTCATCCAGTGTATCAAAGGCCCCACCTCAACATCCCTCAATATTTCCATAGAGATAGAGCTAAGGCCCCCTGGTAGAGTCAAAGACCAACGGTCCGAGACCACCTCCCTTGATGCCTTACGACGTAATAGTTCTGCTAAGGTAATGGCGATACGACGATGTCAATGGGCAAGACTTGAATAGAGATAGAGCTAGAGTCCGGTGACTAGGTTAAAGACCACAATGCTACGTCCTCCCCCTGATGCTCCACTCGCATCTAGCACACTAACCACACATACACATCACATGCTTAGTCTTAGCATCACCAATCAACATGGTAGCAAATAGACAAAAGTAAATATGCATGAGCAGTAATGACAGTAATATTGGATGACATGTGAGATGCACATTACAAGCATGCAAGCATAGAATCAATCATGGCATTGGACTCAATAACAATTTATTATTATCCAATTAGTTTAGGTCTTGTTCCCTCACTTGTTAGAAAAAATTGATCTCTTTCCAAGCCTTGTAATTCTCTTTGAATCAATTTAATGACATAAAATTGTATAAATTTAAGTTAGGATTCATGCGTTATGTGTTACAGTAGTCAAAAATCAAAACTAATCACTGATAGGTGTCTAATAGGCCCTATGGTCACATGCTGTGTCAACCTTATTACGTACAATCGATACCTTACGGTCGCACTATATGCGACCATACCCTGCGACCATACGTTTTCTGAATTCTTCCCGAATAGCTATGGTCGACACTATGGTCATCTATGGTCGACCGTAGCTGCGACCATGCAATTACTGATCAATAATCTGACTCTTGCTCTTGGCTCTTCAATAGGGTCCTTCCTAATGATCATTCTAAGGTCCATTCTCTTAGTTTAATAAACTGATTACTCTAATCCATTCTCTATGGTCTCCTCTTGAGGTTTGCTCAGAGAATACCATAATTGAATCTTTACATTGGGTTATTGACTATTGGTCTGTCTCCAACCGGATTAGTGAGACCCGGATAGTAAAGGCTTGACCATGAGAGTAAGCGGAATAGATCCCATTGCCAAGCGTTGGTATTACAATTTACACTAGAAACTTCCAATCTTGATGTTCTAAGGATACAGAGATAAGGTTCATACCTTACTTGTTGTAGGAAATCAATAGAACTCTTCTCTCAGACTTCTCCTTAGTTTTCTCTCTTTCTCTTTCTCTTCCTTCTCTTCCTCTAGGGTTTGCTAATGTTTCAAAAGAGTGAAAAAGGGTTGAGGGATGTCCTTTATATAGAGAGATACCTTCCATATAAGAGTTCTCCAATATTAGGAAAGAAATCCCCCCCTTAATTTGAAAAGTTTCCAACTCGAAGTTTGGTTTTGGGGTCGTACGGTCTGATGGTACGGTCGCATAATCCGTCGACCATACACTCAAAAACATCGACCGTACGATCACTATTTGTATGGTCCTTATTTCTTACCGTATGGTCGACCATACCTACCCAGGTAGTAGACCATACACTTGATTCTAAGTGTTTTTGAGTCGATTCTCATACCTGGTCTTGTGGTCCATCTTCACACGAACGGTCCACTTGATCCAGCAATGATGGGAAGACCTGGCACGACACGGTTAGACCGGGTTAATGGAGTACGGGTCTTACATATATTGTTTGAACACATTACTATTTCAGGTTTATGCATAAGTTTCTTTCTTTCCCTTATGGTGTGTTTTGCTCTTGTGTAAGTTTCTATCTCAACCAACATATAAGCTTAATTGGTGTGTTAGTATTGTAGCTTTTATTTAACCTAGCTCAGTTCACAAACATAGGTTGATGTGTATAGGTTTGATTGGCAGAGCCCAAGTGCTCTGATACCAAGTTGTCACCCCTCAATTCTAGTTATTCTAGAAGTGTGAATGAACTGTTAACAAACCACGGCTCAAGCCAAGATCACATAGGACCATACCAACAATCAAACCAATACCTCGAACCATAATCAGAGTAAATAATAAATAGTAGAAATTGATATTAATAATGAACTGAGCATCTACCATGATAATAATAATTATCCAGTAATCTCCAAACCAAAACATATACTATTAAAATAAGTTTACAAGTCTAATAACTCCAAACTGTAAAAATAAAATAAAACCCTAAAAATAGACGCAATAAAAGTACTCGCATGATGGGTCATGCTCGTTCTTCATAACTTACATATCCATAGCCACCATGTGTCCGAAGGATGGTGCACTAACATAGTCTTCTACTGTCATACCTGCATCAACTAAAAAGAAATGATATCGTGGGGTGAGCTTTCAACTTAGCTCAGTGTAAAACAAAACAATACAACAGATAACATACATGATGTGGTATTCAATACTATGGTCTAGTTTAAGTTTGTAATGTGCTATGGTAAAGTTAGGCTTTGTATCACATAACTAATTCCAACTTCCATACACGGGAGTGTGAGCACACCCAATGTCCAGGCACCTACCAAAACTGATGTCGCCCCACAACACTCACTACAAGATAGAGATAAAGCTAGAGCCTAACAGATCACACACCGCCAGCACCCCCCTGATACTCTACCCCATACCATTATGTATGCCCCTACTGGTAAGGAATTGCAAACTGGGTTCGTCCCTAACCAATCCTAGTTGTCATAGCAATTGTACCCATGGCCATACCCCAGCATCTTCAATACGTAGCAGAGATAGAGCTAGAGTCCAACGGTAAGGCTATGGCCAACACCGCTAGCACCCCCTAATACCCAGCTACGTACTAAGTACGCTAAGGTAATGGAAGTACGATGATATCAGTGTGATGAATGGCTTGAGGCTACCACCCCTCTTCAATCAACAAACCAATCACACACAAACACATGCCTATACTCATCATCATCATAACGGAAATAATTAAATATGCATGAACAATATATATAGCAAATATTGGATGATATGTGAGATGCACAAACAAGCAAATCAACACACACAAGGTAGTATATTATTAATCCAATTAAGTTTGGGGTCTTGTCCCTCACCTATTGTGTGAAATCTACATGTAAATTTAGAGGACAAAATTTCTTTTAAGGGTGGGGGAGTTGTAAGACCCGCACTCCATGAACCCGATCTAAACCTTGAATTCATGTCGTAACAGGTCTTCTAATCATCTCCGGGCCAGACAGGACGAGTGGATGACAAATACGTACGAAATGGATCGAATTAAGTATGAATTAATTCATACCGATCGATGGTACTGGTCTTGGTATCGGTCGACCGGTATGGCCTGTGCAGTAGACCACTTAGATCCGGAAAAAGATCTCTACAGGTCCCACTTTTCAAATTTCAAACCGAAGGACTTTCCTAATGCTAGGAGGCTTCCTAAACCTAAACCTAGCCTATATAAACCCCTCTAAACCTCCCAAAACCTCTTCCATGATCCTCACAAACCCTAGAAAGGAAAAAGAGGCTGAAGAAGGAAAAGAAGCTAGGAAGGAGAGGGAAGAGCCGCCATTTCTGTTCGAAGAAGAACAATTTACCGCAAGTCAACAGTAAGTGCTCAAACCTTCCTCTACCATAAGTAATCTAGAATGGTTAGTTGTAGTCGGATCAATACCATGCAAAGCGAGGTATTGATCTAAACCCTATTTTGCCGTCAAACCCTAATCTAGTCGGTAAACCCTAGATTCAAGTTCTAGGTTGAGACCATCAAAATTATGAATGGAGTTGGAAACAACTCTAACTCAATGCTCAGACCTAGAATGTGTAGGAGAAATCCTAGGATCATTAGGGGACAATCGACGAAAGTCGAGAAATCGGACGTATGGTCTTCCGGAGACATACCGATCGACCATACCGGTCACACCCCATGCGACCGGTACTTCCCGAGGACTGGTCTATGGGGACCGGTCGACCATGCCGATCACAGGTTTCCCCATAGTGCTGCGACTGGTACTGTGACCGGTCAGCTCTGTGAGATGTGTTTTGTCATTGTTGGTTTTTCGACCAACGTAAACCTATTCTAACTAAACCCTAATATCGTATAGGACCTTGTGATAGCACGTTTGGACCTTGCGACGTGGAGCAAGCTATCAATCAAGCGTCAGGTAAGGGAATCGGACCTAAACCCTAATAATTAAATAATAAAAAATCGTTGTTAATAATTATGGTTCTGTGGATTGATGTTTGTGCATTCTCGCATGTCATCCTTTACTTTCAGTTATTATTATTGTTCATGAATACTTGCTATGCTAGGTTGTGACTGTTAGGCATGTGATTGTTTTCGTTGGTGTGTGGAATGGGAAGGACTGGAGGTCTGGGATCATTCCTCACACTAGCACCTTTCGTATCGTTCTATCTTAGCATGCTTGGTGCGGGTAGGGTATCAGGGGGAGGAAGTGGCACTGTGGTCTCCGGCCTGGACACTAGACTCTAGCTCTATCTCTATGCCGTAGGGAGCTATGCTGGGACAGGGCCTACTATGATGACATGTAGGATTGGTTAGTTGCGAGCCCAATTTGCAAGCCCTCACCAATAGGGGCTTACGTGTTGGTATGGGTAGAGTATCAAGGGAGGTGTTGGCAGTGTTTGATCCGGATGCCTTATCTCTATCTCTATTCCATGATAGGGTGCATGTGGGACGACAATGGTGTTTGATCCATTAGGCGGCTTCACACACTCGTATATAGAGGTGCGGTGGCCGCCAATCCTTTCTATAGCACATTGCAAACTTAAACCAGACTATAATGTGAATGTTACTCATGCATATGTTTGTTGCATTGTCTGATTGTCTTACTGAGCTAAGTTGTGAGCTCACCTTGTATATATACATGTTTTTAGATGTGGATGCAGGTTACACAGTGGAGGATTACGTGGACACTCCAGTGTATGGAGGCGTGGCTGCCCTGGACGTGCAAGCAGGAGAGGACGAGCATGACGCTTCATGCGAGTGCCCTTTCTGCGTATACCTTTAGGATTTGATTTTAATTTATTCTATTTATTTTCGGTTGGAAATACGGTGATGCAAAGATATTTATTTAAGTTTTGGGAATTTGATTAACTTGATATTTTATTTAAATTTATCAATAGATTACTCAGTTCATTCTATTTAAGACTTCCGCTGTATTTATTATTATTCTGATTGGGGTTATGTGCAATGGTTTGTATGAGTGGACACGATCTTATTGAGATCCTGGTGTGAACCGTTGGTTCAGTGATGGTTTACTCACACTTCTGGTTCAGTCGGAATTAGGGTGTGACAACTTGGTATCAGAGCTCTTAGGCTCTGTCTAACAGACCATATTGCACTTAACTGAATCGATGAACTGAGATAGGAAAAAAAGTAAGTCTTAATAAGAACACACCTTAAGCATTGTTTGATGTCTGAGATTAAATACGAAAGAGCATAATGTACTATACTAAAGATGAAATTAATAAATAGATATGCTCTAGATAGGAAACCATAACCATCTATTAAATATTAAATTGTAGCCAAAGTTAATGGTGCTACAGGGTACAGTCCACAAGCCGGACAGTTACCCTATTATATAAACTATACTGTAAAAGAGAGGAAAAAATAAGAAGTCTATCATGGGGTTGGGGGCATAGGAGGAATAGGGTCGGCAATATCATAATCACGCTCATAGGCGACCCTGAGCCAGTGCACCTGCTCCTGGGTGACTCTGAGGCTGCGAGCAAGGCACCCCAAGTCATGGCTCATCTCACGCTGAGCATCCCTGATCTCCGTGAACATACCCATCACGGTGTCGGGAGGAGGCTGAGATGGTCCCGCTGCATGTGTGGGCTGTGGTGCTGGCGCTGGAACATCCTCCATCTGATCATCGCCATCCTCATCATCACCCCCTGCCTCTGCGCATGAGCCGCATTGGCTGCTGCTGCTGCAACGGCTGCTACCGTCCTGAGTGGGCGAGGACAAGCCTCTAAGTCCTCCTCACTGATCGGCAGGCTGTCTTTCTGCATCCGGAGAATGACATCCCAGTCGATGTCCGAGGTCATAGTATCCTCAACAGCAGTCTCACCCCTCATGTCCACTCGTAATCGCTACAGAAGAGTGGTGATGAGTCGGCCATATGGAAGGTTACTGGCTTGATCGGATAGAGTAGCCTGATGCATGGTCTTGATAATGATGTAGGGAAGACAGACCCGCTCCCCAGTGCAGACGCAATAGGTCAAGTACTGATTGAGCTGAGACAACTCACTGTAATGGCCACTCTAAGGCACAATATTGTGCTGGATGATGTGACTGTATACTCAAGGCACAGGTCTCAACCTAGCAGCCTTCATAGGCGCTCCAGGGTTAAGTAGCTGCTCTGAGATCTCCAGGCAGATCGTCTATGAGAAAGCCCTTCATCTTAGGGCACAGTAGACCAAGTCCCCATCATTGGAATCCCTAGGAGATCGGCGAGCTGGTGAGTGTTGAAGGAGATGGGAACACCCTTAACGAGACTAGTAGGCAGAGCTCCCTGCATTGACTAAAGTCATTGACATCTCCCTCTATCTCCAGGTTCGCATAGAAGTGTTTAACAAGGTTGGGACTGGTAGTCACCGTATAGGTGATAACGGGCAACCACCTAAGTCTATCAAAAGCTGCCTCAACGTCAAACTGCTGCAGTTGCTCCAGGTTCACCCGTCGCCCCGACTCAATATTCTTCTCCTTGAACCAAGGAAAACGGGCTTGCGCCGCCTCAGAACGAAACCACCACTCATCGAGCTGTGAAAGAGGTGGATGCGGGAGGTGCATGCCAAGACCAAAGGAACATTTACCCGCACCTCTGCATTGAGACATTTTGAACTACAAACAGAGACAAATAAAGAGAAATGGGTTAGAATTTTTGAAATTTTGGCAGCATAACGATAGTAAATCAAGCAAAAGCCTCGAACTCACCCAAAACATGGGGAGGAGGACTTACGTAACCCCCAAACACATCATGAAAACCAAACATACATCAATCAAACAAGAAATTTGGGAAATTTCAGCAAAATTTATTTTTTTACCAAAACCTAGGTTAAAAATCGAAAATTTTGATTTTTGTAAAAACCTTTCGGTAGAACCTCAAATTGGTTGAGGGCTTTTGCTCATAGAGGTCCCTAAACCCATTCTAAGCCGAAGGAAAAGAGTTCCTATGGTTAGAATTTCCTAAACTAAGAAAAACCTAAATTTTGGGCTTGGAACCATAAAGAAACGATATGAAAGTGATGAATGGAAGGAAAGAACTTACTTGGAGACGATGTTCTAGGCCTTAATCGGAAGAAAATGGCTTCTAAGATCATCGGTCGGACTGTAGCAACTCAACAAGCCAGAGAGGAATCGCCACCGAAGAGGAAGAAGAAAAGAAAATGAGAAAAATCTCACTTTTTCAAGATTTTAAAGCCATTCTGGGCATACCGGTCGACGGTTTTGCCCATACCGGTCGACTGGTACCCCCCAGGGTATATCGATCGGTACCTCTTGGTCAAGAGAGAAATCCTGACCGGTCGACTATACCGGTCGCGCCATACCCTACAGGGTAGCGACCGGTACATCGATCGGTAGTTCTCGGGAATCCGAGAAATTTTGTTCGCGTGGACATACCGGTCGCACTACCATACACAGTGCCACGACTGGTATGTTGCGACCAGACAACTAGTCAAAGCCTAGAAAATTTTGAGAAAAATCTTAAAAATTTCCAATTTAAGTTTCCGTTACGATTTTTGCCTTGCACCTGTTAAAGACTTACACTATTATGACTATTCGATTGTACCTTATGTGTCATGTCTTCTTCTCAGATCCAAGCAGGAAAATTAATTTGAGATGGTAGGCGGAAACGTAGTAGAGGCTCACGAAAGCGTCACCACTCCAGGGTGCGCCCAGATGAGGATAATGTGGAAACAGGAAATGTTGATGAGCAAAATATGAACCCAAGCGGTGAAGAAAGGTAGAGTCCCGAAGCACCAACAAATTTACCAGGACCTCCCCACACAAACTCTGAAACAATTGTGACGAATCTGGTTTTTTAGATGGAAGCTCAGCAGAAAACATTCCTCAACGAGATGCTGAAGATGTTCAGGCCACCGAGATATATTCCCACCGAAGGTACACCTGAGTCTAGGGGAAATAACAACACATTGCCAATGGATGGTAGTACTGGGCCGATGGGCCAATGACAGAATCTACAAGCACCACACCAATTTCCATCGTCATATGTCTATCAAGGAATCTATCCGTACCCACCACCAGGGTATGGAATGAATGCACAGGGGCAGAATGACCTAAGCCGAGCGGTGGATAGGTTCTTGAAGTTGAAACCCCCTACTTTCACAGGGAAATCGAGGAAACCACTGTGGCCTGCACAGTGGGTGCCGGAAATAGAGAAGAACTTCCGTTTGATGACTTGTACGGAGGATGAGAAGGCGCTGTTTGCTACGCACATGCTCAAGGAAGATGCAAATGCTTGGTGGAATTCTACCCGGTCATATTTAGAGGTAAAGCACACTCAGATCGATTGGGCAATATTCAAAGGAGCTTTCTTCGACAAATACTTTCCGAAGAGCTTTAGAGATCAAATGGGGAAGGAATTCTTGAATCTGCAACAATCCTAGTCGACCGTTGATGCTTACCAGCAAAGGTATGAAGTGCTATTTTTCTTCGCTCCGACGAGCATGTAAGAAGAAGAAACCAAGACCCGTAGGTTCAATATGGGTTTGCGAGGAAGCATCTGAGAGCACGTCTTGGGATTGGAAAAGAAGATTTATAATGAAGTTGTGCAGATTTTCAGGGTAATTGAATCCAGTCAAAGGGACTGCTTCTTTGCTCAAAACAGGGGACTGAAGAGGCCTACTACTGAGACTTCAGGTGGAGGCAATACTAGACAATTCTGCCCCTACAGGGCTCAGTCTGCTATGGCCTATAAGGAACACTACTGCACCACCACCATCACAGTTAACTGGACAGAACCCAAATGTTAAATGTTTCAACTGCCAGCAATTGGGTCATTATGTAAAGACCTGTACTCTACCTAAGAAGCAACTGCCGCAGCAAGGAAAGGTATTCGCAGTCACCACTGAAGAGGCAGCCACATCACCTGATGTGGTTACTGGTATGATTCCATCCCTTCCTATTTGACTTACTATTTGTTGTATTTGAGCATGTAGAACTAAGGGATAATTAAATTTTAGGGACTGTAAATATAGCTGGTATACCTGCCAGAGTACTCTTTGACTCTAGGGCCACGCACTCCTTCGTTTCTATTTCTTTTGGGAAGCGAATGGAATTACCTATCAAGTGTTTGAACCCAAGCTTGATAGTTCGCTCTCTGTTGGGAGTCGAAGTGGCGTTGAATGAATACTATGGGCCGTGTACAGTTAGTATTGAGGGCCGAAACCTAGAAGCAAATCTGGTTCAACTTGAGATGGCAGACTTTGACGTCATCTTGGGAATGGATTGGCTAGGCCATCATTCAGCTAGCTTATTATGTGGTGAAAGGAAACTTGTGCTTAAAGATGAGAAAGGAAAAGAGTTTAGCTTCACTGGGACCAAGTTACCTAGGAAGCGAAAGCTGATCCTCTCCGCCCTAAAGGCTAAGAGATGCTTAGAGAAGGGAGGAGTGGGGTATTTAGTGTCTGTGGTCGACATAACTGCTGAGGTGCCAAAGATGGAAGATCTAGATGTTGTACGAGAGTTTCCAAATGTATTTCCTAAAGATCTACCAGGTTTACCTCCAGACAGGGCTACAGAGTTCGTGATAGACCTTATGCCAGGGTCAGCACCGGTGTCTAAAGCACCGTACAGGATGGCCCCTACCGAATTAAAGGAGTTAAAGACCCAATTACAAGAACTACTAGATAAGGGCTTCATACGACCAAGCATATCACCATGGGGAGCACCTGTATTGTTCGTTAAGAAGAAGGACGATAGTGTACGGCTATATATCGACTACCAAGAGCTGAACAAGTTAACCATCAAGAACCGATATCCTTTGCCTAGGATCGATGATCTGTTTGATTAGTTGTAGGGTGCAAAGGTTTTCTCGAAGATTGATCTTAGATCAGGGTATCACCAATTGAAGATCAAGGCCGTAGATATTCCGAAGACTGCTTTCAGGACAAGGTATGGACATTATGAGTTCCTTGTAATGTCATTCGGGTTAACTAACACTCCAGCGTCTTTCATGAAACTGATAAACCGAGTGTTTATTACATGTTGGACACTTCGGTCATCGTATTCATTGACGACATATTGGTCTATTCGCAAGACAGGGAGACTCATGCGACACATTTGAGAGCAGCCATACAACGGCTGAGAAGAGAGAAGCTTTACGCCAAGTACAAGAAATGTGAATTTTGGCTGAAGGAAGTGGCCTTCTTGGGTCACGTAGTATCTGCAGATGGTATCAAGGTAGATCCAAGAAAAATCGCAGCTATAGTAGGATGGGATGCCCCGAAATCAGTTGCAGAGATTCGTAGTTTCCTTGGATTGGCTGGTTACTATAGAAGATTCGTGGAAGACTACTCAAGGATCGCTGATTCACTTACCAGACTAACCAAGAAAGGGGAAAAGTTCATATGGACTGATGAGTGTGAAAAGTGCTTTCAGACTTTGAAGTCAAGACTAGTCTCTGCACCTATCTTGACCATCCCGGCACCAGGCTTACCGTTTACCTTATATACGGATGCCTCAGGGTTGGGCCTTGGATGTGTGTTAATGCAAGGAGAACATGTGATTGCCTACGCATCAAGACAGTTGAAAGAGCATGAGAAGAACTATCCTACGCATGATTTGGAGTTAGCAGCGGTTATTCACGCAATCAAGACTTAGAGATACTACCTTTATGGTGAAAAGTTTCAGATTAAGTCGGATCACAAGAGCTTAACTTATCTTTTCACTCAGAAGGACCTGAATATGAGATAGAGGAGATGACTGGAACTATTAAAAGATTATGATTGTGATATCCAGTACCATCCGGGTAAGGCAAACGTTGTGGCAGATGCCTTAAGCCAAAAATGGGCATTGAAGCCTGAGGCAAGACCTAGTACAAATGCTACATTGTGTGCTGTAGCCTCAAGCTCAATAGAAAATGATGAAGAATATATATTAGAAACTACAGGAGACCCAATGGAACATGGCTTAATTCATAAGTTCACATTGATGTTCGCAGCCTTGAAGATCTCATCGGATCTAATATATGAGGTCAAAGTAGCAATCCTACAGGATCCACACCTCAAGACTGTGCAAGAAGATCTAGAGAAAGGTAAAAGTAATCCTGACTTTACCTTAGATTCAGACAAGGTACTCAGGTATCGTGGACGATTATGTATACCTGAGAATGAGAACTCAAATATCAAAGATCGAGTTAGGACAGAAGCTCATTACACCCCATATTCGGTACATCCACGAAGCACCAAGATGTACCATGATTTAAGAAGACTATATTGGTGGAGGGGTATGAAAGCAGATGTAGCTCGATTCATGTTCCAATGTTTGAATTGCCAGCAGATTAAAGCAGAAAGGCAGAGACCCACAGGTTTGCTACAACCACTACCAGAGCCAGCATGGAAGTGGGATTCTATCACAATGGATTTCATCACTGGCCTACCCTTGACACCAAGGTCAATGGATGTAGTATGGGTAATAGTCGATCGACTTACCAAGACAGCTCGATTCATCGCTATCAGACCTCAGTATACCATAGAGAATATGGCCAAGCTATATGTGGATAATATAGTCAGACTTCATGGCATCCCAGAAAGTATAGTATCTGATAGAGATCTCCGTTTTACATCAAAGTTCTGGGAAGGATTACAGAAAGCAATGGGAACCAAGCTGAAGTTTAGCATAGCTTTTCATCCTCAGACAGACGGGCAGTCAGAAAGAACTATTCAAATCTTAGAAGATATGCTCAGAGCGTGTGCTCTAGATTTCAAAGGATCTTGGGAAGAGAAGCTATCACTCATCGAGTTTGCTTATAACAATAGTTACCAGGCTACAATCCAGATGGCTCCATATGAAGCACTCTATGGAAAGAAATGTCGTACACCTCTATTATGGAATGAGGTGGGAGAGAGAAGGATTGTAGGACCAGAGTTCATCGAAGAAACTTGTCGAGTGATTGATCAAATTAAAGAAAGAGTGAAGACAGCTCAAGTTCGACAAAAGCACTATGCAGATAACCGACGTTGAGATCTGGAGTTTGCAGTGGGTGATAAAATATTCTTAAAGATATCACCTGTGCGAGGTCTGAAACGGTTTGGTAAGAAGGGAAAGCTATGCCCCAGGTACGTGGGACCGTACGAGATTTTGACCAGACGTGGTAATGTGACATATCAATTGGCTCTACCGCCATCCATGTCAAGCGTTCATGATGTGTTCCATGTATCTTTATTGAAGAAGTATGTCAGGGATCCATCGCACATCTTGACAACAGACCCACCAGACTTGATAGAGGACTTAACATTTGAAGTAATACCTGTGATGCTCACAAGCTGAAAAGTACAACATCTCCGAAGCAAGGATATCCACTATGTGAAAGTGCATTGGAAAAGCCAAGATGTGGAAGAGATTACTTGGGAGGAAGAGAACGCAATGAGAAAGGAATACCCTAACCTTTTCAACGACCAAGGTACGGTCAAATTTCGAGGCCAAAATTTATTTTAAGGGTGGGGGAGTTGTAAAACCTACATGTAAATTTCGGGGATGAAATTTCTTTTAAGGGTGGGGGAGTTGTAAGACCCGCACTCCATGAACCCGATCTAAACCTTGAATTCATGTCGTAACGGGTCTTCTAATCGTCACCGGGCCAGACGGGACAAGCGGATGACAAACAGGTATGAAACGACCGAAGTAAGTATGAATTAATTCATACCGATCGATGGTACCGGTCTTGGTATCGGTCGACCAGTATGGCCTGTGCAGTAGACCACATAGATTCAAAAATGGATCTTTGTGGGTCCCACTTTTTAAATTTCAAACCGAAGGACTTTCCTAATGCTAGGAGGCTTCTTAAACCTAAACCTAGCCTATATAAACCCCTCTAAAGCTCCTAAAACCTCTTCCATGATCCTCACAAACCCTAGAAAGGAGAAAGAGGCTGAAGAAGGAAAAAAAAGCTAGGAAGGAGAGGGAAGAACCGCCATTGCCGTTCGACGAAGAACAAGTTACCGCAAGTCAACGGTAAATGCTCAAACCTTCCTCTACCATAAGTAATCTAGAATGGTTAGTTGTAGTTGGATCAATACCATGCAAAGCGAGCTATTGATCTAAACCCTATTTTGCCCTCAAACCCTAATCTAGTCGGTAAACCCTAGATTCAAGTTCTAGGTTGAGACCATCGAAACTAGGACTTGAATGGAGTTGGAAACAACTCTAACTCAATGCTCAGACCTAGAATGTGTAGGAGAAACCCTAGGATCATTAGGGGACGATCGATGAAAGTTGAGAAATCGTACGTATGGTATTCCGGAGACATACCGATCGACCATACCAGTCACACCCCAAGCGATCGGTATTGCGACCGGTACTTCCCAGGGACTGATCTGTGGGGACCGGTCGACCATACAGGTTGCAGGTTTCCCCACAGTGTTGCGACCGGTACTGTGACCGGTCAGCTCTGTGAGATGTGTTTTGTCATTGTTGGTTTTTCGACCAACGTAAACCTATTCTAACTAAACCCTAATATCGTATAGGACCTTGTGATAGCACGTTTGGACCTTGCGACGCGGAGCAAGCTATCAATCAAGCGTTAGGAATGGAAATTGGACCTAAACCCTAATAATTAAATAATAGTAAATCGTTGTTAATAATTATGGTTCTGTGGATTGATGTTTGTGCATTTTTGCATGTCATCCTTTACTTTCAGTTATTATTATTGTTCATGCATACTTGCTATGCTAGGTTGTGACTGTTAGGCATGTGATTGTTTTCGTTGGTGTGTGGAATGGAAAGGACTGGAGGTCTGGGATCATTCCTCACACGAGCACCTTTCGTATCGTTCTGTCTTAGCATGCTTGGTGCGGGTAGGGTATCAGGGGGAGGAAGTGGCATTGTGGTCTCCGGCTTGGCCACTAAACTCTAGCTCTATCTCTATGCCGTAGGGAGCTACGCTGGGATAGGGCCTACTGTGATGACATATAGGATTGGTTAGTTGCGAGCCCAGTTTGCAAGCCCTCGCCAATAGGGGCTTACGTATTGGTATGGGTAGAGTATCAGGGGAGGTGTTGGCGGTGTTTGATCCGGACGCCTTAACTCAATCTCTATTCCATGATAGAGTGCATGTGGGATGACAGTGGTGTTTGATCCATTGGGCGGCTTTACACACTCATGTATAGAGGTGCCATGGCCGCCAATCCTTTCTATAGCACATTGCAAACTTAAACCAGACCATAATGTGAATGTTACTCATGCATATGTTTGTTGCATTGTCTGATTGTCTTACTGAGCTAAGTTGTGAGCTCACCTTGTATATATACATGTTTTTAGATGTGGATGCAGGTTACGCAGTGGAGGATTACGTGGATGCTCCAGTGTATGGAGGCGTGGCTGCCCTGGACATGCAAGCAGGAGAGGACGAGCATGACGCTTCATGCAAGTGTCCTTTCTGCGTGTACCTTTAGGATTTGATTTTAATTTATTCTATTTATTTTTTATTGGAAATACAGTGATGTAAAGATATTTATTTAGGTTTTGGGAATTTAAATAACTTGATATTTTATTTAAATTTATCAATAGATTACTCAGTTCATTCTATTTAAGACTTCCGCTGTATTTATTATTATTCTGATTGTGGTTATGTGCAATGGTTCGTATGAGTGGACACGGTCTTATAGAGATCCTAGTGTAAACCGTTGGTTCAGTGATGGTTTACTCACACTTCTGGTTCAGTCGGAAATGGGGTGTGACATATTGAGTGTTGTTGAATCTCTTCCAGACCTTGGAAGTAGCATGAACTAGGTATAAGTCCTAGAAATCAAATAGAATTAAGTTAGGTTACACTACGTTGAAAAATCCAAAGTTCAGACTGACTGTCCAGTCTAGCATTTTAACCTTCCAGACATTGTTCGATCGACTGTCCAGCACTGTATAAGGTGTAACTGGACAACAAATCAGACAACCCTGAGATGCTTCTCGAGAAAATCTGGTTGTCTGTTCGGTCCCTCTCTAGGTGCTTTCGAACAACACAGACTAGACAACCTACGGAGCATTCTCCAGGCTAACTTCCAGTCTGATTTCTCTTTAGAGAAATACTTAGACTTCCTTTAGGGTTCATCCTACACTGTTCTAAGGTCCAGAATACTTGACCATTGGGGTTTATAGAACACCTAACATTATAACTGTCACACCCCAATTTTGGTCTAACCAGAATGGTGTGATGAACCGCTAAATAACCAACGGTTCAACCAGGATCTCAAATAGGCTATCCCCGTGTTATCCAAACTTATACACATCCGTAATCATAATCAGAGTAAATACACAATAGCGGAAGTCTTATAATAAGATGAACTGGGAATCTATGTGATATTAAAATTTTAATAACAAATTATTCTGTTTCAACTGAGACATAAATATTTCAATACCAAATACATGTCTTAATAAATCCAAATAAAGAAACCTATAAAATATCTAATCAAATACACACGAGTTGCACTCGCAAGAGGAGTCATGTGTATCCACTTCAGCTTCAGCTTCCATCGCCGCTACGTTCCCGTACGCAGACGCATTCACATAGTCTTCAACGATATAACCTGCATCATCAACTAAAAATATTCGACGTCGAGGGGTGAGCACACATCACGGCTCAGTGAGTAGCCAAAACAATGCAACAATATATATGCATGCAAATCCATTTATATCTTTGGTCCGGTTGTAAAGTTTGCGGTATGCAATAGAAAGGTGTAGGTAGCCAAAGGTCGCGTTTATTGACTCCGCCTCTATACACGAGTATGTGACGTTACCCGAAGATCACGTTTATCGTCAACTCACATGCACCCAATCATGAACATTATATAACAAAGGTTACGTTTAATGCTATATAGTGCCATACCAACACGTAAGCCGCTATTAGCGAGGGCTGCAAACTGGGCTCGCAACTAACCAATCCTAATGCCAAAAAGTGTATCCAAGGCCTCACCCTAGCATCCCTCAGAATGTCCATAGAGATAGAGCTAAGGCCCCCCGGTAGAGTCAGAGACTACAAGGACCGAGACCACCTCCCCTCTGATACTCTACGACATAATAGTTCTACTAAAGTAATGACGATACGACGATGCTAATGCACAAGACTTGAGTTAGAGATAGAGCTAAAGTGCTGAGACCCGCCAAAGGTTAACGTTTATTGACGTTCTCATCACACCTCCCCTGATACTCGCTCGCATCAAGTACACCAACCACACACATACAAGCACATGTCTATTCCTATCATCATCATCAGCATCATGTTATAAACAATAAAGTAAATATGCATGACCAAGTAATAGAAATATTAGATGGCGTGTTGTATGCACATTACAAACATATTCGCATAGAATCAAGCATAGCATAGGACTCAAGAAATAGAAAACAGTTTATTATTAACCAATTTAGTTTGGAGTTAAGGTTCCTCACCTTAGCTTGCTATAAGATACTTTTCCAAGCTTTAGAATCACCTTTACAGTGTTATTATATTGCTAGAAGACCTAACAAAGTCGATAGAATTTAATTAGAATTTATTCGAAATTAAAAACTACTCTGTTAACTGAGGGTCGGATGGTAGGGTCGATGCTAGGGTCGATGGGTCTATCGACCCTTCCCTCTTTCTGGACTTCCCGAATGCTGAGGGTCGATGGTCAGGAATACCTAGGGTCGGATGGCCTATCGACCCTGGGTGCGACCCTTGGTGCACTCTGGTCCAATTTCCACTTTTAATCCATTCCTTGTGTTTGGGATCCTATGGCTTGCTCCTACATTCCATTCTACATTCATTCCATGGTCTGAAACCATGTATAACCCACCTAGATAGCTTTCATGCACTTTCCTACGGTTTTCCATGGAAACCTAACCATGGGTTGATGGTTTGGGTTTCTCCGAGATCACACTCTCAACATTAATTAACCTAAGGTCTGTAGAAACTCATGGAATTAGTATCCATACCTGAGAAGATTAATCTTTCTCTGCAACTCTTCTCTTTTGGCTTAATTTCTCTTCATTCCCTTTCTTCCTCTTTCCTTCTCTTCTCTTTCTCTCAATTCGATTAGGGTTGTGAAAGGAGTGAAAGTGGCTTAGGGACGTCCTCTAAATAGAGTAGGAATATCCTAAAATAAGTCCCTTTGAGATTAGGAAAGAATCCCATTCGAAAATATGGAAATTTCCAAATTTCTATTTTCTACGGTAACCGAGGGTCGATGATCCCGTCGACCCTAGGGGTATAAGTTGTTCGACCCTCCCTCCAAAATCGAGGGTCTGACTTTCTGTTTTGGGAGGTCCGACCCTGCTTAGCTGGGTATGCGACCCTTCCCCTATTTTAAGTGTTTTTGGGTCGATTTGATACCTGGGATCTCGATTTCCTTCACGCCCTTGGTCTATTTGACTCGACCATGATGGGTGAACCTGGTTTAAGGTGATAAGACCGGGTTAGATTGACACGGGTCTTACAACTCCCCCCAACTTATAAAAATTTCGTCCTCGAAATTGTACGTACCTTCTGAATCAAATAAATGAGGGTATTGCTTTCGCATAGCATTTTCTTCTTCCCATGTAATTTCTTCCATGTCTCTACTTTTCCATATGACCTTAACATAGTAGATATCTTTATTGCGTAGACGTTGAACCTTTCGACTAGTGATTTCTGTTGGTCTTACTTTAAATGTCAAATCATCAGTCAATTCTAGCAAATCCACTGTCAAAACATGCATTGGGTCCTTGACATACTTCTTCAATAGAGAAATGTGAAATACGTCATGTACACTTGACATAGATGATGGTAGTGCTAACTGTTAAGCTACTTTTCCACGCTTAGCTAGAATTTCATACGGCCCGACATATCTTGGACCTAGCTTCCTTTTCTGTCCGAACCTCTTCAATCCTCGCATAGGCGATACTTTCAAAAATACTTTATCACCTACGGCGAACACCAGATCTCTTCGTCGAGTATCTGCATATTGTTTCTGACGGTTCTGAGCTGTTCTCACTCTTTCCTTGATGATGTCGACCACTCGACAAGTCTCTTCAATAAATTTTGGTCCAACAATACTATGTTCTCCAACTTCATTCCAAAACAAGGGAGTTCGACCCTTTCGGCCATACAGTGCTTCATATGGTGACATCTGTATTGTGGCCTGATAGCTGTTATTATAAGCGAACTCGATCAATGATAACTTTTCGTCCCATGATCCTTTGAAATCAATCACACATGCTCGTATCATATCTTCTAGAATCTGGATTGTACGCTCTGACTGTCCGTCTGTCTGTGGGTGGAATGCAGTACTGAACTTTAACGTTGTACCCATAGCCTTTTGCAATCCTTCCCAAAACTTAGAAGTAAATCATGGATCTCTATCGGACACAATGCTTTCTGGAACGTCATGTAATCGAACAATGTTATCCACATACAGCTTCGCTAACCTTTCTAGTGTATACTGAGGTCGTATAGGTATAAAGCGAGCTGTTAGGCAGATGGTCCACATTCACCCAAACTGCGTCAACTACTCGAGGAGTCAATGGTAGTCCCGTGACGAAGTCCATAGTGATGCAGTCCCATTTCCATGCTGGTTCCGGTAATGGCTATAACAATCCTGCGGGTCTTTGTCGTTCAGCCTTTACTTTCTGACAATTTAGGCATTGAGACACGAACTTAGCTACATCTGCTTTCATTCCCCTCCACCAATGTAATTTCTTTAGATCACGATACATTTTTATACTTCCAGGGTGTATCGAGTAGATGGTGGTATGGGCTTCTTTCATCAGTCGGTGTCTAATGTCCATACTTTCTGTTTCAGGTACACATATTCTTCCTTTGTATTTTAGTACCTTCTCGTCATCCAAGGTGAACTCAGGGTTAGTCCTACCATTCTCAATATCTTCTTGTACTGTTCTCAGATAAGGATCTGCTTTGATAGCTGTCTTCACTTCATCCACTATATCCGGTATAATCTTCAATGCCGCGAACATATTCGAAAACCAATGAATAAACCCTTGGTTGGCTGATCCATCCACTGTATCTATCACATACTGCGCCCTGCCGTGATTGAATACCATTTTGGTAGTACACATTGCTGCAGTCGTGCTGACTTCTCCTTGAGATTTAATCATTGCTTTTCTACCCAATGCATCTGCTACCACGTTCGCCTTTCCCGGATGATACTGGATATCACAATCATAGTCTTTCAATAATTCCAGCCATCTTCTTTGTCTCATATTCAAATCTTTCTGATTAAATAAATAAGTAAGACTTTTATGGTCCGACTTAATCTGGAATTTCTCCCCGTATAGGTAATGTCTCCATATCTTGACAGCATGTACTACTGCCGCTAACTCCAAATCATGAGTGGGGTAATTTTTCTCATGTACCTTCAACTGTTTCAAGGCATACGTAATTACTTGCTCTCCTTGCATAAGCACACATCCTAATCCCAGTCCCGACGCATCGGTGTATAAGGTAAACGTCTGTCCTGGAACGGGAATGGTCAAAATCGGGGCAGATATCAATCTGGTCTTCAGTGTTTGGAAACTCTTCTCACAGTTGTCGGTCCACACAAACTTTTCACCTTTCTTAGTCAAACTGGTGAGAGGTACGGCAATCCGAGAATAGTCTTCTACGAATCTCCGATAATAACCAGCTAGACCCAGAAAACTTTTAATTTCTGAAACGCTCTTTGGTGCTTCCCACTTCACAATAGCCTCGATCTTGCTGGGGTCCACTTTGATTCCTTCAGCGGATACTACATGGCCTAGGAAGGCGACTTCACTTAGCCAAAACTCACACTTTGAAAATTTGGCATATAGCTTCTCTTTTCTTAAACGCTGTAGGGCTGCGTTTAGGTTCTTGATATGGGTTTCCTTGTCCTTGGAGTATACCAATATATCATCAATGAATACTATAACCGACGTATCCAACATATCGTGGAAAACTTGGTTCATAAGTTCCATGAACGTTGCCGGGGCATTAGTTAATCCGAATGACATAACCAAAAATTTGTAATGTCCATATCTGGTTCTGAATGCTGTCTTCGGAATATCACCTTCTTTAATCTTCAGCTGATGATAACCCGATCGAAGATCGATCTTAGAAAATACTTTTGCTCCTTGTAACTGATCGAACAAGTCATCGATCCGAGGTAGTGGATATCGATTCTTGATTGTCAGTTTATTCAACTCCCGATAGTCGATACATAATCGAATGCTACCATCCTTCTTCTTCACGAACAACACTGGTGCCCCCCATGGAGATATACTGGGTCGAATATAACCCTTGTCCAACAGTTCTTGTAGTTGCACTTTTAGTTCCTTCAGTTCCGTAGGAGCCATTCTATAAGGTGCTTTTGATACGGGTGCGGCTCCAGGTATCAGGTCTATTACAAACTCTGTGGCCCGGTCGGGTGGTAATCCAGGTAGTTCCTCCAAAAATACGTCAGGGTAATCCCGCACGACGTCAATGTCTTCCATTCATGGTGCTTCCTTGGTTAGGTCGACCACTGATACTAGATACCCGACTGCTCCCTTCTCAAGGCACTTCTTAGCCTTTAATGCTGAAAGTATGAGCTTGCATCTCCGGGAAAGTTTGGTTCCCGAGAAACTGAATTCTGCCCCTTCTTTGTCTTTGAACGTTAGCTTCTTTTCGGCGCATAATAGATTTGCAGAGTGCCGAGCCAACCAGTCCATTCCTAAGATGACATCAAAGTCTGCCATCTCAAGTTGTATCAATGTTGCATCTAAAATCTGTTCCCCAATGAGAACTGGACATGGTCCATAACCTTTCTCTAGTTCCACTTCTAACCCATCGGTGATCGCACAAGTAATTTGTAGTCTAATATTTTGATGGGTAATTTTGTCTTCTTTCCAAATGACACAGATATAAATGAATGAGTAGCTCCGGAATCAAAGAGTACTCTGGCGGGTACGCCATTTATAGGTACAATACCTGTGATTTATCTTTACTTAGTCTACATGCTCATTCAATGTAATTACAACTTTAAAAGTTTCAGTCATACCTGTGACCACATCGGGTGATGCGGCCGCATCCTCGGACGTAACAGCATATACACGTCCCTGATGGAATTGCTTCTTGGGCTTAGGGCATTCCCTTGCCATATGTCCCGGCTGGTTGCAGTTAAAACACTTCAGGACTTCAGAGTTTGGCTTTGGCTGTGGTTGAGCTACTAGAGTAGTCCTGGTTGCAGCATTAAAATTCTGAGGACAGAAAGGCTTATATGTCTTGTTATTGCCTCCGCTGTAAGAATTTCCGGCTAGCCTTTTGATGCCTCTGTTCTGAGTAAAATAACTCTCCTTCTGGCTCGATTCAATCACTCGAGAAATCTGGACAGCTTCATTATATATTGTCTTCTCTAAGCCCAGAACAGTTCTCTGATGCTTCCTCTCAGTCCCGTGACGAACCTACGGGTTTTGGTTTCTTCTTCTTGCATGCTAGCCGGTGCAAAGAAGAACAGCTCTTCGTAGCGCTGTTGATATGAGTCTACAGTCATCTGTCCCTGGTACAAGCTCAGGAACTCTTTCTCCATCGAATCTCTGAAGCTTTGTGGAAAATATTTCTCAAAGAATGCTTCTTTATATATAGCCCATGTCAGTAGGGCGTGCTTGGTCAGTAAATATGTCTTCGTGGATTTCCACCAATGGTGTGCGTCGCCCTTGAGCATGAAGGTGGCGCATAGTACTTTCTCTTCCTCTGTGATAGTCATCATGAGGAAATTTCTCTCCATCTCTTCTATCCAGTGGGCTGGCCACAATGGATCAGACGGCTTGCCATTGAATTCTCTGGGTTTCATCTTCAAAAATCTCTCCACTAGTCGGGAGTGGTCCAGTTGATTCTGGGGGTTTGCCCCAAACATATAGGGTGGATACTGGTAATTCCCTTGAGCTGCTTCTGGTACCTGCACTGGAATCGGTGCAGTCGGTTGTTGAGGTGTCTGAGGGGCTGGGTGGTTACCTACTAGTGCTGCACTAGCTTGTCCGATGTGCATGGGTGCAGCCTGAGTGGCTTGGAACATAATTCCCATGGCAACCTGCATCTGAGCCTGTGCGTGTTGCATCTGCTGCAGCTGCTGTGCCAGATTCATCACCACTGTTGCTAGCTCTGGTGGTGGAGGTGGCAAATTTGTAGGGTTTACCGGTTCTGGATTTCTCGGTGCGTAGTTGTTCTCTTGACTAGTCTCCTCCACTGGTGGTGGTGGGACTGCATTTTGGGTCTGTCGGGTCACTCTACGTCCAGACATAATTCCTTTCGCTAATTGGTGGTACCTAGAAATCATCAAAATAGGTGATAAGTCATTTATATTTCATGTAGGCACGCTAACCAATAATAAATTCCAATTCTAGCTCATTTTGTAACAAAAATGCTGTCTTTTCTATGCAGGGTCGATGGTGAGGGTCGCTGGTATGTCCGACCCTTAGTTTTCGACCCTGGGAATGACCTATTCTTCCCGAGAGCTGAGGGTCGATGCGAGGGTCGATGGGTGTACGACCCTCAGTTCCGACCCTTGATTTTCTGTCAGATTCCCGAGAGTCGAGGGTCGATGGGAGGGTCGATTCGAGGGTCGATGGTTCTATTCGAATTGTTCGACCCTCGGACCAAAAATCATATTTTTAAGATCCGATTCTGGGTCATTTCTCACTATTCCTCCTCCGTTTCGACTCGTCTCTACTCTCTGAGTTGCTACAGTGCTACTCTACTGTTTTTGGTCAGTTTGACTCCGGGTTTCGACGTCCACGTCATCCATACAGGTATATCCACTCATCTTTACCTGTTTTTAGGTTTTCTTTTCTAGTTTTTTGCACATTTAACTTGTATTTTCCAAATTAAACTTTTTCCAACCGTAAAAATTTGATTTTTATTAGGGACTTTTGTTATTGGTGTCTCGAGGAACGAAAGCCCTCAAAAAATTTTGAGTTTCATCGGTTGGTTATCGAGAAACTTAAAATTTTCTTTGTTTGCCCTAATTTGTCAGAATTTTTGATTTTTCTTGAATTTCTTCAAATTGAGCTTCGTCAGTTAAAATTTCCTACTGTATGTGGGTTGTAGGATATGTTTTAACCTATGTAAGTTCTCATGCCCACTTGAATGGTGAGAAATGGGGCTTTATGGTCAACTTACGTCGTTATTAAAATCAAGTTTTGGATTTTTATCCTATTAACTCCTTGTTTTCCTTCTCTTTCTTATTTGCAGATACTATGGCTCGTACCAAAGTACCCAGAGTGCGTGATCCAATTCGCTTCGGTTCGAATGAAGCTGAGGCACAGTATGCTGACTATGCCCGTAAGAAAGTGGAAGGGGGTCGCATGGTGAACTTGGCTGAGCTAGCCTTGTTCAATGTAGAGGGAGCATTTGGTGATATGGGGTGGCTCCCTGTCATCACATACGACGCGTGCACATGTCCAGATTTGGTGCGTCAGTTCTATTGTAATCTCCAGGTGGTGGGGAATTACAATGACGTTGAGCATGGTCAGGAGTTGCGCATCACCAGTTACGTCAAGGGGGTGCACATTTCCTTTGATTATCAGCAGCTGGCCGATCTGTTGGGCATTCCCTATGATGGCCCCATGGTGTACTGTGCACCGGGAGAGCCACAGTTTGTTGAGATGGAGATGAGGGCAGAGATCGACAACCAGCTATTACGCCCTGATCGCTGGTAGATGAGAGCCTGTTACTTGTGTCCAGCTCCACGGGTCTTTTGTAAGATTATCCAGCATAATCTGATCCCGCAGAGTGGGCACTATGAGAAGGTCTCTCAGCTGACACAGTTTTTGATATACAGTATCTGCACTCGCCAACCGGTCTGCCTTCCTTACATCATCATGCGGACGATGATTAGTGCTACATTGTCTGGTCATAGGGGTAATCTACCCTATGGACGCATGATTACAATGCTACTGACCCGTCTGGGGGTGGATCTGGTAGAAGAGAAGATCCAGGAGAAGACCTTCTTTCGCCTCTAGATTGGGAGGCTATCTGCAAGATGGGGCTGCGAGATGCTGAGGTTAGTGATGAGGAGAGGAACGCGATGGTGCGCCCTCACACTCGGGTCGAGATGGCTGATGCTGAGGCTGCTGCTGATGCTGCTAGAGCTCGTGTGGATCCGGTCGACGATGACGATTGTATGTATATGGACGTCGACTTGATACCACCGCCTTCACCTACACATGCGGCTGGAGTTGGTACTTCTTCTGCGGCGGCTCCTGCACCTGAGGCTGGTCCTTCCCATTCGGCTGATCCTTCACTTCCACCTTCAGCCATGATGGAGATGCTGTAGGAGATCAGGGATGCTCAGCGCAGATCTGATTTGAGGATGGATGAGCTGTTGGCTGCTCAGCACGCATCAGACGCGTGGATGGGAGAGCTCCTAGAGGTGCAGCGTGCGACTGATCAGAGGATATCCGGTCTCACAGCTAGTCTACAGATGACCCAGACTCAGATAGCCTGGTTGACTAGAGTTTATGCTGAGGACTATGACAGAGACCGTGAGGCACCGCCTCCTCCTTCGCCTCTTACTTCTTGATTGTACCTTCATTTCCTTGTACTTCAGAGTAACTGTCCGGGTTGTGGAATGTACTCTGCTTTCATTATGTATATATGTTTTGTTTTTCTCACTCATTGTATGTAACTTGTTTTCCCTTTAATAGATGCATTATTCTCTTTTTAAATTTGGTCTCAATCATCACTTGTGCTTACTGTGTGTTTGTATTAAAGCATTTAATTTATCCTATCTCAGTTTACAATGGTCTTGAATGTGTGTTAGTTCGGCGGGCAAGGCCTGAGATGCTCTGATACCAAGTTGTCACACCCCAATTTTGGTCTAACCAGAATGTTGTGATGAAACGCTAAATAACCAACGGTTCAACCCGGATCTCAAATAGGCTATCCCCACGTTATCCAAACTTACACACATCCGTAATCATAATCATAGTAAATACACAATAGCGGAAGTCTTATAATAAGATGAACTGAGAATCAATGTGATATTAAAATTTAAATAACAAATTATTCTGTTTCTACTGAGACATAAATATTCAAATACCAAATACATGTCTTAATAAATCCAAATAAAGAAACCTATAAAATATCTAATCAAATACACATGAGTTGCACTCGCAAGAGGAGTCGTGTGTAGCCACTTCAGCTTCAGTTTCCATCGCCGCTACGTTCCCGTACGCAGACGCATTCACATAGTCTTCAACGGTATAACCTGCATCATCAACTAAAAATATTCGACGTCGAGGGGTGAGCACACATCACAGCTCAGTGAGTAGCCAAAACAATGCAACAATACATATGCATGCAAATCCATTTATATCTTTGGTCCGATTTTAAAGTTTGCGGTATGCAATAGAAAGGTTTAGGTAGCCAAAGGTCGCGTTTATTGACTCCGCCTCTATACACGAGTGTGTGACGTTACCCGAAGATCACGTTTATCGTCAACTCACATGCACCCAATCATGAACATTATATAACAAAGGTTACGTTTATTGCTATGTAGTGCCATACCAACACGTAAGCCCCTGTTAGCGAGGGCTGCAAACTAGGCTCGCAACTAACCAATCCTAATGCCAAAAAGTTCATCCAAGGCCGCACCCTAGCATCCCTCAGAATGTCCATAGAGATAGAGCTAAGGCCCCCCGGTAGAGTCAGAGACTACAAGGACCGAGACCACCTCCCCTGATACTCTACGACATAATAGTTTTGCTAAAGTAATGGCGATACGATGATGCTAATGCACAAGACTTGAGTTAGAGATAGAGCTAAAGTGCTGAGACCCGCCAAAGGTTAACGTTTATTGACGTTTTCATCACACCTCCCCTGATACTCGCTCGCATCAAGTACACCAACCACACACATACAAGCACATGTCTATTCCTATCATCATCATCATCATCATGTTATAAACAATAAAGTAAGTATGCATGAACAAGTAATAGAAATATTGGATGGCATGCTGTATGCACATTACAAACATATTCGCATAGAATCAAGCATAGCATAGGACTCAAGAAATAGAAAACAGTTTATTATTAACCAATTTAGTTTGGAGTTAAGGTTCCTCACCTTAGCTTGCTATAAGATACTTTTCCAAGCTTTAAAATCATCTTTACAGTGTTATTATATTGCTAGAAGACCTAACAAAGTCGATAGAATTTAATTAAAATTTATTCGGAATTAAAAACTACTCTGTTAACTGAGGGTCGGAGGTAGGGTCGATGCTAGGGTCGATGGGTCTATCGACCCTTCCCTCTTTCTGGACTTCCCGAATGCTGAGGGTCGATGGTCAGGAATACCTAGGGTCGGATGGCCTATCGACCCTGGGTGCGACCCTTGGTGCACTCTGGTCCAATTTCCACTTTTAATCCATTCCTCGTGTTTGGGATCCTATGGCTTGCTCGTACATTCCATTCTACATTCATTCCATGGTCTGAAACCATGTATAACCCACCTAGATAGCTTTCATGCACTTTCCTATGGTTTTCCATGGAAACCTAACCATGCATGGATTGATGGTTTGGGTTTCTCCGAGATCACACTCTCAACATTAACTAACCTAAGGTCTGTAGAAACTCATGGAATTAGTATCCATACCTGAGAAGATTAATCTTTCTCTGCAACTCTTCTCTTTTGGCTTAATTTCTCTTCCTTCCCTTTCTTCTTCCTCTTTCCTTCTCCTCTCTTTCTCTCAATTCGATTAGGGTTGTGAAAAGAGTGAAAGTGGCTTAGGGACGTCTTCTAAATAGAGTAGGAATCTCTTAAAATAAGTTCCTTTGAGATTAGGAAAGAATCCCATTCAAAAATATGGAAATTTCCAAATTTCTATTTTCTGCGGTAACCGAGGGTCGATGGGAGGGTCGATGATCCCGTCGACCCTAGGGGTATAAGTTGTCCAACCCTCCCTCCAAAACCGAGGGTCTGACATTCTGTTTTGGGAGGTCCGACCCTGTTTAGTTGGGTATGCGACCCTTCCCCTATTTTAAATGTTTTTGGGTCGATTTGATACCTGGGATCTCAATCTTCTTCACGCCCTTGGTCCATTTGACTCGACCATGATGGGTGAACCTGGTTCAAGGTGATAAGACCTGGTTAGATTGACACGGGTCTTACAATAACCCTAAATTTACAACCTTATTGGTAGTGAAATCAGATCACTACCTCTAACAACGGTTTTGAATCTAACCTCACACATACCCTAACTTATTTACATAAATTAAGGGACTTACCGTTGGTTCCTCGAAGAAGACTATGGGAAATCGACGGTGAGTTCTTCCTCTTCTTCCTTTTCTAGAGCCCTCTTCTCCTCCAAGGCTTCTTTTCAACTCAAATCTAGGGTTTGTGAATGATCAAAAGAGTGAGAAAAGGTAAAGGTTCGTTCTTTTTATAGAGTGTAACCTTCTATTAGAGTCCTCTCCCAATTAAGAGAGTAAACCCACTCAAACTAGGAAACTTTCCTAAGTTCGGAGTCTAAACTAGGATTGAGTTTGCCATAATTGGTTCATGGTTCCGTCATCTGGTTGGTTTGTCTAACCAGGTTATGATGGGAAGACCTGTCACGACACGTTAACCAGGTTAGACTGGGTTTGTGGAGTGCGAGTCTAATAGTAAGTTCAAGAGAGAGGGCATTGCGGTCGCTTCCAGAAGGAAGGAAAAAAAAGGACGCTATCGCCACTACCCAGAAAATAGAATAGAAGGAATACCATCGTTGCTGCCACGGGATAGAGGGGAGGAAGGTCCACCACCACTGCTAACAATCGGCGACATTCTCTCTTTGCTCGTAGTGATCATTTAGCCGATTTAGGGTCAGGTAAGATTTTGGTACTTCAAATTTTATACAACCGATTTTTGCTTTGAGTTGTCTTATGGATTGTTTCTTTCACGTTTCTTTAAATCTGTCTTTACCATCGGTATGTAATGTATGTTATATCCCCATTCTTCGGTTTGCAGAAAGGTTTTGGTTTGTTTAAAATGGGCTAAATGTCTTGATTCATTTATTTTCTCCCTTCCTGATGGTTGCAATTTTTTTTACTCTTCCCAATCGATTCTGCTATCATATATTCCTATTATTAGTCGTTTGAGCCGAATGGATCAATGAACAAGTTTTGTTTCCTTTTGTTTTGTGTTCTTGGCCTTGGTTAGGTAGTTTCAGGTAAGCATGATTCGTTTGCAGCCATAAATTCATCATCGTCCCAAAAATTTGTCTAAGCAATTGGCAAGAACAACATTCATGCTCTTAGGATTAATAAGGTTTTTTTTTTTTTTTTTTTTTTTTTGATAATCCACATATACGGTATTTGGTTTAGGGTTCATATGATCTATTCTCATTTTCTTTTGTCATTTTACATGTAGAGCATTCAGTTTAGGAAGCATATGGTTTTTCTCTTTTTCTTTGTTTTAGTTGTTTAATTCATAGGTAGTTTGAAACAGATAATTCATTTGTATTTTTAGCTTGGTTCAGTCCATATGTGGGTTAATTCAGGTTGGTTCATGCGGTTGGCTCATTCGACAATTTGGTTTATGTTCAGGTAGATTAATTGAGTAGGTCCATATGTGGGCTAATTTGGGTTGGTTTGTCACACCCCATTTTTCGACGTATCGGTACCATGGAATGCAATGGGATCTCTCCATCCTATTAGGGCATAAGAAATCCCCTTCCAGGACTGCAAGTCACGGTACTCTATACATCAACTACGACAAAGATATTATCAGAGTAAATTTACTAACTTTTTTTAAACCCAATGACTCTAGCAAAGCAAGTAAATTAAGCGGAAGACTTAATCCATTAAAACTAATTATTGAAGAGCTAACGTCTACTAAAAAAAGTTCCATAATTATTTAAATCCATAAAATATACTTTATTCTAGTTCCATTGTCCAAATAAATAAAACCAATTATTCCCAAAATGAAACTAACTAAATTATCAACCGATGATCTCAAGTTTATTAATCGTAAATCCAAATAAATAATATTCCCAATCCTAAATAGAAATAGATAAGACACCGCCAAGGCCTAGCAGCATGACTACGCATCGCCAAACAGATTAGAGATATCCTCCTCAGGCTCGAACTCCTCATCCTCTACACACGAAGGACTGCACCCCGAAGAGTCACGATAAGTACCTGCAATGCCTAAAAAGAGTTTGTGCACACAAGGTAAGCTCAACCACCGAGCTTAGCAAGAAAACTAGACATGCGCAAACAAAATGCATGCAATTACTAACTATGGTTAGGTATAAAGTTATAAGTGCCAACTTAGGACAACCCACACACGAAGTCTCCAATCTACATGAGTCTCCTCCCATCAGATGATACCACCTTAAATTCAGCGTACAATACCACCCCCAAAGTATGGGTCCATTGTTACGGTACAAGCCTGTATTACGCTAGCCACTTGCCCGTAACTCATCCCAAGCCTGTATTCCACCAGCCACTTGAGGAGATGGTAATCCCACTAGTTGACTCGCCTGCCCACCCGTATTATGCCAGCCATGGATAGCATCACAGCTATGTTCATACCACCTTTTTTATTAAACCCATGCCATTACATAACCCCCCAATGGCTAGGGTTACAGTTATCGGGATAACACATTATGCAATTAGCCATGTCCACCTATTTAACCAATTTACTGGTCTATAATGTCACCAAGCTTCTGACCCCGTCCGTCCTCCCACCTAGGATGTCGTGACTTATCTCGGTTACATATGGTCAATGCAAAGCGACTTCAGTAAGAAGTGGTGTAAGCATCCCATTCCACCCACCTTCTTCCTTACCGACTTAACCAGACATCATGAATCAAACATGGGTCAGTCACTTTTGTGGAAAGATAGCAGGTGTCCCATTCCACCCGTCCTCCAATCTTTATTGGCACAGCTGACCCCAAACATAAGAAATAGATATGCATGATCACACAAAGCAGTTTATTGGATGGCATGTTATCAAACATGAGCATGTTATCAATCGCAACCATCACACAACAAGATTAAAATACAACTAATACTACCAACAAAGGTCTATTTTTCTTCTAAAAAGATAGAGAATAAGATCCTCGGCATGCTGAACAGACAGCCTTCTACCAGCATCCTCGAATCTCTAACCAGATCATAATCAAATGTAATTTATTAATGTGTTATCCAAAAGCATTATTCTGGTTTTGCTTTTTCATTTACTGCGTTCATCATTATTTACTTGTCTGATAACTTTTAAGCCTATTACCTACTGCCTGCTTGTCATGACATAGCAATTAAGGGTTTGTTATTGAGTCCATTTGTTATAGATTATAGTCTAAGGTTGACTTCTAGCGCACAAGAGTATGCTACCTGAACAAGGTAATTAAAGAGTGAGTGGTTTTCATCAAACATCACATTCAAGGTCAGATTTTCTCCTAAAGGTCTTAGTACTAAGAAGGATTTCTTCTAACAAAGTCAAGGGTGTTCTAACCCCACACAGAAGTCAAATTTCTAGCTCCTAAGGTCTTACGCTTACTGTCTAGGTGTTTACAAACACAAGGAACCACGAACAATAAGACCAAAAATTAATTATGATAAGCTATAACCAAAACAGTGGATAATACATATGTAAACATATTAATCCAGGGTGATGAGCACATGGACAGGCTCACAAAAATCCCAGCAAACTACTATCCAAAGATGAGCAGTAACTGAGGTCAAAATGCCGTGTAGTACATGGCATCGACCGCATGGATTCTAGCCACTGACGTACGGCTTGTACGGTCGACCGCATGATTTCTGGTCAGAATTGACTGCTTCCAACTCGAGAGTTTTCTCTGGTTTTTATAAGCCTAACCTTAAAGTTTGGGTTCAAAAATCCTATTCTAGTTCAGTTTATAAACTTTGATTTCATTATCCAATCTACCGATATTACTGGACTTGGTTTTAGTACCTAAGTATGATTCTGGCAATACCAGAAGAGTAATAATCTCAAAATAGTCTATACAGATGATTCCTTTAAGGTCTAGGGTCCTATATCGCTAAGGTAAGACCCCATTGGTCGTTTCATAAGGTAAACCAAACTTACCTCGGGTAATAACGATGTATATCAGGTTTTTCATCGAAAGAACACCAAAACTAGGGTCTAAGCCTTTAATTAAATCATATAAATTTCTAGGAGGTCTCCGACCAAGTTTGGCTGAGATCCGATGTCGAAAAAGCTTGCGGCTAATGCCCTCGACCGCACCTTTCGACAGTTAGGTTGTGCGGCATGTGCCATCGACCGCAGGTCAAAACGTGGTCCAATGGTTGCCAAACTTCCTCCTAAATTTTCTTCATCTTTTTCTTAGTCTAATCCTGGAGTTTGAGTTCCAAACTAAATTTCTATCTAAGGTTTCAGATACCATTTCAATTGTCCGTACAGCCGCGATTCCAGATCTGACTTTAAACTTCACATCCATCCTTTTAGCATTCGGATCCATTATTGATATGTGATCTGAGTCTCCAAGGGTCAACTTAGATCCCTAGGGGTCATTCTATGGCTTCCAAAGATCACGGATCATTTATTTGCAATTTCTATTGGTTATTCCTACCTATCAGTGGTGCCTTGTATACCATCGTCCAGCTTTCCAACAGTGTACGGTGGTCTACTGCTCATGGCTTTGCCATGGGTAATGGATCCTTAGTTCCTTCCATAGAGTTCGTCTCGGTGATTTATTACCACAGTACCAACTAATAAGCAACAAACTTCGTCTCAATAACTTCTTACTTTTCCACTATTCCATAGTCATTTACCGAATCAGATTTTTAAGGTGTTAGGATACTTACAAAATGATCCGATTCCTTGTCGAGGTCTCAGCAAGCAACTCGACGATCTAGGGGTAGTATTCCTCCCTCCTTCTCTTCCTCTTCCTTCTCTTCAGGGTCTCCTTGCTGGGCTGAAATGAGAAGGAGTTCTTCCTCTCTTTTCTTTTGTTTTTTCCTTCCCTTCTCTTTCTTCATTCTTCTCTCATCTCCTCCCTTTCTCAAAGGTGCGTCAGAGATTTGTTCTACTCTGATTTGGTGATTGAATGGGAGAGTGGGAAGAATGAGATTACATCCCTTCTTAATTCATTAAGTATGGTAACCCATGGATGAAAAGGGGGAAAATCTTCTCCTCTCCTTCTATTCTTGAATCAATCAGGATCGGGCCACTATGTTTAGAGTTTCTCTCAGTCGGTTAAAGAAAAAGAGAGTGGGAAATTTCAAATCAATGGATCCCACTTTCAGTCAGTTACCCATTCAGTTAGCTGCCAGGGGGCGAGGCTAGACTATGAAGCACTTGTGTGACCGCACCTCCCAGGTCATGAACCAGACCTTTTTTTGGTTGACCAGTTTAGTAGCACGCTTGCTAGACTCTTGGAGTTTCATACGGGCTAGGTCCAAGACTGCTTCTAGTGCACTTTATTACATTCAAGGTACACGAGAGGTTCACGTTAGTATCTTGAGTCACCTCATAGTCATTCCTTCGTTTATGGACAAATTTGATATGATAGGTTTGTACATGGGAAGAGCCAACACATGCCCGAAATGGTAATATTGTGAAGGTACTTGGGCACGGGTCTTACATGGTTCATGTGGTTGGCTCATTGGGTAGTTTGGTTTATGTTCATGTAGATTAATTGAGAGGTCCATGTATGGGCTAATTCGGGTTGGTTCATGTGGTTGGCTTATTGGATGGTTTGGTTTATATTCAGGTAGATTAATTGAGAAGGTTTGTATGAGGGTTAATTTGGGTTGGTTCATGTGGTTGGCTTGTTGAGTGGTTTAGTTTATGTTCATATAGGTTAGTCAGGTTGGTTTACATTTATGTGAGTGGTTAACTTATGGTTGGATCATGTGGCTGGTTTATGTTTTGGGTTAATTTGGTTTAGGTAAGTTGGTTGGGTTGGGTTATGTTTTGGGTTAAGTTAGGATTTAGGTTATTGAGAGTGATTTGATTTATTTGAGTGGGCTGGTTTGATTTGTATATGGGTTAATTTGGTCAGTTTAGTTGGTGTTCATATGAGTTGGGGTCAGTTTCATGCTTACATGAGTTAGTTTCGTTTATGTGCTTTCTATTATCATGATCAAAATTGACAAAGTCTAGTAAATTTTTCCTAGAAGTTGAGGTTTATTTAGATGTGCAACTTATTGCTTATTTAAATTAGCTCATATACTCATGGGTTTTGTTCTAAAATTGGATTTGGTCCTTAACCATATTGTCCAAATGATTGATTTGTATGCATACTTGCTATGGTTTGATTTAATCTAGTCAAATATCTAGTACACATTTCATGATCCCCATCCCTAAGAGATGTATCCCCATTTAATATTCTCAGTTTGTAATAACTTAGGGATACACTATGCACGAATGCACCATAGGCCCCACATATATGACTATGGCATCCTACCTTGTGATGTGATGTTTAGGGGACTCCAATGAGTCTAACCCCATACGAGAATTCTATCTAGACCGATGTAGGCCCATTTAGCTTGAGGCCCACTCATACCTTAGATCTGGATCCATGAGTGTTTGGGTAATCATTGTATAATTTTATAAATGAAATGAACATTGGGTAGATGTGATGGATGTTTAGGCTAGTTGACAAGAACCAGCCTTCCATGGCACTTACAGCCCCTTAATTCAGGTAGGTTGAATCAAGTCGATAGAAAAACTTGTTAAGTTTTATGTCTCAATGTTTTCGTTGAGTAAACTGATTTTGTTTAAAAAGAAAAGTCAATAAACTTTTCCAAACATTTTGTGTCATACCCTAAGAACTGTGGCCTTGGGAGCTATTTTGTTTCCCCAAGTTGGGAATTAAATTAGATTAATTGATCCCTACCATGTGAAGGGAGCTGAGGCTGTTGCCTCTTTAAGTGTTGCCACGTGGGATCCAACAGCCTGTCGTCAGTTGGGAACTACGTCGACCTAATTCTCATTTGAGATACGTAGGTAGTGGGGAGAAACTTTGGCTTCACATATGGTCGAATTGAGGTAAGTCCCTTAAGTTAGGGATTACCTCATTGAGGGGATGTTCCTATGATTTAGGAAAGTACCTCACATATGGATGGGTTCCATTATTGGAACATCCACCTTTTCAATGTGTCTCATGATTATGGGAGCATTTGTACATCTGCTGCACACACACACACACACTTGTACACATCCCCGCTCGAACTATGTTTGGCTTGATTCCTGTTGCTTTGGGATGTTTCCCAAATTTGGTTATATCATTGTTGTATTTTTTTATTTGTTATTCTTTAGATGTAATTGTTATTATTTTTGTTGTATTTTATTGACAATTGTAGAATGGCTAATTAATAGTGAGAAATCACGACGTGATGAGAATTAGGCTGCGTTTGGTAACTTTGCCAAAGAACAGTTCTTCTGTTCTTCCGTTCTGATAGAACAGAAAAACTGTTCAGAAAAGCCAAGAACAACTAAAAACTGTTTGGCAAATCTGGTTTGTTCTTCTGTTCTCACAGAACGAACCGGATGAAAAGAACATCTAAGAACGAAAATTTCAGAGCATGGTTTACCATGTTTTTACGTTCTAGAACAATTTTGAAAAGAACAAAAAACTAAGTTGTGCCCGATAAAACCTGACACCCTTTCTACCTACTTGCATACACGAAGAAGCACATCCTCCTTGTTCGTTCTCTGCAAGCACAGCAGTTATTTTCCCCTCCTCTCTTTCTATATCTCATTCTCTCTCTCTCTCTCTCTCTCTCTCTCTCTCTCTCTCTCTCTCTCTCTCTCGTCTTTACTTCTCCTCCATCTCCATTTTTCTTGTCTGAATTTTTTTTTAACATTTTTGTAGAAACTACTCCTTGTTCTGGACCCATCGAAAGGGGATTCCTTTCGGGACCTCTCGATCGGCACTATCTTCTCTGGTCCTTTAGAAAGAGGCCCTGATCGGTTCCGGAGGAGTTTCTCCCATGGTTGTTGCGCAGTAAGGCACTGATCCAAAAAGGGTTCTTTAATGGGGGTTCTCTTCAGGGCCATCGCCAAGACCTTTTGTGGTGGCCACAACCACATCGTTGCTCAGATTGAAGGTCTTCCTGTGTTCTGTCCCACCTTTTCCAGTACTGTTTCCAATGAATCGGAGGTCCTGACAAAATCAAATACCCACTTGGACGAAGAACTCAATCGACTTCATAAAGTATACCCCATCTGTTTCTAGACTAATCTATGGATTAATACAAAACAAAATTAAATTAAAAACCCTAGAGATGCAAATGAGAATCAAATACCGTATTGGCCCCAGGGGATGAGGCAATGAGAGCAATGGGCCATGTCGAAAGATCTGGATGATCTCCTTGTTGACGACATTATCTCCCTCTATTTCTCTGTGCCTGTGTATTTTTCCGCTTGGCTGGCCTCACGAAAGAGAAAACATTTCAATCTTCAGAGGAGAGAGAGAGAGATGGAGAAGACGAAGTGGAGGAATAAAATCAGATACATTAAGATAAGTTTTTTGTACTTTTCTATTTCCCTCGTGTTGCTCCAATAATTGGATTTGCTGATTAACAGTGTTTTTCAGCAAATACAAAGTTATTTTAAGGTTAAAAAAAGCTCGTCAACAGAAGATCCAACCGTGAATCCGCTCTCTTGAACCCTCCTTCTCCGCAAGTTAGGTTTCAAGCCCTTTTCTCGCTTCATGCTCCTGTTTATAGTCCTGTCTTCTTTTAATCATTCAACTACAAGTTTTGACGTGATTCGCTTTGTAAATACTATAATCCGACACACTCACACCCTTTCTCTCTTCTCTCTCTCTCTCTCTCTCTCTCTCTCTCTCTCTCTCTCTCTCTCTTAATACTATAAAAATCTACTCACAATCATTGACAAATTTTACCAAACAGCGAACAAGTCATAACAGTGTTCTTAGACTAGTTCTGGAACATATTTACCAAACAACTTTAAGGCTAAAAGAACAACCAAAGAACACTATTTTCTAACAGAACAAAAAAGACCCTCTCTTTCGGTTCAGAACAAGAACAGGTGAGAACGTTACCAAATGGAGCCTTAGAGATCAATTTAGGGTCCCCATGCGTGTTACATAGAATATATCAAATAACCCCAAATATGAATAATGGAAGGAAAGAATAGGACATAAGGAGACCTGTCACACCCAGTGCCCGATATGTCGAAACAACAAAATGCAATGGGATTACTTCCAAGCAAGTCCATCCCCTCCAGGATCACCCATCACAGGATACCCAATTACAAATCCATAAATGCAACCCACACAATACAAAAATTAATCCATAAATGCAACCCACACAATACAAAAATTAGCACCTCAAAGTAATTAAAGAAACAATATAATTTAATCAAAGCGGAAGTCTTATGTTCAATAAAGAAAAGTAGCTGACGTCTAAGTAACCATAATAAACTTGTTCCAAGCATTTTCCAAATTAAAAGTAATTCAAACTTAATTATTTAATATTCTCTATAAGGTTGGACAACACATCCCTAAATAATTTAAAGTGTTTAAAATTCTAAGGATGTAAGGAAAAACTAGCTACACCAAGCCATAGACACAATCATCGCACTCACAACTGGGGCTGCGAACATCTTTGTCTGGTTCACTATCGGCATCCTCCACACCAGATGGCTAGCACTTCTAACCGATTAACTAAACAGTGTCAAAATTGAAATCAAAACCGATTAGTAATCAGTTTTGGTTTTGATTGCATCTTATAATCGGTTTTGATTGCAATTTATAAACGGTTCGACACATCGGTTATAAACCCTTGTTGAGCACAAGTCAAAGGTTAATGTGTAGACTTGATTGGTAATTTATTTCTGTTTTCTCTAAATTTTTAAATGTTGAAGCTTTTCTATTTTTCTATTTAATCGCATTATCATGCCCATTATTTGGAATTCTTGACTCATGGACAAATGGCCAATGTAGGTCAGTTTTAGACATTAATGTGGCCTCTTGAAAATGCACATGCCAATGCATTCATAGAAGGATCTTAAATTGTGTAATCATAAAATGAAGTAGAATAAACATAACCTTTGAAGCAGACCAGACTATTAACTAATTGTGCAAAAAGTGAGAAAGAATCATGGATAAGGGAGACAAATTTTTGTTAGCCTAAAATTTTTACATATAAAACTAGATTAGTATTCTGTTTTGTTAATCTCATATTTCCATGTGTTGGATATTAAAATCACTACATGACTTATGTAAGAACCGTATCAAACTAACCCGGTCTTACCACCTTGAACTAGGTCTACCCATCATGGATGAGCCAAATGGACCAAGTGCATGAAGGAGATCACAATCCCAGGTATTAAACTGATCCAAAAACACTTAAATTAAGGGGAGGGTCGCATACCCAGCAAGGGAGGGTCGGACCCCCCCAAGACAGAAGTCAGACCCCAAGTTTTACATGGGGGGTCGGACACTTTAGGAACCAGGGGTCAACGGGATCTCCGACCCCCCTATCGACCCCCGGTACTCGGTAAAAATAGAAATTAAGAAACTTTCCTAATTGCAATGGGATTCCTTCCTAATCTCAATGAAACTTATTTTAGGAGTTTCTACTCTATAAATAGGACTTCCCTAAGCCTTTTTCACTCCTTTTACAACCCTAATTGAATTGAGAGAAAGAAAAGAGAAGGAAGAGAAGAGGAAGAGAAGGAAAGAAGAAAAGAAGGTAGAAAGGAGAAGAGTTGCAGAGAAGGAGTAATCTTCTCAGGTATGGATACTAGTTCCATGAGTTTCTAAATACCTTAGGGTAGATAATGAAGAGAGTATGTTCTCGGAGAAACCCAAACCATCAACCCATGGTTAGGTTTTCATGGAAAACCATGGGAAAAATCATGAAAGCCATATAGGTGAATGAATCATGATTCTAGGCCATAGAACATGTGCGAAATGGACTGTAGGAGCAAGCCAAAGGACCCCAAACACGAAGAATGGACTGAAGGAAGAAAATCGACCAAAACCCACAGGGGGTCGCATGGGGGGATCGATGGCCAATCGACCCTACCAGACCCTGAGCATCGACCCCCAGTATTCGGAAAGTCCAGAATAGGGGTGGTCGCACCCAGGGTCGATCATTACTCCGACCCTACCTCCGACCCCCAATTAACAGAATGGTTTTTAAATTCAGAATTTATTCTAATTAAATTTTATCGACTTTGTTAGGTCTTCTAGCAATATAATAACAATATAAATGTGATTTTAAAGCTTGAAAGAGGATCTATTAGCAAGATAACGTGAGGAAACAGAACTCTAAACTAATTGGTTAATAATAAACTATTTTTCTCTTTTCTTGAGTCCAATGCTATGCTTGATCCTATGCGAATATATTTGTAATGTGCATACAATATGTCATCCAATATTTTCTATTGTTTGTTCATGCATATTTACTTTATTGTTGATAACATGATATTGATGATGATGATAGGAATAGGCATGTGAATGTATGTGTGTGGTTGGTGTACTTGATGCGAGCGAGTATCAGGGGGTGTCATAGGCTGGGCCTCAGCACTCTAGATCTATCTCTAACTCAAGTTTTGTGCATTAGCATCGTCGTATCGCCATTACTTTAGCAGAACTATTACGTCATAGAGCATCAGGGGAGGTGGTCTCGGTCCTTGTAGTCTCTGACTCTACCAGGGGACTTTAGCTCTATCTCTATGGACGTTCTGAGGGATGCTGGGGTGAGGCCTTGGATATACTGTTTGGCATTAGGATTGGTTAGTTACGAGCCCAGTTTGCAGCCCTCGCCAACAGGGGCTTACATGTTGGTATGGCACTGTACAGCAATAAACGTTAACCTTTGTTGTACAATGTTCATGAATTGGGTGCTTGTGAGTCGACGATAAACGTTACCTTCGGGCGGCGTCACACACTTGTGTATAGAGGCGGGGTCAATAAACGTTAACCTTTGACTACCTAAACCTTTCTATTGCAATTGTAAACTTTAAACCCGACCAAAGATATGAATTGACTGCATGCATATGTATTGTTGCATTGTTTTGTTTGCTCACTGAGCCATGATGTGTGCTCATCCCCTCGACGTTGAATATTTTTAGTTGATGATGCAGGTACTACCATCAAAGATTATGTCAATGCTCCAGTGTACGGGCACATGGCGGCGATGGAAGTTGAAGACGAAGTGGATACACATGACTCTTCTTGCGAGTGCAACTCATGTGTATTCGATTAGAATTTATTTTTATTATTTGGATTAGTAAAGACATGTATTTGATATTTATTTATGTATTAGTTGATACAGAATAATTTTCTATTTAAATATTAATATCACAGTAGATTCTCAGTTCATTCTACTATTAAACTTCCGCTATTGTGTATTTACTCTGATTATGAATGTGGATGTATGAGGTTTAGATAAAATGGATTCCACTTGTTCGAGATCCTAGTTGAACCGTTGGTTTGCTAGCGGTTCATCACACCATTCTGAAGTGTGCGGAATTGGGGTGTGACAACTTGGTATCAGAGCCCTCTCAGGCCTTCTCGTGAAACCTGAATACTTCCACTAGAGTCCATGAACTGAGTTAGGATAAATTAAAAGCTTTAATACAAACAAACAATAAGCACCTGTGTTGGTTGAGACAGAACTTAAACAAGACAGTAATGTACATATTAAAGGTGGAACCATATATATATACTCAAACAGAAAGAGAAGACCAAAATTTATCCTGATAAACAAATAATAATAGGGTATTTTCTATAGGTTGGGTAGCTATCTAGGTATACAATGGATATAGTACAGTAGCAAGAAGGAGGCATCTGTACAGCAGAAAAATTGGAATGCTGAGTTGGTACTCACAAGATGTGAAACTCGATGTAGGACAGAGGAAGAAGGAAAATGGCTAGTAATGCCAAAACCCCTGTAGAGATAAAGGAAAAGATCTCGGGCTAAATCCAACAGAGTTAAGAGAATAATGGCTATACATTAAGAATAAGAGTAACTATACTCTTGGGTGACATGGAGACTCGGGGTGAGATCCACCACAAAGCTGATCCATTACCCGCTGAGCATTAAGTAGAAGTTGCAACTTTACCCCACCACTATCAGGGTCGAGAATGGATAATGAAAACTCATCTGAGCAGATGCTAGATAATGATAATCAGATTAGAGCAAATCAAAGGAGGTGAACAACTAGACCACTCCAGCCAACCACCTGGACTATCAAGTACCTTGGTTATGGTTGTCATATACTTGACCCAATAAAATACAAGAGCAACAACAGATGAGATCGACTATGCAAGTTGCTATGTAAATCACTACCCAAGTTGCTGATGCTACATCAACACCTCCGGATCAAACCAAGTACGGTACCAATTGGTAGCATCAATGTACCCCAACACCTGTTAGCTATAACACAGTGCCTACCACATAGCAAGTTCCAGTAACGCATACCCCAGTGCAGAAGTTTGGTGCACAACAAGCAGTGTATCAAGGTGGTTAACCTTATCAGCCACCGATGTATGGGATAGTTACATCATGACAGAATGATCCGACAAGGATTGAAGAATGTCTTCTGAAGATGATACCTCGGACATTTTCAGCAAAGGATCAAATCTATTATGGCCATATATCTAGATAGGTTTATATAGGATGCGGTGCATTATTGATTTACTCTTATGATTATAGAGGATACACATACTTGATTTTAATTCTCGTACCTTGACAGGATACCTTCTTGATTCAACCTGTCAATTGAAGTTATAGATATTGTTCTTTAGTATTAGTCCTGATTATACCAATCTGAACCACTCTCAGGATCAACAACATGAACAGAGATATGAACTGAATGAACAGTTAAATGTTTAATCATGTTGAGCATACATCTTCTGATTTTACCTGATTTACTGATGTAAAAAAACTTTCTCCAGATTTTATTCCTGTAATGCCTTGACCAATGGCATTATATATTCGATAGAACTATAATCTTGAGGTTAAGAGTTATAAAACCTCTATTTCCATGTATTTGGACCACCGTGCAACTTAACGATCTTTTGATGCCGATTGGATTACCACAGATTTACTCCTGATTCTTTAAACCTAAGTTCACTAGATAAGACAAGTGTCCTACATCATACTAAATTGGAAGAAGGAAATGAATTATTTTTGGATAAACATTCTGAGTTATACACTCCCTGATCTTTGTTGATAAAGATGTTTAGTGATAATGGAATTATTGGAAGAAAGATGATTGGATTCAGATAAAATGCTATAGCCAATGAACCTCAGATGAAGTAATGGAGGATCTATTTTGAGATTACTGAATTGATGGATATGATCCATGTCTATAAAAGAGTGCATGAGCAAAAAGTGAAAACTATCAAGAGTAACTAGGAAAGAATAGATAACACTCAAGTAAAGTTAAAGATGACTATATCGGTATGAATTTTGACAAGGCAGAAGATTCCTAAAGGCAAATCTAAGAGTGGATACCAGGATAAAGTCAAAAATCATGGCATTAATACTACTCAATTTAATATAATGATAATTGAGTTATGCCCAATGTTGAGTGATATGATTAAGAAAAGACCAAAAGAGTTTGGCTAAATTAATGAAATTATAAGCATATAGCCTAATGCTTATAAATAGATTTGGGATATGAAATTTTGACGATAGTCTTTGAAAAATCATAAGAGATGAAGAAACTAGACAAGCTCTTAAGACCCTTACACCAGATTTTGCTAGTTCAAGCCCTTTTGGACTAAATGTTGCATTAGATGAGTGTTATGGACAATGTCCGAATTGTATGGATGGATGGAATTTGGACGCAACCTAATTAGACTTGAGATGGCAGACTTTGACGTCATCTTGGGGATAGATTGGTTGTCTTAACACTCTACAAGTGATTATGTGCATAGAAGAGGTTATCATTCAAGAATAAAGATGAGATATAATTTAGTTTTATCGGAAGCATGTTGCCTAAGAAGTGAAAGCTGATCCTCTCTATGCTAAGGGCGAAGAGATGCTTTGAAGAGAAATGAGTTGGAGATATGGTATCTGTGGTATATGTTACCAAAGAAGCACCACGGATGGAAGATATTGATGTCGTGCGGGACTACCCTGACGTATTTCCTGAGGAACTACTAGGATTACCACCCGACCGAGCCACAGAGTTTGTGATAGATCTTGTACCTGGAGCCGCACCAGTATCAAAAGCACCTTATCAAATGGCTCTTACTGAACTAAAGGAATTGAAAGTACAACTACAAGAACTGCTGGACAAGGGTTATATTCGACCCAGTATATCACCATGGGGAGCGCCAGTATTGTTTGTAAAGAAGAAGGACGGTAGCGTTCGATTATGTATCGACTATCGGGAGTTGAACAAACTGACAATCAAGAATCGATATTCACTACCTCGGATCGATGACTTGTTCGGTCAGTTGCAAGGAGCAAAAGTATTTTCTAAGATCGATCTTCAGTCAGGCTACCATCAGTTGAAGATTAAGGATTGTGATATTCCTAAGACAGCTTTCAGGACCAGATATGGACATTATGAATTCTTGGTCATGTCTTTTGGATTAACAAATGCACCAGCAACTTTCATGGAACTTATGAACCAGGTTTTCCACGATATGTTGGATACGTCGGTTATTGTATTTATTGATGATATATTGGTATATTCCAAGGACAAGGAAACCCATATTAAGAATCTAAACGCCGCTCTACAGCGTTTAAGGAAAGAGAAACTATATGCCAAATTTACCAAGTGTGAGTTTTGGCTAAGTGAAGTCGCCTTCCTAGGCCATGTAGTATCCGCTGAAGGAATCAAAGTGGATCCCAGAAAAATCAAAGCTATGTAAAGTGGGAAGCACCAAAGAGCGTTGTAGAAATTAGAAGTTTTCTGGGTCTCGCTGGTTATTATCGGTGATTTGTGGAAGACTATTCCCAGATTGCCGTACCTCTCACCAATCTGACTAAGAAAGGTGAAAAGTTTGTGTGGACGGATAAATGCGAGAAGAGCTTCCAAACCCTGAAGACCAGATTGATATCCGCTCCGATTTTGACTATTCTTGTTCCCAGACAGCCATTTACCCTATACACCGATGCGTCAGGACTGGGATTAGGATGTGTGCTTATGCAAGGAGAACAAGTAATTGCTTATGCCTCAAGACAGTTAAAGACACATGAGAAAAATTATCCCACTCATGATTTGGAGTTAGCGGCAGTAGTACATGCTGTCAAGATATGGAGACATTACCTATACGGAGAGAAATTCCAGATTAAATCGGACCATAAAAGTTTTACTTATTTATTTAATCAAAAGGAGTTGAATATGAGACAAAGAAGATGGTTGGAACTATTGAAAGATTATGATTGTGATATCCAGTATCATCCGGGAAAAGCTAATGTAGTAGCGGATGCGTTGAGCAGAAAGGCAATAATAAAATCTCAGGGGGAGGTTAGCACAACTGCAGTAATGTGTACTACCAGAATGGTATTCAATCACGGCAATGAGCAGTATGTGATAGATACAATGGATGGATCAGCCAACCAAGGGTTTATTCATCGGTTTTTAAATATGTTCGCTGCATTGAAGATTATACCGAATATAATTGATGAAGTGAAGACAGCCATCAAAACAGACCCTTACCTAAGAACGGTACAAGAAGACATCGAAAAAGGTAGGACTAACCCAGAGTTCACCTTGGACGAAGAGAAGGTACTGAAGTACAAAGGAAGAATATGTGTACCCGAAACAGAAAGTATGGACATTAAACACCGACTGATGAAAGAAACCCATACCACCTTCTATTCGATACATCCTGGAAGTACAAAAATGTATCATGATCTAAAGAAACTATATTGGTGGAGAGGAATGAAAGCAGATGAAGCGAAGTTCGTGTCTCAATGCCTAAATTGTCAGAAAGTAAAGGCTGAGCGACAAAGACCCGCAGGACTGTTACAGTCGTTACCGGAACCAGCATGGAAATGGGACCGCATCACTATGGACTTCGTCACAGGATTACCACTGACTCCTCGAGTAGTAGACGTAGTTTGGGTGATTGTAGACCACCTGACAAAAATAGCTCGCTTTATACCGATACGACCTCAGTACACACTAAAGAGGTTAGCAAAGCTGTATGTGGATAATATTGTTCGATTACACGGTGTCCCAGAGAGCATTGTGTCCGATAGAGATCCACGATTTACTTCCAAGTTTTGGGAAGGATTACAAAAGGCTATGGGTACAACACTGAAGTTTAGTACTGCATTCCATCCACAGACAGATGGACAGTCAGAGCGTACAATTCAGATTCTAGAAGATATGCTACGAGCATGTGTAATTGATTTTAAAGGATCATGGGATGAAAAGTTACCACTGATCGAGTTCGCTTATAACAACAGCTATCAGGCTACCATACAGATGTCACCCTATGAAGCACTGTATGGCAGAAAGTGTCGAACTCCGTTGTTTTGGAATGAAGTTGGGGAACGTAGTCTCGTTGGACCAGAATTTGTTGAAGAGACTTGTCAAGTGGATGGCATTATCAAGGAAAGAGTGAAAACAACCCAGAATCGTCAGAAGCAATATGCAGATACTAAACGCAGAGATCTTGAGTTCGTTGTGGGTATAAAGTATTCTTAAAGGTATCGCCTATGCGAGGCCTGAAACGGTGCGGACAAAAAGGGAAACTAAGTCCAAGATATGTCGGGCCATATGAGATTCTAGCTAAGCGTGGGAAAGTGGCTTACCAGTTAGCACTACCACCATTTATGTCAAGTGTGCAAGACGTATTTCATATTTCCTTATTGAAGAAGTATGTCAAGGATCCAACGCACGTTCTGACAGTAAATCTACCTGATTTGACTGATGATTTGACCTTTGAAGTAACACCAACTGAAATCACTAGCCGAAAGGTTCAACGACTACGCAATTGAGATATCCATTATGTTAAGGTCACTTGGAGAAGTAGAGACATGGAAGAAATTATATGGGAAGAAGAGAGTGTTATGCGCAAGCAATACCCTCATTTATTTCTCCGAAGGTATGAACAATTTTGGGGACGAAATTTTTATAAGTAGGGGGAGTTGTAAAACCCATATCAAACTAACCCGGTCTTACCACCTTGAACCAGGTCAACCCATCATGGATGAGCCAAATGGACCAAGTGCATTAAGGAGATCACGATCCCAGGTATTAAACTGACCAAAAAATACTTAAATTAAGGGGAGGGTCGCATACCCAGCAAGGGAGGGTCGGACCCCCCCCCCAAGACAGAAGTCAGACCCCCAGTTTTACATGGGGGTCGGACACTTTAGGAACCAGGGGTCGACGGGATCTCCGAGCCCTCTACCGACCCCCGGTACTCGGTAAAAATAGAAATTAAGAAACTATCCTAATTTCAATGGGATTCCTTCTTAATCTCAATGGGACTTATTTTAGGAGTTTCTACTCTATAAATAGGACGTCCCTAAGCCTCTTTCACTCCTTTTACAACCCTAATTGAATTGAGAGAAAGAGAAGAGAAGGAAGAGAAGGGGAAGAGAAGGAAAGAAGAGAAGAAGGCAGAAAGGAGAAGAGTTGCAGAGAAGGAGTATTCTTCTCAGGTATGGATACTAGTTCCATGAGTTTCTAAAGACCTTAGGGTAGATAATGAAGAGAGTATGATCTCGGAGAAACCCAAACCATCAACCCATGGTTAGGTTTTCATGGAAAACCATGGGGAAAATCATGAAAACCATATAGGTGAATGAATCATGATTCTAGGCCATAGAACATGTGCGGAATGGACTGTAGGAACAAGCCATAGGACCCCAAACACGAAGAATGGACTGAAGGAAGAAAATTGACCAAAACCCACAGGGGGTCGCATGGGGGGATCGATGGCCAATCGACCCTACCAGACCCTGAGCATCGACCCCCAGTGTTCGGGAAGTCCAGAATAGGGGTGGTCGCACCCAGGGTCGATCATTACTCCGACCCTACCTCCGAGCCCCAGTTAACAGAATGGTTTTTAAATTCAAAATTTATTCTAATTAAATTCTATCGACTTTGTTAGGTCTTCTAGCAATATAATAACAATATAAAGGTGATTGTAAAGCTTGAAAGAGGATCTATTAGCAAGCTAAGGTGAGGAAACAGAACTCTAAACTAATTGATTAATAATAAACTATTTTTCTCTTTTCTTGAGTCCAATGCTATGCCTGATCCTATGCAAATATGTTTGTAATGTGCATACAACATGTCATCCAATATTTCTATTATTTGTTCATGCATATTTACTTGTTGATAACATGATATTGATGATGATGATAGGAATAGGCATGTGAATGTATGTGTGTGGTTGGTGTACTTGATGCGAGCGAGTATCAGGGGGTGTCATAGGCTGGGCCTCAGCACTCTAGCTCTATCTCTAACTCAAGTCTTGTGCATTAGCATCGTCGTATCGCCATTTACTTTAACTGAACAATTACATCGTAGAGCATCAGGGGAGGGGGTCTCGGTCCTTGTAGTCTCTAACTCTACCGGGGGGCTTTAGCTCTATCTCTATGGATGTTCTGAGGGATGCTGGGGTGAGGCCTTGGAGACACTGTTTGGCATTAGGATTGGTTAGTTGCGAGCCCAGTTTACAGCCCTCGCCAACAGGGGCTTACGTGTTGGTATGGCACTGTACAGCAATAAACGTTAACCTTTGTTGTACAATGTTCATGAATTGGGTGCTTGTAATTCAATGATAAACGTTACCTTTGGGCGGCATCACACACTTGTGTATAGAGGCAGGGTCAATAAACGTTAACCTTTGACTACCTAAACCTTTCTATTGCATATTGCAAACTTTAAACCAGACCAAAGATATGAATTGACTGCATGCATATGTATTGTTGCATTGTTTTGTTTGTTCACTGAGTCATGATGTGTGCTCACCCCCTCGACGTCGAATATTTTTAGTTGATGATGCAGGTACTACCGTCGAAGATTATGTCAATGCTCCCGTGTACGGGCACATGGCGGCGATGGAAGTTGAAGATGAAGTGGATACACATGACTCCTTTTGCGAGTGCAACTCATGTGTATTCGATTAGAATTTATTTTTATTATTTGGATTAGTAAAGACATGTATTTGATATTTATTTATGTCTTAGTTGATACAGAATAATTTGCTATTTAAATACTCAGTAGATTCTCAGTTCATTTTACTATAAGACTTCCGCTATTGTGTATTTACTCTGATTATGAATGTGGATGTATGAGGTTTAGATAAAATGGATTCCACTTGTCTGAGATCCTGGTTGAACCGTTGGTTTGCTAGCGGTTCATCACACCATTATGAAGTATGCGGAATTGGGGTGTGACAACTTAACGGTTTTAAACCAAGGTGCTTTTCCTACATCTTTTGGATACCTATTTTGTTTTTCTGTTTTGGTTTTATGGTTTAATCCTTTAGGAATTGGGGTTGGGGTTCTGGAGAAATAATATATTAATTCGGGTTGGGGTTGGGGTTCGGCATTGGGAACTTGGGGTCCTAGGGAAGTAATATATTAATTGGGGTTGGGGTTTTGGGGAAATAACATATTAAATTATTGAGATTAGGGTTTAACTTGGGAATTAAACGGTTCTTTTATCCAGTTTAATCGGTGTCTAGCTGATGTAACCTATAAAACCCGTGCCCAAGCCACATTACAGTTTGACCATTTTGGGCATGTGTCGGGTCTTCCCACCTGCGAACGGATCAGACTGATACGATCAAAGACAATGACATACCTGTGATGTCACACCCCAATTCCACACTATTCAGAATGGTGTAATGAACCATTAATAAACCAACGGTTCAACCAGGATCTCAAATAGGCTGTGTCCGTTTTCTTAAACCATACACATCCACGACAATAATCAGAGTAAATACACAATAGCGTAAGTCTTTATACTAATGAACTGAGAGTCTAACAATTATAAAATAATAAATTATCCAATTATTCTCCATTGACTAAGACATAAAATAAAATATTTAATCAATTACATCGTCTGTATAAATTGAATAAAATTCTAATAAAAAACACAAGAGTTGCACTCGCATGACGAATCATGCGACTCCACCCTAACTTCAACGTCCATCGCCGTCGCATGTCCATACATAGGAGCATTCATATAGTCTTCAACTGTGGTACCTGCATCATCAACTAAAAGCATTCGACGTCGAAAGGGTGAGCACACATCATGGCTCAGTGAGCAAACAAAACAATGCAATAAACATATGCATGCATTCAATTCATATCTTTAGTCTGGTTCATAAGTTTGCAATGTGCAATAGAAAGGATTGGTGGCCGCTGCACCTCTATACATAGGGTGTGTAAGCCCACCCAACGGATCAAACACCATTTTCGTCCACATCCACCCCACCATGGAATAGAGATAGGGCTAAAGTGCTTAGGACAGCACCGCATCACACTTCCCCTGATGCTCTACCCATACCAACACGTAAGTCCCTGTTGGTGAGGGCTTGCAAACTGGGCTCGCAACTAACCAATTCTAATGTCAAATAGTGTATCCAAGGCCTCAACCTAGCATCCCTTAATACGTCCATAGAGATAGAGCTAAGGCCCCCCGACAGAGTCAGAGAGTACACGGTCCGAGACCACCTCCCCTGATGTCCTACGACGTAATAGTTTTACTAAGGTAATGGCGATACGACGATGTCAGTGGACAAGACTTGAGTAGAGATAGGGATAAAGTGCTTAGGACCGCACCGCATTACACTTCTCCTGATGCCCCACTCGCATCAAGTACACTAACCACACACAAACATTCACATGCCTATTCCTAGCATCATCATCATCATTATGTTGTAAATAAACTGAATTAAATATGCATGAACAGTAATAACAGGAATAGTAGATGACATGTGATATGCACATTACAATCATACAATCATACAATCATACAATCATACATGTTATTGGACTCAATAAATGAAAACAGTTTATTATTAGCCAATTAGTTTAGGTCTTGTTCCCTCACCTTTGATTGAGTGTAGATCCTCGTTCAAGCTTCATGAATCACCTTTAAATCACTAGAAAGGCCTAAAATTCGATAGATTTTTAATTAAAATTAATTCCAACAAATTTAGACTAGCTGAAATCGTAGGGTCGCAGGTAGGGCAGCACCTAGGGTCGGTTACCAATCGACCTTAGGGTGTAGGGTCGGACATGGGGTTGGTTACCAATCGACCCTACGTGTGACCACACCCTCCCTGGGACTTCCTGAGGGCATGTAGTCGATCCTGTGGTCTTGTAGGTGCATTCTAAGATTGTTCTATGGTTCATAACTATGATTTTTACACACTTTCCATTGCCTATGATGATTACTTCCATGGATTTCTTTGGAACTTGTCCATGGATGGATGATTTGGGTTTCCCTTAATCCTAACTTCTTCCTAATCTATTTTAGGCTCTTACTTTATGAAGGGACTTAGATTCATACCTGAAGTTGGCTGAGATTCAGAGGTTTCTCTGAACTTCCTCCTCTTCCTTAGTCTTTTCTTTAATTTTCATTCTCTTCTTCTTTTCCTTCTCTTTCTCTTTTTTGGAGAACAAGTAATTGCGTATGCCTCAAGACAACTAAAGACACATGAGAAGAACTATCCCACTCATGACTTGGAATTAGCTGTAGTAGTACATGCTGTCAGGATATGGAGACATTACTTGTACAGAGAGAATTTTCAGATTAAATTAAATCATAAGAGTCTCACTTATCTTTTTAATCAGAAGGAGTTGAACATGCGACAAAGAAGATGGCTAGAATTATTAAAGGATTATGATTGTGATATCCAGTATCATCTAGGAAAGGCTAATGTAGTTGCTGATGCGCTAAGCAGAAAAGCAATGATAAAATCTCAAGGAGAGGTTAACACAACTGCAGCAATGTGTACTACAAGAAAAGTGTTCAATTACAGTTTTGAGCAGTTCATGATAGATGCACCAGGTGAATCAACCAACCAAGGGTTTATTCATCGGTTTTCAAATATGTTTGCAACGTTAAAGATTTTACTTGATATAATTGATGAAGTGAAAGCAGCTATTAGATCAGATCCTTATCTAAGAACGATACAAGAAGACATCGAAAAAGGTAGGACTATTCCTGAGTTCACCTTAGATGATGAAAAGGTACTGAAGTACAAAGGAAGAATATGTGTTCTTGAAACAGAAAATTTGGACATTAGACACCGACTAATGAAGGAAGCTCATACCACCGCCTATTCGGTACATCCTGGAAGTACAAAGATGTATCATGATTTGAAGAAATTATATTGGTAGAGAGGAATGAAAGAAGATGTAGCTAAATTCGTGTCTCAATGCCTAAATTGTCAGAGGGTGAAGGCTGAACGACAAAGACCTGCAGGACTGTTGCAGCCGCTGCCAAAACCAGCATGGAAATGGGACTGCATCACTATGGACTTCGTCACCGGGTTACCATTGACTCCTCGAGTAGTTGACGCGGTCTGGGTGATTGTAGATCGTCTGACTAAGATAGCTCACTTTATAGCAATACGACCACAGTATACCCTGGAGAGGTTAGCCAAGTTATATGTGGATAACATTGTCAGATTACATGGTGTACCTGAAAGCATTGTGTCCGACAGAGACCCACGCTTTACTTCAAAGTTTTGGAAAAGATTTCAAAAGGCTATGGGTACAACATTGAAGTTCAGTACTGCATTCCATCCTTAGATAGACGGATAGTCGGAGCGTACCATTTAGATTTTAGAAGACATGCTTCGAGCCTGTGTAATTGATTTCAAAGGATCATGGGATGAGAAGCTACCATTGATCGAGTTCGCCTATAACAACAGTTATCAGGCTACTATATAGATGTCACCTTATGAAGCACTGTATGGGAGGAAGTTTCGAACTCCTTTGTTTTGGAATGAAGTTGGTGAACGTTGCATCGTTGGACCAGAATTTGTTGAAGAGACTTGTCGAGTAGTCGACATTATCAAGGAAAGAGTTAGAACAACTCAGAATCGTCAGAAATAGTATGCAGATACTCGACGCAGAGACCTTGAATTTGCCGTAGGTGATAAGGTATTCTTGAAAGTATCACCTATGCGGGGTTTAAAATGATTCGGACAGAAAGGAAAGCTAAGTCCGAGATATGTCGGGCCATATGAGATTCTAACCAAACGTGGAAAAGTGGCTTATCAGTTAGCACTACCACCATCTATGTCAAGTGTGGATGATGTATTTCATATCTCCTTATTACAGAAGTACGTCAGAGACCCAACGCATACCTAGAGGAGCCGAGATATAGAAGAGATCATATGGGAAGAAGAGAATGCTATGCGGAAGCAATATCCTCACCTTTTCGACTCGAAAGGTATGTATAAATTTTGAGGACAAAATTTTTAATAAGAAGGGGGGAGTTGTAAGACCCGTATCAAATTAACCGGTCTTACCACCTTGTACTAGGTCTACCTATCATGGTCGAGCCATGTGGACCAAGTGCGTGAAGAAAATCACAAGACCAGGTATGAGTCTGACCCAAAAACAGTAAATGTGAGGGTAGGGTCACATGCCTAAATAGGTAAGGTCTCAACAGAAGTCCAACCTATGATTATCTAGTCGTAGGGTCGCATGACTAGAAAAACGTAGGGTCGATGGATCCTGCGACCCTACATCCGACCCTACGATGACAAACTGAAATCGTAAATTAGGAAACTTTCCTAATTCCAAGGGGTTCTTTCCTAAACTCAATGGGATTTATTTTGGAGGATTTTTCTCTATAAATAGGACGTCCCTTAGCCTCTTTTACTCCTTTTAGAACCCTAATTGAAAGGGAAGCATAAGTACACATCCTAAACCCAAGCCCGACGCATCTGTATACAAGATAAATGGCTGTCCTGGAATAGGAATAGTCAAGATCAGAGCAGATATCAATCTAGCCTTCGATGTTTGGAAACTCTTCTCACATTTATCAATCCAAACAAACTTTTTGCCCTTCTTAGTCAAACTGGTGAGAGGTACGGCAATTCTGGAATAGTCTTCCACGAATCGTCGATAATACCCACCTAGACCTAGAAAACTTCTAATTTCTGCTACGCTCTTTGGTGCTTCCCGCTTTACAATGGCTTCAATCTTTCTAGGATCCACATTAATTCCTTCAGCGGATACAACATGGCCTAAGAAAGCGACCTCCTTTAACCAAAACTCACACTTTGTAAATTTGGCGTAAAGTTTCTCTTACCTTAATCGCTGCAGAGCGGTTCTTAGATTTATGACATGAGTTTCCTTGTCCTTGGAGTAGACCAATATATCATCAATAAACACAATGACTGACATATCCAACATATCATGGAATACCCGATTCATGAGTTCTATAAGGTTGCGGGTGCGTTAGTCAATCCAAAAGACATGACTAAAAATTCATAATGTCCATATCTAGTTCTGAATGCTGTCTTTGGAATATCACCGTCCTTAATCTTCAACTGATGGTATCCTGACCGAAGATCAATCTTGGAGAACACCTTGGCACCTTGCAACTGATCGAACAAGTCATCGATCTGAGGCAATGGGTACCGATTCTTGATTGTCAGCTTATTCAATTCCCGATAGTCTATACACAGTCGAACACTACCGTCCTTCTTCTTTACAAATAATACTGGCACTCGCCATGGTGTTAAGCTAGGTCTGATGTAACCCTTGTCCAATAATTCTTGTAACTGTACCTTTAATTCCTTCAGTTTAGTAGGAGCCATTCGATACGGTACTTTAGATACTGGTGCGGCTCCGGGTATCAGGTCTATAACAAACTCTGTCGCTCGGTCGGGTGGTAGTCCTGGTAGTTCTTCAGGAAATACATCTGGAAAGTCACGCTCAACATCAATATCCTCCATTCGTGGTGCTTCCTTGGTGAGGTCGACCACTGATACTAAATACCCAACTCCTCCTTTCTCGAGGCATTTCCTAGCCTTTAATGCAGAGAGGATGAGTTTTCGTTTAAGTTTGGTTCCCACAAAACTAAACTCTGCTCCTTCCTTGTCTTTAAATGTCAGCTTCTTTTCTGCACATGATAGGTTTGCAGAATGTCGAGCTAACCAGTCCATTCCCAAGATGACGTCAAAGTCTACCATATCAAGTTGAATCAAGGTTGCATCCAAAGTCTTCTCGTCAATAAGAACTGGACATGGTCCATAACCCTTTTCGAATTCCACTTCTAATCCAATAGGCGATCGTACAAGCAGTTTGTAGTCTAAAGATTTGAGGGGTAGATTCAGCTTCTTTCCAAATGACACAGATATAAAAGAATGGGTAGCTCCAGAATCAAAGAGTACTCTAGCGGGTATGCCATTAATAGGTACGATACCTGTGATTTGTTTTAATTTAGTCTACATGCTCACACAATGTAATACAAAATGAAAGGTTCAGGTCATACCTGTGACCGCATCAGGCGATGCGACAGCATCCTCAGATGTAACAGCATAAACCCTTCCTTGCTGTAGTTGCTTCCTGGGTTTAGGACATTCTCTGGAATAATGTCCCACTTGATTGTAGTTATAGCATTTTACTCGTTCATTATTTTGCTTTTATTGCGGTTGAGCTACTGGAGTAGTCTTGGTTGTAGCATTAAAGCCTTGAGTACGGAAGGGTTTGAATGTCCTTGTATTCCCTCCGTTGTATGAATTTCCGTTTAGCCTTTTAGGGGGTGTTTGGTAACACTCCAGAAGTTGGATTCTGACTTCTGGAGCATAAATGGAGTAGAAGCCTGTTTGGTAACCCGGTTCGGACTTCTGGAGAATCCATGAGTGAACCGGCTCCAAATGAGCTCTAGAATCCAATTTTTTGGAGCATCAAATAGATGCTTTTCGACTTCAGAACACAATTTTGGAGTAAAAATCACCCCACACCATTACTACCACCAACTACCACTACCACCACCACAACCCACCAGCCACCAACCACCACCCACCACTGCCACCACCCTCCACCACCCACTGCCGCCACCACCACCACACTGCCACCACCCACCGCCACCTACCATCGCCACCACCACCAGTCATCGGTCACCAACCACCGACACCTACCATCGCCACCACCACTAGCCACCAACCACCGCCACCACCACCTACCACCACCACCAACTATCACCCACCACCACCGCCACCACCACCACTCCCCGTCGCCATCACCACCAACCACCCACCACCGCCACCACCATCCACTACCACCCACTGCACCTACTATCGCCACCACCACCAGCCACCAACCACCACCACCACCACCCACCACCACCACCAACTATCACCCACCACCACCGCCACCACCACCACCCCCGTCGCCACCACCACCAACCACCAACTACCCACCACCGCCACCACCATCCACCACCGCCACCACCATCCACCACCAACCACCGCCACCTACCATCGCCACCACCACCAACCACCAACCATCGCCACCACCACCCACCACCTCCACCAACTATCACCCACCACCACTGCCACCACCATCCATTACCACCCACCACCACCGCTACCACCCTCCACCACCACCACCCACCCACCGCCACCCTTTACCACCATCTCCCACCCACCACCACCGTCACCAACCATCACCATTCACCACTAGTGCCACCATCCACCACCCACCAATACCATTTTGGAGTTCATGACTAAATTAAGTTAACAAACATGTTTCTACTCCTATATACTCCTGAATCCTTTTGAAGTTGGAGTAAAAATTTGAACCAGAAGTAAGAATCCCAGAGTTGAAGTTTTAACAAACAGCCCCTTAATACCCCTATTTTGAGCGAAGTAGCTCTCCTTCTCGCTTCACTCTATTACTCGAGCAATTTGTACTGCTTCATTGTAAACTTTCTTTTCCAAGCCCAGAACATGCTCACAGATGCTTCCCCTGAGTCCCATGACGAACCTTCGGGTCTTAGTATTTTCCTCTTGCATGCTTGCGGGTGGAAAGAAAAACATCTCCTCATAACGTTGTTGGTATGCATCCACGGTCATTTGACCCTAATATAAACTCAGGAACTCTCTCTTCATAGAATCTCTAATACTTCTAGGAAAATAGTTCTCAAAGAATGCCTCTTTATATATAGCCCAGGTCAATTGGGCGTGCTTAGTTAACAGATAAGTCCGAGTGGACTTCCACCAGTGGTGTGCTTCGCCTTTCAGCATAAAGATTGCACACAGTACTTTCTCTTCCTCATTTACCATCATCATCATAAAATTCCTTTCCATTTCATCAATCCAGTGTGCTGGCCACAAAGGATCTGCTGGCTTACCATTATATTCTTTGGGCTTCATCTTCAGAAAATGCTCGATTAGTCGGGAGTGGTCCAGCAGATACGGAGCATAGGCCCCATACATCGGTGGTTGATACTGCTAACTGCCTTGAGCTACCTCAGGATTCTGTACTTGGGCTTGCATGACCGGTGTTTGAGGTTTATGGGGTACCTTGTTACTTCCCCCTGGTATTGTGCTGGCCTGCCCTGCTGGCATAGGTGTTGTATGGGCAGCTGGAAAAGCCATCCCTATAGCAGCTTGCATATTGACTTGCACCTGTTGTATTTGCTGCAGCTGTTGTGCTAAGGTCATTACGGCTGTGGCCAAATCCATAGGTGGGGCTGGCAAGTTTGTAGGATTTTCCTGGCCACTAGCTACTGGTGGTGCCGTATTCAGATTCTCCTGTGCTTCAGGATTTATATGGCTGTCTTCCTCCACAGGTTGTGGTGGTGGAATTGGGTTACGGCTTTGTCTGGTCACTCTTCGCCCAGCCATTTCCTGTTATGGTGGTGGTAGTGTTTGTAAACAATCATAGCACATGTGAGACAATCAATATAAGTTGTTCTCAAGTCAAAAATCCAACTAATCAATATAATTTTCAAAATTTTCAGATCATTCTGACAAAATACTGTATTTTCCATCGTAGGGTCGATGTAGGGTCGGTCCTTATGTGACCCTAGGGTATGCGACCCTGATAAACACTCTTGGCTTACCGAGAGCCTAGGGTCGATGGTAGGGTCGGTATATGTCCGACCGTAGGTCCGACCCCTGGTTCTCTATCAGATCACTGAGAGCCTAGGGTTGATGGTAGGGTCGGTAATTGTCCAACCCTAGGTCCAACCCCTGGTTCTCTGTCAGATCACCGAGAGGCTAGGGTTGATGGTAGGGTCTGACGTAGGGTCACACATTTTGGTCGAATTCTACAACCCTACGATCCAAAATCAGGTTTTTAAACCCGATTTTGGATTCATTTCCCATTCTTTCTCCTTTCTTCCCACTCAACCTGTTTCTCTGAGTTGCTACAATATCGACCCCTACCTGTTTAGTGATCATACCTTTTGTTCGTGACTCCCGCTCCTTCTCTTCAGGTATGCTCTCTACTGTTTAACATTTTTAATGCTTTCTAAACTAGGTTTTTGTCCATTTACATCGTTTTCTTCAAATTAAACTTTTTCTAACCGTAAAAATTTAATTTTTATTGGGGGCTTTTGCTATTGGTCACCCAATGGACGAAAGCCCTCAAAAATATTCGAGTTTCATCGATTGGTTATCGAGAAACTTGAAATTTTCCATTTTTGACCTAATTTTCGAGATCTTTCGCATTTATTGAAATTTCTTCAAATTCGATCTTTCAAAATTAAATTTCCAACTATATGAGCCTTGCAGGATGGTTTAGAACCTATGTAAGTCCTCTTGTCCAAGTGTTTGGGTGAAAGTGAGGCTTTTGACCAATTTATGCCGTTATAATGCCGAAATTTTTGGGTTTTTCACCATTAATGATTTATTATTTGTTTTTCTTTGTTTTGGCAGATAACATGGCTCGTACCAAGGTGCCTAGGGCTCATGACCCAGTTCGTTTCCATTTCAACGAGGCCGAAGCTCAGTATGCTAGCTATGAGCATAAGAAAGTAGAGGGGGGATCGCTGTGTGGACTTGGCTAGTCTAGCCTTGTTCAACTTGGAGGGGGCATTTGGTGACATGGGCTGGCTCCCTGTGATTACCTATGACATGTGTACCCATCCAGATTTGGTGAGACAATTCTATTGCAATCTCTAGGTAGTGTGGGATCGCAATGACACAGAGAGGGGTAGGGAGCTCAGGATCACGAGCTACGTCAAAGGGGTAGAGGTTTCCTTTGACTGCCAGCAGTTGGCTGATCTTTTGGGCATATCAAATGATGACCCTTTGGTGTACTGTGCTCCCAGGGAGCCCCAGTTCCTTTCCTTGGAGATGCGTGCTGATATTGACAGTCAGCTTATGAGAGATGATCACTGGGAGATGAAAGCGATCAACCTACGTCCAGAGCCTCAGGTGTACTACAAGATCATCCAGCATAACCTGATACCCCAGAGTGGACACTATGAGAGGATCTCCCAGTTGACCCAGTATGTCCTTTGCTGCATTTGCACTAGGCAGCCTGTCTGCCTACCTTACATTATCATGAGGACGATGATCCGTGCTACGTTGCCTGGTCAGCTAGGAAACCTGCCCTACCGACGTCTGATCACTACACTGCTCATCCGCTTAGGCGTTGATTTAGTAGATGAAAGGATTCAGGAGAAAACTTTCTCATCGGTTATGGACTGGGAGGCCATCAGTAGGATGGGTATACGGGATGCTCAGGTCAGTGATGATGAGAGGAACGCTCTGGTGCATCCTCGTACTCGGGTAGAGGTAGCAGACGCTGAGGTGGCAACAGCAGCAGCAGTCGGAGCAAGGGTTCACGGGGGTGATGCTGAGGATGAGGATCGCATGTATATGGATGTAGACGCTATACCTCCTCCATTACCTCCATATTCTACTGGAGCTGGTCCATCTCGGGCTCCTTCACACATGGCTGGTCCTTCACACCCACCATCTGATGATATGATGGGATTACTCCGTGAGATCAGGGAGGCTCAGCACGTGATGGACCTGAGAGTGGGAGAGCTTCTAGATGCTCAGCGTGCGTCTGATCAGCGGATGATCGAGTTGACAGCTAGTCTCCAGACGACCCAGACTCAGGTAGCCTGGTTGACTAGTATATGCTGAGGACTACGACAGAGATCGCGAGGCACCTCCTCCTCCATCACCTCCAGCTCCATGATGTATATTTTCTTTTTGTCTTTTTCTCTTATACTACAGAGTAACTGTCTGGGTTGTGGACTGTACTCTGCTTTGGATATGTATAAACATGCTTTTTATTTGATGTATATAAAACTTGTTTCTCATTTTTATATATGCATTATTTTTTTTCTTAATTTTTGTCTCAAACAACACAGGTGCTTATAGTGTGTTCTTATTAAAGCTTTTAAATTTTATCCTAACTAAGTTCACAAACTTTTATGAAAATATACTGGTTTAATAGATAGGGCCTGAGGGCTCTGATACCAAGTTGTCACACCCCAATTCCGTACTATTCAGAATGGTGTGATGAACCGCTAATAAACTAACGGTTCAACCAGGATCTTGAATAGGCTGTGTCCGTTTGCTTAAACCATAAACATCCACGATAATAATCAGAGTAAATACACAATAGCGAAAGTTTTTATACTAATGAACGGAGAGTCTAACAATTATAAAATAATAAGTTATCCAATTATTCTCCATTGACTAAGACATAAAATAAAATATTTAATCAATTACATCATCTATATAAATTGAATAAAATTTTAATCGAAAAAACAAGAGTTGCACTCACATGACGAATCATGCGACTCCACCATAACTTCAGCGTCCATCGCCGTCGCAAGTCCATACATAGGAGCATTCATATATTCTTCAACCGTGGTACCTGCATCATCAACTAAAAGCATTTGACATCGAAAGGGTGAGCACACATCATTGCTCAGTGAACAAACAAAATAATACAACAAACTTATGCATGCATTCAATTTATAACTTTGGTCTGGTTCATAAGTTTACAATGTGCAATAGAAATGATTGGTGGCCGCCGCACCTCTATACACAGGGTGTGTAAGCTCACCCAACGGATCAAACACCATTGTCGTCCACATCCACCCCACCATGGAATAGAGATACAGCTAAAGTGCTTAGGACCTCACCGCATCACACTTCCCCTGATGCTCTATCCATACCAACACGTAAGCCCCTGTTGGCGAGGGCTTGCAAATTGGGCTCGCAACTAACCAATCCTAATGTCAAATAGTGTATCCAAGGCCTCACTCTAACATCCCTCAATACGTCCATAGAGATAGAGCTAAGGCTCCCCGACAGAGTCAGAGACTACATGGTCCAAGACCACCTCCCCTGATGCCCTACGACGTAATAGTTCTACTAAGGTAATGGCGATATGACGATGTCAGTGGACAAGACTTGAGTAGAGATAGGGCTAAAGTGCTTAGGACCGCACCGCATTACACTTCCCATGATGCCCCACTCGCATCAAGTACACTAACCACACACAAACATTCACAAGCCTATTCCTAGCATCATCATCATGTCGTAAATAAACTGAATTAAATATGCATGAACAGTAATAACAGGAATAGTAGATGACATGTGACATGCACATTACAATCATACAGTCATATAATCATATATGGTATTGGACTCAATAAACGAAAATATTTTATTATTAGCCAATTAGCTTAGGTCTTGTTCCCTCACCTTTGATTGAGTGTAGATCCTCGTTCAAGCTTTATGAATCACCTTTAAATCACTAGAAAGGCCTAACAAGTCGATAGATTTTTAATTAGAATTAATTCCAACAAATTTAAACTAGCTAAAATCGTAGGTTCGCAGGTAGGGCAGCACCAAGGGTTCGGTTACCAGTCGACCCTAGGGTGTACGGTCAGACGTAGGGTCGGTTATCGATTGACCCTACATGCGACTACACCCTCCTTGGGACTTCCTGAGGGCATGTGGTCGATCCTGTGGTCTTGTAGGTCCATTCTAAGATTGTTCTATGGTTCATAACTATAATTTTTACACACTTTCCATTGTCTATGATGATTACTTCCATGGATTCCTTTGGAACTTGTCCATGGATGGATGATTTGGGTTTCACTTAATCCTAACTTCTTCCTAATCTATTTTAGGCTCTTACTTTATGAAGAGACTTAGATTCATACCTGAAGTTGGCTGAGATTCAGAGGTTTCTCTGAACTTCCTCCTCTTCCTTAGTCTTTTCTTCAATTTTCCTTCTCTTCTTCTTTTCCTTCTCTTTCTCTTTTCTCACTTTCAATTAGGGTTCTAAAAGGAGTGAAAGAGGCTAAGGGACGTCCTATTTATAGTGGAAAACCCTCCAAAATAAGTCCCATTGAGTTTAAGAAAGAACCCCTTGGAATTAAAAAAGTTTCCTAATTTATGGTTTCTGTCTGTCATCGTAGGGTCGGACGTAGGGTCGCAGGATCCGTCAACCCTACGTTTTTCTAGTCATGCGACCCTACGACTAGAAAATCATAGGTTGGACTTCTGTTGAGGTGGGGTTGACCCTACCTGTTTAGGCATGCGACCCTACCCTCACATTTACTCTTTTTGGGTCAGACTCATACCTGGTCTTGTGATTTTCTTCACGCACTTGGTCCACTTAGCTCGACCATGATAGGTAGACCTGGTACAAGGTGGTAAGACCGATTATTTTGATACGGGTCTTACATGTGAGGTGACACAAAATCATTAACATGAACCTCCCATGTCATTAGAGCGCACGAAAATAGACGTTGAGAAGTCTAGGACCCAGCCTATACGACCACCAAGTGCCTAGCACGCATGCACCTATGCTAGCCGACCAAAAAGGAGGTCCGACTGGAGGCATAGGTGGTGCGGCAGCACACTAGCCACAAGCTGTGCCTCAGCACCTTTAGGAGCGAATAAAGTTGGTGACAAATGAACGCGGGACCTAGTGTTTCGAATTTAAACCTTCTCCAGGCATGGAAAGGTTATCTCAATGTGTCTATTCTTGGCAATCGGAGGAGGAGATCCTCACTCTCACCGTGTTTGGATCAATGCTATCCATTCTTATCAATTTTATGAGAAGGAGATCTCTATCCTCTCTATTCTCCCATTCGGTCAACCAGACCTCTGTGTATCAAAGTATGTTCAATCCCATCAATTTGAATTTTGATTTTCTCCCTACTTAGAAGGCTTATCACCAACGGTTTGAGAAAGGTAGGGAGGGAGAGAGATCTCTCCTCTTAGCATTTTAGTTCCACGGAGATCCCAAAACCCATCTCTTACCTTGTGGATCGACATTAATCTCTTAGTCTAACCAAATCTGACCAAAGACCAAGAGATTGGTATAAGGAACCTCTGATGCATGAATCCAAGTAAAGATAAAGGAGAGAAGAGAGAAGAAAGAAGAAGAAAAGAAGAGAAAAAGGAATAATCCATTCTCCTGATACCGCCCAACAAAGAAAGGAAAACGCAGAGAGAAAGAGAGAAGAAAGGAGGAACAGAAACCACGTACCTTCGGCATCACATGCTTGCTGGAGAACTTGAAGATGAAGGAGATTACTATAGGTAACCATCTTCTCTCAAATGAATTGACTGCAAATACCTTTTGAAACAAATCATGCGATGGTATGGAGATACTGAATAAAAGTATCAAAAGGTAGTACCTTCATACAATTAAGACTCCTCTGTGTGGTGATAATGTTCCTTCACGATCAAATCAAAGAGAGGAACGATTACCACAAATAATTAAGAAATTTCGATCTATGTAAACTAACTGTCCACAGGATTGTATCGTAAACAGTAGCACATTTGGTAAAGTACATGGATGATAACAAATTGAAGAGACTAAGTAATATATCTGTGGATTGTTGATAGGACTTTAGGATGATTGTAGAAGACCAGAATCCATAAATAATAGTAAATCTAATGATTTGAGATTGGATCAAAAGGCATATACCAGATCTGATATTTCGATTAATTATCAAATGGAAACGACATACAAATCATAGTGTAAACGTGGATCCAGGAGCTCAAACTCCTTATTCCTACTTAGAAAAATATGGGAAACACGTCAGAGAAAGTTGGTGGCCGTTGGACTACGTTTCGAAGTGCAGTCGACGAGACCGGTCGCACGACCTGACAGTAGTGACGTGTGATCGATGCCATCAGCTACATCTCATTCTGATGTTCGATCTCAGATGAACTTGGCTAATAGCTCCGTATTTTATTTTAAATTGTTTAAGGGCTTGGAACCCTGTCATCACTTTCTATAAAGCGAAAACCCTTATGCTTCATGTGTGCCAGAGGAAGGTTTTGGTTTACACCGTAAAACAACCAACCAGACACTACCTTTGCAAGTTGAGGCCTTAAACCGAACCTACAGGGACTAGGCAACACCCATGAGGTGCTGGCATTGTTAAATGGCCACGCAAAAGCATGCGGCTGCAATCACCAACCGCATGCCTAGCACCTGGTGAGGTGCGGCCACAACCATCTGTCGTACGCCATTTTGGTTGTTGCACCTTCTCATGCTTGGCCAGTAGTTGCTACTCGACCTTAGGACCCATGTTAAGGTCCTAGAACACCCCTGACCTCGTTAAAAAAGTCCTTCTTAGTATTAAGACTTATAGAAAGTGGATTTCTATCTAATGAGCGTATTGTCTGGTGGGGACCAACCAACTGTTCACCTATCTCATGTGGACAACAGGTCTATCAGGTTAGAATTACCCTAAGACTATGAAAGGTAACAAATGCAAGTTAATAACTGACTAATAATGCTATGATATGATCAACAGACAGTAAATAATAGGCATGAGTTATCAAACAAGTAACTAAACTCTATGAAATTGAGCATAATAAGCTTAAAAACAATTCTATTGAATAATGAATTAATGAATATTATCGCTTATGATTTTGATAGAGATATGAAGACTCCGAAATGAAGCTATGTGATTGATATTGCAAATAGTATACTCTCTAGCTTTTGGTAAGGGAACTAAATCTTTGGATGCATATGTTTCCTTTATTTATTATGCTATGTGATGGTGTGAGATTGATAACATGCTCTTGTGTGTTACCATGCCATTTAATATACTATTCTATATCGTGCATATGCATCCATGTTTTTGGGGTCAGCAGTGCCATTAAGTGGTGGGAACAAATGGAATGGGACGCTCGTGATCCCATGAACACGACTGATCTGTGTTTGATTCATGATGTTTGGTTAAGTCAGTATGGAGGAAGGTGAGTAGAATGGGACACTTGCACCACTTCTTATTAGCGCTGCTTTGTATTGACCATATCTAACTTAGCTAAGTCACGATGTCCTATGTGGAGATCAGACGGGATTAAAAACTTAGCTACGGTCCAGTAATAAGGCTAATTAGGTGGACATGGCTAATTGAATATAAATCACTTGTATAACTGTACCCCTAGCCATTAGGGGGTTATGTAATGGCATCGGTTCAATAAAAAGGTAATATGAACCTAGCTACGATGCTCCCCATACCCGGCGTATTGTGGATGGGTAGGCGAGACGACTAGTGGGATTATCATCTCCTTAAGTGCCTGGCGTAATGAGACTTGGGATGAGTTGTGGTTAAGTGGACCAAGACAACGAACCCATACATAGGGATGTTGCTGTATCTTGTGTGAGTCAGCATCATTCATAGTAGAGACCCATGCAGCCTGGAGACTTCGTGCGTGGGTTGTCTTGAGCTGACACTTATAGTTATCATACCTGGTCGTAGTTGATAGTTGCATGCATTTGCTTGTTGCATGTTTAGTTTTCTTACTAAGCTCGGTGGTTGAGCTTACCCTTATGTGCACAACTATTTTTGGATCTTGTAGGTTCTTCGTTCATTGCTTTAGGTGGCTTGTCATCCGGTGTGGAAGATGGGGACAACAAGCTTGAGGAGGAGATTCGTGATCCTTAGGACATTTCATGTAGTTACTCATGGGTTTAGGTTGTGCCTATGATTTTATTTTTTCTTTGGATTTGGGATATTAACTTATTTGGATACGTTTCAGATAAACTTTAAACAATGGTTTCGTTAATGTTCTTTTATTTGAACTTGGATTTATTTTGGAACTTTGAACTTTTAGATGTCAGCAGAATAATTGGTTTTAATCTATAAAACTTCCTCTACATAATGATTCTCTTAATTTTATGATAATGTATTATTTGCGAATGTAAATTGGAGATGTTTATGCTACTCTAATAATTTTTTTGTAAGTAATGCTTGGGGTTGATATGTGGAATACAGTGACATGCGATCCTGGAAGGGGATTTCTTGTCCCCTAATAAGATGAAGAGATCCTGTTGCATTCCATATTACCAATACGTCGGGAATAGGGTGTGACATAACCCATCGGTTTAAACTGTTTCAAACTAATTATGTAAACAGCATCATATTTCAAACCAAAACCGAACTGATTAGTAAACGGTCTCTCGGTTCTAGTGTAAATGGTTTGGTCCAGTTTCAATAAACGGTTTCGGTGCAAATGTTGCACCCTTATTATTAACTGCCGATTACGTGGTTACAGGTAAGTTACCTTACGAGTGCCTGATGACCCGCATCTTTGTGTGCTTTGTGGTGGTCCTTGCTAGAGAGGCCATTAAGAACAGCCCAGAGTCCTTGGATTTTGATTGGAACACCATTGTCAGGATGGACCTCCATACAGTGATGATGTCTGACTTGGAGCTGGAGGCATTGCAGAGATTGGAATGAAGATTGCGTCACAGGAAGCTAGCTATAGACAGAGCCAGTGCTAGGGCTGGTCACAGGGTGAGGATTCCCAGGGGTGGTGCTGACCCTAGTAGGACTGCTAGTAGGGAGATCAACAACGATAGTGGGGAGAAGGGTCATGAGAGACAGGAGACCCCAATTGCATCTGGGGCTACTAAGCCACGCGGTTGTATGGCCCGAGTGCAGGAGATGTTCACCACCATACAGACTCAATTAGGTCGGCTACAGGAGGAGCATCAATCTATAGTGGCTGAGTTGGGGTGCATTTGGTTGGACCAGTAGAATATCCTGAGTCAATAGGATAGCATGGAAGAGGAGATAGGCCAGCTTCGAGCTGCCATGGTGTCCATCGGGTACATTCTTCATTCCAGGATCCCCAAGTAGGGACATCTGACACTGAAGCTCGTTGGCCAGCTAGGTATGTCCGGCGTAGACCCACACCATCTACTGAGTGATAGTGATGGTTATGTCCATTGCTCGTTTACTTTCCTTTTGTTAGTTTATCTTATTCAGTAGATACTTATACACCAGGGATAACTGTCTGAGCTGTGGACTGTATCCCATTTTGATCACTTACGATGTATACCAAACTGGTTTATGGGTAATTGTCTGAGTTATAGACCATACCGAAATTTTGCATTTAAAATCAGAATATAATGAACAGTTCTTATTTAAAACTTGTGCATTATTCTTGTAAGACCCGTATCGAACTAACCCGGTCATACCACCTTGAACCAGGAAAACCCATCATGGTCGAGCCAAATGGACAAGTGCGTGAAAGAGATAACGATCCTAGGTATTAAACTGACCCAAAAACACTAAAATAGGGGGAGGGTCGCACGCCCAGCTAGGCAGGGTCGGACCCCCCAAATATAAAAAGTCAGACCCTGAGTTTCTAACCGGGGGTCGGACAATTTAGACCAGGGGTCGACAGGATCTCCGACCCCCTCATCGACCCCCAGTCTACCGACAGAAATCGTGAAATGGGAACTTTCTAAATTTCAATGGGATTCTTTCCTAATCTCAATGGGACTTATTTTGGGAGTTTCTACTCTATAAATAGGACATCCCTAAGCCTCTTTCACTCCTTGTAGAACCCTAATTGGATTTAGAGAAAGAGAAGAGAAGGAGAAGAGAAGGAAAGTGGAGAAAAAGATCAAAGAGAAGGCTTCAGAGAAACAAGCCTAATTCTCAGGTATGGATACTATCTCCATGTAGTTTTTAAGACCTTAGAATAGATAGTGAAGAGGGTACGATCTAGGAGAAACCCAAATCATCCACCCATGGTTAGGTTTCAATGGAAAACCATGGGGGAGATCATTAAAACCATGTAGATGAATAAACTATGGTTCTAAACCATAGAACATGTATGGAATGGATTATAGAAGCAAGCCATAGGACCCAAACACGAAAGAATAAACTATAGGATGAAAATTTCGACTAAACCCGGGGGGGTCGCACGGGGGTCGATGGAGAATCGACCCTACCAGACCCTAACATCGACCCCCAGTGTTCGGGAAGTCCAGAATGTGGGTGGTAGCACCCAGGGTCGATGAAACCTCCGACCCTGGCATCAACCCCCAGTTAACAGTAAGGTTTTTAAAATCAGAATTAATTCTAATTAAATTCTATCGACTTGATTAGGTCTTCTAGTGATATAATAGTGATATTTAGTTGATTCTTAAAGCTTGAGAGAGGATCTACAATCAAGCAAAGGTGAGGGAACAAGACCTAAACTAATTGGTTAATAATAAACTGTTTTTATTTCTTGAGTCCAATGCCATGATTGATTCTATGCATGTATGCTTGTTATGTGCATTCAACATGTCATCTAATATTTCTATTATTACTGTTCATGCATATTTAAATTATTGTTTATAACATGATGATGATGATGATGATGATGATAGGAATAGGCATGTGAATGTATGTGTGTGGTTGGTGTGCTTGATGCGAGCGAGTATCAAGGGGGTGTCATAGGCCAGGCCTCAGCACTCTAGCTCTATCTCTAACTCAAGTCTTGTCCACTGATATTGTCGTATCGCCATTACCTTAGCAGAACTATTACGTCGTAGTGTATAAGGGGAGGTGGTCTCGGATCGTGTAGTCTCTGACTCTGCCGGGGGGCCTTAGCCCTATCTCTATGGATGTATTGAGGGATGCTGGGGTGAGGCCTTGGATACACTGATTGGCATTAGGATTGGTTAGTTGCGAGCCCAGTTTGCAAGCCCTCGCCAGCAGGGGCTTACGTGTTGGTATGGGTAGAGTATCAGGGGAAGTGTCATAGGTCGGGCCTCAGCACTTTAGCTATATCTCTATTCCATGGTAGGGTGGATGGGGACGACAAAAACCGTTAACCTTTGGGCGGGCCTTCACACCCTTTGCATAGAGGCGAGGCGGCCACCGAACCTTTCTATAACGCATTGCAAACTTATTTACCAGACCACAGATATGAATTGAATGCATGCATATGTTTGTTGCATTGTTTTGTTTGCTCACTGAGCCATGATGGAACTTATGGAACTTATGAATCGGGTATTCCATGATATGTTGGATACGTCGGTTATTGTATTTATCGATGATATATTGGTCTACTCCAAAGACGAGGAAACTCATATTAAGAATCTAAACGCCGCTCTACAGCGATTATGGAAGGAAAAGCTTTACGCTAAATTTTCAAAGTGTGAGTTTTGGCTAAAGGAAGTCGCATTTCTAGGCCATGTTGTATCCGCTGAAGGAATTAAAGTGGATCCCAGCAAGATCGAGGCTATTGTAAAGTGGGAAGTACCGAAGAGCGTTGCAGAAATTAGAAGTTTCTTGGGTCTAGCTGGGTATTATCGATGATTTGTGGAAGACTATTCCCGAATTGTCGTACCTCTTACCAGTTTGACTAAGAAGGGCAAAAAGTTTGTCTGGACTGAGAAGTGCGAGAAGAGTTTCCAGACCTTGAAGGCTAGATTGATATCCGCTCCAATCTTGACAACCATTTATCTTGTACACCGATGCGTCAGGACTAGGATTAGGATGTGTACTCATGCAAGGTGAACAAGTAATTGCTTATGCCTCAAGACAATTGAAGACACATGATAAGAACTATCCCACTCATGATTTGGAACTAGCGGCAGTGGTACATACTGTCAAAATATGGAGACATTATCTGTACGGGGAGAAGTTTTAGATTAAATCAGACCATAAAAGTCATACTTACCTATTTAATCAGAAGGAGCTGAATATGAGACTAAGAAGATGGCTGGAATTATTGAAAGACTATGATTGTGATATCCAGTATCATCCGGGGAAAGCTAATGTAGTAGCCGATGCGTTGAGTAGAAAGACAATGATAAAATACAACTGCCACAATGAGTACTACCGGGAAGGTATTCAGTCACGGTAATGAGCAGTTTGTGATAGATGCACCAGATGGATCAGCCAACCAAGGGTTTATTCATCGGTTTTCAAATATGTTCGCCGCATTAAAGATTATACTAGACATAGTTGATGAAGTAAAGACAGCTATCAAATCAGACCCTTACCTAAGAACGGTACAAGAGGACATCGAAAAAGGTAGGACTATCCCTGAGTTCACCTTGGACGAAGAGAAGGTACTGAAATACAAAGGAAGCATATATGTACCTGAAACAGAAATCTTGGACATTAGACACCGATTGATGAAAGAAGCCCATACCACCATCTATTCGATACATCCTGGAAGTACAAAAATGTATCATGATCTAAAAAAATTATATTGGTGGAGAGGAATGAAAGCAAATGTAGCTAAGTTCGTGTCTCAATGCCTAAATTGTCAGAAAGTAAAGGCTGAACGACAAAGACCGGTCGGACTGTTACATCCGTTACCGGAACCAGCATGGAAATGGGACTGCATCACTATGGACTTCGTCACAGGATTACCATTGACTCTTCGAGTGGTTGACGCAGTTTGGGTGATTGTAGACCGCCTGACTAAAACAACTCACTTTATACCTATACGACCTCAGTATACACTAGAGAGGTTAGCTAAGCTGTATGTGGATAACATTGTGCGATTACACGGTGTACCTAAAAGCATTGTGTCCGATAGAGATCTACGATTTACCTCAAAGTTTTGGAAAGGATTTCAAAAGGCTATGGGTACAACATTGAAGTTTAGTACTGCATTCCATCCACAGACAGATGGACAGTCAGAGCGTACAATTCAAATTCTAGAAGATATGCTTCGAGCATGTGTAATCGATTTTAAAGGATCATGGGATGAAAAGTTACCACTGATTGAGTTCGCTTATAACAATAGCTATCAGGCTACTATACAGTTGTCACTCTATGAAGCACTGTATGGCAGGAAGTGTTGAACTCCTTTATTTTGGAATGAAGTTGGGGAACGTAGTATTGTTGGACCGGAATTTGTTGAAGAGACTTGTCGAGTGGTCAATATTATCAAGGAAATAGTGAGAATAACTCAGAATCGTCAGAAGCAATATGCAGATACTCGACGCCGAGACCTTGAATTCGTCATGGGTGATAAAGTATTCTTAAAAGTATCACCTATGCGAGGATTGAAACGGTTTGGACAGAAAGGGAAATTAAGTCCGAGATATGTCGGGCCATATGAGATTCTAGCTAAGCATGGAAAAGTGGCTTACCAGTTAGCACTACCACCATCTATGTCAAATGTGCATGACGTATTTCATATTTCCTTATTGAAGAAGTATATCAAGGATCTGACGTATGTTTTGACAATAGACCTACCTGATTTAACTGAAGATTTGACATTTGAAGTAGCACCAACTGAAATCACTAGTCGAAAGGTTCAACAACTACGCAACCGTGATATCTATTATGTTAAGGTCACCTGGAGAAGTAGAGATATGGAAGAAATCACATGGGAAGAAGAGAATGTTATGCGAAAGCAATATCCTCATCTATTCGACTTGGAAGGTATGTACAATTTTGAGGATGAAATTTTTATAAGTAGGGGGGAGTTGTAAGACCCGTATCGAACTAACCCGATCTTACCACCTTGAACCAGGTCTACCCATCATGGTCGAGCCAAATGGACCAAGAGCGTGAAGGAGATAACGATCCCAGGTATTAAACTGACCCAAAAACACTAAAATAGGGGGGAGGGTCGCACACCCAGCTAGGCAGGGTCGGACCCCCCTGTGAGGACAAAGATGGAAATCTTTAGAAGTCGCCACCTAGATTTAAGTCTTGGACCTTAGAAATGTGAAATCTCACCCCAAGGTAAGACTTCGATTGACTCATGACCCTTAGATTGGATTTCTGGTCCATCAAAGATTGGGTAAGCGTCAGGTTACGGTTATGGGAAGGGGTTAGGCACCCTAACCGCCCGATTGAAATCGGTCTCCTATGCCTTTCCTATGCTAGACTCTATCTGTTAAATCAAACCAAACCAAGTGATTTGATATCATTGAACCGAATCTGTATCCATCAGATTGCCTACATATCACAAAATTATTCTAAAAATCAGGTTCACCATCGTAGTTCAGGTGTGATTAAAGTTTATGGATGTGATTTATGCTTGTGCATGATTAAGTTTATTTGTTCAAGTTGAAGTTTATGCTTGAAAGGTTGAGAAAACCCTATGGGTTAAGATCTGGATAGTCCAAGTGGACTGATAGATAGTCCTAGTGGATCTAAGAATAACCCTATTTGGGTTGGAATGTGGATAACCCTATCTGGGTTGAAATGTGGATAACCCTATCTGGGTTAAAATGTGGATAAATATCCTAGTGGATCTATGGATAGTCCAAGTGGACTAAGGTTTGGATCCGAATTTGAGTTTCTCCCAAATGGCCTACGTATCCTAGGGTTTGCCCTAGGAATCAGAATCCGCGTAGTTCGGGAAAATAACCTGTTCTAGGTTAAAAAGTGAGAACCTGTTCTAGGTTTAGGGATTAGAACCTATTCTAGGTTTAGGGTTTACCGAGGGGCAAAATCATCCTAAATTATCCTTTTCATCCTGAATTCTAATTTTGGAAAGTTTGGCAAAGCATTTTCTTTCTTTATTAAGGTTTTTATTATCCCCATTATGTCCTTCCCAAGAATGTGGGTGCCTAAATGCACGTCCCCACGCCTAGATTGTCTTCTAGAAGTGTGCAGATATGGCAGTTTGACTAGGGTGTTGCATAAATTAAATTATTACCAAAATTGAGTTATTCATCTAAATATGGCATATAATACATTTATGGCAAAAAAATACACATATAGCAAGATTGTGAAAATCTCCCTAATATGGCATGCACTGCAAATAAGGCAAGAGCCTATATGGTAAGATCTAATATGCTAATTCTAAGCATGGCAAGACCTAATATGGCAATGAGCATTTAAACATGACAATGAGCATTTAAACATAGCAATGAGCATCCAAATATGGCAATGAGCGTCTAAATATGGCAAGATCTAATATGCAAGATCTAATATGCATCTATATATCAATATGGTAAGTACCAATCATAGAATGCATATATGACATGAATTTTTCAAAAAAAGGAAAGATCTTATATTCTATTTTCTAAGCATAGTAAGACTTAAAAAAAATTAAGATTTTACTAAAATATGGTAAAAATTTATCTATTCTACCAAAAATAACAATACATGGAATGTGGCAAACATGGTATGCACAATCCAAACAAAGCATATGAATGCTCCAAATATAACCATTTATCCAAATATGGCAGAATTCATTTAAACAATCATTGATGTTATGATGAATGAGACATCGATGAAACTTTTTTTTTGAAAAGTGCAAAATTATCAAAACAAACATATGTTCAATGTTCTTTGAAAAAATTGTAATTTTTATGAAGAAATTTGGGAATATTAATGACTCAAAACTGTGAAAATTGTGACACAAGGTTCCAGATAATGGACAAAACTACGAACTGTATTCAGATTTGTCACATTATACAAGAATGACCATAAGTAGGTCTTTCAAAACTCAAATAAAGTCCAACTTTTTTTTATAGAAAGATGACTTAATATATTATATTTCATATGAAGGATTTGAATCCCAACAGAAAGCCAAAACAGGTCAAAGATATGCCCTAAGACCGAACATGTACACTGGTCAAATCTGTTCCAGATTTTTGACCAGTTGCACCATAAATTCCAAATAAAATTTTATTCTTAATGAAAAATTAAATACAGATATATGTCTATGTAGATAACTGTCTGATCTAAAATTTCACTAAGAAAAACAAGTTAAAACAGTATATTTTCTTTGTGAAAAATGACTCTTTTCAATCATGCAAATCAGTACATCATGACAGATTTAAAATCAGAGCACTATGCACTTAAAAATTAATATCAATTCAAGAAAAAATGGAAAAAATATGAAACTAGTGCCATTGTTTAGGAGACTTTCATGTTTAAAAAGTTTATTTTAAGTGGAGTTTCTGATTATGGTCATAAGGCCTTTGTCTAGAGACTTTCTGATGGAGGATTGCATTACATCCGAGAAAAATAGCAATGTCAAAGACAAATTTTTTGATATATTTTCCCAATTCCAAATGGAACTAAATTTTTAGGGTAGTCTTATAACATATCAGAGAGACTTCCATAAAATTTTGGGCTTCAAAATCTTAGAAAAAATACATATGATGTATGTCCTAAGTTTGAACCCTAAATCTGGAATTTTCAGATCAGAAAACCACTTTATGAAATTTGCAAAAAACATCAAACATCATTGTATATCATTCAAAAATTCATCATTGAATAGCTTAGACAAATTATAATTCATTACAAATATTAGACATAGGCATCCTAACGTTATCAAACATGTAATAGAGTATTCATGATTGAGATTTCATGAAAATTAGCCTTTTTCAAGCAAAATTGACATTCGAGCATTATAACGACCTCTAAATTTGTTTAGAATACTAACCTTGGGCTCAAATCGAGTGAAACCTTTGATGAAGGGTGATTAGAGTTGTATCAGCCTCCTTTGAATGTGAATCCTCCTTCTCCTCTCTTCTGCTTCTTTCTCTCTTCTCTTTCTCTCTTTTCTTCTTCTCTTTTCTTTCTTTTCTCTTTTCTCTCTCTTTCTGTCTCCCTCTCTCACGTTTTCTCTCTCTCACTTACGTTTTTCTCTCCCTCACCCACGTTCTCCTCTCTCTATGGTCTGGAAAAAGAGACCCTCCTCTCTCTTCTCTTGCCTATTTATAATTTTTCTCTCCTTTTCTAGAAGATCCTTCTTTCCTTTCTTCTTTTTTCTAGAAAATCTTTTTTTCTTCCTTTTTCTTCTTTCCTTTCTTCTTTTCCTTCCTTTTTCTCTTATCCTTCTCCATTCCACACGTTATCTATCTCTCCCTCTTTTAGAAAATCCTCTCCTCCTCTTTCCTTCTTCTCTCTTCCTTCCTTTTCTTCTTTTTTCTAGAAAATTTTTTTCCATTTTTTCTTCTTTCCTTTCTTTTCTTCTTTCCTACGTTTTTTTCTTCTTCCTTTCTTTCCTTTTTCTCCTTCTTCTAGAAAACCCCTTCTATCTTTCCTTTCTCTCCTTCCTTCTCTTTCCTTTTTCTTTGGAAATCATCTAGAAACCCTAAATCCTCCTCCTTTTCACGTCTCCTCTCCCTTTTCTTTCCTTTTTTTAAAAAAAATCTTTTGGATTCTTCCCTTTTCTCTCTAAATCACATCCTCTCTTCTTCTCCTTTCCTTTTTTCTTTTTCTTTTTATTGCATTCTATCCAAAAACCTAAATCCCTCTCCTTTTCACGTCCTCTCTCCCTTTTCTTTCCTTTTTCTTTTTTTTTTGGATTTTATCATTTATATATAATAATATATATTATATACATATATACACATATATTTAATAACATACATATATATATATATTATACAATATATATAATATATATATAAATATTATGCAGCTGGATGAACTGATTCAAAAATGGGTTGAGACTAGCTTGGGTTGACTGAGTTAAACTGATATCGGTTGAGCTAGGTTGGACCAGAACTGGCTTGAACTGAGTTGACTGGATTGATTATAATTAATTGGATTTTCTCTCTCTATTACTTCATGGGCCATTTCCGCTGTCATCCCGCATGGAATTTTCTGATAACCTTTATTCCAAATTTTCTATGTTCACTTTGTAGAACATTAAAAATGAGGAATATTGAAACTTGAATCACCTCATTTGGAAATAAAATGGCCAACTTATGACTTTCTGAAGTTTAAGCAGGCCAATTATCGATAATTTGGCTGACCATTCTGCATGAGATGTTTCGGAGGCTTCTACCGGAAATATTTTACGTTCACTTTGTAGGATATCACAAATGAAGAATAACGACTTTGGAATCATCTGAATCCGACGTAGAACGAAAAAGATATGAAGCTTTGAAGTTCTAACGATAACTTTGCATGCAAGCTTGCATGGGGCCCACTGGTGACTTTTACCGAAAATCCTTTACGTCCACTTTGAAGAGGACTAAATAAGGAATAATGGTATTTAAACCATATGATTCAGGTGTCGGATGATCAAGATATGATGATTTGAAATTCAAACAATCCAACTTACAATAATTTGCATGAAAGCCCCTGGGATTATTTATGATAATTTCAGAAACGTCCCTTGTACATATCATCTGACTAAAATGACTATATCTTCTTCATTTGATATCAGAATTGGGCAATTCTGGTATCATTTCGAAGATAATTCCATGACCTATGCAACCATGCAGATTACAGCCTGTGAACTCATTGTGGGGCCCATCAAAAACTACCTCGAGGTCATAGTCCAAAACCCAAATTTTCACTTATTTTTCTTCCTTTGCTGTCCACGCACTAGTAAGACATTGTTCAGTTGGAAATGGCAAAAATGGGGTGCTTACATCCCCCAATATAAAAAGTCAGACCCTGAGTTTCTAATCGGGGGTTGCACAATTTAGAACCAGGGGTCGACAGGATCTCCAACCCCCTCATCGACCCCCAGTCTGCCGACAGAAATCATGAATTGGGAACTTTCCAAATTTCAATGGGATTCATTCTTAATCTCAATGGGACTTATTTTGGGAGTTTCTACTCTATAAATAGGATGTCCCTAAGCCTCTTTCACTCCTTTTAGAACCCTAATTGGATTGAGAGAAAGAGAAGAGAAGGAGAAGAGAAGGAAAGTGGAGAAGAAGATCAAAGAGAAGGCTTCAGAGAAACAAGCCTAATTATTAGGTATGGATACTATCTCCATGTAGTTCTTAAGACCATAGAATAGATAGTGAAGAGGGTATGATCTAGGAGAAACCCAAATCATCCACCCATGGTTAGGTTTCAATGGAAAACCATGGGGGAGATCATTAAAACCACGTAGGTGAATAAACTATGGTTCTAAACCATAGAACATGTATGGAATGGATTATAGAAGCAAGCCATAGGACCCAAACACGAAAGAATGGACTGTAGGATGAAAATTTTGACTAAACCCATGGGGGGTCGCACGGGGGTTGATGGAGAATCGACCCTACCAGACCCTAACATCGACCCCCAGTGTTCGGGAAGTCCAGAATATGGGTGGTAGCTCCCAGGGTCGATGGAACCTCCGACCCTGGCATCGACCCCCAGTTAACAGTAAGCTTTTTAAAATCAGAATTAATTCTAATTAAATTCTATCGACTTGATTAGGTCTTCTAGTGATATAATAGTGATATTTAGTTGATTCTTAAAGCTTAAGAGAAGATCTACAATCAAGCAAAGGTGAGGGAACAAGACCTAAACTAATTGGTTAATAATAAACTATTTTTATTTCTTGAGTCCAATGCCATGATTGATTCTATGCGTGTATGCTTGTTATGTGAATTCAACATGTCATCTAATATTTCTATTATTACTGTTCATGCATATTTAAATTATTGTCTATAACATGATGATGATGATGATGATAGGAATAAGCATGTGAATGTATGTGTGTGGTTGGTGTGCTTGATGCGAGCGAGTATCAGGGGGGTGTCATAGGCCGTGCCTCAGCACTCTAGCTCTATCTCTAACTCAAGTCTTATCCACTGACATCGTCGTATCATCATTACCTTAGCAGAACTATTACGTCGTAGTGTATGAGGGGAGGTGGTCTCGGACCGTGTAGTCTCTGACTCTGTCGGGGGGCATTAGCCCTATCTCTATGGTCGTATTGAGCGATGCTAGGGTGAGGCCTTGGATACACTGATTGGCATTTAGATTGGTTAGTTGCGAACCCAGTTTGCAAGCCCTCACCAGCAGGGGCTTACGTGTTGGTATGGGTATAGTATCAGGGGAAGTGTCATAGGCCGGGCCTCAGCACTTTAGCTCTATCTCTATTCCATGGTAGGGTGGATGGGGACGACAATAAACGTTAACCTTTGGGAGGGCCTTCACACCCTGTGCATAGAGGCGAGGCGGCCACCGAACCTTTCTATAGCGCATTGCAAACTTATTTACCAGACCACAGATATGATTTGAATGCATGCATATGTTTGTTGCATTGTTTTGTTTGCTCACTAAGCCATGATGTGTGCTCACCCTCTCGACGTCGAATATTTTTAGTTGATGATGCAGGTACCACTGTCGAAGACTATATGAATACTTCAGTGTACAGGCGTGTTGCTGCAATGGAAGCCGAAGATTTAGTGGATTCACATGATCCCTCATGCGAGTGCAACTCATGCATATTCGATTAGATTTTTGTTTGAATTATTAAGGGAATGTAATGGATACTTTATTTATTTATGTCTCAGTTGATACAACAATAACTTGATATTTTATTATGGTTATCACAGTTAGATTTCTCAGTTCATTTATTACTAAGACTTCCGCTATTGTGTATTTATTCTGATTATGGTTGTGGATGTGTATGGTTTTATTTTTAACGAACACAGCCTATTAGAGATCTTGGTTAAACCGTTGGTTTATTAGCGGTTCATCACGCCATTCTGAATAGTACGGAATTGGGGTGTGATAATTCTCTTCATTAACTTATGATAATGTGGTGCGAATCTAACTATTGTGTCACATCCCAATTCAGGTCTAATCAGAATGGTGTGATGAACCACCAATAAGCCAATGGTTCATCCAAGATCTCGCATAGGTTGTACCTACCATATCAAACCATACGCACATTCCACATTAATAATTAGAGGTAATAAACAAATAAGCAGAAGTCTTACAGATAATGAACTGAGAGTCTAACAGTGATAAATAAGTATTTAATCCAATTATCTCCAAACCACAAGACATAAAAATAAATAATCAATTATATATCCGATGCTCAGATTATAACTAAACTTAAGTAAAAACACATTGGTTGCACTCGCATGATGAATCATGCACATCTTCTTCAGCTTCTACATCCATCGCAGCAACGTGTCCATACGTCGGCACATTCATATATTCTTTAACCGTAGGACCTGTATCATCAACTAAAAATATTCGACGTCGAAAGGGTGAGCACACATTACGACTCAGTGAGCAAACAAAACAATGCAACAAACATATGCATGCATTCAATTCATATCTTTGGTCGGGTTTATAAGTTTGCAATGTGCTATAGAAAGGTTTGGTGGCCGCCGCACCTCTATACACGAGTGTGTGAATCCGTCCAATGGATCAAACACCATTGCCATCCCACATGCACCCACCATAGAATAGAGATAGAGCTAAAGTGTCTAGATCAAACACCGCCAACACTTCCCCTGATGCCCTACCCATACCAACACGTAAGCCGCCCCTATTGGTGAGGGCTTGTAAATTGGGCTTGCAACTAACCAATCCTAATGCCAAATAGTATATCCAAGGCCTCACCCCAGCATCCTTCAATACATCCATAGAGATAGAGCTAAGGCCCCCTGCAGAGTCAGAGACCACACGGTCCGAGACCACCTCCCCTGATGCCCTGGACGTAATAGTTCTGCTAAGGTAATGGCAATACAATGATGTTAGTGGACAAGACTCGAGTAGAGATAGAGCTAGAGTCTGGTGATGAGGTCGAAGACCACCATGCCACGTCCTCCCCCTGATACTCGACTCGCATCCAACACATCGACCACACACATACATTCACATGCCTATTCCTAGCATATCATCATCATCATGTTATAAATAAATGGAATTAAATATGCATGAACAGTGATAGCAGAAATATTGGATGACATGTGAGATGCACATTACAAGCATACAAGCATAGAATCAATCATGGCATTGGACTCAATAAAAATAAATAGTTTGTTATTATCCAATTAGTTTAGGTTTTGTTCCCTCACCTGTTAGCAATTCTCGATGTCCTTCCAAGCCTTGAAATTCTCTTTGAATTGATTTAACAACCTAAAAGTTATATGAATTTAAGTTAGGGTTCATATGTGACATGTTATAGTAGTCGAAAATCAAAACAGAGCACTGATAGGTGTCTGATTGGTCCTATGGTCTCATGCTGTATCGACCTTACTGTCTACGGTCGATACCTACGGTCGCATATGGTGTGACCGTAGCTGCGACCACATGATTTCTGAAATCTTCCTGAATGCCTGTGGTCGACCCTCTGGTCATACTGGTCATGCTATGGTCAACCGTAGCTACAACCTTGAGATTTCTGGTCACAGTCTACATGAAATTCGAGTTCTTTCTAGGTCAATTCTTCTGATCTTCAATGGGGTTTATTCTAAGGTTATCATATGGCCATCATTAGTAATTTCTTATCAACCTTAATCATCAAATTCACTCCTCATGGTTCTCCTTGGGATTTTCTCAAGGAAATCACATAGATCATAATAGGTTGATATTGCCTATCTTCCATAGAAGTCTTATTTCTTAGAGTTTACATCTCCAGAGATTCATTTCATACCTTTGCCTGTGATAGAGAGCCAATCTCTTCTCAGCAAATTCTTCTCCTTAGCTTCTTCTTCTTTTCCTTCTCTTCCTTCTCTTCCTTCTCTTTCTCTAGGGTTTACTAATGTTCTAAAAGAGTGAAAAAGGGCTGAGGGACATCCTTTATATAGAGAAAAATCTCCATATAAAGTCCTCTTTCAATTAGGAAAGCAATCCCTTAGTTTAGGAAAGTTTCCAAAACTCGGAGTCTGATCTAGGTTCTCACGGTTGATCATACGGTCGCATAAATCGTCGATCGTAGGGTCAAAATCAACAACCATGGGGTTCTGGATTTGACATTTTTGGTTCCCCTCCTTATGGTCGACCATACCTACCCAAGCATGTGACCTTAGGTATGTTTTTAGTGTTTTTAACTCGATTCACATACCTGGTTTGTGATCTATCTTCACACGCTCGGTCCACTTGGTCCAGGAATGATGGAAAGACCTGGCACGATATGGTTAAACCAAGTTAGTGGAGTGCGGGTCTTACATATTGTCTCCCTACTTACTAATTATTGGTTTATACACGTCTTTTAATTTTAACCCCTATACAATATCACTGGACTATGGAAACGCACATGTAGGGAAAATCTGTTGGTAGAATCAGAGTAGTTGTGGTCTGATACTAGTATTATCACAGCTCATTCCGAGAATCGGGCATGATACCTGAGTCTACCCACAAGACAACCCAAATCCACCTAGGAACCGACAACTACAGTAATCTACCAACAAATCCCACAGTCTACATAAGTAATATCCATAATAATCAATTAAAGCAAGCATAGTAATAATAGTGGAAGCGATTTAATATGTCACAGATGCTAACTATATAATACCATAACATAAGTAAAGTATTGTTATGAATTACATCTCATAGTTCCACAAAATACATATTGTATCGATTATACAATTACCCAAAATAAAAAGAGTTAATTTGGACACAACTATTTAGATAGACTGTATAATCTATCTACAAAAAAAATAAAATCATGAAGTATGGGGAGTATGAGGAAGGCCGCATCAAGCGTAGACGCAGTCGCTGCAAGTGTAGCCCTCGCCGTGCTCCTTAGAATAGTCCTCTCTACGGACACGTCACCCGCCAACAGAGACTTCATATAATCAGCCACAAAATAGTCACCTATATCAGAATCTGAAACAAGTATCGATACGAGGGGTGAGCTCTCATCCTGGCTCAGTCAAGAATCAGGTATCACATGCTATGCACAAATGAATATGATGCAATTCTAATGTTAGGTTAATGGTATGGTTTTATAGGTTCCATATTTATGTGTCTATCGTAGCTTTCAAGCCTGCCTACGGCGCGACTGCTTTCACACGTTATGCATTGGGCTATAGTAGAAGCAGGATGCTCAAGTTTTTTTTGCCAAATTACTTCTACAAGCGGACACCCTCGGATTTTTTTATCCAAGGCGTGCCACCTCCCTCGGGCTAGAACCAGGGTTATGCAACCTAATTCCTATCATGTGAACAGCATGACAAATATAACGGGGCTGCACTCTAGCAGAGATCCCCGGTCCCCATCCCCTTAGGCCACCGTGCCCTTGCTAAAGTGCTAGCAATAAATCTGGACCCATGTACTGATGTGTGTCGAGCTCTCAAATTAAATTACCTTACTTTGAAACGTAGATAGTAGCAAGTAAGGGTCAAACCCACAAGGACTATATGATCAAGATTAAAATGTTTGAATAACCTAAAGAGAGAAAAAAAATAAATGAAAATAAAACAAGACTCAGAAAATGACCAATTGTTGTACTAAAGCAGATTCTAATTGATCTTATTAGCACAACTTTGCTGGCTATCCTACGTATGGAGGGGGGTGTATGTTTGAAATAGAAAATAACAGTAATTAATTATCTAAAATGCAAAATAAGGAGCAAGGTAATACAAAGATCAAGGATTAAACCAATAAGAGAAAGTTTCGGTCAAAAGGATACTTACACCATCTTCATAAACTTGTTCATCGACATAAAGGATAATAAATTCCAATTGAATAACTAGTCAAGAAAGTCAGGGCTAGGCCTAAAATCCTTAGTCTTTCCTTAAGATTGGTTTATTAAAAAATAGCTTATTAATACTACCCTTACTCCTAAATCAATCTCAAGACTAGGCTCTCGATTCGATTCAGAAATAGCATTAACAACTAGAAAGATGATTGAAATTAAATGCTAAGCACACACCTTCACAGTTTACTCAATTTAATCTTATTTCTCCTAAGAATATAACATTAATTCATCCATTAACATCAATTTCGATTGCCACTGACATAGAATAATCAATTGATAGTAATCCAATTCTAATCTAGCAACCGATTAGATAAATAAATCAATTAGTAGTACTCCTAATCAAACCATTCAACAATCATTCTATACATAAATTGAAAGAAAATTAGACATTCAATTAAAAATCAATAAATAAGAACAAGTTTCACAAGTTTACAATGATGGCTTCAGTTCTGTCTAACCAAAAATAAGAAAGAACACAAGAATGAAAGAAAGAGAGTTGTTCTTCAGCCACCACCTTCTTTCTCAATAACTCTTGGATGCCTCTTTATGTAGGCTTTACATTGTTTAAATAATGAAAATACAAGACTAAAACTGGTATGCCTAGATTTGATAACCTTATTACATGAAAATAAAAACTAAGTTAAATCCTCTTTCCTAGATTAGATGAAAATCATTCCATTATTAACCAATTGTCACCCCAAAATCTATCAAATTTTGTAAGATTCTATGTTTGTGTATATTCTCCTCAAGATTTCTAATAATCAATCAAGGTTTTTCAATAGTGAACCTTCCGTGTGTAGTAACCTTCCTATTCTGCTTTGGATTTAGATCAACTTTCCAGATCAGATTTTGAAACCACGTTTGGAAGCCCAAACGAACTCTTTCCACATCAGAATCCATAATGAAATCCAAAATGTTAATATTGAGAGTGTTGGAATTTTCCCATATTTTATTAATTAATTAACAAAGTTTCTAAAATATACCAAACTCATAAAATAAATTCTATTAAGCTTAATAGGGCATAAAACACCCTAAAAATCATAATGCAAAGGGAATAAAAATAGTAAAATTATACACTTATCATGTACCCATGCGTCACCTTCCCCTGGTACCAACAAACCACACACACCACCAACCACACAACTAACCAATCAGACATAGTTGTTATAATGCAAATGCATGTTCAAGTATCACAATAATTGGATGACATGTTATACACAACATAGACATACACATATGTCCTAAGTCTATGGACCCAACCCCTCACCTTTAGGCACCACAATGTTGTTGAACCTTGGAAGTCGATAGTAGACTCCTTTACTACCCGTGTCAGTTTACCTAGTAAATTACATACATTTTATCATTGTTAATTAAGTATCTTTTAACCTGCATGGACATGTCCTAAATGCCACCATACGGGTCCCAAGGTAAGTCAGGAATCTAATGGTTAGTCCCCAGAGAATCTAACTAAGCAAACTGGTTAACTAGCAGATGGTGCCAGGGGATGGTGCCTCGGGAATCATCCGTTGGATGAGTCTCTGTTATGACAGGGAAACTCGCAGAGAGGGAGGTAGCGGCACAGGCTGATGGTTGTGCCGCTGGCTTTGCCTTTACACTCCAATAAGGCTTAGTCGGCCCCATATGGGTATGGCAGCCCTAAGAGCACAGCTAGGGGATGCCACCCGACAGATCATGCCACCGGTTAATCTGCTAGCTTAGGTCAAACCCAAATAATTTGAAGTAGTGGTTGGACAGAAGATGGGGCCTTGTTGGCCCCTCCGTCAGGCAATTCATGTAAGGTTCACATGCCGGATCTGGGGGCATGCCTCATCCTCTGGCATGGGTCTACTAGCTGAGTCTAAAAACCAAACTTAGCAGGGATGATGGTCTCCAAAATAAGAGTATTGACTCCCCAACTTATCCAACCTAATTTTAGGTGGTGGGAAACCTTGGTATGCTTTTGGAGTCAATTCCTACTCCATTAATACCTCCATTGGAGGTGGGTGAACAAATCCTAATAATCTAGGGTTCAATTGGCCTCCATTAATGGTGGCCAACCACTACTATTAAGGTGATTCTTTAGCCATTATAAGGAGGAGAAGGAGAGGGGAACCACTTACTTAAAACATGAGGGTTCCTCTTAAGCTTTAAGCTTGAGCTTCCAAACCTCCACCAAAGCACTCTCTCACCAACCCTCTAAATTTCTAAAAGGAGGACATGAGGGTTGGTCCTCTGTTTATAGGAAATGAGGAGAGAAAAAGAGAGAATAACTCCCGCGCATGAACTGGCGGTAGGGAGCCAAATGACTCATCCACCTGCTCTACTGCAAGTAGGGCTGAAATAAAGCCCCGGCATTGGTTCCTTGGGCCCCACACCCTGGGATACATGCTGAGCCCACTTGAGACCTAACTCTAAACTTAAGGCCCAGATAGGAAGACTCACCTATACATCAGATGTCTCCATCGGGTCCATGAAGGTGACGGCAACTGGCTGAATGGGAAGACCTGACACAATGGAAATCTGGGTCAGTAGGGGATTTTGGGTGCAAGTTTTACATGCCAGGTTTAGGCCTAGAACAATTATTAATCCATTGTTCATGGTGCAAGGGTGTAACCAGACAGTTGTATCACTGCACTAATCAATTACAAGTTGAACCCAACAGTGACCGATTAAAGAACCATCGAGATGCCTAAAGCCATAAACCCTAATTGTCTCTCAATTCCCCCCCCAAATTCTCCCTCTTCATTTTGATTTTTCACTTTGCCCCTTCCTCTTTCTCCACGACTCTATTGTTTCCTCTGTAATATGAAGGCTACTAGCCTGCTACTGCTCCCTCTTTATTCTTGGCTTCCTTTGTCTTCTTCGTTGAAAGGTATGATTTCATTTATCAATGTTCTTTATTTTTATGTTATGTTGTGGTTCATGAGAATCTTTGCTGTTTGCATATTCTGTCTAGGTTTTATTTTAAAGTGTCTTCTCTCTCTAATAAACAATAATTTATAGTATTGAAGGTGGAATAATCGAAGAAATAATCCTATGTTGTACAAAAGGTTAGAAATTTCAGACCTATGATGGCTAGCCCTGACACACCAACCAACACGCTTGGACACTATCATAGCTTCAATGCTCTAAGTAACGGACCCAATTTGGTTAAACTATCCCAAACAACAAATAGGGAATGAAGTCTTGTTTCTAATTTCATTAGAAAATCAAAAGAAATAAGAAAAAAAATTTACAGTAAAACACAGTTGATAGGATTGGGCTGATTAGAATAAGACCGAATAACAAAATTGAATGTGAACAGATTGGTTTGCATCATTGTAGTCCATTAATAGACCGAGACTGATCTGACCAAATATAAATGTGTCCATGTCTAGCAAATGAGGACCGATTTGTTAGATATGTTAGTCAAAATGCAAGGTATTAAATTGGGGGTAACTGATTAGACTTGACCAAGATTGACTAAGACTGATCAATTGACACCCCTAGGTATTAGTTATGGCTTTTAGAAATTAATAAAAAACCAAAACCAAAACTAATCAGACCAACCAAATGGACTGGAACAAAATAAATAAATAAATAAATAAATAAAAATAAAATTGATAAAACAGATAAAACTCTTTTTTTGGAATAATATTCTTTTAACATATGAAAACGAAGACCAAATGGATTTGGGACCAAAAACAACCCGCAAACAATTTGTAGTTGCAGTTTTGATTTTGTAGATTACATTATTTTTATTCCTTTCCTTCTTTTGGATATATCAGCATGCTTCTCTATCGTACCAAACAACCAAAAACTTTATTTTTAGATTTTTTTTTCTCTTTCCTTTTCTTTTAGGGAAATTTCCACTCACCCCCCTGAGGTGTATACTCATAATTCAACCACCATCATCTTGGCGCATAATCAACCACCTCCCCTAACTATTAAGTTCTCTAATGCAAAATTGAAAAGTCTATTTTACCCTTGTAGTAAAACTACTAGACTTTTTTTTATCCAAGAAAAAGGTATTGGTAAACTTAACTGAATGAATGAGTGGGACATAGTGTTGGGAAATCAAAACGAATAAGGTATTGGAGGGTTCATCAACGAGAGTGGTAGCCAGGAGCTTACGAGCGACAGAGATGAAGGTCGGAGATGTGCGTTGGGTCTTCTTCACAAAGATAAATCGGCCTTCGAATACCCCACCAAGAGACTTCACTTTGGCTGATGGATCGGCATGGATGTAGATATTTTAAAGATGTTCATTCCCTTGAAGAAGTGCTCCCATAGGGGTGCGAAGGTGAGGTCGATGTTTGTGAGGAAGAAAAAAGCGATCTTGGGTGAGGGATTAGTAGTGCCAAGGTGAAAAATAGCGACGATAGTGGAGGAATGTGAAGAGGTGATAACTACTCTGGAAAGAGGGCAAGATCATCGAGTTCATCTGGGAGAGAGATTTAAACGGTTCTAAGAGGTAGGATTCGAGGGGCCAGAAAAAAGGCTCTTGGCTACAGTCTTGACCTGAGACTACTCCGCCACAAGATCCTCCTCTATTCTGGCCCATCCTTTCCAGTGCTTTTTCCAGTTAATCGGTGGCCCTAACAAAATCCAGCAACCATCGGGTCTGAGAACTCGATCTACTTAGGTCAGTAGAGACCTGTTTGAAGACATATTTGCTAGTATTCAAGGATCGAAAACTGTTGAGGAAATTTAGGCTACCCTATTTGAACAGAGAGTCTTGCTACCTCGAAAAGCATTACTTACCAAATCTGCTTTCCATGGAAGGATCCCAAGGTTGAGCCCATTACACCCTTACAAGGGTGAATTGGACTGACAGCGTCAATGGTTACACCCTTATACCTACCGAAGTGCTGAAATGTCTCCAGAGCTAATGTAAAGGTTACAGCTATCGAACTCAAACTATGTTTCCTCAAAAATTCTCAGTGGATTATTTACAGCCCTTGCTGGAGATCGTATGAGTCAACAGCTTTGGTTTCTGTTACGGATTGAAAATGTCCTGCCAATTTGTGGCTTGGATAACTTGCAATCACAAAGATTAGATAAGGGATTTGGACGACTAAGCCCTGGGTACACTCTGATGCCTAAGTCAAATTCCCAATGTAAATAGTCAAGAGAGATAGTAAGAAGCTCTCTCTAGTTTAAGAGAGGGGGATCGTAGAGAGAGCTTGAGTGTAAAAGAGATGGGATGAATAGTGAATGAATCCTTTACCTTGGGGGCGATCTCCTATTTAAAGGAATAGGCAGGAAGCATGGAGGTACCGGGACTCTTGAGGGACTTACCCCAATTGGACTACCAGGTGTCGTGTAGAAGGACGCCGAAGTCGTAGACTCCAAGTAAGAGTTGGAGACCTCAATGATGGATGCCGAGTCTATCGGGATAGGGTGACAGATGTCACCGTGTGACTGGTCATCCTGCCATGCAAGTCGACTGCTTATGTTAGTAAGAAAAGGACCCCTATGACGTGGTTAAGCTGTTTAGGGATGCACGTCCTCGGCCAAGTGATGTATACTAGGAGGACTTAGCCATCAAGAGACTAGGGCTAAGTGACTGTAATTCGCCAAGTTGTCTTATTCTGCTTTGAACGCCACGTGTAATATTTTTATTAGGGGTATTTTTCCCCCTAACAATTGCCCCTTGCGCCATCAAATGCTATGGATTCGATGGTGCAAAAAAATTTGGGTTGGCCTTGCCTAACTAATCAGTTGCTTCTTGCGGCTTCGGATGTGGGCATTTGAAGGTGCATAAACAAGATATTGCAAGTCGTCTATGCCGAACAGATCAGTTGCCCCTGCACCTGCGGATGTATGCATTTGAGCATCTGATCGGCTGATCCATCACATGCCCAAGTCAAGCATTTAGTAAATTGGGAGGACAATCGTGTCGTTGCCAGTTGTTAACAACTGCTAGCGCATCTCACCACTAACCGTTAAAGTCAAAGAATTGAATGGTAGGGCATTTGTATCGTCATGCGCTGAACACCGCTAAGATTGAGGTACCCGAACAGTCATGTGTATTAAGCGACCTATGTTCAACCATTGAAAGCCCATTCCTTGGGAATATACGCCATAAAGCTATCCCTACAGAGTAGCATAGTTAGCTAGCCATTATGATGGCGGCAGATGCGCATGATGGTCACGTCGCATTTAATGCAACAGGAAGACAACCAGCCTAAGAGTGATGCATAGAGGAGGATTTAAAAATATGCCTAAATCTCCCATTCTATAAATACTGGATCTCTCCCTTCATTTTGACCATGAGAATTCATTTTTAGAAGATTGATCATCCACTCGGAGCTCTCACAAGTCTTCAAACTGCTCTTCTTCTCCCTCTCAAACCAGTAAGTTTTTTTTCTTTCTCCTCTCTTTTATGTTCTTTTCATTTTATGTACCTGGTCGCGTCTTTGATAGATAACGTAAACCCATCGGTAAGAGAGAGGGGTGTGAGTAAAAAAAAACTTATAATGACCCAATACCTTAGTGAGTCTTCAACCAAGTACAAATAACTCATCGCTGAAGGCGATGTGTCTTTTAGCAGGGTGAAAAGACCCCAGAAAAAGGAACCCAGGGACTCTGTAAGTCAGGATTCTACTCGGAGGGGAGGTATGAAGAAGACAAACCACCTGTCTCCTCTAAAGTGCCCTCCGCTTTTGAACATGCCTCCGAGCAAGCGTCTTTTGAGACAGTCGAGAGGAACTAGCTGGCCACTACCTCAAGGAAAGGACCACCACATAAGAGGCGTGGGCCACCAATTTTACCTCCCTTTGACAAACTGTTCGCACTTGGTATTGAGAGTAAAATCACCTCTGAGAGCGAGTTGCTCAAGTTGCGAGCTACCTATTAGATTTCCATGTCGGTAGCGTTGTGCTTACCCGGCCCAGAAGAGAAATCTAGCACTATCCACGAGTCGAAGATATGTGTGTATGAACACGTCCTTAAGTCAGGACTGAGATTCCCCATCCACCCTTGTGGCGTTAGATATCCTCCGGGTGTATAGGATCACCCCTGCACAATTGGCACCGAATGGGTAAAGGTGCATATTTGCTTTCATAATCTATATGAGGAGACTGAAGGAGACCGCCCACTGTAAACCTCTTTTTGTCCCTTGTTAAGCTTTGGAATTTAAAGGACGTTGACACTCTGACTAGCTGGTACTACTTCAATCAGAGGACTGCTAAGAAACTGTCACACCCCAATTCTGCACTATTAGGAATGGTGTGATGAACCGCTAATAAACCAACGGTTCAACCAGGATCTCAAATAGGCAGTGTCCGTTTTCTTAAACCATACACATCTACGACAATAATCAGAGTAAATACACAATAGCAGAAGTCTTTATACTAATGAACTGAGAGTCTAACAATTATAAAATAATAAATTATCTAATTATTCTCCATTGACTAAGACATAAAATAAAATATTTAATCAATTACATCGTCTGTATAAATTGAATAAAATTATAATCGAAAACACAAGAGTTGCACTCGCATGACGAATCATGCGACTCCACCATAACTTCAGCGTCCATCGCCGCCGCATGTCCATACATAGGAGCATTCATATAGTCTTCAATTAAAGTACTTGCATCATCAACTAAAAGCATTCGACGTCGAAAGGGTGAGCACACATCATGGCTCAGTGAGCAAACAAAACAATACAACAAACATATGCATGCATTCAATTCATATCTTTGGTCTGGTTCCTAAGTTTGCAATGTGCAATAGAAAGGTTCTGTCACACCCCAATTTTGTACACTTCAGAATGGTGTGATGAACCGCTAGCAAACCAACGGTTTAACCAGGATCACGTACAGATGGTATCCGACTGATCTAAACCTCATACATCCACATTCATAATCAGAGTAAATACACAATAGCGGAAGTCTTATAGTAAAATGAACTAAAAATCTACTGTGATATTAATATTTAAATAGAAAATTATTCTGTATCAACTAAGACATAAATAAATATCAAATACATGTCCTTAATAAATCCAAAAAAATAAATCTAGAAAAAAAAACATCTAATCAAATACACATGAGTTGCAGTCGCAAGAGGAGTCATGTGTATCCAATGCATCTTCCACTTCCATCGCCGCCACGTTCCCGTACACTGGAGCATTTATATAATCTTCGACAGTAATACCTGCATCATCAACTAAAAAAATATTCGACGTCGAGGGGTGAGCACACATCATGGCTCAATGAGCAAACAAAACAATGCAACAATACATATGCATACAGTCAAATCATATCTTTCGTCCGGTTTAAAGTTTACAATGTGCTATAGAAAGGATAGGTGGCCGCCGCACCTCTATACACGAGTGTGTGGAAACGCCCAATGAAAATGGCACCGTCACCCCACATGCACCCAGAATGGCACAATACACACCCTATGAAAAACGGTCATGGCTGTACCCACCGATACCAAACCAATAAATAAACCCCTGCTGGCTAGGGTTGCAAACTGGGCTCGCAACTAACCAATCCTAATGCCAAACAGTGTATCCAAGGCCTCACCCCAGCATCCCTCAGAACATCCGTAGAGATAGAACTAAGGCCCCCCGGTAGAGTCAAAGACTACAAGGACCGAGACCACCTCCCCTGATACACTACGACATAATAGTTCTGCTAAGATAATAGCGATACGACGACGTCAGTGGACATGACTTGAATAGGCTATGGCACAATATACCCCGATGAAAATGGCATCGAAGTGCCGATTGATACCATCCCTACCCGCACCATATACACTGGCCAAACACAAACATTCACATGCCTATTCCTATCATCATCATCATCATCATGTAATAAACAATAAAGTAAATACGCATAAACAAATAATAGAAATATTGGATGACATGCTGAATGCACATACAAGCATACACGCATAGAATCATTATGGCATTGGACTCAAGAAATAAAACAGTTTATTATTAACCAATTAGTTCAAGTCTTGTTCCCTCACCTTAGCTTGTTAATATATCATCTTTCAAGCTTTAGAATCACCTTTATATTGTTATTATATTGCTAGAAGACCTAACAAAGTCGATAGAACTTAATTAAAATTTATTCCGAATTTAACAACCATACCCCTATTCTGGACTTCCCGAACTGGGGGTCGATGCTCAGGGTCTGGTAGGGTCGATTGGCCATCGACCCCCATGCGACCCCCTGTGGGTTTTGGTCGATTTTCTTCCTTAAATCCATTCTTCATGTTTGGGGTCCTATGGCTTCCTACTACAGTCCATATTACACATGTTCTACGGCCTAGAACCATGATTCATTCACCTAAATGGATTTCATGACTTCCCCATGATTTTGCATGAAAACCTAACCATGGGTTGATGGTTTGGGATTCTCCGAGATCATACTCTCTTCATTATCTAATCTAAGGTCTGTAGAAACTCATGGAATTAGTATCCATACCTGAGAATAATACTCCTTCTCTGTAACTTTTCTCCTTTTTGCTTTCTTCTTTTCCTTGCTTCTCTTCTTCTTCTCTTCCTTCTCTTCTCTTTCTCTCAATTCAATTAGGGTTGTAAAAGGAGTGAAAGAGGCTTAGGGACGTCCTATTTATAGAGTATAAACTCCTAAAATAAGTCCCACTGAGATTTGGAAAGAGTCCAACCGAAATTAGGAAACTTTCTTAATTTCTGTTTCTGGCGGCAACTGGGGGTCGATGAGGGGGTCGATGATCCCGTCGACCCCTGGTTCCTAAAGTGTCCGACCCCCTCTGTAAAACTGGGGGTCTGACCTTCTATCTTGGGGGTTCCAACCCTCCCTTGCTGGGTATGTGACCCTCCCCTTAATTGAAGTGTTTTTGGGTCGATTTAATACCTGGGATCACGATCTCCTTCACGCCCTTGGTCCATTTTGCTCAACCATGATGGGTAAACCTGGTTCAAGGTAGTAAGACCTAGTTAGTTTGATACGGGTCTTACAACTCCCCCTACTTATAAAAATTTCATCCTCGAAATTGTACATACCTTCTGAATCAAATAAGTGAGGGTATTGCTTTCTCATAGTATTCTCTTCTTCCCATGTAACTTCTTCCATGTTTCTACTTCTCCAAGTGACCTTAACATAATAGATATCTTGGTTGCGTAGTCGTTGAACCTTTCGGCTGTTGATTTCAATTGGTGTTACTTCAAATGTCAAATCATCAGTCAAATTCGGTAGATCTACTGTCAGAATGTGCGTTGGATCCTTGACATACTTCTTCAATAGGGAAATATGAAATATGTCATGCACACATGACATAGATGGTGGTAATGCTAACTAGTAAGCCACTTTTCCATGCTTAGCTAGAATCTCATATGGCCCGACATATCTTGGACTTAGTTTCCCTTTCTGTCCGAACCGTTTCAGACCTCGCATAGGTGATACCTTCAAGAATATTTTTTCACCCACAACAAACTCAAGATCTCTGCGTCGAGTATCTGCATATTGCTTCTGACAATTCTGGGCTGTTCTCACTCTTTCCTTGATAATGTCGACCACGCGGAAAGTATCTTCAACAAATTTTAGCCCAACAATACTACGTTCTCCAATTTCGTTCCAAAATAAAGGAGTTTGACACTTTCTGTCATATAGTGCTTCATAGGGTGACATCTGTATAGTAGCCTGATAGCTATTGTTATAAGCGAACTCGATCAATGGTAGCTTTTCATCCCATGATCCTTTGAAATCAATTACACATGCTCGTAGCATATCTTCTAGAATCTGGATTGTACGCTCTGACTGTCCATCTGTCTATGGATGGAATGCAGTACTAAATTTCAATGTTGTACCCATAGCCTTTTGTAATCCTTCCCAAAATTTGGAAGTAAATCGTGGGTCTCTATCGGACACAATGCTCTCTGGTACACCGTGTAATCGAACAATATTATCCACATACAGCTTTGCTAACCTTTCCAGTGTATACTGATGTCGTATCGGTATAAAGCGAGTTGTCTTAGTCAGACGGTCTACAATCACCCAAACTGCGTCAACCACTCGAGGAGTCAGTGGTAATCTCGTGACAAAGTCCATAGTGATGCAGTCCCATTTCCATGCTGGTTCCGATAACGGTTGTAACAGTCCTGCGGGTCTTTGTCGCTCAGCCTTTACTTTCTGACAGTTTAGGCATTGAGACACGAACTTGGCTCTATCTGCTTTCATTCCTCTCCACCAATATAGTTTCTTTAGGTCATGATACATTTTTGTACTTCCAGAATGTATCGAATAGATGGTGGTATGGGCTTCTTTCCTCAGTCGGTGTCTAATGTCCACACTTTCTATTTCGGGTACACATATCCTTCCTTTGTACTTCAGTACCTTCTCTTCATCCAAGGTGAACTCAGGGTTAGTCCTATCTTTTTCGATGTCTTCTTGCACCGTTCTCAGGTAAGGGTCTAATTTGATAGCGGTCTTCACTTCATCAATTATATCTGGTATAATCTTCAATGCATCGAACATGTTTGAAAATCGATGAATAAACCCTTGGTTGGCTGATCCATCCATTGTATCTATCACATACTATTCATTGCCGTGATTGAATACCATTCCGGTAGTACACATTGCTGCAGTTGTACTAACCTCCCCTTAGGATTTTATCACTGCCTTTCTGCTCAACGCATCAGCTACTACATTAGCTTTCCCCGGATGATACTAGATATCACAATCATAGTCTTTCAGTAGTTCTAGCCATCTTCTTTGTCTCATATTCAACTCATTTTGATTAAATAAATAAGTAAGACTCTTATGATCCGATTTAATCTGTAACTTCTCTCCGTATAGGTAATGTCTCCATATCTTGACAGCATGTACTACTGCTGCTAACTCCAAATCATGAGTGGGATAATTTTTCTCATGTCTTCAACTGTCTCGAGGCATAAGCAATTACTTGTTCTCCTTGCATAAGCACACATCCTAATCCTAATCCTGACGCATCAGTGTACAAGGTAAATGGCTGTCCGGGAATGGGAATAGTCAAAATCAGAGCGGATATCAATCTGGCCTTCAATGTCTGGAAGCTCTTCTCACATTTATCCGTCCACACAAACTTTTCACCTTTCTTAGTCAAACTGGTGAGAGGTACGGCAATCCGGGAATAGTCTTCCATAAATCTCCGATAATAACCAGCGAGACCCAGAAAGCTTCTAATTTCAGCAACGCTCTTTGGTGCTTCCCATTTTACAATAGCCTCGATCTTGCTGGGGTCCACTTTGATTCCTTCAGCGGATACTACATGGCCTAGGAAGGCGACTTCACTTAGTCAAAACTCACATTTGGTAAATTTGGCATATAGCTTCTCTTTCCTTAAACATTGTAAGGCGGCGTTTAGGTTCTTAATATGGGTTTCTTTCTCCTTGGAATATACCAATATATCGTCAATAAATACAATAACCGACATATCCAACATATCGTGGAAAACCCGGTTCATAAGTTCCATGAAAGTTGCTGGTGCGTTTGTTAATCCAAAAGACATGACCAAGAATTCATAATGTCCATACCTGGTCCTGGAAGCTGTCTTAGGAATATCACCCTCTTTAATCTTCAACTCACGATAGCCTGACCGAAGATCGATCTTAGAAAATACTTTTTCTCCTTGCAACTGATCGAATAAGTCATCGATCCGAGATAGTGGATACCGATTCTTGATTGTCAGTTTATTCAGCTCCCGATAGTCGATACATAATCGAACGCTGCCGTCCTTCTTCTTTACGAACAATACTGGTGCTCCCCATGTTGATATACTAGGTCGAATATAACCCTTGTCCAGCAGTTCCTGTAGTTGCACTTTCAATTCCTTTAGTTCAGTAGGAGCCATTCTATAAGGTGCTTTTGATACTGGTGCGGCTCCAGGTATAAGATCTATCACAAACTCTGTGGCTCGGTCGGGTGGTAATCCTAGTAGTTCCTCAGGAAACACGTCGGGGTAGTCCCGCACGACATCAATATCTGTGGTGCTTCCTGGGTGAGGTCGACCACTGATACTAGATACCCGACTGCCCCCTTCTCAAGGCACTTATTAGCCTTTAGTGCTGAGAGTATGAGCTTGCATTTACGGGGAAGTTTGGTTCCCGCAAAACTGAATTCTGCTCCTTCTTTGTCTTTAAATGTTAGTTTCTTTTCGACGCATAGTAGGTTCGCAGAATGCCGAGCTAACCAGTCCATTCCCAAGATGACGTCAAAGTTTGCCATCCCAAGTTGGATCAAGGTTGCATCTAAGGTTTTCTCGCTAATAAGAACTGGACATGGCCCATAACCTTTCTCTAACTCCACTTCTAACCCCATCGGTGACCGTACAAGTAGTTTGTAGTCCAATGTTTTGATGGGTAGGTTCAGCTTCTTTCCAAATGACACGGATATAAAGGAATGAGTAGCTCCTGAATCAAGAGTACTCTAGTGGGTATGCCATTTATAGATACGATACCTGTGATTTATTTTACTTAGTCTACATGCCCATACAATGTAATACAACTTTAAAGGTTTCAGTCATACCTGTGACCACATCGGGTTATACGGTAGCATCCTCGGATGTAACAGCATATACTCATCCTTGATGTAAGTGCTTCTTGGGCTTAGGACACTCCCTTGCCATATGTCCCATTTGGCTGCAGTTATAACATCTTGGACCTTCAGAATTTGGCTTTGGTTGCTGTTGAGTTACTGGGGTAGTCTTGGATGCAACAGTAAAGCCTTGAGCACGGAAGGGTTTAAATGTCTTGTTGTTACCTCCGTTATAAGCATTTCCGGCTGGCCTTTTTATGCATCTGTTCTGTGTAAAATAACTTTCCTTCTGGCTCGATTCTATAACTCGAGCAATTTGGACAGCTTCATTGTATAATGATGTTGAGTTACTGGGGTAGTCTTGGATGCAGCAGTAAAGCCTTGAGCACGGAAGGGTTTAAATGTCTTGTTGTTACCTCCGTTATAAGCATTTTTGGCTGGCCTTTTTATGCCTTTGTTCTGTGTAAAATAACTTTCCTTCTGGCTCGATTCTATAACTCGAGCAATTTGGACAGCTTCATTGTATATCTTCTTTTCCAAACCCAGAACGTGCTCTCTGATGCTTCCGCTAAGTCCCGTGACAAACCTACGGGCCTTAGTGTCTTCTTCTTGCATACTAAGTGGTGCAAGGAAAAACAGCTCCTCATAATGCTGTTGATATGCATCCACGGACATCTGGCCCTGATATAAACTCAGGAACTCGTTCTCCATAGAATCTCTGAAGCTTCGGGGAAAATACTTCTCAAAGAAAGCTTCTTTATAAATAGCCCAAGTCAATAGGGCGTGCTTGGTCAATAGATAGGCCCTGGTAGATTTCCACCAATGATGTGCATCACCTTTTAGCATGAAGGTGGCACATAATACCTTTACTTCTTCTGTAATAGTCATAATAAGAAAATTTCTCTCCAATGTGCTGGCCATAAAGGATCAGACGGTTTACCGTTAAACTCCTTGGGCTTCATCTTCAAGAATCTCTCAACCAGTCGAGAGGGATCCATCTGATTTTGGGGGTATGCCCCAAACATAAGTTGTGGATACTGATAATTAACCTGAGCTGCTTCTAGACCTGGTACTGGAATCTGTGCAGCTGGTGGTTGAGATGTTTGGGGTGCTGGGTGGTTACCCACCGGTGTTGCACTGGCTTGTCCAGTCGTCATGGGTGTAGCATGTGCGGCCTAGAACATAATCCCCATTGCCACTTGCATTTGAGTTTGTGCATGTTGCATTTGTTGCAGCTGCTGTACTAGGTTCATAACTATGGTTGTTAGCTCCGGTGGTGGAGGTGGCAAGTTTGTAGGATTTGCCTGACCTGGATTTACTGGTGGTGCAACCTGCGGATCACCCTGCACATATATATTTTCTTGACTAGTTTCCTCTACAGGTGGTGGTGGTGGAACTGCATTTCGGCTCTGCCTGGTTACTCTACGCCCAGACATATTTTCTCCTGAGAATGGGGGTGCCTGAAAATCATCAAAATACGTGAGACAATCATTTATACTTCATGTAGGCACGCTAACCGATATAAAATTTCAAAATTTTCAACTCATTCTACGAAAAACATTATTTTTCTATGCAGGGTCGATGGTGGGGGTCAATGGTATGTCCGACCCTCAGTATCCGACCCTGGGAATAACCTGTTCTTCCCGAGAGCCAGGGGTCCATGCGGGGGTCGATGGGTGTCCGACCCCCAGGTGCGACCCCTGGTTTACTGTTAAGTTCCCGAGAGCTGGGGGTCGATATGGGGGTCGATGGATGTCCGACCCCCAGGTGCGACCCCTGGTTTTCTGTCAGATTCCCGAGAGCTAGGGGTCGATACGGGGGTCGGTATGGGGGTCGATGATCCTGGTCGAATTGTCCGACCCCCAAACCAAAAATCAGATTTTTAAGGTCTGATTCTGGGTTCATTTCCCATTATTTCTTCCCCGTTTCGACTCGTCTCCCACCTCTGAGTTGCTACAGTGCCACTCCGCTATATTGGTCAATTTGGGTCCATGTTTCGACGTCCACATCGTTCCTACCGGTATGTTTTCTCATTTTTACCTGTTTTTAGGTTTCCATTTCTAGGTTTTTGCCCGTTTAACTTGTATTTTTCAAATTAAACTTTTTTCAACCGTAAAAATTCGATTTTTATTGGGGGCTTTTGTTATTGGTGTCTCGAGGAACGAAAGCCCTCAAAAAATTTTGAATTTCATGTTGGTTATCGAGAAACTTGGATTTTTTCTCTTTTTGCCCTAATTTGTTGAAATTTTAAATTTCTCGCAATTTCTTCAAATTGGATCCCATTAGTTGGAATTTCCTACTGGGTGAGTAATGTAGGATATGTTAGAACCTAATAAGTGCTCCTGCCCATGTGTATGGGTGACAAGTGAGGCTTTTGGCCCACTTACGTCGTTATAATGTCAAAATTTTGGCTTTTTCTACCCTACTAACATGCTTATCTATTTTCTTTCTTATTTGCAGATATCATGGCCCGTACCAAAGTACCTAGAGTTCGTGATCCTCTTCGTTTCCGCTCTAACGAAGCCAAGGCACAGTATGCCCACTACGCTCGCAAGAAAGTGGAGGGTGGTCGTATGGTGAACTTAGCTGAGTTGGCCTTGTTCAATGTAGAGAGGGCGTTTGGTGATATGGGCTGGCTCCCAATCATCACTTACGATGCATGCATCCGTCCGGATTTATTACGCCAATTTTATTGTAACCTCCAGGTGGTGGGGGATTACAATGATGTTAAGAGGGGTCACGAGTTGCGCATCACGAGTTACGTCAAAGGGGTGAACATCTCGTTTGACTACCGTCAGCTGGCCGACCTACTGGGCATCTCCTATGACAGCCCCATGGTTTTTTGTGCTCCGGAAGAGCCCCAGTTCTTCTCTTTACAGATGAGGGCCAATATCGATAATCAGCTCCTACGACCCGATCGTTGGCAGATGAGGGCATGCCATATGCGTCCAGCTCTACGGGTATATTGCAAGATTATTCAGCATAACCTGATCCCACTGAGTGGCCATTATGAGAGGGTTTCCCAGCTGACCCAGTATCTTTTGTACAGCATTTGCACTAGACAGCCCGTCTACCTTCCGTACATCATTATGCGTACTATGATCACTGCTATGTTGCCCAGTCACACTGGAAACCTTCCGTACGGATGTATGATCACTATGTTGCTTACCCGCCTGGGGGTTGATTTAGTGGATGAGAAGATTCAGGAGAAGACCTTCTCGTCGCCTCTAGATTGGGAGGCTATTTGCAAGATGGGCATGCGGGATGCCTAGGTCAGTGATGAGGAAAGGAACGCGATGGTGCGGCCTCACACTCGCGTAGAGATAGCTGACGCTGAGGCAACTGCCGCCACTGCTGGAGTTCATGCGGAGCCTGCTGATGATGATGACCGCATGTACATGGATGTAGACTCGATACCACCGCCTTCACCTACGCATGCGGATGGAGCTGGTACTTCATATGCGGCGGGTCCTTCTCATGAGGTTGGTCCTTCTCATGCGACTGGTCCTTCACACCCACCTTCTGATATGATGGAGATGTTGCATGAGATCAGAGAGGCTCAGCACAGATCTGATCTGAGGATGGAGGAGTTACTAAACACTCAGCGTGTGAGAGTGGATGAGCTCATAGACGCCCAGCGTACATCAGACATGAGGATGGGAGAGCTCATAGAGGCTCAGCGCGGACTAATCAGTGGGTAGCTGATCTCATAGCTAGTCTTCAGACGACTTAGACTCAGATAGCCTGGTTGACTAGAGTCTACGCTGAGGATTATGACAGAGATCGTGAGGCACCGCCTCCTCCTTCACCTCCAGTTTCATGATTGTATCTATTTTCTTTCATTGTACTACAGAGTAACTGTCCGGGTTGTGGACTGTACTCTGCTTTAGCTATGTATGTACGTTTGTTTCCCTCTCATTGTATGTAAAATTGTTTTTTCTTTAATAGATGCATTATTGTCTTTTCAAATTTGGTTTCAAACATCACTTGTGCTTATAGTGTGTTAATATTACAGTTTTTACTTTTATCCTATCTCAGTTCACAATTTGTCGTGAGGGTATGCTAGTTTAGCGGACACGGTCTGAGATGCTCTGATTCCAAGTTGTCACACCCCAATTCCGCACACTTCAGAATGGTGTGATGAACCGCTAGCAAACCAACGGTTCAACCAGAATCTCATACAAATGGTATCCGGCTGATCTAAACCTCATACATCCACAATCATAATCAGAGTAAATACACAATAGCGGAAGTCTTATAGTAAAATGAACTAAAAATCTACTGTGATATTAATATTTAAATAAAAAATTATTCTGTATCAACTGAGACATAAATAAATATCAAATACATATCCTTAATAAATCCAAATAAATAAATCTAGAAAAAAAAACATTTAATCGAATACACATGAGTTGCAGTCGCAAGAGGAGTCATGTGTATCCAATGCATCTTCCACTTCCATCGCCGCCACGTTCCCGTACACTGGAGCATTTATATAATCATCGACGGTAATACCTGCATCATCAACTAAAAAAATATTCGACGTCGAGGGGTGAGCACACATCATGGCTCAGTGAGCAAACAAAACAATGCAACAATACATATGCATGCAGTCAAATCATATCTTTGGTCTGGTTTAAAGTTTGCAATGTGCAATAGAAAGAATAGGTGGCCGCCGCACCTCTATACACGAGTGTGTGGATACGCCCAATGAAAATGGCACCGTCACCCACATGCACCCAGAATGGCACAATATACACCCCATGAAAAATGGACATGGCTGTACCGGTCGATACCATACCAACAAATAAACCCCTGCTGGCTAGGGTTGCAAACTGGGCGCGCAACTAACCAATCCTAATGTCAAACAGTGTATCCAAAGCCTCACCCCAGCATCCCTCAGAACATCCATAGAGATAGAGCTAAGGCCCCCCGGTAGAGTCAGAGACTACAAGGACCGAGACCACCTCCCCTGATACTCTACGACATAATAGTTCTGCTAAGGTAATAGCGATACGACAACGTCAGTGGACATGACTTGAATAGGCTATGGCACAATATACCCCGATGAAAACGGCATCGAAGTACCGGTTGATACCATCCCTACCCGCACCATATACACTGGCCAAACACAAACATTCACATGCCTATTCCTATCATCATCATCATCATCATCATGTAATAAACAATAAAGTAAATATGCATGAACAAATAATAGAAATATTGGATGACATGTTGAATGCACATACAAGCATACACGCATAGAATCATTATGGCATTGGACTCAAGAAATAAAACAGTTTATTATTAACCAATTAGTTTAGGTCTTGTTCCCTCACCTTAGCTTGTTAATAGATCCTCTTCCAAGCTTTAGAATCACCTTTATATTGTTATAATATTGCTAGAAGACCTAACAAAGTTGATAGAACTTAATTAGAATTTATTCCAAATTTAAAAACCATACTGTTAACAGGGGGTCGAAGGTAGGGTCGGAGTAATGATCGACCCCTGGTGCGACCAACCCTATTCTGGACTTTCCGAACACTGGGGTCGATGCTCAGGGTCTGGTAGGGTCGATTGGCCATCGACCCCCAATGCGACCCCCTGTGGGTTTTGGTCGATTTTCTTCCTTAAATCCATTCTTCATGTTTGGGGTTCTATGGCTTGCTACTACAGTCCATATTACACATGTTCTACGGCCTAGAACCATGATTCATTCACCTAAATGGCTTTCATGACTTCCCCATGGTTTTCTATGAAAACCTAACCATGGTTTGATGGTTTGGGATTCTCCGAGATCATACTCTCTTCATTATCTAACCTAAGGTCTGTAGAAACTCATGGAATTAGTATCCATACCTGAGAAGAATACTCCTTCTCTGCAACTCTTCTCCTTTTTGCTTTTTTCTTTTCCTTGCTTCTCTTCTTCTTCTCTTCCTTCTCTTCTCTTTCTCTCAATTCAATTAGGGTTGTAAAAGGAGTGAAATAGGCTTAGGGACGTCCTATTTATAGAGTAGAAACTCCTAAAATAAGTCCCATTGAGATTTGGAAAGAGTCCAACCGAAATTAGGAAACTTTCTTAATTTCTGTTTCTGGTGGCAACTGGGGTCGATGAGGGGGTCGATGATCCCGTCGACCCCTGGTTCCTAAAGTATCCGACCCCCTCTGTAAAATTGGGGGTCTGACCTTCTGTCTCGGGGGGTCCGACCCTCCCTTGCTAGGTATGCGACCCTCCCCTTAATTTAAGTATTTTTGGGTCGATTTAATACCTGGGATCACGATCTCCTTCACGCCCTTGGTCCATTTTTCTCAACCATGATGGGCAAACCTGGTTCAAGGTGGTAAGACCGGGTTAGTTTGATACGGGTCTTACAGGTTCGGTGGCCGCCTCGCCTCTATACACAAGGTGTGTAAGCCCACCCAATGGATCAAACACCATTATCGTGCACATCCACCCCACCATGGAATAGAGATAGAGCTAAAGTGCTTAGGACCGCACCATATCACACTTTCTCTGATGCTCTACCCATACCAACACGTAAGCCCATGTTGGCAAGGGCTTACAAACTGGACTCGCAACTAACTAATCCTAATGTAAAACAGTGTATCCAAGGCCTCACCCCAGCATCCCTCAGTACGTCCATAGAGATAGAGCTAAGGCCCCCCGGCAGAGTCAGAGACTACACGGTCCAAGACCACCTCCCCTGATGCCCTACGACATGATTGTTCTGCTAAGGTAATGGCGATACGATGATGTCAGTGGATAAAAATTGAGTAGAGATAGGGCTAAAGTGCTTAGGATCGCACCGCATCACACTTCCCCTAATGCCCTACTCGCATCAAGTATACTAACCACACACAAGCATTCACATGCCTATTCATAGCATCATCATCATCATCATGTTGTAAATAAACTGAATTAAATATGCATGAACAGTAATAACAGGAATAGTAGATGACATGTGATCTGCACATTACAATCATACAATCATGGAATTAAACATGGTATTGGACTCAATAAACGAAAACAGTTTATTATTAGCCAATTAGTTTAGGTCTTGTTCCCTCACCTTTGATTGAGTGTAGATCTTCGTTCAAGCTTTATGAATCACCTTTAAATCACTAGAATGGCCTAACAAGTCGATAGATTTTTAATTAGAATTAATTCCAACAAATTTAGACTAGCTAAAATCGTAGGGTCGCAGGTAGGGTAGCACCTAGGGTCTGTTACCAATCGACCCTAGGGTGTAGGGTCGGACGTGGGGTCAATTACCGATCAACCCTACATGCGACCACTCCCTCCCTGGGACTTCCCGAGGGCATGTGGTTGATCCTGTGGTCTTATAGGTCCATTCTAAGATTGTTCTATGGTTTATAACTATGATTGTTACACACTTTCCATTGCCTATGATGATTACTTCCATCGATTCCTTTGGAACTTGTCCATGGATGGATGATTTGGGTTTCTCTTAGTCCCAACTTCTTCCTAATCTATTCTAGGCTCTTACTTTATGAAGGGACTTAGATTCATACCTAAAGTTGGCTGAGATTCAGAGGTTTCTCTGAACTTCCTCCTCTTCCTTAGTATTTTCTTTAATTTTCCTTCTCTTCTTCTTTTCCTTCTCTTTCTCTCTTCTTACTTTCAATTAGGGCTCTAAAAGGAGTAAAAGAGGCTAAGGGATGTCTTATTTATAGAGGAAAACCCTCCAAAATAAGTCCCATTGAATTTAGGAAAGAACCCCTTGGAATTAGGAAAGTTTCCTAATTCACGATTTCTGTCTGTCATCATAGAGTCAGACGTAGGGTCATAGGATCCGTCGACCCTACGTTTTTCTAGTCATGCGACCCTACGACTAGAAAATCATAGGTTGGACTTCTGTTGAGGTGGGGTCGACCCTACCTGTTTAGGCATGCGACCCTACCCTCACATTTACTGTTTTTGGGTCAGACTCATACCTGGTCTTGTGATTTTCTTCACGCACTTGGTCCGCTTGGCTCGACCATGATAGGTAGACCTGGTACAAGGTGGTAAGACCGGTTAGTTTGATACGGGTCTTACAGAAATTCCCACTAATCTCTGGGAAACCCCCTTCTGTCCATGAGTGGAAGAAAAATTATTTTTTTCGTGGGCCCTTAGGTAGGTGACCCTAAGCTTCCACTGTCCAATGTGTGCCATATAGTCCTCGCGGCTGGCTTCAACAAAAAACCAATGTTGAACCCAGAAGAAGTAGCAACCCTTTAGTCAGCCAAGGTGGGGATGACTATCCCTTACTCCAATTTGACCAAACCAGAGGTCCTGGCTGAGTGTGGCTTATTTTGTGACATCGTTGACACTTTTGATTGCCCATTATTCATATGATGGATCTATATGTTGTTGTTTCTCTTCTGTAGTTGCAGTGAACTTCTCAGACGAAGAAATGATCAAGGCCCTACAATGTACTCGATCGGCTCATGGGAGCCAAGCTGGCCAGAATAAAGGTCAAGGGTCTCTTAGAGCATGCTAACTGCACCCTCTGGAGGCACGGGCAGAGGCATGATGACTCGTTCCCAAGTGGCTCATGAGGGGAGCAAAGGCAAAAGCCCATGGCCAATGAAAGGAGTAGGACGAAACCTAAGGGCTCCCAAGACATCCCTCCCAAAGTGGTGAAAGCCAAGGGAACCTTGATGGCTAGCCATCTGGGTACTTTTCTCGATGGGGATGGTGGTTGGATTCCTCCATAGTCACCGAAAGGCTCGAATGCTCCCTTACCTCTAACTTGATCGATTGAGACTGTTAACCTTACACAGTCGACAAACTAGGTGGGAGGACTAGGTGTACATGAGAAATAGCAGACCGACATGAGACCCGCCGATCAGCTGTGTGTTGCGGGAGCTCCGCCCTTCATCCCTCAACTCAGCCTCACACAAGTAGATTCGGTCTTTAAGAGTGCTAGGGTTGTGCTGGCCCTAGTGGCTGGGTCACGCCTGCCAGCACATCTCAAGTTCGTGGATGCCCTGACAGATCAAGAGCTTCTTCGGAAGGCATACGTACATGAGTCCCAGGTATGTACCCTGCCTGAGCTTTAACTTCTCTTCTTTGGGAATTATGTCTAACCACCTTTTTTTCTTTGAATGCTAGGGGCTAGCATCACTGATGGCCTGTGTCGGAGGTACGAATCAGCCCTTGATTGTATAGCGACCCTGGTGGCCAATGAGAAGGCATCAAGGGACATTCAAAGCGTCCAGTTTGGGGAGATGCAGAAGTTGTCTTCCGAGCTTTCCACTCTGCTAGGGGAGGTGATTACTGTAAAGGAGTACAAGCAATTGGGGGAGTACAAGGAGGCTTGGCCAAGGAGCAGTAGAAAGTGGAGGAGAAGCTCCAAAAGGTTAAAGCTCAGCTCCAGTTGGCTGAGTTGGGGAAGCAGTCTGTTGAGACTGAGGCAGCCAGAGCAAGGGAGGGCCTAGAAAGGATCCAAAAGCTTCAGGCTGAGATTCGGGCACAAACTGTAGAGGAGTACAAGCAATTAGGGGAGTACAAGGAGGTTGTGAAAGAGGTGGCCAGCATATACTTTAAGAAGGGCGCCGACTATCTCCGCCAATACTTTGATCATAAAGGGATTCAGGCTGTCTATTTCGATATCCCGATCTACACCAATGAAGCTGGGGACCTTAATGGCATGACCCCTAAGAATGAGTCTGAGCTAGTTAGGGGTATTCTATCCCCTGAGGAAGACTCACCTCTCAGGAGCTTCCTCCGACTCTGATGATTGTACCTGCTCCTGTTGAAGTACCGACTGAGCAAGTTGATGAGTTTCCTACAGGCATCTTGGAAAAGGTCAACGTTCCTGCTACTGCCCAGGAAAACCTTCTACATGCAACCCCGTGAAGGAGCTTTTTTATTTCTCTCTCTTGATATATCTAGCCTAGTGGCCTTTAAACCGTATTTTTTGATGTTCTTCTGCGCCTTGTAGGCTCTCTTTTGTACTTCTGCCCATTGTGGGCTTTATCAATGATTTTTTTTTTTTCGTGCTTAATTTTTGTTTTTCGTGCCTTTGTACTTTGTGTTTGTATCTTTGCCAAGGTTGCTGGGGTGTGCATGTGCCCCCTATGATACCCTTGAAGCATACTAGGTATTGCGTTCTGTTAAGCCGAGTGCGCTTGTAGAGGACTTATAGATTGACTGAGTATAGGTGTTCTTGACTAAGTCGGCTTGTAGTTTACACCACTAGTACCCCCTGAAGCATACTTGGTATTGCAATTTTCTATGCCAATGTGCTTGTAGAGGAATTAGGAATTGATCAAGTGTTGATGTATTTAAGTCAGATTTTTGCCATCAGGGTATCAATACCTATCCCTTGCCCCGCGCGTGTTCGGCTTGGTTTGACAGAATGTATGAGCGGTCTCTTGAGTAGACTTCCGGACTTGAGTAGGTAGGGGTCAACCCGCTCTGCGTGCTGCTTAATTTTGCTTGTAGACTTGAGCAAGTAGATGCTTGTATGGTCTCTGTGTTGCACAAGTCTACTTATGGACTTGAGCAGGCAGAGGAGTGTATGGTTTATGTGCTACTCAAGTCTACTATGGACTTGAGCAGGCAGAGATGTGTATGGTCATGTGCTGCTCATGTCTACTTATAGACTTGAGCAGACAGAGGCATGTATGGTCTCCGTGTTGCTTAAGTCTGCTTGTGGATTTGAATAGGCAGAGGTATGAATGGTAGGGACGAATGGAACGGCGTTGGCAAAGTGTTGAGTTATGCACTGTGTACACTTGTTGGAGCAAAAGGATTTTTAGAATTAAGACCGTAAATGTCACACCCCAATTCCGCACACATCAGAATGGTGTGATGAACCACTAGCAAACCAACAGTTCAACCAGGATCTCGGACAAGCGAAATCCGTTTTATCTAAACCTCATACATCCACATTCATAATCAGAGTAAATACACAATAGCGGAAGTCATACAGTAAAATGAACTGAGAATCTACTGTGATATTAATATTTAAATAGCAAATTATTCTGTATCAACTAAGACATAAATAAATATTAAATACATGTCTTTACTAATCCAAATAATAAAAATAAATTCTAATCGAATACACATGAGTTGCACTCGCAAGAGGAGTCATGTGTATCCATTTCATCTTCAACTTCCATCGCCGCCATGTGCCCGTACACTAGAGCATTGACATAATCTTTGACGGTAGTACCTGCATCATCAACTATAAATATTCGACGTCGAGGGGGTGAGCACACATCATGGCTCAGTGAGCAAACAAAACAATGCAACAATACATATGCATGCAGTCAATTCATATCTTTGGTCTGGTTTAAAGTTTGCAATATGCAATAGAAAGGTTTAGGTAGTCAAAGGTAAACGTTTATTGACCCCGCCTTTATACACAAGTGTGTGACGCCGTCCAAAGGTAACGTTTATCGTCGACTCACAAGCACCCAATTCATGAACATTGTACAACAAAGGTTAAAGTTTATTGCAGTACAGTGCCATACCAACACGTAAGCCCCTGTTGGAGAGGGCTGCAAACTGGGCTCGCAACTAACCAATCCTAATGCCAAACAGTGTATCCAAGGCCTCACCCCAGCATCCCTCAGAACGTCCATAGAGATAGAGCTAAAGCCCCCCGGCAGAGTCAGAGACTACAAGGACCGAGACCACCTCCCCTGATGCTCTACGACGTAATAGTTCTGCTAAAGTAATGGCGATACGACGATGCTAATGCACAAGACTTGAGTTAGAGATAGAGCTAGAGTGCTGAGGTCCAGCCTATGACACCCCCCCTGATACTCGCTCGCATCAAGTACACCAACCACACACATACATTCACATGCCTATTCCTATCATCATCATCAATATCATGTTATCAATAATAAAGTAAATATGCATGAACAAATAATAGAAATATTGGATGACATGTTGTATGCACATTACAAACATATTCGCATAGGATCAAGCATAGCATTGGACTCAAGAAAAGAGAAAAATAATTTATTATTAGCCAATTAGTTTAGAGTTATGTTTCCTCACCTTATCTTGCTAATAGATCCTCTTTCAAGCTTTAAAATCACCTTTATATTGTTATTATATTGCTAGAAGACCTAACAAAGTCGATAGAATTTAATTAGAATAAATTCTGGATTTAAAAACCATTCTATTAACTGGGGGACGGAGGTAGGGTCGGAGTAATGATCGACCCTGGGTGCGACCACCCCTATTCTGGACTTCCCGAACACTGGGGGTCGATGCTCAGGGTCTAGTAGGGTCGATTGGCCATCGACCCCCCCATGCGACCCCCTGTGGGTTTTGGTCAATTTTCTTCCTTCAGTCCATTCTTCGTGTTTGGGGTCTTATGGCTTGCTCCTACAGTCCATTCCGCACATGTTCTATGGCCTAGAATCATGATTCATTTACCTATATGGCTTTCATGATTTTCCCCATGGTTTTCCATGAAAACCTAACCATGGGTTGATGGTTTGGGTTTCTCCGAGATCATACTCTCTTCATTATCTACCCTAAGGTTTTTAGAAACTCATGGAACTAGTATCCATACCTGAGAAGAATACTCCTTCTCTGCAACTCTTCTCCTTTTTACCTTCTTCTCTTCTTTCCTTCTCTTCATCTTCTCTTCCTTCTCTTCTCTTTCTCTCAATTCAATTAGGGTTGTAAAAGGAGTGAAAGAGGCTTAGGGACATCCTATTTATAGAGTAGAAACTCCTAAAATAAGTCCCATTGAGATTAAGAAGGAATCCCATTGAAATTAGGAAAGTTTCCTAATTTCTATCTTTACCGAGTACCGGGGGGCCGATAGGGGGGTCGGAGATCCCGTCAACCCCTGGTTCCTAAAGTGTCCAACCCCCCATGTAAATCTGGGGGTCTGACTTCTGTCTTGGGGGGGTCCGACCCTCCCTTGCTGGGTATGCGACCCTCCCCTTAATTTAATTGTTTTTGGGTCAGTTTAATACTTGGGATCGTGATCTCCTTCATGCACTTGGTCCATTTGGCTCATCCATGATGGGTAGACCTGGTTCAAGGTGGTAAGACCGGGTTAGTTTGATACGGGTCTTACAACTCCCCCCAACTTATAAAAAATTCGTCCCCAAAATTGTTCATACCGTCGGAGTTAAATAAATGAGGGTATTGCTTTCGCATAGCACTCTCTTCTTCCCATGTAATTTCTTCCATGTCTCTACTTCTCCAAGTGATCTTAACATAATGGATATCTCGGTTGCGTAGTCGTTGAACCTTTCAGCTAGTGATTTCAGTTGGTGTTACTTCAAAGGTCAAATCATCAGTCGAATCAGGTAGATCTACTGTCAAAACGTGCGTTGGATCCTTGACATACTTCTTCAATAAGAAAATATGAAATACGTCATGCACACTTGACATAGATGGTGGTAGTGCTAACAGGTAAGCCACTTTCCCACGCTTAGCTAGAATCTCATATGGCCCGACATATCTTGGACTTAGTTTCCCTTTATGTCCAAACCGTTTCAGGCCTCGCATAGGCGATACCTTTAAGAATACTTTATCACCCACGATGAACTCAAGATCTCTGCGTCGAGTATCTGCATATTGCTTCTGACGATTCTGGGCTGTTCTCACTCTTTCCTTGATAATGTCGACCACTCGACAATTCTCTTCAACAAATTCTGGTCCAACGAGACTACGTTCCCCAACTTCATTCCAAAACAACGGAGTTTGACACTTTCTGCCATACAGTGCTTCATAGGGTGACATCTGTATGGTAGCCTGATAGCTGTTGTTATAAGCGAACTCGATCAGTGGTAACTTTTCATCCCATGATCCTTTAAAATCAATTACACATGCTCGTAGCATATCTTCTAGAATCTGAATTGTACGCTCTGACTGTCCATCTGTCTGTGGATGGAATGCAGTACTAACTTCAGTGTTGTACCCATAGCCTTTTGCAATCCTTCCCAAAACTTGGAAGTAAATCGTGGATCTCTATTGGACACAATTCTCTCTGGGACACCGTGTAATCGAACAATATTATCCACATACAGCTTTGCTAACCTCTCTAGTGTGTACTGAGGTCGTATCGATACAAAGCGAGCTGTTTTTGGTCAGGCGGTCTACAATCACCCAAACTGCGTCAACTACTCGAGGAGTCAGTGGTAATCTTGTGACAAAGTCCATAGTGATGCAGTCCCATTTCCATACTGGTTCCGGTAACGGCTGTAACAGTCCTGCGGGTCTTTATCGCTCAGCCTTTACTTTCTGAAAATTTAGGCATTGAGACACGAACTTCGCTACATCTGCTTTCATTCCTCTCCACCATTATAGTTTCTTTAGATCATGATACATTTTTGTACTTCCTGGATGTATCGAATAGATGGTGGTATGGGCTTCTTTCATCAGTCGGTGTCTAATGTCCACACTTTCTGTTTCGGGTATACATATTCTTCCTTTGTACTTCAGTACCTTCTCTTTGTCCAAGGTGAACACAAGGTTAGTCCTATCTTTTTTGATGTCTTCTTGACCCGTTCTTAGGTAAGGGTCTGCTTTGATGGTTGTCTTCACTTCATCAATTATATCTGGTATAATCTTCAATGCAGCGAACATATTTGAAAACCGATGAATAAACCCTTGGTTGGCTGATCCATCCGTTGTATCTATCACATACTACGCATTGTCGTGATTGAATACCATTCCGGTAGTACACATTGCTGCAGTTGTGCTAACCTCCCCCTGAGATTTTATCATTGCCTTTCTGCTCAACGCATCCGCTACTACATTAGCTTTTCCCGGATGATACTGGATATCACAATCATAATCTTTCAATAGTTCCAGCCATCTTCTTTGTCTCATATTCAACTCCTTTTGATTAAATAAATAAGTAAGACTTTTATGGTCCGATTTAATCTGGAATTTCTCTCCGTATAGGTAATGTCTCCATATCTCGACAGCATGTACTACTGCCGCTAACTCCAAATCATTAGTGGGATAATTTTTCTCATGTGTCTTTAACTGTCTTGAGGCATAAGCAATTACTTGTTCTCCTTGCATAAGCACACATCCTAATCCCAGTCCTGACGCATCGATGTATATGGTAAATGGCTGTCTGGGTACAGGAATAGTCAAAATCGGAGTGGATATCAATCTGGTCTTCAGGGTTTGGAAGGTCTTATCGCATTTATCCGTCCACACAAACTTTTCACCTTTCTTAGTCAGACTGGTGAGAGGTACGGCAATCCTGGAATAGTCTTCCACAAATCGTCGATAATAACCAGCGAGACCCAGAAAACTTTTAATTTCTGCAACGCTCTTTGGAGCATCCCACTTTACAATAGCTTCGATTTTGTTGGGATCCACTTTGATTCCTTTACCGGATACTACATGGCCTAGGAAGGCGACTTCACTTAGCCAAAACTCACACTTGGTAAATTTGGCATATAGCTTCTCTTTCCTTAAACACTGTAGAGCGGCGTTTAGATTCTTAATATGGGTTTCCTTGTCCTTGGAATATACCAATATATCATCAATAAATACAATAACCAACGTATCCAACATATCGTGGAAAATCCGATTCATAAGTTCCATGAAAGTTTCTGGTGCGTTTGTTAATCCAAAGACATGACCAAGAATTCATAATGTTCATATCTAGTCCTAAAAGCTGTCTTAGGAATATCACCATCCTTAATCTTCAACTAATGGTAGCCTGACCGAAGATCGATCTTAGAAAGTACTTTTGCTCCTTGCAACTGATCGAACATGTCATCGATCCGAGGTTATGGATATCAATTCTTGATTGTCAGTTTGTTCAACTCTCGATAGTCGATACATAATCGAACGCTACCGTCCTTCTTCTTTACTAATAATACTGGCACTCCCCATGGTGATATACTGGGTCGAATATAACCCTTGTCCAGCAGTTCTTGTAGTTGTACTTTCAATTCCTTTAGTTCAGTAGGAGCCATTCGATAAGGTGCTTTTGATACTGGTGCGGCTCCAGGTACAAGATCTATCACAAACTCTGTGGCTCGGTCGAGTGGTAATCCTGGTAGTTCCTCAGGAAATACGTCGGGGTAGTTTCGCATGACATCAATATCTTCCATCCGTGGTGCTTCTTTGGTGAGGTCGACCACTGATACTAGATATCCGACTGCTCCCTTATCAATGCACTTCTTAGCCTTTATTGCTGAGAGTATGAGCTTGCGTTTACGGGGAAGTTTGGTTCCCGAAAAACTAAATTCTGCTCCTTCTTTGTCTTTAAATGTTAGCTTCTTTTCGGCGCATATTAGGTTCGTAGAATGCCGAGCTAACCAGTCCATTCCTAAGATGACGTCAAAGTCTGCCATCCCAAGTTGGATCAAGGTTGCATCTAAGGTTTTCTCGCCAATGAGAACTGGACATGGCCCATAGCCTTTTTCAAACTCCACTTCTAACCCCATCGATGACCGTACAAGTATTTTGTAGTCTAATGTTTTGATAGGTAAATTCAGCTTCTTTCCAAATGACACAGATATAAAAGAATGAGTAGCTCCTGAGTCGAAGAGTACTCTGGCGGGTATGCCATTTATAGGTATGATACCTGTGATTTATTTTTCTTAGTCTACATGCTCATACAATGTAATACAACTTAAAAAGGTTTCAGTCATACCTGTGACCACATCGGGTGATGCGGAAGCATCCTCGGATGTAATAGCATAAACTCATCCTTGATGTAGCTGCTTCCTAGGCTTAGGACACTCCCTTGCCATATGCCCTGCTTGGTTGCAGTTAAAACATTTTGGGCCTTCAATATTTGGCTTTGGCTGATGTTGAGCTACTGGGGTAGTCTTGGGTGCAGTAGCAAAGCCTTGAGCACGGAAGGGTTTAAATGTCTTATTATTCCCTCCGTTATAAGCATTTTCGGTTGGTCTTTTCATACCTCTGTTCTGTGTGAAATAGCTTTCCTTCTGGCTCGATTCTATAACTCGAGCAATTTGCACAGCTTCATTATATATTTTCTTCTCCAATCCTAGAACATGCTCTCTGATGCTTCCTCTAAGCCCCGTGACAAATCTACAGGTCTTAGTGTCTTCTTCTTGCATGCTGAGTGGTGCAAAGAAAAACAGCTCCTCATAACGTTGTTGATATGCATCCACGGACATCTGTCCCTGATAAAAACTCAGGAACTCCTTCTCCATAGAATCTTTGAAGCTTCGGGGAAAATACTTCTCAAAGAAAGCTTCTTTATATATAGCCCAAGTCAATAGGGCGTGCTTGGTTAATAGGTAGGCCCTGGTCGATTTCCACCAATGATGTGCATCACCTTTTAACATGAAAGTGGCACATAATACCTTCTCTTCTTTTGTAATAGTCATCATAAGAAAATTTCTCTCCATCTCGTCGATCCAATGTGCTGGCCATAAAGGATCGAATGGTTTACCGTTAAACTCCTTAAGCTTCATCTTTAAGAATCGCTCAACCAGTCGGGAGTGGTCCATCTGATTCTGAGGGTATGCCCCAAACATAGGTTGTGGATACTGGTAATTAGCCTAAACTGCTTCAGGACTTTTTACTGGAATCTGTGCGACTGGTGGTTGAGGTGTTTGAGGTGCTGGGTGGTTACCCACCGGTGCTGCACTTGTTTGTCCAGTCGGCATTGGTGTAGCATGTACTGCCTGAAACATAATGCCCATTGCTATATGCATTTGAGCCTGTACGTGTTGCATTTGTTGAAGCTGTTGCGCTAGGTTCATAACCATAGTTGCCAGCTTTGGTGGTGGGGGTGGCAAGTTTGTAGGATTTGCCTGGCCCAGATTTACTGGTGGTGCAACCTGTGGATTTTCCTGTGCATAAACATTTTCTTGGCTGACTTCCTCCACAGGTGGTGGTGGTGGAACTGCGTTTTGGCTTTGCCTGGTTACTCTACGTCCAGCCATATGTTCCTCTGAGATTGGTGGTGCCTGAAAATCATTAAAATACGTGAGGCAATCTTTTATACTTCATGTAGACACGCTAACCGATGTTATTTTCAAAGTTTTCAGATCATTCTGTGAAAAATATTGTCTTTTCTATGCAGGGTCGATGGTGGGCGTCGATGGTATGTTCGACCCTCAGTATCCGAACCTGGGAATCACCTGTTTTTCCCGAGAGCCGGGGGTCGATGCGGGGGTCGATGGATGTCCGACCCCCAGGTGCAACCCCTGGTTTTCTGTCAGGTTCCCAAGAGCTGGGGGTCGATATGGGGGTCGATGGTCCTGGTTGAATTCTCCATCCCCCGGACCAAAAATCAGATTTTTAAGGTCCGATTCTGATTCATTTCCCATTCTTCCTCCTCCGTTTCGACTCGTCTCTCACCTCTGAGTTGCTATAGTGCCAACTCCGCTATATTGGTCATTTCGGTTCCGTGTTTCGACGTCTACATCATTCCTATAGGTATGTCTACTCACTTTTACCTGTTTTTAGGTTTTCATTTCTAGGTTTTTGCCCGTTTATCTTGTATTTTTCAAATTAAACTTTTTCCAACCGTAAAAATTCAATTTTTAATGGGGGCTTTTGTTATTGGTGACTTGAGGAACGAAAGCCCTCAAAAATATTTGGGTTTCATCGGTTGGTTATCGAGAAACTCGAATTTTTCTCTTTTTGCCCTAATTTGTCAAAAATTTTGATTTCTCGCAATTTCCTCAAATTGGATTCCATTAGTTAGGATTTCCTGCTGTGTGAGTGTTGCAGGATATGTTAGAACCTACGTAAGTCCTCCTGCCCACGTGTATGGGCAAAAATGAGGCTTTTGGCCAATTTACGTCGTTATAATGTCCAAATTTTGGATTTTTCTATCCTATTAACATAATATCTGTTTTTCCTTTCTTATTTACAGATACCATGGCTCGTACCAAAGTACCCAGGGTTCGCAATCCTCTTCGTTTCCGTTCCAACGAAGCCGAGGCACAGTATGCCCACTACACTCGCAAGAAAGTAGAGGGTGGTCGTATGGTGAACTTGGCTGAGTTAGCCTTGTTTAATGGGGAGAGAGCCTTTGGTGATATGGGATGGTTCCCTGTCATCACCTACGACGCGTGCACCCGTCCGTATTTGGTACGTCAGTTTTATTGTAACCTCCAGGTGGTGGGGGATTACAATGATGTGGAGAGGGGTGATAAGCTTCGCATCACGAGCTACGTCAAGGGGATTGACATCTCATTCAATTATCGGCAGCTAGCCGACCTACTGGGCATTTCCTATGCTGGCCCCATGGTTTTCTGTGCTCCTAGAGAGCCCCAGTTCTTCTCTCTACAGATGAGGGCCGAGATCGGTAATCAGCTCCTACGACCTGATCACTGGCAGATGAGGGCATGTTATATGCGTCCAGCTCCACGGGTATATTCCAAGATCATTCAGCATAACCTGATCCCGCAGAGTGGTCATTACAAGAGGGTTTCCCAGCTGACCCAGTATATTCTATACAGTATTTGCACTAGGCAACCCTTCTGCCTTCCGTACATCATCATGCGTACCATGATCACTGCTACGTTGCCCAGTCACACTGGTAACCTTCCTTACGGACATATGATCACTACCTTGCTTACCCGCCTAGGGGTTGATTTAATGGATGAGAGGATTCAGGAGAAGTCCTTCTCATCGCCTCTAGATTGGGAGGCTATTTGCAAGATGGGCATGCAGGATGCTCAGGTCAGTGATGAGGAGAGGAACGCGATGATGCGCCCTCGCACACGCGTAGAGATAGCTGACGCTGAGGCAGCTGCCGCCGCCGCTGGAGTTTATACGGAGCCTGCTGGTGATGATGACTGTATGTACATGGATGTAGACTCTATACCACCTCCTTCACCTACACATGCGGCAGGAGCTAGTACTTCATATGCGGCTGGTCCTTCACATGCGGCTGGTCCTTCTCATGCGGTTGGTCCTTCACACCCACCTTCTGATATGATGGAGATATTGCATGAGATCAGAAAGGCTCAGTGCAGATCTGATCTGAGGATGGGGGAGTTACTAGACGCTCAGCGGGTGAGAGTGGAAGAGCTACTAGACACCCAACGTACATCAGACATGAGGATGGGAGAGATCATAGAGTCTCAGCGCCGGACAGATCAGTGGGTAGCTGATCTTACAGCTAGTCTTCAGACGACCCAGACTCAGATAGCCTGGTTGACTAGAGTCTACGCTGAGGATTATGACAGAGATCGTGAGGCACTGCCCCCTCCTTCACCTCCAGCTTCATGATTGTACTTATTTTCTTTCTTTGTACTACAGAGTAACTGTCCGAGTTGTGGACTGTACTCTATTTTAGCTATTTGTACATGTTTGTTTATCTCTCATTGTATTTAAAATTGTTCTTCCTTTAATAGATGCATTATTTTCTTTTCAAATTTGGTCTCAAACATCACTTGTGCTTATAGTGTATTAATATTATAGTTTTTTTACTTTTATCCTATCTCAGTTCACAATTCGTCGTGAATGTATGCTAGTTTAGCGGACACGGCATGAGATGCTCTGATACCAAGTTGTCACACCCCAATTCCGTACACTTCAGAATGGTGTAATGAACCGCTAGCAAACCAACGGTTCAACCAGGATCTCGGACAAGCGGAATCCATTTTATCTAAACCTCATACAACCACATTCATAATCAGAGTAAATACACAATAGCAGAAGTCTTATAGTAAAATGAACTGAGAATCTATTGTGATATTAATATTTAAATAGCAAAATTATTTTGTATCAACTAAGACATAAATAAATATCAAATACATGTCTTTACTAATCCAAATAATAAAAATAAATTCTAATCGAATACACATGAGTTGCACTCGCAAGAGGAGTCATGTGTATCCATTTCGTCTTCAACTTCCATCGCCGCCATGTGCCCGTACACTGGAGCATTGACATAATCTTCGACGGTAGTACCTGCATCATCAACTAAAAATATTCGACGTCGAGGGGGTGAGCACACATCATGGCTCAGTGAGCAAACAAAACAATGCAACAATACATATGCATGCAGTCAATTCATATCTTTGGTCTGGTTTAAAGTTTGCAATATGCAATAGAAAGGTTTAGGTAGTCAAATGTTAACGTTTATTGAGCCCGCCTTTATACACAAGTGTGTGACGCCATCCGAAGGTAACGTTTATCGTCGACTCACAAGCACCCAATTCATGAACATTGTACAACAAAGGTTAACGTTTATTGCTGTACAGTGCCATACTAACACATAAGCCCCTATTGGCGAGGGCTGCAAACTGGGCTCGCAACTAACCAATCCTAATGTCAAACAGTGTATCCAAGGCCTCACCACAGCATCCCTCAGAACGTCCATAGAGATAGAGCTAAAGCCCCTCGGCAGAGTCAGAGACTACAAGGATCGAGACCACCTCCCCTGATGCTCTACGACGTAATAGTTCTGCTAAAGTAATGGCGATACGACGATGCTAATGCACAAGACTTGAGTTAGAGATAGAGCTAGAGTGCTGAGGCCTAGCCTATGACACCCCCTGATACTCGCTCGCATCAAGTACACCAACCACACACATACATTCACATGCCTATTCCTATCAACATCATCAATATCATGTTATCAACAATAAAGTAATTATGCATGAACAAATAATAGAAATATTGGATGACATGTTGTATGCACATTACAAACATATTCGCATAGGATCAAGCATAGCATTGGACTCAAGAAATGAGAAAAATAGTTTATTATTAACCAATTAGTTTAGAGTTCTATTTCCTCAGCATAGCTTGCTAATAGATCCTCTTTAAAGCTTTAAAATCACATTTATATTGTTATTATATTGCTAGAAGACCTAACAAAGTCGATAGAATTTAATTAGAATAAATTCTGAATTTAAAAACCATTCTGTTAACTGGGGGTCGGAGGTAGGGTCGGAGTAATGATCGACCCTGGGTGCGACCACCCCTATTCTGGACTTCCTGAACACTGGGGGTCGATGCTCAGGGTCTGGTAGGGTCGATTGGCCATCGACCCCCCCATGCGACCCCCTGTGGGTTTTGGTCGATTTTCTTCCTTCAGTCCATTCTTCATGTTTGGGGTCCTATGGCTTGCTCCTACAGTCCATTCCGCACATGTTCTATGGCCTAGAATCATGATTCATTCACCTATATGGCTTTCATGATTTTCTCCATGGTTTTCCATGAAAACCTAACCATGGGTTGATGGTTTGGGTTTCTCCGAGATCATACTCTCTTCATTATCTACCCTAAGGTCTTTAGAAACTCATGGAACTAGTATCCATACCTGAGAAGAATACTTCTTCTCTGCAACTCTTCTCCTTTTTGCCTTCTTCTCTTCTTTCCTTCTCTTCCTCTTCTCTTCCTTCTCTTCTCTTTCTCTCAATTCAATTAAGGTTGTAAAAGGAGTGAAAGAGGCTTAGGGACGTCCTATTTATAGAGTAGAAACTCCTAAAATAAGTCCCATTGAGATTATGAAGGAATCCCATTGAAATTAGGAAAGTTTCCTAATTTCTGTTTTTACCGAGTACCGGGGGTCGATAGGGGGTCGGAGATCCCATCGACCCCTGGTTCCTAAAGTGTCCGACCCCCCATGTAAAACTGGGGGTCTGACTTCTGTCTTGGGGGGGTCCGACCCTCCCTTGCTGGGTATGCGACCCTCCCCTTAATTTAAGTGTTTTTTGGTCAGTTTAATACCTGGGATCGTGATCTCCTTCATGCACTTGGTCCATTTGGCTCATCCATGATGGGTAGACCTGGTTCAAGGTGGTAAGACCGGGTTAGTTTTATACGGGTCTTACAGTAAAGAGCGGGTGCCCCTTACGGGCCCGGCTTACAAATTGGTACTATTGGATTCAAATAAATAAATGCTTACATATAGGGCCTTGACTGGTTGGCTGACTTGACTATAATGTAACAGGTATTGGACTCTGAGCTAGAAGACTGACTGAAAAGAATCTAATTTAAGTAAAACTGATGGAGAGTTACTGGTAGTATTTGAGTAGGTTGGTTGCATGCCAAGTGCGTGGGATTTCCTCCCCTGCTAAGGTTGCTAGGGTGTAGGATCTGAGACGACCTGTTCGAATGACCATATAAGGCCCTTCCCAGTTTTGCTTAGCTTTCCACTTTCCATGGTTGGTCACCTCCTAGAAGGTTGCTTTCCTAAGGACTAAGTCGCCGACATTGAGTAGCTTGGATTACAATCTTTTATCATAGCACTGAGTGACAGTCTACTGATATTCTGTCACACCCCAATTCTGTACCATTCAGAATGGTGTGATAAACCACTGATAAACCAATGGTTCAACCAGGATCTCTAATAGGCGGTATCCATTAAAAATAAAACCATGCACATCCACAACCATAATCAGAATAAATACACAATAGCAGAAGTTTTATAGTAAATAAACTGAGAACTCTAAATGAAATAATTATAATTAAAATATCAAGTTATTGTTGTATCAACTGAGACATAAATAAATAAAATATCAATTACATCCTTTTATAAATTCAAATAAAATTTTAATAAAATACACATGAGTTGCACTCACATGAGGGGTCATGCGTATCCTCCAAGTCTTCAGCTTCCATTGCAGCAACACGTGCATACACCGGAGCATTCATATAATCTTCAACTGTAGTACCTGCATCATCAACTAAAAATATTCGACGTCGAGAGAGTGAGCACACATCATGGCTCAGTGAGCAAACAAAACAATGCAACAAACATATGCATGCATTCAATTCATATCTTTGGTCTGGTAAATAGTCTGCAATGTGCTATAGAAAGGATAGGTGGCCAAAGGTCACGTTTATTGACGCCGCACCTCTATACACGAGTGTGTGAAGCCGCCCAAAGGTAACGTTTATTGTCGTTCCACATGCACCTACCATAGACAATGTACACGCAAAGGTCATGTTTATTGTTGTACCCGTTGCCCATACCAACACGTAAGCCCCTGCTGGCGAGGGCTCGCAAACTGGGCTCGCAACTAACCAATCCTAATGCCAATCAGTGTATCCAAAGCCTCACCCCAGCATCCCTCAATACGTCCATAGGGATAGGGCTAAGGCCCCCGGCAGAGTCAGAGACTACACGGTCCGAGACCACCTCCCCTCATACCCTACGACGTAATAGTTCTGCTAAGGTAATGGCGATACGACGATGTCAGTGGACAAGACTTGAGTTAGAGATAGAGCTAGAGTGCTGAGGCCCCGCCTATGACACCTCCCCCTGATACTCGCTCGCATCAAGCACACCAACCACACACATACATCCACATGCCTATTCCTATCATCATCATCATCATCATGTTATAAACAATAATTAAATATGTATGAACAGTAATAATAGAAATATTGGATGACATGTTGAATACACATAACAATCATACACGCATAAAATCAATCATGGCATTGGACTCAAGAGTAAAACAGTTTATTATTAACCAATTAGTTTAGGTCTTGTTCCATCACCTTTACTTGATCGTAGGTCCTCTTTCAAACTTTAAGAATCAACTATATATCTATATTATATCACTAGAAGACCTAATCTAGTCGATAGAATTTAATTAGAATTAATTCAAACTTTAAAAAGCATGCTGTTAACTAGGGGTCGATGCCAAGTTCGGAGGTTCCATCGACCCTGGGTGCTACCACCCAGATTCTGGACTTCCCGAACACTGGGGGTCAATTGTCAGGGTCTGGTCGGGTCGATTGGCCATCGACCCCCGTGCGACCCCCCGTGGGTTAAGTCGATATTCTCATCCTTCAGTCCATTCTTCGTGTTTAGGGTCTTATGGCTTGCTTCTACAATCCATTCCACACATGTTCTATGGTTTAGAACCGTAGTTCATTCACCTATATAGCTTTTATGATTTTCCCCATGGTTTCCCATGAAAACCTAACCATGGATGGATGATTTGGGTTTCTCCTATATCATATCCTCTTCACTATCTATTCTAAGGTCAGTAGAATTACATGGAGATAGTATCCATACCTGAGAATTAGGCTTGGTTCTCTGAAGCCTTCTCTTTGATCTTCTTCTCCACTTTTCCTTCTCTTCTCTTTCTCTTCTCTTTCTCTTCTCTTTCTCTCAATCCAATTAGGGTTCTAAAAGGAGTGAAAGAGGCTTAGGGACATCCTATTTATAGAGTAGAAACTCCCAAAATAAGTCCCATTGAGATTAGGAAAGAATCCCATTGAAATTTGGAAAGTTTCCAAATCACAGTTTCTGTCGAAAGACTGGGGGTCGATGAGGGGGTCAGAGATCCCGTCGACCCCTGGTTCTAAAATGTCTGACCCCCGGTTAAAAACTCAAGGTCTGACTTTTATACTGGGGGGTCCGACCCTACCTTGCTGGGTATGCGACCCTCCCCCTTTTTTTTAGTGTTTTTGGGTCAGTTTAATACCTGGGATAGTGATCTCCCTCACGCACTTGATCCATTTGGCTCGACCATGATGGGTAGACCTGGTTCAAGGGGGTAAGACCGGATTAGTTTGATACGGGTCTTACAACTCCCCCCTACTTATAAAAATTTCGTCCTCGAAATTGTACATACCTTCCGAGTCAAATAAATGAGGATATTACTTTCGCATAGCATTCTCTTCTTCCCATGTGATTTCTTCCATATCTCTACTTCTCCAGGTGACCTTAACATAATAGATATCACGGTTGCGTAGTCGTTGAACCTTCTGACTAGTGATTTCAGTTGGTGCTACTTCAAATGTCAAATCATCAGTCAAATCATGTAAATCTACTATCAGAACGTGCGTTTGATCCTTGACATACTTCTTCAATAAGGAAATATGAAATATGTCATGCACACTTGACATAGATGGTGGTAGTGCTAACTGGTACGCCACTTTCCCACGCTTAGCTAGAATCTCATATGGCCCGACATATCTTAGACTTAGTTTTCCTTTCTGTTCGAACCGTTTCAATCCTCGCATAGACGATAATTTTAAGAATACTTTATCACCCACGACGAATTCAAGGTCTCGGCGTCGGGTATTTGCATACTGCTTTTGACGATTCTGAGCTGTTCTCACTCTTTCCTTGATAATGTCGACCATTCGACAAGTCTCTTCAACAAATTCCAGTCCAACAATACTACGTTCCCCAACTTCATTCCAAAACAAGGACGTTCGACACTTTCTGCCATACAGTGCTTCATAGGGTGACATCTGTATAGTAGCCTGATAGCTATTATTATATGCGAACTCAATCAGTGGTAACTTTTCATCCCATGATCCTTTAAAATCAATTACACATGCTCGAAGCATATCTTCTAGAATATGAATTGTACGCTCTGACTGTCCATCTGTCTGTGGATGGAATGCAGTACTAAATTTTAGTGTCGTACCCATAGCCTTTTGCAATCCTTCCCAAAACTTTGAAGTAAATCGTGGATCTCTATCAGACACAATGCTTTCAGGTATACCGTGTAATCGCACAATGTTATCCACATACAGCTTAGCTAACCTCTTCAGTGTATACTAAGGTCATATAGGTATAAAGCGAGCTATTTTAGTCAGGCGGTCTATGTCACACCCCAATTCTGAACCAACCCGAATGGTGTGAGTGAACCATCATTGAACCAACGGTTCACACCAGGATCTCGACAAGACCGTGTCCACTCATACAAACCATTGCACATAACCACAATCAGAATATAAATAAATACAGCGGAAGTCTTTAAATAAGTAAACTGAGTATCTATTGATAAATTTAAAAAACATAATCAGTTACCCAAAATTTGAAATATAAGATAAATATCTTTACACCACTTTAATCCAACTGAAAATAATAAAAATAAATAAAAATCCATTCAAAGGTACACGCAGAAAGAACACTCGCATGAAGCGTCATACTCGTCCTCTCCTGCCTATACATCTAGGCAGCCACGCCACCATACACCGGCGCTTTCATATAGTCATCCACCGTGTAACCTGCATCAACATCTAAAAACAATGTACGTACAGAGGGTGAGCTCACAACTTAGCTCAGTAAGACAATCAGACAATTTCACAATATTATGCATGAGTAACAATCATTTTATGCTGTGGAAAGGTTTAAGTTTGCAATGTGCTATAGAAAGGTTCGGAGGCCGCCTCACCTCTATACACGAGTGTGTGGCATCGCACAGTAGATCACACCACCACCGACCCACATGCACCCAACATGGAATAGAGATAGAGCTAAGGTATACCCGCACCTCCCCTGATACTCTACCCATACCAATACATAATCCCCTATTGGCTAGGGCTTGTAAACTGGGCTCGCAACTAACCAATCCTATATGTCATCAATGTAGGCTCCATCCCAGTACCGCTGACTACGGCATAGAGATAGAGCTAGAGCGTGCAGGCCGGGCTGGAGACCACAATACCTCACCTCCCCCAGATACCCTATCCGCATCAAGCATACTAAGATAGAACAATACGCAGGTAGACCCTATCCCAACATAACTTCCTACGGCATAGAGATAGAGCTAAAGCATCGTGGCCAGGCCAGCGCCCATATCGGAGACCACAGTGACACATCATCATGGCCAGGCCAGCGTCAACATGACATAGACCACAGTGCTACGACCTTCCCCTGATACCCCACCCGTACCAAGCATGCCAAGATAGAATACTACAAAAGGTGTCAGTGTGAGGAATGATCCCAGGCCCCATGCCCTTTCCACTCCACACACCAACGAAAACAATCACATGCCTAACAATCACATCCTATCATGCATAAACAATAATAATAACTGGAAATAAAAGATGACATGTGAATATGCACAAACATCACATCATATATATTCAGGGTTATTAACAATGATTTACTGTCCATTAATTATTAGGGTTTAGGTCAGATTCCCTTACCTGATGCTCGTTCAATAGCTTGCACCACATCGCAAGATCCAAACGTGCTATCACAGAGTCCTACATAATATTAGGGTTCCATTAGAATAGTTCTTAGGGTTTCACGTTGGTCGAAAAACCAACACGGTTCCAAAACCAGCCTTTTAGAGATGACCGGTCGCAACATACCGGTCGCAGCTCTGTGGGAAAACTAGCGACCAGTATTGTCGACCGGTATGTCTCCGGAAGACCATACTTTGGGTTTTTTGACTGTCGTCAATCATTCACCATGGTTTCCAGAGTTTCTCTTATCCATTCAAAGTCTGATCTTTGATTTAGAGTTGTTTCCAACTCATTCAAGTCTAGTTTCGATGATATTCATCCTAGAACTCGAATCTAGGGTTTGACGACAAATTAGGGTTTAATGGCCAATTAGGGTTTAGATCAATACCTGCTTTGCATGGTATTGATCCAACCATACTAACTATCCTAGAGTCACAATGTAAGAGGAATGATTCAAAACAATTACCGTCGACTGGCGTAAGGTGAGCTTTGTCGAACTGCAATGGCGGCACTTCCTTCTTCTTCCTAGCTCCTTCTCCTTCTCCAATCTCCTTCTCCTCTCTAGGGTTTGTGAGGATCAATGGAAAGGATTTGAGGAGGGTTAGAGGTGTTTATATAGGATAGGATTAGGGTTTAGGAAGTCTATTAGGATTAGGAAGGTCCTAGGATTAGGGTTTAGGAAAGTGGGACCCACAGAATCTGATTTCCAGATCACAGTAATCTGCTGCGCAGACTACACCGGTCGACTAGTACCATGACCGGTACCATCGACCAGTCAACATAAAATAAATGATAAATTGACCATCTTTGGTTCGATTTTGTACCTGTTTGTCATCCGCTCGTCCCGTATGGCCCAGTGATGATCGAAAGACCTGCTATGACATGAAATCATGGTTTAGACTGGGTTTATGGAGTGCGGGTCTTAGAACTCCCCCACCCTTAAAAGAAACTTTGTCCCGAAATTTTGCATGTAGGTTTCACAACTCCCCCACCCTTAAAAGAAATTTCGGCCTCGAAATTTGAACGTACTTTGATCGTTGAAAAGGTTAGGGTACTCCCTTCTCATCGCGCTCTCCTCCTCTCAAGTAATTTCTTTGGCATCTTAGCTTTTCCAATGCACTTTCACATAATGGATATCCTTGCTTCGAAGTTGATGTACCTTTCGGCTTGAGAGCATCACAGGAACCACTTCAAATTTTAAGTCCTCTATCAAGTCTGGGGGTCTGCTGTCAAGATGTGTGATGGACCCCTGACATACTTCTTCAATAATGATACATGGAATACATCATGAACGCTTGACATAGATGGTGGTAGAGCCAATTGATATGCTACATTACCACGTCTGGTCAATATCTCGTATGGTCCCACATACCTGGGGCATAGCTTCCCCTTCTTACCAAACCTTTTCAGACCTTGCACCGGTGATATCTTCAAGAATACTTTGTCACCCACTGCAAATTCCAGATCTCGACGTCGATTATCCGCATAGTGCTTCTATCGAACTTAAGCTGTCTTTACTCTCTCCTTGATCTGATCAATCACTCAACAAGTTTCTTCAACAAACTCCGGTCCTACAATTCTTCTTTCTCCCACCTGGTTCCATAACAGAGGTGTTCGACACTTTTTTCCATAGAGTACTCCTTATGGAGCCATCTGAATTGTAGCCTGATAGCTGTTGTTATAAGCAAACTCGATAAGTGATAGCTTCTCGTCCCAAGCTCCCTTGAAATCTAATGCACAAGCTCGGAGCATATCTTCTAAAATTTGAATAGTCCTTTCTGACTGCCCGTCTGTCTGAGGGTGGAATGTTGTACTAAACTTCAACTTGGTTCCCATAGCTTTCTGTAATCCTCCCCAGAAATTTGATGTAAAACGAGGGTCTCTGTCAGATACTATACTTTCTGGAACGCCATGAAGTCTGACTATATTATCAACATAAAACTTGGCCAGCTTGTCCGTGGTATACTGAGGTCTGACTGCAATAAATCGAGCTGTCTTGGTGAGTCGATCGACGATTACCCAAACTGCATCCACTGACCTTGGTGTCAAAGGTAGGCCAGTGACGAAATCCATAGTGATGCAATCCCACTTCCATGCAGGCTCCGGTAGTGGTTGCAGCAAACTTGCGGGTCTCTACCTTTCTGCTTTAACTTGTTGACAATTCAGACATTGGAACACGAAACGAGCTATATCTGCTTTCATACCCCTCCACCAATACAGTCTTCTTAAATCATGGTACATTTTGGTACTTCCCAGATGTACTGAATATGGAGTGTAATGAGCTTCAGTCATAACTCGATCTCTGATATTGCAGCCTTCACTCTCAGGTATACATAACCGTCCACGATACCTAAGTACCTTGTCTGAATCCAAGGTAAAGTCAGGATTGCTCGTACCCTTCTCTAGGTATTTTTGAACTGTCTTGAGATGTGGATCCTGTAGGATTGCTACCTTGACTTCATCAAGTAGATCCGGTGAGATCTTCAAAGCTGTGAACATCATGGTGAACTTATGAATTAAGCCTTGCTCGACTGGATCTTCTGCAGTCTCTATTATACACTCTTCATCGCCTTCAATTGAATTTGAGGCTACAGCACATAATGCGGCATTTGTACTTGGTCTTGCCTCAGGTTTCGATGCCCACTTTCTGCTTAAGGCATTAGCCACAACATTTGCTTTACCCGGATGGTACTGGATGTCACAGTCATAATCTTTTAATAACTCCAGCCATCTCCTCTGTCTCATATTCAGATCCTTCTGAGTGAAAAGATAAGTTAAGCTCTTGTGATCTGACTTAATCTGAAACTTTTCACCGTACAAGTAGTGTCTCCAAGTTTTGATGGCATGTATAATCGCTGCTAACTCCAATCATGCATTGGATAATTCTTCTCATGCTCTTTTAACTATCTTGATGCTTGGCAATCACCTGTTCTCCTTGCATCAATACACATCCAAGACCCAACCCTGAAGCGTCCGTATATAAGGTAAACGGTAAGCTTGGTGCTAGGATGGTCAAGATAGGTGCAGAGACTAGTCTTGACTTCAAATTCTGAAAGCATTTCTCGCACTCCTCTGACCATATAAACTTCTCTCCCTTCTTGGTTAGTCGGGTAAGTGGAACGGCGATCCTTAAGTAGTCTTCCACGAATCTTCTATAGTAACCAGCCAATCCAAGGAAACTACGAATCTTCGCAACTGATTTTGGTGCTTCCCATCCTACTATAGCATCTATCTTACTTGGATCTACCTTGATACCGTTTTCAGATACTACGTGGCCCAAGAAAGCCACCTCCTTCAGCCAAAATTCAGACTTCTTGAACTTGGCATAAAACTTCTCCCTTCTCAGCCGTTGTAGGGCTGCTCTCAAATGTGTTGTATGAGCCTCACTGTCCTTTGAGTAGACCAATATGTCATCGATGAATACGATGATCGAAGTGTCCAACATATCATGAAACACTCGGTTCATCAGTTCCATGAACGACGCTGGGGCATTGGTCAACCCGAACGACATAACTAGAAACTCATAATGCCCATACCTTATCCTGAAAGCAGCCTTTGGAATATCTCCGGCCTTGATCTTCAATTGGTGATACCCTGATCTGAGATCAACCTTCGAGAAAACGTTTGCACCCTGCAATTGATCGAACAGATCATTGATTCTAGGCAAAGGATACGGATTCTTGATCGTTAATTTGTTCAGTTTACGGTAGTCGATACATAGCCGTACACTATCGTCCTTCTTCTTGACGAACAATACAGGTGCTCCCATTGGTGATATGCTTGGTCGTATGAAACCCTTATCTAGCAATTCTTGTAACTAGGTCTTCAACTCCTTTAACTTGGTAGGGGCCATCCTGTACGGTGCTTTAGACACTGGTGCCGACCCTGGCATTAGGTTTATCACGAACTCTGTAGCCCTATCTGGAGGTAGACCTGGGAGATCTTCTGGAAATACATCTGGAAACTCTCGTACCACATCTATATCTTCCATCTTTGGTAACTCCGCAGTGGTGTCGACTACAGATACTAGATACCCCACTCTACCCTTCTCTAAGCATCTCTTAGCTTTTAGGGCGGAGAGGATCAGCTTCCGCTTCCTAGGTAACTTGGTCCCAGTGAAGTTATACTCCTTTCCCTTTTTGTCTGTAAGCACAAGCTTCCTTTTACCACATAATAGGCTAGCTGAATGATGGCCTAGCCAATCAATTTCCAAGATGACATCAAAGTCTGCCATCTCGAGTAGTACCAGACTTGCTTCTAAGTCTCAGCCCTCAATACAAACTGTACACGGCCCATAGTATTCAGTCAAAGCCACCTCGACTCCTAGTGGAGAGCGAACTATCAAGCTTGGGTTCAAGTGCTTGATCGGTAATTCCATTCGCTTCCCAAAGGAAATAGAAACAAAGGAGTGCGTGGCCCCAGAGTCAAAGAGTACTCTGGCAGGTATACCAGCTACATTACAATTCTAGTGACCACATCAGGTGATGCGGCTGCCTCTTCGGTGGTGACAGCAAATACTTTTCCTTGTTGTGGAGGTTGCTTCTTATTTATAGTGCAGTTCCTTGCAACATGGCCCAGTTGCTGGCAGTTATAACATTTGATATTTGGGTTGTGTCCAGCGAACTGTGGCACAGGTGATGCCGTATTGTTCCTTGCAGGCACTGTAGTGGACTGAGCCCTGTAGCACTATTACATTTGATATTCTCTTTCTGTTTAATAAAAATCTTTATGGTTCACCCTAACTAGTGCATGTGTAGTTTTAAATTTCATATTTAATATAGTACATTATGCTCTTTCTTAATCAGTCTCAGGTATCAAACAATGCTTAGGGTGTGTTTATATTAAGATTTTTAATTTTTCCTAACTCAGTTCATCGACTTAGTTAAGTGCAATATGGTCTGTTGGATAGAGCCTAAGAGCTCTGATACCAAGTTGTCACACCCCAATTCTGAACCAACCAGAATGGTGTGAGTGAACCGTCATTGAACCAACGGTTCACACCAGGATCTCGATAAGACCGTGTCCACTCATACAAACCATTGCACATAACCACAATCAGAATTTAAATAAATACAGCGGAAGTCTTTAAATAAGTGAACTGAGTATCTATTGATAAATTTAAATAACATAACCAGTTATCCAAAATTTCAAATATAAGATAAATATCTTTACATCACTTTAATCCAACTGAAAATAATAAAAATAAATAAAAATCCAATCAAAGGTACACGCAGAAAGAACACTCGCATGAAGCGTCATGCTAGTCCTCTCCTGCCTGTACATCTAGAGCAGCCACGCCACCATACACCAGCGCGTTCATATAGTCATCCACCGTGTAACTGTAAGCACCCCATTTTTGCCATCCCAGCTAAACAAAGTCCTGCTGGTGTGTGGAAAACAAAAGGAAGAAAGGTGATCGAAAGTTTGGATTCTTGACTGTGAACTTGAGGAAGTTTTCAATGGATCTGTGAATTTGAGGAAGTTTTCAATGGGTCCACAGCAAGGTCATGGGTTATAATTTTGCATGGATGCGTAGGTCATAGAATTATCTTCGAAACGAGACCAGAATTGCTCAATTTCGATATCAAATGAGGAAGATATGACCATTTTAGTCAGATGATACATATGAGGGAGGTTTATGAAATTATTATAAATAATCCTAGGGGCCTTCATGCAAATTATCCTAAGTTGGATTGTTTGAATTTCAAATCATCATATCTTGATCATCCGACATCGGATTCAGATGATTCCAAGACCATTATTCTTCATTCATGATGTTCTACAAAGTGGACGTAAAAAATCCCGGGTAGAAGTCACCAGTGGGTCCCATGCAAGCTTGCATGCAAAATTATCGTCAGAACTTCAAAGCTGCATATCTTTTCCGTTCTACATCGGATTCAGGTGATTCCAGTTCCTATATTCCTCATTTTTAATGTTCTACAAAATGAACCCAAAAAATTTGGAATAGAGGCCATCGGAAAATTCCATGCGGGATGACAGCGGAAATGACCCATGAAATGACAAGGAGAGAAAACCCAATTAATCCAGTCAACTCAGTTCAAGCCAGTTTTGGTCCAACCTAGCTCAACCCATATCAGTTTAACTCAGTCAACCTAAGTCAGTCTCAACCCGTTTCAAACCAGTTCATTCATGTGCATAGTATTTATATATTATATACTATATATATATATATATATATATATATATATATATATATATATATATATATATATATATATATATATATATATATATATATATATATATGTATGTATGTTATTAAATATATGTGTATATATGTATATAATATATATTATTATATGTAAATGATAATCCAAAAGATTTTGAGAAGAAAAAGGAAAGAGGGGAGAGAGAAACGTGAAAGTGAAGGGGGATTTTGGTTTTGGAGATAATCCAAAAGATTTTTGAGAAAAAAATGGAAAGAGGGGAGAGAAAAAACGTGGAAGAGAAGGGGATTTAAGGTTTTGAGATAATCCAAAAAGATTTTGAGAAGAAAAAGGAAAGAGGGGAGAGAGAAAACGTGAAAGAGAAGGGGATTTAGGGTTTTGAGATAATCCAAAAGATTTTTGAGAAAAAAGAAAGGAAAGAGGGGAGAGAAAAAACGTGGAAGAGAAGGGGATTTAGGGTTTTGAGATAATCCAAAAAGATTTTGAGAAGAAAAAGGAAAGAGGGGAGAGAGAAAACGTGAAAGAGAAGGGGATTTAGGGTTTTGAGAAGAAAAAAGAGGAATAAAAGAAAAAAAAGAAAATAAAAAAGGGGGAAAAAGATTCCCCTTCATGTTTTCTAGAAAGAAAACGTGAAAGAGAGAGAGGAGAAAGAAAGAAAGAAAAAAAGGAAGGAAAGAAAAAGGAAAAAAATATATATTTTTTAGAAAAAAGGATCTTCTAGAAAATGAGTGAAAAATTATAAATAGGCAAGAGGAGGATCCTTTTTTCCAGGGCAGAGAGAGAGGAAAACGTGGGTGAGAGAGAGAAACGTGTGTGAGAGAGAGAAAACGTGAGAGAGGAAGAAAGAAAGAGAGAGAAAAGAGAAAAGAAAGAAAAGAGAAGAAGAAAAGAGAGAAAGAGAAGAGAGAAAGAAGCAGAAGAGAGGAAAAGGAGGATTCACATTCAAAGGGGATTGATACAACCCCCAATCACCCTTCATCAACGGTTTCGCTCGATTTGAGTCCAAGGTTAGTACTCTAAACAAATTTAGAGGTCGTTATAATGCCCGAATGCCAATTTTGCTTGAAAAAGGCTAATTTTCATGAAATCTCAATCATGAATGCTCTATTACATGCTTGTTAATGTTAGGATGCCTATCTCTAACATTTTTCATGAATGATAATTTGTCTAAGCTATTCAATGATGAATTTTTGATTGATATACAATGATGTTTGATGTTTTTTGTAAATTTCATAAAGTGATTTTCTGATCTGAAAATTCCAGATTTAGGGTTCAAACTTAGGACGTACATCATATGTATTTTTTCTAAGATTTTGAAGCCCAAACTTTTATGGGAGTCTCTCTGATATGATAGAAGACTACCCTAAAAATTTCGTTCCATTTGGAATTGGGGAAATATATCAAAAAATTTGTCTTTGACATTGCTATTTTTCTCGAATGTAATGCAATCCTCCATCAAAAAGTCTCTAGACAAAAGCCTTATGGCCATAATCAGAAAATCCACTTAACATGAACTTTTTAGACATGAAAGTCTTCTAAAAAATGGCACTAGTTTCATATTTTTTCCATTTTTTGTTGAATTGATATCAATTTTTAAGTGCATAGTGCTTTGATTTCAGATCTGTCATGATGTGCTGATTTGCATGATTGAAAAGAGTCATTTTTCACAAAGAAAATATACTGTTTTAACTTGTTTTTCTTAATGAAATTTTAGATCAGACAGTTATCTACATATATATATGTCTGTATTTAATTTTCATTAAGAATAGAATTTTATTTGGAATTTATGGTGCAACTGGTCAAAAATCTGGAACAGACCTGACCAGTGTATTTGTCTGTACTTGGGGAATATTTTCGACCGGCCTATGGTATCTTTTAGGATCAGCTTCCTTGAGACAAAATGTTGGCCTCTGAGTCTTCTTTCCAGGGATATCCTTTAAGAATTTTTTGAGTAAGTACAGTGCCTTATGTGCCCATTTTGGTCCAGCTTGACAAAGCTGTCATCTTGCTGCGTGTTCCATCATGTTTTGATTGATTCTCATATGCTTTGGTTGTTTCTCACATTCCATATTTGATGTTATATTTGTTCACATGCTATGTTCGGATGCTCGTATGCATACACTACTATAATTGGAATGGTCACACTGCCATAATTGGAATGGTCACACTGCCATAATTGGAATGATCACACTGCCATAATTGGAATAATCACATTGCCATGATTGGAATGCTACACATGCTTATTGCCATATTTGTCTGCTACACTTTCTCACATGCTATATTGGATGATTACTGCCATGTTTGGATGCACACTTACCATGTTTGTATTGATTCACATGCTCACTTGCCATCTTTGATTGATTTGTTGCTAAATTTGAATATATTTCCAACATGCTATATTTGGATGCTTACACTGCTATATTTAAGCTCACATTGCTATGTTAGATTGTTTACATTGTACAACAACTAGGGCAAGATACACCCTAAAATGGAAATAATTGAACAATTAGGGTAAAAAAACCCTAAAAATGGAAAAATAGCAATTAGGGTAGAAAACCCTAAAAAATGAAAATCACAATGAAAAGGGATAGGAAACCCTAAAAACCTAAAAATAGAAACAATAAAAATAGTACGAATTTAGGTCTCATCCCTAGATCCTATTCACAAAAATGGAAAGAATTTGGTACACATCCCAAATAAAAATGGTAGGAATTTAGGTCTCATCCCTAGATCTTATTGACAAAATTAGAAATAATTTGGTACACATCCCAATTAAAAATGGTAGGAATTTAGGTCTCATCCCTAGATCCTATTAACAAAAATAGAAAGAATTTGGTACACATCCCAAATAAAAATGGTAGGAATTTAGGTCTCATCCCTAGATCCTATTGACAAAAATTGGAAGGATTTGGTACACATTCCAAATCCGACTCTCACAAATTTTCGAACTACGTCGTACCTGATTTCTAGGGCAAACCCTAGAATACGTAGGCAATTTGGGAATCCCAAATACGGTACAAAGCCACCCATCAACCATACATTCAGCATAAACTTCAACTTGAACAACAAAGAATCTAATTGAAGCAAATGCATAAATCACTTCCATAATCATTAATCACAAAACCTATTTTCGAACTACGTTTTTGGACTTGATTTCCAGGATTGGAATACGTAAGCAGTTTGAGATGTCTTACGCATCTCAGATTCAGTCCAAGACCGAACCATCTTTGGTTCGGTTCACTGTATAATATTGTACATTACATTTGCTTATTTATTTACTTAAAAACATGATTGGCTGAACCCTAGGTTAGAACAACTTAGCAACTTGGTTTACGACATCCCCCATTGAACCCTAGTCATCCAGTTGACCAAGCACAATCAAAATTAGAATTTAAGGAAATTTTAGGAGGCCGATATTGATCGGACGGTTTGGGTGCCTAACACCTTCCCATAACCGTACCCTGAATACTTACCCGATCTCTTGCAGACCAAAGAACCGATACATTGGGTCACGAGTCAATAGAAGTCTTACCTTAGGTTGAGGCTACATTTTTAGAGGTCCTAGACCTTAATCTAGGTGGCGACTCCAACAGAATACAATCGATCTTCATCGATTATGGATACACATCTCCATCCCGAGGAGGAGGATCACGTCGATTTTCCATTGTCCTCACAGTAACCTGCATCAACATCTAAAAACAATGTACGTACAAAGGGTGAGCTCACAACTTAGCTCAGTAAGATAATCAGATAATTTCACAATATTATGCATGAGTAACAATCATTTTATGATGTGGTCTGGTTTAAGTTTGCAATGTGCTATAGAAAGGTTCGGAGGCCGCCTCACCTCTATACACGAGTGTGTGGCATCGCACAGTAGATCACACCACCATCGACCCACATGCACCCAACATGGAATAGAGATAGAGCTAAGGTATACCCGCACCTCCCCTGATACTCTATCCATACTAATACATAAGCCCCTATTGGCTAGGGCTTGCAAACTGGGCTCGCAACTAACCAATCCTATATGTCATCAATGTAGGCTCCATCCCAGTACCGCTGACTACGGCATAGAGATAGAGCTAGAGCGTACAGGCCGGGCTGGAGACCACAATACCTCACCTCCCCCTGATACCCTATCTGCATCAAGCATACTAAGACAGAATAATACGCAGGTAGACCCTATCCCAACATAACTCCCTATGGCATAGAGATAGAGCTAAAGCATCGTGGCCAGGCCAGCGCCCATATCAGAGACCACAGCGCCACATCATCATGGCCAAGCCAGCGTCAACATGACATAGACCACAGTGCCACAACCTTCCCCTGATACCCCACTCGTACCAAGCATGCCAAGATAGAATACTACAAAAGGTGCCAGTGTAAGGAATGATCCCAGGCCCCATGCCCTTCCCACTCCACACACCAACGAAAACAATCACATGCCTAACAATCACATCCTATCATGCATGAACAATAATAATAACTAGAAATAAAAGATGACATGTCAATATGCACAAACATCACATCATATATATTTAGGGTTATTAACAATGATTTACTGTCCATTAATTATTAGGGTTTAGGTCAGATTCCCTTACCTGACACTCGTTCGATAGCTTGCTCCACATCACAAGATCCAAATGTGCTATCACAGAGTCCTACATAATATTAGGGTTCCATTAGAATAGTTCTTAGGGTTTCACGTTGGTCGAAAAACCAACAGGGTTCCAAAACCAGCCTTTTAGAGCTGACCGGTCACAACATACCGGTCGCAGCTCTATGGGAAAACTAGTGACCGGTATGTCTCCGGAAGACCATACTTTGGGTTTTTCGACTGTCGTCGATCATTCACCATGGTTTCCAGAATTTCTCCTATCCATTCTAAGTCTGAGCTTTGATTTAGAGTTGTTTCCAACTCATTCAAGTCTAGTTTCGATGATATTCATCCTAGAACTCGATTCTAGGGTTTGACGGCAAATTAGGGTTTAATGGCCAATTAGGGTTTAGATCAATACCTGCTTTGCATGGTATTGATCCAACCATACTAACTATCCTAGAGTCACAATGTAAGAGGAATGATTCAAAACACTTACCGTCGATTGGCGTAAGGTGAGCTTCGTCGAACGGCAATTGCGGCACTTCCTTCTTCTTCCTAGCTCCTTCTCCTTCTCCAATCTCCTTCTCCTCTCTAGGGTTTGTGAGGATCAATGGAAAGGATTTGATGAGGTTTAGAGGTGTTTATATAGGCTAGGATTAGGGTTTAGGAAGTCTATTAGGATTAGGAAGGTCCTAGGATTAGGGTTTAGGAAAGTGGGACCCGCAGAATCTGATTTCTGGATCACAATAGTCTGCTGCGCAGACTACACCGGTCGACCGGTACCATGACCGGTACCATCGATCGGTCAACATAAAATAAATGATAAATTGACCGTCTTTGGTCCGATTTCATACTTGGTTATCATCCGCACATCCCGTCTGGCCCGGTGATGATCGGAAGACCTGCTACGACATGAAATCAAGGTTAGACCGGGTTCATGGAGTGCGTGTCTTACAGTTTACAATCACCCAAACTGCGTCAACTACTCAAGGAGTTAATGGTAATCCCGTGACGAAGTCCATAGTGATGCAGTCCCATTTCCATGATGGTTCCGGTAACGGCTGTAACAGTCCGGTCGGCCTTTGTCGTTCAGCCTTTACTTTCTGACAATTTAGGCATTGAGACACAAACTTAGCTACATCTACTTTCATTCCACTCCACCAATATAATTTCTTTAGATCATGATATATTTTTGTACTTCCAGGATGTATCGAATCGATGGTGGTATGGGCTTCTTTCATCAATCGGTGTCTAATGTCCAAGCTTTCTATTTCAGATACACATATTCTTCCTTTGTACTTCAGTACTTTTTCCTTCGTCCAAGGTGAACTCAGGGTTAGTTCTACCTTTTCTGATGTCCTCTTGTACCGTTCTTAGGTAAGGGTCTGATTTGATAGCTGTCTTTACTTCATCAGCTATATCCGGTATAATCTTCAATGTAGTGAACATATTTGAAAACTGATGAATAAACCCTTGGTTGGCTGATCCATCTGGTGCATCTATCACAAACTGTTCATTACCGTGCTTGAATACCTTTCTGTTAATACACATTGCGGCAGTTGTGTTAACCTCTCCCTGAGATTTTATCGTTGCCTTTCTACTCAACGCATCGGCTACTACATTAGCTTTTCCCGGATGATACTGGATATCACAATCATAGTCTTTCAATAGTTTCAGCCATCTTCTTTGTCTCATATTCAGCTCCTTCTGATTAAATAGATAAGTAAAACTTTTATTGTCTGATTTAATCTGAAACTTCTCCCCGTACAGATAATGTCTCCATATTTTCATAGCATGTACTACTGCCACTAGTTCCAAATCATGTGTAGGATAGTTCTTCTCATGTGTCTTCAGTTGTCTTGAGGCATAAGCAATTACTTGTTCTCCTTGCATGAGTACACATCCTAATCCCAGTCCTGACGCATCGGTGTACAAGATAAATGGTTGTCCTGGAATTGTGATGGTCAAGATTGGCGTTGATATCAATAAAGCCTTCAAGGTTTGGAAACTCTTCTCGCATTTATCCGTCCAAACATACTTCTCGCCCTTCTTAGTCAAACTGGTAAGAGGTACGGCAATTCGGGAATAGTCTTCCACAAATCGTCGATAATATCTAGCTAGACACAGAAAACTTCTAATTTCTGCAACGCTCCTCGGTGCTTCCCACTTTACAATAGCCTCGATCTTGCTGGGATCCACTTTAATTCCTTCAGCGGATTCTACATGGCCTAGAAATACGACTTCCTTTAGCCAAAACTCACACTTTGTAAATTTGACGTAGAGCTTTTCCTTCCGTAGTCGCTGCAGAGCGGCGTTTAGATTCTTAACATGCGTTTCCTCATCCTTGGAGTAGGCTAATATATCATCAATGAATACAATAATCGACGTATCCAACATGTCGTGGAAAACCCGGTTCATAAGTTCCATAAAGGTTGCTGGTGCGTTTGTCAATCCAAAAGACATGACCAAAAATTCATAATGTCCATATCTGGTCCTGAATGCTGTCTTGGGGATATCACCATCCTTAATCTTCAGCTGATGGTAGCCTGACCGAAGATCACTCTTTGAGAACACTTTGGCACCTTGCAACTGATCGAACAGGTCATCGATCCGAGGTAATAGATATCGATTCTTGATTGTCAGTTTATTCAATTCTCGGTAGTCTATACACAAGCGAACGCTACCGTCCTTCTTCTTCACGAATAATACTGGCCCTCCCCATGGTGATATGCTAGGGCGAATGTAACCCTTGTCCAGCAGTTCTTGTAGTTGTACTTTCAATTCCTCCAGTTCAGTAGGAGCCATTCTATAAGGTGCTTTCGATACTGGTGCGGCTCCAGGTATAAGATCTATAACAAACTCTGTAGCTCGGTCGGGTGGTAATCCTGGTAGTTCTTCAGGAAATACGTCTAGAAAGTCACGCACGACATCAATATCTTCCATTCGTGGAGCTTCCTTGGTAAGGTCAACCACAGATACTAAATATCCGACTGCACCTTTCTCAAGGCACTTCTTAGCCTTTAGCGCCAAAAGTATGAGCTTTCGTTTACGGGGATGTTAGGTTCCCAAAAAACTGAACTCTGCTCCTTCCTTGTCTTTAAATGTCAGCTTCTTTTTGACACACAATAAGTTTGCAGAATGCCGAACTAACCAGTCCATTCCCAAGATGACGTCAAAGTCTGCCATCTCAAGTTGGATCAAGGTCACATCCAAGGTCTTTTCACCAATAAGAACTGGAGATGGTCCATAACCTTTTTCGAACTCCACTTCTAATCCCATAGGTGATCGTACAAGTAGTTCGTAGTCTAAGGATTTAAGGGGTAGATTTAACTTCTTTCCAAACGTCACAGATATAAAGGAATGAGTAGCTCCTGAATCAAAGAGTACTCTGGCGGGAATGCCATTAATAGGTACGATACCTGTGATTTGTCTTGGTTTAGTCTACGTACTCATACAATGTAATACAACTAACTAAAAATGTAAGTCATACCTGTGACCACATCAGGCGATGCGGCAGCATCCTCAGATGTAACCGCGTAAACTCGTCCTTGATGTAGCTATTTCTTGGGCTTAGGACATTCCCTTGCTATATGTCCCACTTGGTTGCAGTTAAAATATTTTATCCCTTCAGTAATTGGCTTCTGTTGCTATTGAGCTACGGGAGTAGTCTTGGTTGCAGTGGTAAAGCCTTGAGCATGGAAGGGTTTGAATGTCTTGTTATTCCCTCCATTATAAGAATTACCCGCTGGCCTTTTGATACCTGTGTTTTGCATGAAATAACTCTCCTTCTGGCTCGATTCTATAACTCGAGAAATTTGTGCCGCTTCATTATAAATTTTCTTTTCATGTCCCAGAACGTGCTCGCGGATGCTTCCCCTAAGTCCCATGACGAACCTTCGGGTTTTTGTGTTTTCCTCTTGCATACTAGTGGGTGCAAAGAAGAACAGCTCTTCATAACGTTGTTGATACGCATCCACGGTCATTTGCCCCTGATATAAACTCAGGAACTCTCTTTCCATAGAATCTCTGAAACTTCTCGGAAAGTACTTCTCAAAGAACGCCTCTTTATAAATATCCCAAGTCAGTTGGGCGTGCTTTGTAAGTAAATACATCCTAGTGGACCTCCACCAATGGTGTGCATCTCCTTCCAGCATAAAGGTGGCACATAACACTTTTTCTTCTTCATTTAGTGTCATCATCATAAAGTTTCTTTCCATTTCGTCAACCCAGTGTGTCGGCCATAAAGGATCTGCTGGCTTGCCATTGAATTCTCTGAGCTTTAGTTTCAGAAAACGCTCCACCAGTCTGGTGTGGTCTAGTTGTTGCGGGACATACGCTCTATACATAGGTGGTTGGTATTGATATCCACCTTGAGCTATCTCAGGATTCAGTACTTGAGCCTGCATGATAGGAGTCTGAGGTGCGTGGGGTACTGTGTTACTTCCCCCTGGTGCTGTGCTTGCCTGTCCAGCTGGCATTGGAGGTGTTTGTGCAGCTGGAAGAGTTATGCCTATGGCAGCTTGGATAGTAGCTTGTGCCTGTTGCATCTGTTGCAGCTATTGGGCCAAGTTCATTACGACTGTGGCCAAGTCTGTAGGTGGAGCTGGCAGATTGGAAGGATTTTCCTGCCCATTTATGACTGACGGTGCCGTGTTCATATTCCCTTGTGTTCCCGGTTGTGTCTGGTTATCTTCCCCCACAGGTGGTGGTGGTGGAATAGAGTTACGGCTCTGTCTGGTTACTCTGTGTCCCGCCATTTATTAATCTGATAGTGGGATTGCCTGAAATCATTGAACACGAGAGACAATCAAATACTTCATTCTCATATTTTAAAACCACTAGCAAATGCAAATTTCAAAATTTTCAGATCATTCTGTCGAAAATGTTGTGTTTTCAGTGCAGGGTCGATGGGTGTCCGACCCTCAGTCTGCGACCCTGAGAAATCACCCATTCATTCCGAGAGCCAGGGGTCGATGGGGGGTCGGAGGATGTCCGACCCAGGGTGCGACCCCTGGTTCTCTGTCAGATCACCGAGAGCCGAGGGTCGATGCGGGGGTCGATGCGGGGGTCGATTGTTTTAATCGAATTTTCCGACCCCCGGACTAAAAATCTGATTTTTAAGTTCCGATTCAAAGTCCATTTCTCATTCTTTCTTCTCCGCTTTGACTCAACTCGTCCCTCTGAGTTGCTACAGTGACAACTCCGATCCGTTGGTGGTTTACACTCCTTGTTTCATCGTCTACACCTCCGTTACAGGTATGTCTTCTACCTTTTCATGTTTTTAGGTTTCTTTACCTAAGTTTTCGCTCGTTTATCTCGTATTTTTCAAATTAAACTTTTTCCAACAGTAAAAATTCGATTTTTATTGGGGGCTTTTGTTTTTGGTGACTCGAGGAATGAAAGCCCTCAAAAATATTCGAGTTTCATCGGTTGGTTATCGAAAAACTCGAAATTTACACTTTTTGTCCTAATTTTGTCAAGATTTTGAATTTCTTGAAATTCCTTGCAATTCAATCTAATTAGTTGAAATTTCTGACTGTATGAGTCTCAGAGGATAGTCTAGGATCTATGTAAGTCCTCCTGCCCACGTGTATGCTTTTTAACCAATTTATGTCGTTATTATGTCGAAATTTTGGATTTTTACTCTCTACTAATCCATTATTTGTTTTTCTTTCTTATTTGCAGATACTATGGCTCGTACCAAGATACCCAGAGTTCACGATCATCTTCGCTTTCGTTCCAATGAAGCCGAGGCATAGTATGCCCACTACGCTCGCAAGAAGGTAGAGGGCGGCCGCAAAGTGGACTTAGCTAGCTTAGCCTTGTTCTATGTGGAGGGGGTCTTTGGTGATATGGGATGGCTTCCCGACATCATCTATGACGTGTGTACCTGTCCTGACTTGGTACGCTAGTTCTACTGTAATCTCCAGGTGATTGGAGATTACAATGATGTTGAGAGGGGTGGTGAGCTTCGGATCACCAGCTACGTCAAGGGCGTTGATGTTTTATTTGATTATCGGCTGCTGGCCGACTTGTTGGACATTTCCTATGCTGGCCCCTTGGTATTTTGTGCCCCTGGAGAGCCCCAGTTCTTTTCTCTACAGATGAGGGCTGAGATAGATCGTCAGCTCATCAGACCTGATCGCTAGGAGATGAAAGCGAGTTATCTGCGTTCAGATCCACGGGTATACTGCAAGATCATTCAGCATAACCTGATACCGCAGAGTGGTCATTACGAGAGGGTCTCCCAGTTGACCCAGTATCTATTATACTGCATATGCACTAGACAGCCCATCTGCCTTCCCTACATCATCATGCGTACGATGATCAGTGCCACGTTGCCCAGTTACACTGGCAACCTTCCTTATGGACGCATGATCACTACCTTGCTCACCTCTGGATTGGGAGGCTATCTGCAAGATGGGCATGCAGGATGCCCAGGTCAGTGATGAGGAGAGGAACGCGATGGTGCGCCCTCGCACTCGAGTGGAGATGGCCGACACTGAGGCAGCAGCAGCAGCAGCCGTTGGAGCAGGGGTTCATGGGGATGATGACGACCGGCTATACATGGATGTAGATGCCATACCTCCTCCATCACCTACTCATGCTACTGGAGCTGGTCCGTCTTCTTCAGCTGGTCCTTCGCATGCAGCTGGTCCTTCGTATGCTCCATCTGATGACATGATGAGGTTATTGCAGGAGATTCGAGAGGCTCAGCGTATGTCTGACTTGAGGATGGGTGAGCTTCTAGAGGCTCAGCGTGTGACTGACCAGCGGGTGGCTGATCTCACAGCTAGTCTCCAGACGACCCAGATTCAGATCGCTTGGTTGACTAGAGTCTACGCTGAGGACTATGATCGAGACCATGAGGCACCACCTCCTCCATCACCTCCAACTTCTTGATGTACTTCTTTTATTTATTTTTTTTGTATTTCAGAGTAACTGTCCGGACTGTGGACTGTACTCTGCTTTAATCATATATATATAAACATTTGTTCTTCCTTTTGGTTGTATATAAATTTATTTCTCATTTAATAGATGCATTATTCTCTTTCAGTTTAGTCTCAAACAACACAGATGCTTATGGTGTGTTATTATTATATCTTTTAAATTTTTATCCTATCTCAGTTCACGACCTTTTGTGGAAGTATACGGTTTCACAGATAAAGCCTGAGATGCTCTGTACCAAGTTGTCACACCCCAATTTTGTACCATTCAGAACAGTGTGATGAACCGCTAATAAACCAATGGTTCAACTAGGATCTCTAATAGGCGGTATCCATTAAAAATAAAACCATGCACATCTACAACCATAATCAGAATAAATACACAATAGCGAAAGTCTTATAGTAAATGAACTGAGAACTCTAAATGTAATAATCATAATTAAAATATCAAGTTATTGTTGTATCAAATGAGACATAAATAAATAAAATATCAATTACATCCTTTTATAAATTTAAATAAAATTCTAATAGAATACGCATGAGTTGCACTCGCATGAGGGGTCATGCGTATCCTCCAAGTCTTCAGCTTCCATTGCAGCAACACGCGCATACACCGGAGCATTCATATAATCTTCAACTGTAGTACCTGCATCATCAACTAAAAATATTCGACGTTGAGAGGGTGAGCACACATCATGGCTCAATGAGCAAACAAAATAATGCAACAAACATATGCATGCATTCAATTCATATCTTTGGTTTGGTAAATAGTTTGCAATGTGCTATAGAAATATAGGTGGCCAAAGGTCACGTTTATAGACGCCGCACCTCTATAGACGAGTGTGTGAAGCCACCCAAAGTTTATTGTCGTTCCACATGCACCCACCATAGACAATGTACACGCAAAGGTCACATTTATTGCTGTACCCGTTGCCCATACCAACACGTAAGCCCCTGCTGGCGAGGGCTCGTAAACTGGGCTCGCAAATAATCAATCCTAATGCTAATAAGTGTATCCAAGGCCTCACCCCAGCATCCCTCAATACGTCCATAGGGATAGGGCTAAGGCCCCCGGCAGAGTCAGAGACTACACGGTCCGAGACCACCTCCCCTCATACCCTAATACATAATAGTTCTGTTAAGGTAATGGCGATACGATGATATCAGTGGACCGCCTATGACACCACCCCCTGATACTCGCTCGCATTAAGCACACCAACCACACACATACATCCACATGCTTATTCCTATCATCATCATCATCATCATGTTATAAACAATAATTAAATATGCATGAACAGTAATAATAGAAATATTGGATGACATGTTGAATGCACATAACAATCATACACGCATAAAATCAATCATGGCATTGGACTCAAGAGTAAAATAGTTTATTATTAACCAATTAGTTTAGGTTTTGTTCTCTCACCTTTACTTGATCGTAGGTCCTCTTTCAAGCTTTAAGAATCAACTATATATCGATATTATATCACTATAAGACCTAATCAAGTCGATAGAATTTAATTAGAATTAATTCAAACTTTAAAAAGCATGCTGTTAACTGGGGGTCGATGCCAGGGTCGGAGGTTCCATCGACCCTGGGTGCTACCACCCAGATTCTGGACTTGCCGAACACTGGGGGTCGATTGTCAGGGTCTGGTAGGGCCGATTGGCCATCGACCCCCCGTGCGACTCCCGTGGGTTTAGTCGATATTCTCATCCTTCAGTCCATTCTTCGTGTTTGGGGTCCTATGGTTTGCTTCTACAATCCATTCCACACATGTTCTATGGTCTAGAATCGTAGTTCATTCAGCTATATGGCTTTTATGATTTCCCCCATGGTTTCCCTTGAAAACCTAACCACGGATGGATGATTTGGGTTTCTCCTAGATCATATCCTCTTCACTATCTATTCTAAGGTCTGTAGAATTACATTGAGATAGTATCCATACCTGAGAATTAGGCTTGGTTCTCTAAAGCCTTCTCTTCGATCTTCTTCTCCATTTTTCCTTCTCTTCTCTTTCTCTTCTCTTTCTCTCAATCCAATTAGGGTTCTAAAATGAGTGAAAGAGGCTTAGGGACGTCCTATTTATAGAGTAGAAATTCCCAAAATAAGTCCCATTGAGATTAGGAAAGAATCCCATTAAAATTTGGAAAGTTTCCAAATCACGGTTTCTGTCGGCAGACTGGGGGTCGATGAGGGGGTTGGAGATCCCGTCGACCCTGGTTCTAAAATGTCGGACCCTCAGTTAAAAACTCAGGGTCTGACTTTTATACTGGGGGGGTCCGACCCTACCTTGTTGGGTATGCGACCCTCCCCCTATTTTTAGTATTTTTGGGTCAGTTTAATACCTATACCTAGGATCGCGATCTCCCTCACGCACTTGATCCATTTGGCTCGACCACGATGGGTAGACCTAGTTCAAGGTGGTAGGACCGGATTAGTTTGATATGAGTCTTACATATTCGGCTACCCGGAATGCGAATCTCTTACGTCTTCCTGGTTGTCCAAGTTGGTAAGCAAATTGTCTGAGTTTGTTTCTTCATTGAAATTCATGATGCGGAAAAAAGGGTGGAACACTTCAACTATGATGACCGCCTCCATGCCGAAGGCAAGCATGAAGGGAGTCTCTGTAGTGGGAGTTCTATTGGTGGTTCTATACGATCAGACTACACTAGGCAGCTCGTCTACCCACTTTTCCTTTTGGTCGGCCACCTGTTTCTCTAAACCCAGCAGAATCATTTTATTTGTTGCCTCCATCTGGCCACTTGACTATGGGTGGCCAACTGAGCCGAAGCGGTGTTCGTTCATGAACTCGTCGAAGAAGGCTGTGAATGATGCACTAGTGAAATGGGTGCTATTGTCAGTGATGAGCACTCGAGGTATGCCGAACCTGTATATGATCGAATGTCTGAAGAACTGCTCCATCTTGGTTGAGTTTATTCGAGCTATGGCTTCGACTTCGATCCATTTTGTGAAGTAGTTGATGGCTACAACCATGTAATTTTTATGGTAAGTGGCTCTAGGGAAAGGCCCCATTATGTCCATCCCCCACATGGCGAAGGTCACCGGGTTGGTAGTCGACTACAATGGAGTAGCTGGAGAATGGGGAACTGGTGCACAAAATTGATATTTTTTACATTAATGTACCAGTTCAATGTAGTCGTCATGCATCTTTGGCTAGTGATATCCTTGGCAGAAGATCTTTTGGATTAGAATTTGGCCTCCTTGGTGCCGACCGCAAATACCTTCATGAACTTCTTTCATCACCTGTTCGACCTTTTGAGAACTGAGCCATCTGAGTAAAGGCATGATGTAGGATCTCCTGTACAAGACGTCCTGATGGATGGTGTACTGTCGTGACTTTGCTTGAATGCGTCGAGCTTCTTTTCGATCTTTAGGGAGCGTGCCCGTCCAAAGGTAGGTCGTAGATGGAATTATACCAACTAGGAGCTATGTCGATTGGTGCTACTTCTCCTGTAGTGGTGCTCGACTGTTCCAGCAATTCCATATATACTGCACTATCTATGCTAGAGATTTCTGCTAGGGATATCCTGGACAACTCGTCTTCTTTACTGTTGTGTTCTTGGCCTACATACTGCAGTTCCACACTTTTGAAGGCCATTATGGCCGAGTTCACCTTCTCCAGATACTTCTGCATGCCCGACTGCCTAGTCTCGTAATCTCCCAGTACCTACCTGACCACTAGCTGGGAGTCACTACAGACGACCAACTGTCTCACCATAAGGCTTTTGGCTAGTCGGAGACCTGCTAACAATGCTTCATACTTGGCCTCATTGTTAGTCATTGAAAAGTTGAATATGATTATAGATCATACCTTAAACTGCTCCGGGCTGGTGAGCATAAAACCCGCACCCAACTATCCGTCCATGGAGGACCAGTCGACTTGTAAAACTCACGGCTGCTCGACCGATGTAGGTTTTTTTTCTTCACTAGGAATGACAATTTCTCCTTTTGGGAGGGTGCTCTCTACTATGAAGTCAGCCAGAGCCTGTGCTTTAATGGCTATTTGTGGTACGAACTTGAGCTCGAACTCATCGAGCTCAACTACTTAAATTATCATTTGGCCGGAGGTGTCTGGCTTTGAAAGAACCTTCTTTAATGGAGTATTGGTAAGCACGGAGATCGTGTATACCTAAAATTACGGTCGGAGTTTCCGAGCGGCCATGACAAAGGCGAGGGCTAGCTTCTCGATTGGCTTGTACCAAGTCTCTGCGTCCAATAAGACTTTGCTGACATAGTATATTGGACGTTGCACCTTGTCCTCTTCCTTTAATATGATTACGCTGACTGCCAGGGCCAACACCCCTAAGTATAGCTAGAGCATGTACCCTGGATTAGGCTTTACAAGCAGTGGAGGGGAGGCCAGGTACTGTAAGACCCGCACTCCGTAAACCCGGTCTAAACCTTGGTTTTGATGTCGTGACAGGTCTTCCGATCATCACCGGGCCAGACGGGACGAGCGGATGACAACAGGTATGAAATCGGACCAAAGACGATTGAATCAACATAATTTTATGTTGACCGGTCGATGGTACCGGTCTTGGTACCGGTCGACCGGTCAGGTCTGCGTAGCTAAGTGTGGAAATCCAGAAATTGACTTCTGAGGGTCCCACTTACCTGATTTCGAATCCTAAGACTTTCCTAATCCTAGTAGGATTACTAAACCCTATTTCTAGCCTATAAATACACCCTTAAGCCTCCTCAAATCCTTTCCATTGTCTCTAGCAAACCCTAGAGAAGAGAAAGAGGTTGGAAAGGAGAAGGAGCTAGGAAGAAGAAGAAGGTGCCGCCATTACCGTTCGACGAAGCTCACTCTACGCCAGTCAACGGTAAGTGTTTTAACCATTCTTCTTACCCTATGACTCTATAATAGTTGTGTGGGTGGATCAATACCATGCAAAGTAGGTATTGATCTAAAACCCTATTTGGCCAATAAACCCTAAGTTGCCGTTAAACCCTAGATTCGAGTTCCGAGATGATATTCATCGAAACGAGACTTGAATGAGTTGGGGATAATTCTAACTCAATGTTTAGACTTAGAATGGATAGGAGAAACCTTGGAAATCCATGGGGAATGATCGACGGCAGTCGAAAAACCAAGTGTATGGTCTTCCGGAGACATACCGGTCGACCATACCGGTTGACAGTCTGCTCACAGTGCTGCGACCGATATGTTGCGACCGGTCAGGTCTGAAAGGCTGGTTTTGGACTTTTGTTGGTTTTCGACCAACATGAAACCCTAAGAAAAATATTCTAATGAAATCCTAATAATGTTGTAGGACTTTGTGACATATCGTTTGGATCTTGCGACGTAGAGCAAGTTATCGAACGAGCGTCAGGTAAGGGAATCTGACCTAAACCTAATAATTAATGGACAGTAAGTCGATGTTAATAACCTGCCTATATATGATGTGATGTTTGTGCATATTCACATGCCATCCATTACTTTCAGTTATTATTATTGTTCATGCATTGATAGGATGTGATTGTTAAGCATGTGATTGTTTTCGTTAGTGTGTGGAGTGGGGCATGGGCCTGGGATCGCTCCTCACACTAGCACCTTTTGTAGTATTCTATCTTAACATGCTTGGTACGGGTAGGGCATCAGGGGAAGGTCGTGGTACGGTGGTCTCCGATGTTGATGCTGGCCTGGCCATGGTTATGTGGCATTGTGGTCTCCGAGGTCGACGCTGGCTTGTCCACGATGCTTTAGCTCTATCTCTATGCCGTAGGGAGTTATGTTGGGATAGGGTCTACCTGCGTATTGTTTCTATCCTAGTGGGTTAATTGCGGATAGGGCATCAGGGGAGGTATGGGAAAGCCTTAGCTCTATCTCTATGCCGTAGACGGTTGTGCTGGGATAGAGCGTACATTGATGACATATAGGATTGGTTAGTTGCGAGCCCAGTTTGTGAGCCCTGGCCAGTAGGGCTTAGGTACTGGTATGGGTAGAGTATCAGGGGAGGTACGGGGGTATCTTAGCTCTATCTCTATTCCATGATGGGTGCATGTGGGCCAATGGTGGTGTGATCCATGAGGTGCCACACACTCGTGTATAGAGGTGCGGGGGCCACCAAATCTTTCTATAGCACATTGCAAACTTAAAACCAGACCACAGCATAAAATGATTGTTACTCATGCATAATATTGTGAAATTGTTTGATTGTCTTACTGAGCTAAGTTGTGAGCTCACCCTTTGTATATACATTGTTGTTTTTAGATGTTGATGTTGGTTACACGGTGGATGACTACATGAACGCTCCGGCGTATGGAGGTGTAGCTGCTCTAGATGTGCAAGCAGGAGTGGACGAGCATGACGCTTCATGCGAGTGCCCTTTCTGCGTGTACCTGTGATCAGATTTTGTTTATTCGTTTCAGTTATTTTCGTTTGATATTAAAGGGATGTAAAAGATATTTATTTTATGTTTGGATTTGAATAATCGGATACTTATTTAATTATCAATAGATACTCAGTTCATTCTATTTTGAAGACTTCCGTTGTACTATTATATTCTGATTGTGGTTATGTGTGATGGTTTGTATGAGTGGACACGGCCTATTCGAGATCCTGGTGTGAACTGTTGGTTCAATGACAGTTCACTCACACCATTATGGTTGGATCAGAATTGGGGTGTGACAACTTGGTATCAGAGCTCTCGGGCTCTGTCCAACAAACCATATTGCACTTAACTAAGTCGATGAACTGAGTTAGAAAAAATTTAAAAATTTTAATACAAACACACCCTAAGCATTGTTTGATACCTGAGACTGATTAAGAAAGAGAATAATGTATTATTCTAAATATGGAACTTAACATGTGCACGTATACTAGTTAGGTGAAACATAAAGATTTTCATTAATAGAAAAGAGTATCAAATGAAATAGTGCTACAGGGTACAGTCCACAAACCAGACAGTTACCCTGTTATATAAACAGTCAAAAGAGAAGAAAATAAAAGGGACAATCATGGGGTGGGGGGCCTAGGAGGAATAGGGTCTGCTATATCACAATCTCGCACGTAAGCGACCCTAAGCCAATGCACCTGGTCCTGAGTCACCCGTAGGCTACGAGCCAGACGTCCCAACTCCTGACCCATCTCTCGCTGAGACTCTAGGATGACCTTCTGGGTGTCCCTGATCTCAGTGAACATACTCAACACCGGGTCTGGGGAAGGATGAGACAGCCCAGCTGTAGAGGAAGATGGTGGTGCTGCAGATGTAGGCTATGGAGCTGGCGCTGGTACACCCTCGGCTCTATCCTCGTCATCAACACGCCCGAGCTCGGCTGCATAGGCCGCATTGGTTGCTGCTGCTACTGTCGCCGCGGCTGCTACCCTCCCAAGTGGGCGAGGGCGAGCCTCCAACTCGTCATCGCTAACAGGCAGGTCAACCATCTGCATCCTCTGAATGGCGTCCCAGTTTATGTCGGAGGTCATAGTATCCTCAACGGTCACCTCGCCTCTCATGCTCACGTCCAGGCGACGTAGCAGGAAGGTAATGAGACGACCGTAGGGAAGGTTACTTGCCTGATCAGCCAGGGTCGCCTGATGCATGGTCCTAATGATGAGATATGGGAGAGAGACCCGCTCCCCAGTGCAGACGCAATAAGTAATGTACTGAGTGAGCTGGGATAACTCACTATAGTGGCCGCTCTGGGGCACGATGTTGTGTTGAATGATGCGACTGTATACCCGAGGTATAGGCCTCAAGCTAGCCGCCTTCATAGGAGCTCCAAGGTTTAGTATCTGATCTGCTATCTCTCGACGCAGATCCTCAGTCAGATAGCCCTTCGCTTTGGGAGGGCAATATACTAGGTCTCCATCATTTGGGACCCCTAGAAGGTCGGCCAGCTGGTGGGTGTTGAATGAAATGGGAACACCCCGGACATAGCTAGAGATGCGCAAATTCCTACCTTGGTTGGGATCGTTAACATCTCTGTGCAGCTCCAGGTTAGCAAAGAAATGCTTAACCAGATTGGGACGGGTAGTATTTGTGTAAGAAATGATAGGCAACCAACCAAGCCTGCCGAAAGCCGCTCTTACATCGAACCGGTCCAATTGTTCCAAGTTAACCCGACGCCCGGATTCTATGCTTTTGTTATCAAACCACGAAAACCGAGCTTGTGCCTCTATTGAACGAAACCAATGTTTGTCAAGTTGGGGAACTGGTAGCTGGGGGGCACGTGAGCTCTAACCGTGAGGACGTTTCCCAAGAGCACATCGGGGAGCCATTTTAATCTGCAAAACAAATGAAAACAAGAAGAAAATGTTAGAAATTATCGAAATTTCAGCAGCATAATGACAGTAAAGTGGGAAAAAGCCTCAAACTCACCCAAAAACATGGGGAGGAGGACTTACGTAACCCCCACTCTCTTCGACAAATCAATCACAAGCATTTACAACAAGAAATTTCAAGAAATTTAAGGAAAAACAGAAATTTCGAATTTTTATGAAAACCTAGGTCAAAACATGTAAAAATTTGATTTTTATGAAAACCGTTCGGTGAAACCCCAAATTGATTGAGGGCTTTTGCTCTTGGGGGTCCCTAAACCCTTTCCAAGCCGAAGGAAAAGAGTTCCTACGGTTGGAGCATCTCGATCAATGAAAAACCTAAATTTCTACATATAGACGATATGAGAAATTTGTAAAACATGAGAGAGAGGGAAGAGACCTACCTGGAGACGATGTGCTAGGTCTTGAACGGAAGAAATTGGCTTCAAATAGCACCGGTCAGACTGTAGCAACTCGGAACCCAGAGGAGAATCGCCACCGGAGAGAAGGAAGAAAGAAAAAGTGAGAAAATTCTCACTTTTTTGCGATTTTAAAGCCAATTTGGGCATACCGGTCGACTGTTTGGCCTATACCGGTCGACCGGTATCTCCCCAGGTATGCGACCGCTATGTCTCAGTCAGAATTCTAATTCTGACCGGTCGACTATACCGGTCGCAACCCTGTATACAGAGGTGCGACCGGTATGTTGCGACCGGTACGCACCCGAAAAGCTAGAAAAAAAAATTGTTTAAAAATTTTAAAAATTATGTAAATTGAAATTTTACTTTTCGACTATTTCCCCTTGTATTGTTCAAGACTAACACTACTATTATTGTGGTTCTCACGTGTTATGTCTTCTTCTCAGATCCAAACAGAATAGTCTGAGATGGTGGGAGGAAATGGTCGTAGGGGTAGGAAGCGTCATCAGGCCAGGATGCGCCTAGAGGAAGAGCAGGTTGAACAAGACCATGTTAGAGAGCCAAGTCCGGAAGTGGAGGAGGAACAGGTTCCAGAAGTGCCGACAAATTTACCTGGCCCACCCCACAGGAATTCTGAGACCATTGTTACAAACTTGGTCTATCAGATGCAAGCTCAGCAGAAGGAATTCATGAGCGAGATACTGAAGATGCTCAGGCTACCGGGTTCTGTGCCCAATGACGATACGCCTGAGTCTGGAGAGAAAATTTCTTCACAGCCGATGCAGGGTAGCCCAAGGCCGATGGGCCAAGCACAAAATGTACCACCACCGCACCAGTTTCCATCACCTTCTGCGTACCCGGGAGCCTATCCGTATCCACCACCATGGTACGGAATGAACACTCAGGGACAGCATGATCTGAGCAGAGCTGTGGATAGATTCCTGAAGTTGAAGCCTTCATCATTCACCGGTAAGACAGGGAACCCATTGTGGCCAGCACAGTGGGTTGCAGAGATGGAGAAAAACTTCCGACTGATGACCTGTACAGAGGATGAAAATGTCTTATTTGCCACTCATATGCTGAAAGAAGACGCAAATGCTTGGTGGAATTCTACACGGGCATATCTGGAGACGAAGCATACACAGGTGGATTGGGAAGTGTTCAAGGTTGCCTTCTTCGATAAATATTTTCCAAAGAGCTTCAGAGATCAGATGGAGAAGGAGTTCCTTAATTTGCAACAGTCTCAATCGACTGTGGATGCTTACCAGCAGAGGTACGAAGAGTTATTTTTCTTCGCACCGGCAAGTATGCAAGAGGAAGAGACCAAGACACGTAGGTTCACCATGGGACTACGTGGAAGCATTAGAGATCACATATTGGGTCTGGACAAGAAAATCTATAATGAGGCTGTGCAGGTTGCGAGGGTGATAGAGTCCAGTCAGAGGGACAACTTCTTTGCTCAGAATAGGGGAGTGAAGAGACCTGCTAGTGAGAGTTCGGGTGGCGGTAACAATAGACCCTTCCGCCCATACAGGGCTCAGACCGCTACAGTGCTTGCAAGGAACAATGTGGCACCACCTGTGCCACAGAATGCCGGATACAACCCGAATATAAAGTGTTTCAACTGTCAGTAAGTGGGTCATATTGCAAGGACCTGCACTCTACCTAAGAAGCAACCTCCCCAGCAAGGAAGAGTTTATGCGGTCACCATTGAAGAGGCAGCTGCATCACCTGATGTGGTCACTGGTATGACTCTATCCCTTACTATTTGGCTTATCATTATTATTATGTGTATGCGCATATAGAACTAAGGGATGATAAAAAATTTCAGGAATTGTAAATGTAGCTGGTATACCTGCCAGAGTACTATTTGACTCTGGGGCCACGCACTCCTTTGTTTCTATTTCTTTTGGGAAGCGAATGGAGTTACTAATCAAGCATTTGAACCCAAGCTTGATAGTTCGCTCTCCACTAGGAGTCGAAGTGGCTTTGACCGAATACTATGGACCATGTACTGTATGTATTGAGGGCCGAGACTTAGAAGCAAGCCTAGTACTACTTGAGATGGCAGACTTTGATGTCATTTTGGGAATGGATTGGCTAGGCCACCATTCGACCGTCCTATTATGTGGTGAAAGGAAGCTTGTGTTTACTGACAAAAAGGGAAGGGAATATAGCTTCACTGGGATTAGGCTATCTAGGAAGCGGAAGCTGATTCTCTCTGCCCTAAAAGCTAAGAGATGCTTAGAGAAGGGGGGAGTAGGGTATCTAGTATCTGTAGTCGACATCACGGCAGAGTCACTCAAGATGGAAGATATAGATGTGGTTCGAGAGTTCCCAGATGTATTTCCAGAGGAGCTTCCAGGTCCACCATCGGACAGGGCTACAGAGTTTGTAATAGACCTTATGCCGGGTTCGGGCGCCGGTGTCCAAAGCACCATACGGGGATGGCCCCTACCGAGTTAAAGGAGTTGAAGACCCAGTTACAAGAATTGTTGGATAAGGGTTTCATACGACCTAGCATATCGCCTTGGGGAGCACCTGTATTATTCGTCAAGAAGAAAGACGGAAGTGTAAGGCTGTGCATTGACTACCGTGAACTGAACAAGTTGACGATCAAGAATCGGTATCCTTTGCCTAGAATCGATGATCTATTCGATCAATTGCAGGGTGCAAAGGTTTTCTCGAAGATTGATCTCCGATCGGGGTATCACCAACTGAAGATCAAGGCCGGAGATATTCCGAAGACTGCTTTTAGGACGAGGTATGGGCATTATGAGTTTCTAGTTATGTCTTTCGGGTTGACCAATGCTCCAGCGTCGTTTATGGAACTGATGAAACGAGTGTTTCATGATATGTTGGACACTTCGGTCATCGTATTCATCGATGACATATTGATCTACTATAAGGACATGGAGACTCATACAGCACATTTGAGGGCAGCCCTACAACGACTGAGACAGGAGAAGCTTTATGCTAAGTTCAAGAAGTGCGAGTTTTGGCTGAAGGAAGTGGCTTTCTTGGGCCATGTTGTATCTGAAGACGGTATCAAGGTTGATCCAAGTAAGATAGCTGCTATAGTAGGATGGGAAGCACCAAAATCTGTTGCGGAGATTCGTAGTTTCCTTGGGTTGGCTGGTTATTATAGAAGATTCGTGGAAGATTACTCCAGGATCGCTGTTCCACTCACCAGATTGACTAAGAAGGGAGAGAAATTCATATGGACAGATGAGTGTGAGAAGTGCTTTCAAACTTTGAAGTCAAGACTAGTCTCTGCACCTATCTTGACCATACCAGAACCAAGCGTACCGTTTACTTTATATACGGATTCTTCAGGGTTGGGTATTAGGTGTGTATTGATGCAAGGAGAACAGGTGATTGCTTACGCATCAAGACAGTTAAAGGAGCATGAGAAGAACTATCCTACGCATGACTTGGAGCTAGCAGCGGTTATTCATGCAATCAAGACTTGGAGACACTACTTGTACGGTGAGAAGTTTCAGATCAAGTCAGATCACAAGAGCTTAACTTATCTTTTCACTCAGAAGGATCTAAATATGAGGCAGAGGAGATGGATGGAATTTTTGAAAGATTATGATTGTGACATCCAGTACCATCCGGGTAAAGCAAATGTTGTGGCTGACGCCTTAAGCAAGAAGTGGGCATCGAAACCTGAGGTTGGACCAAGTACAAATGCTGCATTATGTGCCGCAACTTCAAGTTCAATCGAAGATGATGAGGAGTATATTATAGATACTGCGGAAGATCCAGTTGAGCAAGGCTTAATTCATAAGTTCACCATGATGTTCGCAGCTTTGAAGATCTCACCGGATCTAGTTGATGAAGTCAAGGTAGCAATCCTACAGGATCCTCATCTCAAGACAGTACAAGAAGATTTAGAGAAGGGTACGAGCAATCCTGACTTTACCTTGAATTCAGACAAGGTACTCAGGTATCGTGGACGGTTATGTATACCTGAGAGTGAAGACTGCAATATCAGAGATCAAGTTATGACTGAAGCTCATTACACTCCATATTCGGTACATCCAGGAAGTACCAAAATGTACCATGATTTAAGAAGACTATATTGGTGGAGGGGTATGAAAGCTGATATAGCTCGTTTCGTGTTCCAGTGTCTGAATTGTCAACAAGTTAAAGCAGAAAGGCAGAGACCCGCAGGTTTACTACAGCCATTACCGGAACCTGCATGGAAGTGGGATTGTATTACTATGGATTTCGTCACTGGCCTACCTTTGACACCAAGGTCAGTGGATGCAGTTTGGGTTATAGTTGACCGACTCACCAAGACAGCTCGATTTATTGCGGTTAGACCTCAGTATACCATGGAGAAACTGGCCAAGTTATATGTTGATAATATAGTCAGACTTCATGGTGTTCCAGAGAGTATAGTATCTGACAGAGATCCCCGTTTTACATCAAAGTTCTGGGAAGTATTACAGAAAGCTATGGGAACCAAGTTGAAGTTCAGCACAGCTTTTCACCCTCAGACGGATGGAAAGTCAGAGCGAACTATTCAAATTTTGGAAGATATGCTCCGAGCTTGTGCAATAGATTTCAAGGGAGCTTGGGATGAGAAGCTATCACTTATCGAGTTTACTTATAACAATAGTTATCAGGCTACAATTCAGATGGCCCCATATGAAGCACTCTATGGGAAGAAGTGTCGTACACCCCTGTTATGAAACGAGGTGGGAGAAAGAAGAATTGTAGGACCGAAGTTTGTTGAAGAAACTTGCCGAGTGATTGATCAAATCAAGGAGAGAGTAAATACAGCTCAAGTTCGACAGCAGCACTATGCGGATAATCGACGTCGAGATCTGGAGTTTGCAGTGGGTGATAAGGTATTCTTGAAGGTATCACCGGTGCGAGGCCTGAAACGATTTGGTAAGAAGGGGAAGCTTTGCCCCATGTATGTGGGACCGTTTGAGATATTGACCCGACGTGGTAATGTAGCATATCAATTGGCTCTACCACCATCTATGTCCAGTGTTCATAATGTGTTCCATGTATCATTACTGAAGAAGTATGTCAGAGATCCATCGCACATCTTGACCGCTGATCCCCCAGACTTGACTGAAGACTTAACATTCGAAGTGGTGCCTGTGATGCTCTCAAGTCGAAAAGTTCAGCAACTTCGAACCAAAGATATCCATTATGTGAAGGTGCATTGGAGAAGCCAAAATGTGGAGGAAATTACTTGGGAAGTGGAGAGCGCAATGAGGAAGGAGTACCCTAACCTTTTCAACGATCAAGGTATGTTCAAATTTCGGGACCGAAATTTCTTTTAAGGGTCGGGGAGTTGTGAAACCTACATGCAAATTTCGGGACGAAATTTCTTTTAAGGGTGGGGGAGTTGTAAGACCCGCACTCCGTAAACCCGGTCTAAACCTTGGTTTTGATGTCGTGACAGGTCTTTCGATCATCACCGGGTCAGCCGGGACGAGCGGATGACAACAGGTATGAAATCGGACCAAAGACGATCGAATCAACATAATTTTATGTTGATCGGTCGATGGTACCGGTCTTGGTACCGGTCGACCGGTCAGGTCTGCGCAGCTAAGTGTAGAAATCTGGAAATTGACTTCTGAGGGTCCCACTTACCTGATTTCGAATCCTAAGACTTTCCTAATCCTAGTAGGGTTACTAAACTCTATTTCTAGCCTATAAATACACCCTTAAGCCTCCTCAAATCCTTTCCATTGTCTCTAGCAAACCCTAGAGAAGAGAAAGAGGTTGGAAAGGAGAAGGAGCTAGGAAGAAGAAGAAGGTGCCGCCATTACCGTTCGACGAAGCTCACTCTACGCCAGTCAACGGTAAGTGTTTTAACCATTCTTCTTACCCTATGACTCTAGAATAGTTGTGTGGGTGGATCAATACCATGCAAAGTAGGTATTGATCTAAAACCCTATTTGGCCAATAAACCCTAAGTTGCCGTCAAACCCTAGATTCGAGTTCCGAGATGATATTCATCGAAACGAGACTTGAATGAGTTGGGGATAATTCTAACTCAATGTTTAGACTTAGAATGGATAGGATAAACCTTGGAAATCCATGGAGAATGATCGAAGGCAGTCGAAAAACCAAGTGTATGGTCTTCCGGAGACATACCGGTCGACCATACCGGTTGACAGTCTGCTCACAGTGCTGCGACCGATATGTTGCGACCGGTCAGGTCTGAAAGGCTGGTTTTGGACTTTTGTTGGTTTTCGACCAACATGAAACCCTACGAAAAATATTCTAATGAAACCCTAATAATGTTGTGGGACTTTGTGACATATCGTTTGGATCTTGCGACGTGGAGCAAGTTATCGAACGAGCGTCAGGTAAGGGAATCTGACCTAAACCTAATAATTAATGGACAGTAAGTCGATGTTAATAACCTGACTATATATGATGTGATGTTTGTGCATATTCACATGCCATCCTTTACTTTCAGTTATTATTATTGTTCATGCATTGATAGGATGTGATTGTTAAGCATGTGATTGTTTTCGTTAGTGTGTAGAGTGGGGCATGGGCCTCAGATCGCTCCTCACACTAGCACCTTTTGTAGTATTCTGTCTTAACATGCTTGGTACGGGTGGGGCATCAGGGGAAGGTCGTGGTACGATGGTCTCCGATGTTGATGATGGCCTGGCCATGGTTATGTGGCATTGTGGTCTCCGAGGTCGACGCTGGCTTGTCCACGATGCTTTAGCTCTATCTCTATGTCGTAGGGAGTTATGTTGGGATAGGGTCTACCTGCGTATTGTTTCTATCCTAGTGGGTTAGTTGCGGATAGGGCATCAGGGGAGGTGTGGGAATGCCTTAGCTCTATCTCTATGCTGTAGACGGCTGTGCTGGGATAGAGCGTACATTGATGACATATAGGATTGGTTAGTTGCGAGCCCAGTTTGTGAGCCCTGGCCAGTAGGGGCTTAGGTATTGGTATGGGTAGAGTATCAGGGGAGGTACGGGGGTATCTTAGCTCTATCTCTATTCCATGATGGGTGCATGTGGGCCAATGGGGGTGTGATCCATGAGGTGTCACACACTCGTGTATAGAGGTGCGGGGGCCACCAAACCTTTCTATAGCACATTGCAAACTTAAAACCATACCACAGCATAAAATGATTGTTACTCATGCATAATATTGTGAAATTGTCTGATTGTCTTACTGAGCTAAGTTGTGAGCTCACCCTTTGTATATACATTGTTGTTTTTAGATGCTGATGCAGGTTACACGGTGGATGACTACATGAACGCTCCGGCGTATGGAGGTGTAGCTGCTCTGGATGTGTAAGCAGGAGAGGACGAGCATGACGCTTCATGCGAGTGCCTTTTCTGCGTGTACCTCTGATCAGATTTTGTTTATTCGTTTCAGTTATTTTCGTTTGATATTAAAGGGATGTAAAAGATATTTATTTTATGTTTGGATTTGAATAATTGGATACTTATTTAATTATCAATAGATACTCAGTTCATTCTATTTTGAAGACTTTCGATGTACTATTATATTCTGATTGTGGTTATGTGTGATGGTTTGTATGAGTGGACACGGCCTATTCGAGATCCTGGTGTGAACCGTTGGTTCAATGACGGTTCACTCACACCATTCTGGTTGGATCAGAATTGGGGTGTGACAGGTACGTCTTGAGGTCTTTAAAGGCTTTCTGATATTCATCTGTCCACTCAAAGTTCTCTGCTCTTTTGAGGGTCTTGAAGAAAGAAAGGCACTGCTCAGCCGACTTGGACATGAACCTTCAGAGTGCGGCTATTCGACCGTTCAATTTTTGCACCTGCTTTGGCTTGGTCGGCGCAGTCATGTTTTTTTATTTTCTAAGCTCTCAGTGTCTCATCTGCAGATGCATATTTTTCGCACCTGGTCAATAGATCGTCGAGACCTACTGGGGTTTTTCTTGGCCAGGGACTAGCATATCTTCTCATCAATGACCCCTGCATGTAGACTCGACATGTGAATGGTCGACTGAACGTCTTTTATTTCCAAGACTTCAGTGTTGAAGTGTATGATGAATGCCCGCAATGACTCGTCCTTCTGTTTTTTCACTGTAAACAGGAGATAAGGCATCTTCTTGCCTACTCGGCTGGCCTGGAAGTGCGCCAAAAATTTACTTATGAGCTACTTGAACGAAGTTATGCTCCTCGGTGGTAAGTCGTTGAACCAGGTGCATATTGAACCCATTAGCATGAATGGGAAGGAACTACATATCAGGTTATCATTCATGCCATGAAAGAGCATCGTGGAGACGAAGGTGTCCAGATGTTGTTCGGGATCAATTGTCCCATTGTAGGACTTGAGAGGAGGCATTGTGAAGTTCTGAGGCGGCGAGACCCTCATGATCTCCTTGGACAGTGCTGTAATTGTAGTGTATGCAGACCACTATTGTGTGGCTCGGTTTTGTTCAATCTATTGTAGTCGAGTGGTCAACTCGTTCAACTACCTTTCAATTTCAGTTGGTTGGGCTGCAGGTAGAGGGACCGTTATAGTCGTTAGGTGTACATATTGACTCTCACCCTTTCCTGGCAGATGGCCTCGAGGAAGGACCTCGTGTCACGCTTAGGGTTGAGGCGAGAGCTAAGTCTCTCGTGTACTGAGGCTCGGCCGTTTGGTGGTTGGCAATGAGTGGAGGATGCTGCAACACTCTGGGCCAGTGCTTTGAGTACTCGAGTGCGAGAATGGGACCCAGCTGGTGTGGCACTAACCAGATCTTGGAGCAATTTTGACCTTTCGAACCTGTCGGGTGTCAGATGAAAAGAGGTCCTGTTGGCAGCTGCTGGTGGTGCGCTTAGTGGAGGAGCTGGAGGAGGATTTCCTGCCTCTCCATCTCCTACATTGGTTGGTCGGACTCTGCATAATACCTAAGCCAGCTGGGCGATCTGCTGCCTCAGATCGTCAAACTGCTCACGAGTCACGTACTGCTGAGCGGGTGGTACAGGTGTTGGTGGAGCCACAGGAGGGGTGTGCACTGGCTGATGATTAGGAGCCACTCCTATAGTGCTAGCGCTACTGTCCTCGTGCACCTCCATCGAGGGTGCTGCTGATTGAGTACGTGTTCTTCGGTGAGCCATGGAATGTACTGAATTCTCTTGTACATTGTTTGTCAAACTCGATCTAAGGCCCCATGGTGGGAGCCAAACTGTTACGATTGAAAAACGTCCCGTCGATCTGTGACTCGGATAACCTGCAATCACAAAGATTAGACAATGGAGTTGGGCGACTAAACCCCAAGTACAATCCGATGCCCAAGTCAGATTTCCAATATAAACAGTTAAGAAACAATAAGAAGTTATCTCCAGTTTAAGAGAGGGGGATTGTAGACAGAGCTTGAGTGTAAAAGAGATGGGATGAATAGTGAATGAATCCTTTACCTTAGGAGGTCATCTCCTATTTATAGGGACAGACAGGAAGCATGGAGGTACCAGGACTCTTGAGGGGTGTATGCCAATTGGACTACCAGGGTCGCACAAAGGGACGCCCAAATGGTAAACTTCGAGTAGGAGTTGCAGACCTCGACGATGGATGCTGAGTCTATCAGGATAGGGTGACAGATGTCACAGTGTGACTGGTCGTCCTGCCGTGCAAGTCGACAACATGAATTAGTAGAAGAAGGACTCTTGTGACGTGGTTAAGTCGTCTAGGGATGCACGCCCTAGAAGTGATGTATACTAGTAGGACTAGACCATCGAGAGACTAGGGCCGAGTGTGACTGTAAATCACCAAGTCGGCTTATTCTGCTTTGGACGCCACGTGTAATATTTTTATTGGGGGTTTTTTTTTCCCCTAACAGTTTCGATCCGATTTTTTAAACTGTGGCAATGAGATCTTTCGGGGAATCAATTTTCGACAATGATGGGAGCAGCGAGTTCTTCGTATGAGCCGAGTGCTTTTGAACAGTAAAAAAAAAAAGTAATATTGCCACGGGTAACATTTTTACTTAAGTTACAAAAGGATAAATATGATATTTTACAAACCCTAGGGTATGGTTGTCATTAAAAACATAAGTGACGATATATGTCATTACTTAATAAGACTTATAGAGTATGGTTGATGCTTATTTTCTAAATTAGAGTAGTTGGTGGACATTATGCCGTAACGATTAAGATGATGGGTGATTGAATTATAACTGTAGCACAGCCTAGGTGGGGGTGAAATTTTCCCTTTTAAGATTCGAACACAGCCATTTCTTTGGACTCCAGATTTTGAAAAAGTCGTTGGCGTTGCTGACTACGAAAAGCGTTTCGTGTGTTATCGTTGTATCAAACAGTTATCATCTCTGGGGCCGGTTTGACTTTCTCTCAACATGCCAGATTCAATTTACCTTTTAGTCAATAGTATAATCAAACGAGGAAAGGAGGGATTAGCGAATTACGATTCACGTTTATTTTATCCAGAGATGGACGAAACGAGTAAACGACGACTTCGCCATAAAGATTGCGAACCTAAGGTTCAACTCCTAGAATTTGGTTTTCCTACCGACGTTCCTTTCCTCTCTCCCGATTGTCTTCTCTCTGTGACATTGAATCCTTGCCGACATCGTTTGAGGCGTTTCAAATTGCGCTTCCGGATCTAATTGCTACTATGGTAACTATTTTCTTCTTCTTCTTCGCTTCTGGTTTCGACGATTCTGCTTTAATTCACAAGTCTTTGTTTTTTTTTGTGCACTTGTGTGTGGGCATTTCTGCTTTATCGTCTGTTGGGATTGTTTGTTTTTGTCCTTAGTTTTGGAGGGACTGATGAGTTAATAGTCTTAATCGTAGGTTTGGCGTCAAACAAGATAGTTACCGTTGGGGTTTTCAGAAACCAAATTAGATTGCGATGACCCTGTCCTGCTTCGGTGTGTTGAACTTCAAATTGAAATCATCACGTAAAGAGAAGAATGTACATTCTTCAGTACAGACAGAAGGTAAGAAACCGAATTAGCCTTTTGTTGTTTAACTGTATTGTGTTAGGTCGAGCTAATTGCCAGATGCTCCTTTAACGTATTCATAGAAAACACCCTGGACTGGTGCATGTATTGAACAAAGCTCATATCCATAGTTGTCAGGCTGCCTGCTAGCAGGCGGCCTTGTGCCGCCTTGGAAAATTGGGAGCCTTGATCGCCTAGCCGTTCCGTCTAGCCTCCAACGTCTTGGTTTGCCTTGACTCCTTGACAACTATGCTTTTATCTGATTCATATAGAAAGTACTCCAATACAAATTACATGTTTGTGATGAACTATGTTTCTAGAAGAGTCTTCCACTGAATCAATAGGATCATACAGGAGATTTGGTTATCCCCTTTTTATGTAGTTCATGCAATAGGCTCTTTGTAACGTTTTTGAATGTTCAACAATAACTTAACATAGTGAGTGTTCGTTTGGAGCAAAACGTTCCTTATCATTTCAATTGGTTTCTACTTGACCTATTCCTAGGTGGTGCCCTTTTCTTGGTTTCTCAAATGTACTTGTGTGACTGCACGCTGTAAGGAGGGCTTTGCCCCTCTCTCTCTCTCTTTGGGGGGGGGTTAGGGTTTGTGTGGGTCATATCTAGTATTCAGAGTTTGTCTCGATTTGGTATTGCTCTCGCGGCCCGCACAGAAATAGTGCTTTACCCCTAGATGTCTAGTCAACTACTGTGTCTCAACACATTTCGGGGAGAAGCAGTAGTTTCCGGAGTTGCAGCTATCCATTGTTAGTTTGTACAGGTAAAATGCTCAATACCCAAGTAGGCTTACAAAGTTGATCATGATCAAGTGCTTTTTGGGTAGTCTCATGCCTTGCAGAAAAAACTAGGATTTATCTACTGTTAAATGATATGACAAAATTAATTAAATTATAGTAGATATTTTTACTTTATATTTTAAATTACCAACAAAACTTTCTAAGGCTTAGAAAGTTTTGTTAGAGATTTAGGGGTAGCACCAATAGTGTTTTTTTCAGTGTTGGTTCCAAAAGCTACATCCCTGTGCCTTTCATGCTTAGAATTTGTGACATGTCATTGTCTAATCATGCCTGGTTTTCTATCTTAGCCAACATTGCCACATGTCAAAATAATGCTTTCCAAATTGTTTACTATAAATCATTTATGTGTGGAGAACAATTGATCATAGAAAAAACAAGGTGAAAAACCGTATCCATTGCATGTCATACAGTTGATTTGGGTCATTGAATTTGATATATGGGCTATCAAGGGAATTATACATCTATATGATGGTTAGAGTTATCAACAGGCACTACCACGTGAAGAAGTAACTGGTGGTTCCGGAAACTCAAAAACACTGTTGGTGTGGGAATATGTCTCCTATACATATTTCTTCATTTCTCTTGCTAACATCTAGGAAATTTTATCTGAAGATTTATGTCCTTATCAATGATTAAAAGTATTGGTTGCTAAGTATTTTTTTTTTCCATAATTATATTTTATGTATCTTAATTTTAAACTTGTATAGCATCCTTAGCTGTAGAGTGTGTGGGAAGATGGTATTGAACCCTAGCTACCAGGAACAGATATTAGTTGCAGACCTGACAGAACAGTGTAGTTGAAGTCCAGAACTTAGATCCTCATCCAAATTTGTTTTGAGCCCTCAATTGGCACAGGTTGTGTTGTTTGTCTGCTCTCCCATTCCGGATGAGCTTCAAAGCTTAGAAGCCCATATTGAATAGCTTACAGCAACTCTAAGTCTAACAATGTGACTTGCCACTTTGGAAGATTAGATTCATCTTTTTGTTTTGTTTGAATATATCTCCTAGTTGATATAGGATTTTTCAATGTGTCGAGATTTCTCAAGGCCCAATTAGCCTCTTTGAGTAGTTGTATTTAGAGCAGGAATTGGCGCAACGGTTAGGTTGCTCCATTGCAACGTAGTGGTCATGAGTTTGAATATGGAAATAGCCTCTCCACTAAACGGGGTAAGGCCAATAAGAGGGGGTAAGGCTGCTTACATTTTCCCCTTCCCAGACCCCGGAGTGGCGGGAGCCTCGTGTACTGGGTACGTCTTAGAGCAAGAATTGAAGAATTTCAGGTCTATGGCATCATCCATTTGTTAGTTATCCATATTTTTGTGGTTTTCATCTTCTTAGGTAGGTTCTTAAAAAATTTGTGTCGTAAATATCATTATTAGTTAGAGTCACCGCCCATTAGTAGAGTTGGGGGTATGATTGTAATTGTTTATTTTTATTCTCTTTTATTTGTTTCCCTTATTATAATAAGGGTAGGACTGTAATCTCTTTAAGTCTTACATTATAAATAAGAGGTTGAATGGAGAGATCATTAATTCTCTACCATTCTTTTCTTTCAACATGGAATTAGAGCTAACCTAGCTCTCTTCTTTCTCTTCTCTTCTCTTTTCTTTTTTCTTTTTCTCTTCCCCAAAAGAAACTGCCGCCAGCTTCTATTAATCTTCAGTACCTGCTGCCAGTTTCTGCAACACCTTGGAGACCACTTGCAAGCCACCCAACATCCCTGGAAACCTGCTGCCATACCTTCTAGCACCTTGGAAACCTCCCACAAGCCTCCCTACATCCCTGGAAACCTGCCGCCATTCATTCCAGCACCCAGGAAACCTACCGCCACCTTTTTTCTTACCACCTGAGTACCAGCCCTACCACCTGTCGTAACCACCTGTATTCTTCTCTTTTTTTTGGTTGTTATTTCTCCAACAACTCACAGCACCATTACCGCCATCAACAAAGAAGCCTCCATCCATCTTTTTTCTATAGCCATCAATACCCAGAGCTCACAAACACTGCCACCGACATCTTGTTTTTCCCTATTTTCTGGTTCTACTCTATTTTCTGGTCACCAACACTACTGTTTTACCCTGTGTTATGGTTGGAAATCGCCCATATAACACCCTGTTTTTCTGCTTTGTATCACCAGCATAGTACAATAACAACCAGAATTTCTTTTTTCTGAGTTTTATTACCAGTTTTTTTGAAGACAGTTAGAGTTCTTATGTTTGATGGCCATGTTCCAGCTCGTTTTTGGAGTGATGCTGTTCTTACTGCTGTCTCTCTTATCAATCAGCTTCCTTCACATATCCTTGACAACAAAGCTCCTTTAGATCTCCTTCTTGTCTCTACCTCCTTTGTGTTCCCACCGAAGGTTTTTGGTTGTGTTTGTTATGCTCGCAATCATCAATCTCTTGGCAAGCTTGATCCTAGAGGGCTCCGGTGTATTTTCATTGGCTACCCTGTAGCACAAAAAGGTTACAAGTACTACCATCCACCTACTCGGAAGACCTATATCACTAGAGATGTTATTTTCCATGAGTATTTGATGTACTACCCGTCCCATCTTCAGGGGGAGAAAGATAGTACTGACGTACCTATGTTTGAAGATGTGCCAGAGGAAGTTCCCATCAGAGTCTCAATTTTGGTTCCAGAGGGAGAACCAGTTTCGGTTCCAGATGGAGAACCAGTTTCGGTTCTAGGGGGAGAACCAATTTCAATTGAGGCAGATGCACCTCCTTAGCCTGTTCCTATCCCTACTAGTCCTAGACCTTTGCAAGTTTATAGCCGCAGCCATGCCAGAAGCAAGCAAGGAGGACCACTACCATTAAAGCAACTACACATGCCCCTTTGCCTTGGATCCAGAGACTGAGCTATCACTTGGTAAGGAAGTTCCTTCCTCTGATTCTGACCTTCCTATTGCCCTTCGTAAAGGTACTAGGTCTTGCACCACTCACCCAATTTCCAACTTTGTGTCATATACTTCTTTATCTCCTACATTCCGTGCATTTGTTTCTTTGCTTTCTTCCGTCTCTATTCCACAGAAATGGTAAGATGCAATTACAGATGAACGATGAAAAGCTACAATGATGGAGGAACTGAGAGCATTGAAGAAGAATGATACTTGGGATCTTGTTTCCCTTCCAGCAGGTAAGAGACCAGTAGGGTGCAAGTGGGTCTACACAGGCAAGCAAAAAAGTGATGGCACAGGTGATCGATATAAGACAAGGTTGGTGGTCCGTGGATTTACCCAGACATATAGGATTGATTATCAAGAAACCTTAGATGACCATAGTCAGGATTATTTTGACATATGCTGTGCATCACAACTGGTATTTACAACAGTTTGATGTGAAGAATGCCTTCCTTCACGGGGAGCTCAGAGAGGAAGTCTATATGGATTGCCCATCTAGTTTTATAGATGCAAGCACTGAAGGGAAGGTATGCAAGTTGAAACGCTCTCTTTATGGACTTAAATAGTCTCCTAGAGCATGGTTTGGATGGTTTCACAAAGCTATGATAGCATTTGGATATATTCAGAGTAATGCTGATCATACTTTGTTTATCAAGCATGCCTTAGGAAGCTTCACGGCACTTCTTGTATTTGTAGATGATATCGTTGTTACTGGAAACAATGATGATGAAATCAGAAAACTGAAGTTGTTTTTGGGAAAAGAGTTTGAAATCAAAGCTTAGGTATTTTCTTGGGATTGAGGTTGCTCGCTCTACAAAGGGCATCTTTCTCTCTCAAAGAAAGTATGTCCTTGATCTTTTCTCAGAGACAAGATTATTATGGTGCCCCTCATGTGATACTCCTTTGGACTCCAATGCGAAGCTTAGGGAGAAAGAGGGAACTCCGACAGATAAGGGAAGGTACCAGCGATTAGTTGGGAGGCTGATATACCTGTCACATACTAGATCTGATATTGCATTTGCAGTGAGTTTGGTGAGTCAATTCATGCATGATCCCTATTGCACTCATTTGGAAACAGTCTATAGGATTCTTCATTACCTAAAGGCTGCTCCAGGAAAATGGATTCTTCTCTCACCACATGATCATCTTTGGGTTGAGGCCTATACTGATGCTGATTGGGCTGGTAGTCCAGATAAAAAATCAATCTCAAGATATTGCACATTTGTGGGTGGAAATCTGGTCACTTGGTGCAGCAAGAAGCAAAATGTAGTGGCTAGTATCAGTGTAGAAGCAAAGTTCTGAGCAATGGTTCAGGGAATATGTGAATTCTTATGGTTGAAGGGTCTACTTAAGGACTTGAAAGTAAAAAATCCTTCAACCATGACCTTGTTTTGTGACAATAAGGCTGCCATCAGTATAGCTCATGATCCGGTTCAGCATAATAGGACCAAACATGTTGAGATTGACCTTCATTTCATCAAAGAGAAACTAGAAAGTGGTCAGATTCAGATTCTATTTATTCGATCAGGGGATCAACTGACAGACATTTTCACAAAAGGATTACCTTAGAAACATGGTTTAAAATCTCGCCGAGACCTCGGTAATCTAGCTAGTCTCGAGACGAAATTGAGGTTGATAACTCGTCTCGGTGAGATCTCGGTGTTTTCGACTAATTTCGTCAGTTTCTCGCGAGATCTCGAAGAGAAATTGCTTTTTGACCTTTTTTCAAAATGAATAAAATGGCCTATGCCCTGTTCTCGGTAGAGAACTCGACGATAACATGTAAATTGGTGTTTTCTCTACTTTTTTAAAGAAAACTTGATTTCTTCCTCATTTTTTCTTGGTTTGATCTTTGAATTTGCTTCTGGTGGTGCTTCGGATTGTCGGGATTGCAGTGGGAGCTTTGTATCAACCGTTGAAGGTAAGATTTTTGCTCAAAAATGAGATTTTTACATGAAGTTATGAGAGAAAAAAACAAAAGTTTGTAGAATGTATGATGATAGTAGGATGGATCATCTACGACACTCTACGTATTATTAGACATTGTGTGTGGATTGTGGAGTTGTGGACTATGGGCTCATGGGGACTATGGGATCATCCAATATTGAACATTTGAACTTTGACGTAATGATTTATGACGAAGTGTTATTTTGTTTTTCATTCTCCTAATGCATTATGTTATTGTCTCATTTGCCATATTTGATTGAGTATAATAGCCAATATTAGTCTAAGTTTACAACAGACTTCAGCGTTTACTGTCAAAACATGACTGTAAACCCAAACAACTACAAAGAGTCATTATTTTTACAATTTTAGGCTTTAAATGTGTTCATGTATGCAAAATTGAGGTTCCCCTGAAGTTTAAGGCTTAAAAAATGAGTTTTGGCCACCAAGACAGCCTTTTTACACTGTCTCGGTGTTTTCACACTGTCTCGGTTAGATCTCGCCGAGATCTCGCCGAGTTCTCGGTTTCGGAGGAGGCCGAGACTCCTCCGAGACACGAGATTTTAAACCTTGCTTAGAAATCGTTTCACACTATATTGTCCAAGTTGGGTATGCATGATATATATGCACCAACTTGAGGGGGAGTGTCGTAAATATCATTATTAGTTAGAGTCACCGCCCATTAGTAGAGTTGGGGGTATGATTGTAATTGTTTATTTTTATTCTTTTTTATTTGTTTCCCTTACTATAATAAGGGGGAAGGATTGTAATCTCTTTAAGTCTTACATTATAAATAAGAGGTTGAATGGAGAGATCATTAGTTCTCTACCATTCATTCTTTCAACAATTTGTTTACCAGTGAACCTTTTGTATTATTTTCTAAATTAAAAGGAAGACATGAAGAAAAACAAAATTTCTGATTTGAAAAGGGAATATTCATAAAAATGAAAACTACATAACTCTACTGACATGTTTGGATGTTGTTTTACATTTTTCTGCATGGGTAGATATGGCTACCAACAGTGTACAGGTGTTCTCCTATGATTCGTTGAGATCTGCAACCGGAAACTTTCATCAGTCAAACCGAATTGGTGCAGGTGGTTTTGGTGTTGTCTATAAGGTGAGATTTGTTACTTCTCTTGTTCCATAATTTTCTTATTACATAATCTTCTATGTCTTTACTATTTGATCCCATTAAAAATAAATGAGAACTCATGGATGTCTGGCCTCTCTAGAGGGGCAGGTGTTTGTGGGTGTGAGCTCTGGGATGTCAAACTGTTCATGCTCCTCAAGGCATCTGTTCTTAAACTTGCCGCCCAATGTTGTGCTTGTTGATTGCAGGGTGTTTTAAAGAATGGTACTCAGGTTGCAGTTAAATCTCTGTCTGCAGAATCTAAACAAGGAACTCATGAGTTCTTGACTGAACTTAACATGATATCAAATGTCAGGCATCCCAACCTTGTTCAACTCAATGGGTGTTGTATTGAGGGGAGTAATCGTATGCTGGTCTATGAGTATCTGGAGAACAATAGCCTTGCAATTGCTTTACTCGGTAATTGGTAGATACAATCGTTTCATCTACAAATGATACTCTGTTGGAAGCTACCATAATGCCTCTTTCAAAAATGACTTGTGTTGCTCTAGAACAATAACTTAAGTCTTGTCATTTTCTAATTGTAGCAAGCAACAAATTAGGATGATTTGTTAGGCCTATCATGCTGCCATGCCAACATGCATGACAATTACAGCCTTGTCTAAAGTGACTTGGGCAACTAATGTTCAAGCTGCTCAGTCACTGAGTTGACTCATCCAAGACATGTTTCTATATTTAGCAAGGGGATTCAAATGAATTTCCTGACTAAAATGCTATCTGGCATCTGCCATTTCAGGTCCAAATAATAAAAGGATTACTCTAGACTGGCCTAAAAGAGCTGCCATCTGCATGGGAACAGCTCATGCTCTTGCATTTCTTCATGAGGAGGCTAAGCCGCATATTGTCCACCGAGATATCAAGGCTAGCAATATACTTCTTGACAGAGACTTGTGTCCTAAAATTGGAGACTTTGGGTTGGCTAAACTTTTCCCGGACAATGTCACTCATCTTAGTACAAAAGTTGCTGGAACAATGTAAGCATTCTTTGTTTAAACTATATTGTTTCTTCTCTTTGAACTATCTAAGCTCTCTTTATGAACTATCTGAGGTAACTATATGAACTATCTGAGCTATTTACCAGTAACTGGTAATTTGTATTAAGATCTGGTTTAAATAGGGTTCCCATGGTTCCGAGCTCTGTTCCCTCTCCATTGTATGATTCTCTGCTAAACTGACTACTAATTATTCATATAAACCATGTCAAACACGACGACTACATCAATTGTTCCCGAGGGCTCTAGCGATCAGAGCTTCTTTGGCTTTCCTATGTTCCCTGGTTGTTCCGTTAAATTGGATGGGAATAATTATTTGATGTGGTCTTGTTCCTGATTTCTTTCTATAGCATCCCGTGGTTTTTTAGGGTACCTTACTGGCGATGCTAAGAAGCCTACTACTGATGACGCTGATAAGAGCAAATGAAGCTCTGACAACTACCTGGTGATGTCGTATCTAGTTCTATGGATCCGAATGATCTAGATGATCATTTGTTACCGTGGGCAGCCTAACAGGGAGTACTTCAACTGTTCAACATGCAAGGGTTAAAGAACTATCATTCAGTGGGTGCTGTTATGCACAAAGAAAATTCAATCCACATTCTCTACCATGCAATCAGCATTCTAATGTAGTGGAATCAAAAGTCAGATGAGATCCCATAAAGAAGACTGAACATGTGGTTTCAATCATCATACTAGTTTGAAGTTTATAAATGTAAGATGGAGTGATCTGATCTGTGATCTGCTTGAACCCATACCATTCTTATCTGGATTTGGATCTTAAGCTAAATCCATTTTTTTCTAATCCAGATCAGATCTTAAGCAGTTATAGTCATAGTTGTCAAGGCGTCGCCTAGGTGCCCAGGCTGCCTTGGGTCGCCTTGGAAAATTAGGCACCTTGGTCGCCTAGGCGGTCGCCTTAGTCGCCTAGGCGGGCTCCTTGGTCGCCTAGGCGCCCAGTCAGGCCTCCATCGTCTTAGTTCGCCTTGACGCCTTGACAACTATGGTTATAATTGTAATTGGATCTGGACCCAGATAGGTCCTGGGGTGGTTCCGGGTTTGTGCATGTGGGGTATATGAATGAACTGAGATAATGGTTTCCTGGTCAGCCTTAACTAGGGAATCTTGTTCCTTGAAAAATGCTTGGAGACAAGAAGATGGGTCAAATATGGAGAAAAATTCTAGTACATGGCAAGTATATGATTGAATGTGGATATGAAATTTGAGACATGATCAACTAGATATAATGGTGTTTCTAGGTCACTTTAGGAATAGGAATCAGAAATACCCTAAAAACCAAAATCGCAGGGAACAGGAACACTAATCCAGATTGAAGAGAAATCAAAGAACACATAAATTGCTTATCAAAAAAAATAAAAAAAAAATAAAAAAAAAATAAAAAAAGAACACATAAAATTAGGTCTGATTTAGCCAATACTCAGGTAGAGTGGTCTGATGGTTTTCTTGCTGTGCTAGTTTCGCCCGCCGGCTTTGTGGAAAGAACAGTTTGCGGAATATGAAAGAGATCTCATGTTCAGATTCTCTATGCGGAAGTAATCCTATGGTAGGAAAGTTGGAAAACTGCAGATTCGTTGGACAGAATTAAAACTTCCGTAAAACTTAAGATCAAAATTAAGAGTTCAATTATAAGCTGATAATGGATAAACAGAACAGAAATCAGAAGTAGACACTTGATTCCAAGAATCAGAATCTTATAGCATAGCAAGGATAGGACTTCTAAATTTGATTGTGAGTTCAGGCCTAAAGATAGATAAAATAATATATCAGATCCAGCAATATCAGTACAACAAGAAAATGAAACTAGGTAAATCAGTACAGAAAACTGAGATCTAGAAGGAGTGTAATAACAGTAGGATTTTAGTTTCGATTGAAAAACAGAATCTGAACTAGTACCTTGAACCAGTATACAGAATTGAAAATTAAAGAAGAAAAAGGCAGTAACACAGCAATCACATTAGTATTTAATGATAGCAACATGATTTAAGAATGTAGAAAGAACTGAAACTCATGGAATGATGTAGAGAAGGCAAGAATGACCTCCATATGGTCTTTATTGATCTAGAAAAAGCTTATGACAGAGTTCCTAAAGAGTTAATCTGGCATGTACTAGAGAAGAGAAGTGTTTCAAGCAAATTTGTGGACATAGTTAACGATATGTATTATAATGTGGTGACTAGTGTGAAAACTGTAGGGGGTCAAGGTAGTGAATTCCCAATCACAATGGGGTTACATCAAGGATCAGCTTGAAGCCTTTATCTATTTGCCCTGATTATGGTGGATTTAATTAGAGACATTCAAGATGAAGTTCCTTGGTGCATGCTTTTTGCCGATGATATTGTTTTAGTAAATGAGACAAAAGCAAGGATTAACGCCTAGTTGGAGCTATGAAGATCAACATTGAATAAAAGGGTTTTATGATAAGTAGAACGAAGATGGAGTATATGGTATGTAACTTAAATCACACAAGGACGGATAATGAGGTGGTGAAAATTCTTGAGAGGGAGATACAACAAAGTGATCATTTTAAGTATCTAGGCTCAATAATAGATAAAGAAAGAAATATAGAAGATGATGTTTCATAGATGATTATAATCATGGTTTTAAGTTTTGATTACGATATGCCCCGTATCCACCAATAGGTATCCTTATCGATAGTGGTCGATACGATACTCTTCGATACGTATTTCTTTTATTTAAACAAAAATTGTATCCACATGTATCGATTGTATTGAACCGATACAGCTCGATACACTTCGATACAGTTGATACACTCGATACGTATCAATATACTTAAGTTTCCATTTTCACAAAAAATAAGATATACTTACCGATACGGCGCGATACACCTCGATATACCTTGATACAAATTGATACGGTTCTATATGGTTGATACACGTATAAAGCTTGATACAACTGATTTTTTTTTTCACTTTTTTGGTCTTCCTCCTTGCTGAAAACCTACCGTTCATGTGAACCGAAGGTTGTAGCTCATCGAATATCATAAACTATGTCTTTAATCCTTTGAAATACTTCAACATTGCTTATTATAGTGTTTTTATGCTTAAAAATTGTGTTTTGCATGTTCTCTAATCATTCCAGTGTGTATCTTGCCCTGTATCCTATCATATATCCATCATATCCTATACGTCTCTTAAAATTGCATGACCGATACGTTATCGATACACGATACTTTAATCCTTGATTATAATAGGATGGTTGAAGTGGAGAGGTGCGTCTGGAGTGCTGTGTAATCGACTTATTCTTTTAAAACTTAAAGGAAAATTTTATAGGACAGTTATTCGGCCGGCTATGATGTATGGAGCGGAATGTTGGGAAGTTAAGAAGCATAATATAGATAAACTTAGTGTAGCTAAGATGAGAATGTTGAGATGAATGTGTGATAAAACTATGAAGGATAAGGTAAGGAGTGATTGTATCGGATTCAGAGTTGATCTGGGTGTAGTGTCGATACATGATAAACTATGAGAAAGCAGTTTGAGATGGTATGACCATGTTCAACGGAGGCCGTTAGATGCTCGTGTACGGAGAATTGATTTGATTCAGATTGAAGGATCTAAAAGAGCTGGGGGCAGACCTAAGATGACTCGAAGGGAAGTGGTGAAGAAAGACATGCATAATTTAGGTCTGTTTCAAGTATGACATCGAACAGAGCTGATTGGAGGACAAGAATCCATGTAGCCGACCCCATTTAGTTGGGATAAGGCTTTGTTGTTGTTGTAGAAAGAACTAAAAATGCTCAGGATATGAAGTTCAGAAACTGACCTGATTTTGATTGCAGTAATTAGAGAATAGGAGAAAGAATCATCAGGAGTCCACCTGATCTGCCTTTGTTAACTTCTGTGGATTTGAAGGCTGGCCTGAGATCCACAGAGCCAATTGAGCAGAAAACTTCATCTTCATTCATAAATTTGTGTGCAGGGCATCCTCTAGAGAGATTTGCTGTGTAGAGAGTCTCTGTGGTGCTTTTCCTAAAACCCTAGAATGGTTACGCTCTGTAGAATGAGTAGACAATCCCTCCTTAGTTCTGTGGACATCAGGATTTTCCGGCATGGGGGAATTGGAAGACTCTCCCTTATGCTGTTTTAGAACAGTGACTTTATCAAACAACTGTTTGACTAGTTCAGTCAAATGATTCACAAAATTTTGAAGGCTGGCCATTTCAGGGTTCCTTAAATCTCTGCTGGCGGTGACTCTGATACCAAATAATTGGTGTTCCTAGGTCACCTAAGATTAGGATTCAAACATCTCTTAGAAAACCAGACTCATAGGTAAGGGATAAATATTCAAGAGAAAGAAAGTAACAAGATCAAAGGCAGTTTGGATCTGGACCAAAATATGGTTGAAGGGTCTGATCTTAAGGTAGAACACCCCTGCAAAGTCAGAATTCTGTAAGTCAGATTCAGAGCAATGGATCATACTTATTGGGGGTAGGATTCTTGAAATCTAGGTAAATGGAGAAATCAATATGCAGGAAATTCGGGGATTGAAAGATACCATTAAAAATGAACTGATATTAAGGATTAAGTATTAAATAGCAGCCAGATCATTAATAGATTGAACAACAAGGTTGTCATGGCAACATGGCGACCTAAGGCGTTGAAGGGTCGCCGGACGCCCAAGGTGACCGAGGCACCCGCCTAGGCGACCGAGGCGGCCCACTTTCCAACGCGTCACCAAGGCGCTTAGATGCCTTGACAACCTTGCAAATGAACAGTCCAAGAAAAACCAGAGTTGAAGAGTTTGAATAATAGCAGGAAACTGAAATTCGATTGGGGTTTAGATAACAGAAATTGAAGTTTAAGAACAGCAACACAATCGATGGCAATTTCAGGGGATTATATGATAAACAGTTCAACAACCCCATCTTAAATTAGGAATAAACAGAAACTGAAATTTACCATCAGAAAATCAAATAGTAAGATAGAGAAAGTTAAGAAATCTGACTTGTTATGCGATTGTGTAGAAAGGAAGAAAGATGAGTGGAGCAATCAGGAATCTACCTGATTACCAATTTAACAATAAAACTAACTTCATTAATAAAGCTACAAAAGGTGGTTGCTCTTTCAACTACAGAGACAAAATATGTTGCTATCACTGAGGCTAGTAAAGAGATGATTTGGTTTTAGATATTTATGGCAGAGTTGGGTAGAGTGCAAGAGAATAGCGTCCTTTGGGGTGATACTCAGAGTGCTATTCACCTAGCAAAGAGCTCAGTTTTTCATTTGAGAACTAAGCACATTCAGTTGAGAAATCACTTCATTCGATCAGTTTTGGAAGATGGGCAATTGAAGCTTGACCAGGTTGATAGCAGCAAGAATCATGCAGTTATGTTAACAATGGTGGATGACAGGGAAATTCGGGCTTTTGTTCAACTTTGATTGATCTTCGTGGATGATTAAAAGTTGCAGAGCAGTTAGTCATAAAGATTGAAGTTTTTCTGTGAAATGTTGATATCTACATTCAAATGGGCGATTGTAATGCGCTTGACATTATCTTAAGCCAGGAAATACTGTTAATAATAGTGTCCTGCTCGCTGTTGAGTGGGCCAAGAGGTTGCAGGGAGTGGGAGCCACCTGCCCAAGAGTGGGGGGTTAAGGGCTGTGCCCCCAGCCCAAATTTTCTGAGGTGGTTTTACTTTTTTTTGGGGGGGGGGGGGAATCTCGTATTTCAATCTTGAACTTTTGAGGTTTAGGGTTTCCCTATATATAGGGTGTGTAATCTCATAAAGAGAGGGACTGAGCATTGTAACTTCTTCATTGGAATAGTAAAATCGGAGACTAATAATGGCTCTGTCGTTGACATAACTCTTCATATCATGTGGGTGAACCACGTAATGCTGTGTTATGTTGTTCTCTTTCGTTTTTCCCTTTTTATTGTTCTTCTGTTGCATTGTTAATTCCTAATAGTGATAGAATTTTTTTCCCTCTTCTCCAAAATTTTCTCTTTTTATTTATTTTATAACAATTAAAGAAAAATAAAATGACATGGTTTGGGCATCCCACTTAAGCCTCGGCCAGCATCTCATTGATCAACCCCAGCTTCGAACAATGAACAACGTCTTACTTCAGCTTTGCTTCTCACAGAAGATTAGGATAATTTAAGTCAATTTTCCAATTCTTAATCGAAATGCTTATAGGCAGCTTTTTATATAGAGAGGTTGAGATGTTTCTACTTTCTAGACTCCATTAGGACTTCCTCTTAGACTTTATGACCTGAATATTTCAAAGGATCTACATTGGGGCTGTTTTCAAGACATTTAATGGCCTTTACATTCTTAAGGCCTTTATCAACTCACAATAAAACTACTTCATTAATAACTCCATTAACCTATTGATATCCTCAAGACTTCAAATTAACAAGTTAAATTTGCATGGGTCACTTATCACCATAGTTGTCAAGGAGCCAAGGCGAACCAAGGCATTGGAGGCCTAACGGGGCTCCTAGGGGATCAAGGCGCCCGCCTAGGCGACCAAGGCGCCTTATTTTCCGAGGCGTCACAACCCCTTCGGGGCACCTAGGCGGCGCCTTGACAACTCTTCTTATCACTTACATATGAGCTTTCAAAATAGGCTCACTACAATAAGAAACTTAAAAAGTCCCAGCCAATAATCCATATAACCCATTAGGCTACTTATTTAACCCATTATGCTAGGATTTGGGCTTGTTCCAATCTTAGTACTTGTGTTGGAATTTATCTACTTTAGCTGCTTGGCTTGAAAATATTTGACTCCAACAAATTTAAAAGTACGTATAATGCTCATAATGGTTTGGATTAATGCACTTGAAATCATCTTCATACCTATAATACCAAATAATGCAGAATCGATCTCGAACAAGGGAAAAACCAATAGGAGATCAATTGCAACATGATTGACAAAGATAGGATATAAATCAGAATTAATAATAGAAATTTTTTCTATTTTCCAACACTTTTTTGTTCTTTTTATTTCTTCTTCTTCCTCTTTTATTTTATTTTTTTTACAATGAAAGCAAAGTAAAAGGATATGAAGCCTCGACGAACCTCTCATCGATCAACCCCAACTTCCACCAGGATCAGCGTCTTACCACAGCTTTGCTCTCACTGAAGATTAGGATAAACCAAGTGCATTTCCAAATGCTTATAGGCATCTCTTTGTACAGAGAGTTTGAGATGGTTTTAGATCCCATTAAGACTTCTTCCTAGACTTAATGGCCTAAATATTTCTAAGGACTTGCATTGGGTATGTCTTTAAGACAGTTAATGATGTATATATTTTCAAGGCCTTTGTCCGCTCACAATAAAACTAGCTTCATTAATAAATCCACTAACAATAAAACTAACTCCACTAACTTATTGATAACCCCAAGACTTCGTTGGGCTTGTTCCGGTGTGAATACTTGAGCTTGAACTTATTTACATCAGTGTCTAAACTTTCCTTTTTTAAAATTTATTAAATATGTAAAGGCTATTAGCCTTCCACGATTTGATGAAATGAGCAAGGCATTGCTACTATTTTTGGTTTGTGGATCTCAGACTAGACTGAGTGGAATCTGGGTGTTGACTCTTGTCGATTCAAGAGTGTATTTTGTAGCTTTGAAATCCAGCTGTCTGCTGTTCCACCTACAGTAAAAACATATCGAGTGGTGCTTCTCCCACTATCTCTATCACCTGAATGATCAGAATCAACATAGCCTTGCACATCAATGTTAGTACCCCCAAAGCATAAACAATATTTAGATGTAACTCTAAGAAATTTGAGTATCCACTGAACTGCCTTCCAATGCTCCTTTCCTAGATTGTGCATGTATCTACTGACAACTTCCACTACATGTGCAATGTCTAGTCTCGTGCTTACCATTGCATACATCAAACTTCCAACTGCTAAATAATATGGCACTTTTGCCATGAACTTTTCCTCTCTTGTTGAAGGGCACAAGTCCTTGGAAAGTTTAAAGTCGCCTGCCAATGGTGTAGCTATTGGCTTTGCCTTATCCATATTGAATCTCTTCAATACCTTCTCAACATACACTTCTTGAGATAACCACAATTTTTTTTTTGTTTTCTATCTCTCCTCATATACATGCCAAGAATTTCCCTTGCCTCATCCAAACCTTTCATGTCAAAGACTTTGGACAACTTCTTGAGATCATTAATTCCTTGCATATTTGATCATGCAACAAGCATATCATAGTTGAATACTGAGCACAAAGGAAGAAGATGAAGTACAAAGGAGAAGGGAGGAGTTTTGGTGGGGGGGGGGGGGGGGAGAGAGAGAGAGAGAGAGAGAGAGAAATGAAGGAAGAGTGTTGTGTTTGATTTGGACACACACATCACTTATATTATGAATCATTGACTTAAATGGTACAAATTACATGAGCACTCTTATACATAAAACAACACAATACACTTATAATGCCATATGACAAATATAACCCTACAAGCATATTCCCAACACTCCCCCTCAAGCTGGGGAGTTTATATTACACATGCCCAGCTTGCCTAAGAGGTCACCAAAATGGAGAGGAATCAGTCCTTTGGTGAAGATATCAACTACTTGTTCAGTTGTCGTCACAAATGGATTGCAAATGAATTCAGAATCACTAATGCAAATGGAGTACAAATGAATTCAGAATCACTAGCAAGACTCTGATTTATCAGAAAAAACTATTGTTTCAATAGCTACTGCCAAAACTATAACGCCACGGTAACTTGAATGGATCCTCATGCAGTCATGCTCCTTGCACATTCAAGGATCTGTTACCATTTTATTGTGGTGTCCTTAGTGCTGTTTCCAACCTTCTGATTCCATTCAGGGCACAACATGTCTTGAAATATCCATCACGGTACTCTCCACTAGTGTGAGTTTTGAAACATTTGACTTTGTTCCTTGTTTCAGATTCTGAAAGAGCTTTCTACTTCTTGAAAACATCATACACACCAGATTTTTTCTGTAATAGTATAAATCCTTCTCTTTCTAGTTGCATCATCCATAGTTGTCAAGGTGCCTTGGTCCCCTTGGATGCCTAGGCGGGCGCTTTGGTCCCCTTGGACGCCTAGGTGGGCGCCTTGGTCCCCTTGGGCATCTAGTAGGTTTCCAACGCTTTAGTGCTGTCACATCCCATTCCGGTAGAACCAGATGTGTGAAGGGGATTGCCCATTAGCGACCTCAGCTCACCCAGGACCCTACACAAGCAGTATGCATCCAAGCCACCATCTCAACCATAACAAATAATATTATCCAAAATCAGAGAAATAAGCAGCATAAGATTTTCATATGTATCCAATCATAAGTGTGATGATCTCTATGTGTTATAGACTGTTGATTATGCTCTTATATCAAGTGGACTCAAAACATAAATATACCAATACATAACCCACCATTTAATAGTATACCCAAACTGTATAAGGAACATAAACAGACTCAACTTCACACCACCGACTGGCCACGAGCTCAGCGAGAGCCAATTCACTGCAGAAACAACTAAAACCACAATAGAATATAGGGTAAGCAAACCACCGCTTAGTGAGGGAAACAGACATACAGTCACACAAATGCATGCTTGGTTATTATTCAAGTCTGGCTATGATCTGCTAAAGATCATCCTGGGACTCATCACACTACCTTGGGCTTGGTACCCTCGCACCTAGGGACGAGCACACGGCATCATTGCCACAGTCCTGGTATTGTGGGAACCTACACCCTAAGAGTGACATACACAAGACAGCCTCGCTACCAAGTGGACACATCTCCATTCAATAGGCTCCCTCTTGACGATTGGGTGCTGACCCCATAACTGCTTCCCTCGTACCAGCATGTCGGTAACTGAGGGGAATGAGCCTATGCCAATACGTCAACCCCTACTGGTAAGGGTCGTAGTCATGGGTCTACATATTCCATTAAACATGGTAACCTGTATGGCAATAAATTTATATGTGGACTATACCCCATCTAGGACTACCGACCCCAGTACCTCAGGCATCGTATCCTCCACTAACGTATCAGTCGGAAATCACCCCAGCTAAGACTCTTGACACCATTAAATCGGGCATCGTAGTTTCGCTATGGTGACCATCCAATAACCCGAATGGTAGTCACGGTACTAGTACTTTGGTCCCCGCACTCCACTAGAGTTACAAACACAATACACAATAAATCATTCAATCATCATTTATATATATGTAACGATGCATGCTCAAGCAGTACATTTTATGGCATGACATGTAAAATGCAGTAGTTCATTATATCTATTAATGGATCCAAATCATCTCATGTTGGAGTATCAATAGGAAACTCGGCGAAGTTGGTTAGATGTGCGTCACTTGTCCGAACTTTGATTGGACAGTGAAGAAACCACAGGCTTATGAAAACTTACCGTGAACCTGCCGCAGGAGATCAAGTGACTGATCAGCTCCGTCGCCGCCGAAAACCCCACCAACGACAAACACTTCGTCTCTGCGGGCGGAAAGGTTTCTGGAGGATTTTAGTCACTGTTTGTTGGGAAGTCTTGTGCGGAACCTGATCAGCTCCGATGTTATTGACTAGCCTCTGTTCCATGAGTTGGTAGAGAAATCAGAGGGGACCTGTGTGAGCCTCTGAGCTGCAGCTTTGGCTGCAAAATTTTGCGGTCTCTGGAAATTCACACTGGTTGATGCTGACCGTGCATGGGCCTTAGAGTTTGCTTGAGATGGAGGAGGATTTGAAGTTGCTTGTTTACGATTTCTCCTCTCTCAACGAACTCACATTCTTTGGTTTTGTAGATTAACTTTTCATCCAATCTCCAGAAGAACTCCTTCACTTTTTCATTAGAAGAAACCAAAAATGAAAATATCAAAATTACATCTCAAGTTCAAAACAAAAGCTAAAAAAAAACAAATCTTTATTTAACAGATTTAATTTCTTACTTCATCTTCATCGGAAAAGAGCTGTAAAAGCTCTGTTTGATAGACATCTTCTTCATCTCCCCCTCCTCTGTTCCTGTTTGTCACCTGCAACATAACAAAGTTTCTTTTTAATGGAAATTGAAGCAACATTTTATGTTTTTATTTTATTCAAACTCGTGAGCTTTTCTTTCAGTTACTCACGATGGTTCCGTGATACCAATTTGCTTTTCTCCAAATTTCAGTGTTGGCGAGTGGTAATGAATGAGGGATTTCTACAGGTTTTCTGTTTCTGGAATCTGGATTGCTTTATTTTCTTCAAGTTTTCTTTCAGTTGCCAGTAATTCATAAACCTATCCTTCCATTTTGGAATCAGTTGAGCTTCGAGTTGCTTAAAAAATTTCACCATCTCTCTGAGTCTTTCTTGATGAAAAACAAGACGAGGAGGTGATCCGGACTCCGGTCTATGTAGAGAGAGGATAATTAAAGGAAGAGAGAGAAGTATGTACGTTAGGACACTTCGGACAGAGTCCACTAGAAGTGTGAGATCAAATGACTGATTTCTCTACCAAGTCACAAAACAGAGGCTGGTCAATAACATCGGAGCTGATCAGATTCCGCCGGCGAGACTTCTGAACATTTATTGACTAAAATCCTCCCGAAACCTTTCCACCTGTAGAGAAGAAGTGTTCGTCGTCGGTGGGGTTTGGCGGCGATGGAGCTGATAAGTCACTTGATCTCCTGTGGCAGGTTCACATTAGGTTTTCATAAGCCTATGGTTTCGTCATCATCCGATCAAAGTTCGGACAGGTGTCGCACATCTAACCAACTCTGCTGAGTCTCCTGTTGATACTCCAATAGGAGACGATTTGGATCCTCTATTAATGCAAAACCCAGTATGAAAACATTCAAAAATAAATTCAGGCTTCAAATCCCTCACTTAGTAGTGACTAACAGTTAGTAGGAGGAAATGTCAGAACACCTTCCCTAGATCCATGCAGTGATTTATCTATTAATTTGCAATGAGTTAGTGTTTGACTTGGATTATACTTAACATGGTCTCAAAATATCTAGGAAAATACTCACACAAGCCCTAATGCGGGCTAAGGGTCCAACCATTGGGCCTGAAACACTCCTTGCATCCAAAACAGTATTTTGGACCCCAACCAAAAGAAGTTCATGCTGGTGGCACTGCTTCCGGTTCATGCCAGTAAGTCTCTAAAAGGAGCTAGAAGGAAGGATCCGAAGGAAGTACATCTGGTACATCATCCGGTTTTGCTTTCGGTTCTTGCTTCCGGTTCATGCCAGTAAGTTTCTTAAAGGACCTGGAAGGAAGGACCCTGAGGAAGTACATCCAGTACATCTTCCGGTTCTGCTTCCGGTTCATGCCAGTATGCGAACCCTAAGGCTTTTTCATGGATTTCCACTTAGGGTTTCACCTCTTAGGGCCATTGTCTTGGTCTTCATTATGGAGGATACCACTTAGGGTCAATGTATGTGGGAATATGAGTGCTGACTCATTCCTCACATACCTCACCTACTCTTTTTTTCGTGTTATTTCCTTTGTTTTTCTTTCCTTTCGTTTAAATGTTCTTTCCATTATTTTAATATGGTATCAGAGAGAGGATCTTCCTTAATGTTCGTACCCTAGCACTGCCGCCGCCCCTGCCATCACCTAGTGCTGGCACCTTCCGCCTCCGCCTCTCTCTCTTCTCGGCATTTTACTGCCAACGCCTCTTCTTTTAGCGGCGACCCTCTCCTAGCGCCGTTTCCTTGCAGCCCTTGGGTGGTCATGGTTTCCACTGAGGGTTACTAAAGATTGTCACCCAATTTTTTGTGATCTTGATTTCCTTCTATTGAAATTGAATGTTCCCTGCATTTGTTTAATTAGCCAGGTACGGCTATGAATTGTTCTGATTAACCTTTTTGTTCTATCTAAGCCTCAGCAATGTCAAACATAACGATTACATCAAGTATTCCTGAGGGCTCTAGCTATCGGAGCTTCTCTGGCTTTTCTACGTTCCCTGATAGTTCCATTAAATTGGATGGGAATAATTATTTAATGTGGTCTCATTCATTCTTTCTTTCTACAGCATCTCATGGTTTTTGAGGGTACCTTACTGGCGATGCTAAGAAGCATACAACTGATGACGCTGATTTGAGCAAATGGAGCTTTAACAACTATCTAGTGATGTCGTATCTTATCAATTCTATTGATCCAAATGTTGCACGAGGTTATTTATTGCTAGATTCGGCTACCAAAGTATGGAAGGCTGCTAAAGATACTTACTCACAGGTAGGCAATGGTGCTCAAGTGTACGAACTGCAAAACAAAATTCATAATACAAAGCAGAAGGAGTTTTCTTTGTCTCAGTATTATTTTGAGTTATGAAGAATGTGGCAAGAGTTGGATTATTATGAAGCCTTCTCCGCCTTTTTTCTTTCAGATGCCAAAAAATTTGCCAAAAGGGATGACAAATTTTGTGCTTATGTTTTCTTGTCTAGTCTCAATGGGGAGTTTAATCAGATACAGGCTCATGTTTTGAGTCGTGATCTTTTCCCTTATTTGGAGCAGGCCGACGCTATGGGCCAGTTTGAGGACAGCAAGCAGACTGCTACGTTGCAACCTACTCTGCCTGATCGTTCAGCTTTATTTTCTGGTACGGGTTCCTCTGGCATAGGTAGTTCTACCCGTTATGGCTCCTGCCCTAGTTCGGATAGAGAGCCCATTAAATGTGTGTTATGTGGTAAGGAACGTCATACTAAAGAGTACTGTTGGAAACTCCATGGTCGCCCTGCTAATGGCAAAGGTTGTGTGTGAGGTTGTGATACTGGTTCTGCCCAGGCTCTTCAAATAGAGACTACTGATGTTGATGTCGCCCCTCTTGAACATGATGATTTGATGAACTAGCTTCGTCGTCTTTTATCTCAGTCAAGCCTTTCTCCATCTGCATTAGCTGCTGCTTGCCTGTCAGGGTCCTCTTCTTCCAACTTTGCAAATTCAGGTTTTTCCATCGGTGGTCATTGTGCCTCTTCTGCCTCCACTCCTTGGATCATTGACTCATGGGCTGCTGACCACATAACTGATTCTTCTCATTCTTTTTTTTTTGAGTATTTTCCTAGTTCTGGTGAAGGTAAAGTTTGTGCTGTAGATGGTTCTCTCTCCTTTATTGTTGGGAAGGGTTCCATTAAATGCTCTCCCTCTTTTTCATTATCATATGTTCTCCATGTACCAAAATTTTATACTAATCTTCTCTCAATTAGTAGCCTAACTCGGGATTTCAATTGTCGCGTCACTTCCTTTCCCTCTCATTGTGTGTTTCAAGACTTGTAATGGAGCAAACGTTTGGCAGTGGTAAAGTGGTTGATGGCTTGTACATTCTTGCGCCCTCCTCAGAGTCTTCAGCCCCTAACGACGCATGCTTTTTCCTCCACAGTGATACTGCCAGCTTTACGTATGTGGCATCACTGTTTGGGTCATCTACTTGTTAGGAATTTAGTCAAGCTTTTTCCTTAGTTTTCAAGCCTAAGTAGTCTAACAAGGCTTTTTTTTTTTTGTTGTGATTTTTGTATTTTTGCAAAGCAGACTCGTTCTGCTTATCGTATTTCAAATAAACGCAATGTAACTCCCTTTCATTTATTACATTTTGATGCTTGGGGTCCTTATCGGTGTCTGAGTAATTGGCAATAAATGTTTTTTCACTACTTTCATTGATTGGCATATTCGTCTTACTTGGATTTTTTGCTCCACCACAAGAATGAGGTATTTCACTGCTTCTTGTTTTTTCATCGGATGATTCGGAACCAATATGCTACGAAGGTCGCCATCCCCCGTACAGACAATGGGATAGAGTATACCGATGGATTTTTTCAGTCCTACCTGGCTGAGCATGGTATTGTTCATTAAACCAGTTTTGTGGTCTTAGAATGGTGTGGCTGAATGCAAGAATCACCATTTGCTTGAGGTTGCTCAGTCCTTGATATTTCAGATGCATGTCCTGCCCCTACTGGAGTGAGGCCATCCTTACAATGGCTTATCTCATTAATCGGATGCCTCGCGTGTTCTTGATTTCCGTTGTCCTCTAGAGTTACTCTTGGGTACTTTGACATTTGTTGTTCCTTTGAAGGTGTTCGGATGTGTGTGCTTTTCCCGTAATTATCACCACCATGGCAAGCTCGACCCCCGTGGCCTTTGGTGTATTTTCCTTGGCTACTCTGCTACCCAGAAGGGGTACAAATGTGTTGCGTGGAATAGAATAAGAGAGTTAGGTCTCTCTCCTCTCAACTCTTTTTTATAATAAACGATTGAATGAAATTACAACCTTACCCTCATTGTAGGGAATAAAGACTTGAGAAAAAAAGAAACTAAACTAAACATTGAACAAAATTACTACTATGCCCGTTACAAATGGGCGGTGACTACTATAGATCTCGACACTCCCCTTCAAGTTGGTGCACATATATCATGCATACTCAACTTGGACAATATTATGTGGAACGGTTTCACAGGTAACTGTTTCGTGAAAATGTCTGCCAGTTGATCCTCTGATCTGATAAATGGAATCTGAATCTGACAACTTTCAAGTTTCTCTTTAATGAAGTGACAGTCAATCTCAACATGCTTGGTTCTATCATGCTGAACCGGATCATGAGCTATACTGATGGCAACCTTATTGTCACAAAACAAAGTCATGGTTGAAGGACTTTTGATTCTCAAGTCCTCAAGTAAACCCTTCAACCATAAGAGTTCACAAATACCCTGAGCCATTGTTCGGAATTTTGCTTCTGCACTGGAACGGGCTACTGCATTTTGTTTCTTGCTGCGCCACGTGACCATATTTCCACCTACAAATGTGCAATATCCTAAGATTGATTTTCGATCTGGACTACTAGCCCAATCAGCATCAGTATACGCCTCCACCCTAAGATGATCATGTGGTGAGAGAAGAATCCCTTTTCCTGGAGCAAATTTTAGGTAATGAAGAATCCTATGTACTACCTCTAAATGAGTGGAATAAAGATCATGCATAATTGACTCACCAAACTTACTGCAACTACGATATCAGGTCTGGTATGTGACAGGTATATTAGATTCCCAGCTAATCTATGGTACCTTCCTTTATCTGTCGGAGTTCCTTTTTTCTCCATGAGTTTTGTATTAGAGTCCAAAGGAGTATCACATGGGCGGCACCCTAATAATCAGGTCTCTGAAAGAAGATTAAGGACATACTTTCTTTGAGAGAGAAAAATTCCCTTGGTAGAGCGAGCGACCTCAATCCCAAGAAAGTACCTCAGCTTTCCAAGATCCTTGATATCAAATTCTTTTCCTAAAAAACAGCTTCAATTTTCTTATTTCATCATCATTGTTATCCGTAACAACAATATCATCTACATATACAAGGAGTGCCGTGAAGCTTCCTGAAGCATGCTCGATGAAGAAAGTATGATTAGCATTACTCTGAACATATCAAATGCTATCATAGTTTTGTGAAACCGTCCAAACCATGCTCTAGGAGACTGCTTGAGACCATACAGGGAACGTTTCAACTTGCATACCTTCCCTTCAGTGCTTGCATCTGTAAAACCAGGTGGGCAATCCATATAGACTTCTTTTTTGAGCTCCCCGTGAAGAAAGGCATTCTTTACGTCAAGCTGTTGTAGATCCCAATTGTTATATACAGCACGTGCCGAAAGAATCCTGACTGTGATCATCTTGGCTACTGGCACAAATGTTTCTTGATAATTAATCCCATATGTCTGGGTAAATCCACGGGCAACCAACTAATGTAGGACCAGTCCCCAACTCAACAAATTAGGAACCAGCCTCACAATAGGATCGATGAATAGTAAATCATGGACAGTACTTTCTCTCTTTTTGTGTGTGTGTGTTTTTTTTTGATATAACAAGAAAAGGAAAAGAATTAATAGGTAGAGGGAAAAAGGGATGGAAAAAAGGTAGGGGGATATGACCTAAGACATCTCACCTTAAGGCCTAGGCAGCTTCTCACCACCAGAGGTCTCTCATCTCATGAGTCTCTCACTCATCTGTCTCTCACAGGCATGACATAAACTAAATTTCTTTCATTCCTTCAGATCTATCATTGGGCGCCTGGCATAAACCAAATTTCTTTCATTCCTTCAGATCTATCCTTTGGCCTAAGCCTTACATCACTTTAAATAGAGCTTAAATTGGCTCTCAACATGGAAAGGAATTGACAAAGGAAATTAACTAACTTGGAAGGAAACTAATTAGGAAAGTAACTACTAAAGGAATTGAAATATATTGGAGATAACTTCATACTATAAAAACTAAGCAGCATCATATCTTTCCTTGATTGCTCCAGCAACATCACATCCTTCTAAGATTGATCTTTCCAATTAAATGCTTTATTTGATTTTGCAAGATCTGATTTGATCTTGTGAGATTTGATTTGATCTTACGAGATCTTGTGAGACTGTGTGAGATCTTATGAGATCTTGCGAGATTGTGTAGGATCTTGTGAGATCTTGCGAGATTTTGTGAGATCTTGCGAGATCTTGTGACTTGATCTTGATGTGATCTTGATTTCCATTCGCATGGGCTGAATAATACTACATCACCAACCTTGCCTTATTTCGATCAATTATGCCATCACTATTCTGCTTGACTGTGTAGACCCACTTGCACCAAACTGGTTTCTTACCTGGTGGAATAGAGACAAGATCCCAAGTATCATTTTTCTTTAATGCTTTCATTTCCTCCATCATTGCAGCTTTCCATCATTCATCTGTAATTGCATCTTGCCATTTCTGTGGAATAGAGACAGAGGAAAGTGTAGACATAAATGCACGGAAGGTAGGAGATAAAGAAGTATATGACACAAAGTTAGAAATTGGATGGGTGGTGCAAGACCTTTTACCTTTACGAAGGGTAATAGGAAGGTCAAAATCAGAATCAGAGGAAGGAACTTCCTTACCAAGTGATAGCTCAGTCTCTGGATCCAAGGTAGGCGAAGGGACGTGTAGTTGCATTGATGGTAGTGGTCCTTCCTTGCATGCTTCTGGCACGGCTACAGTTGTAAACCTGCAAAGGTCTAGGACTAGTAGGGATAGGTGCTTTTAAAGAAGGGTCATCTGGAGGTATATCTATCTCAACCGAAACAGGGTCTCCCTCTGTAACCGAAACTAATTCTCCCCCTGGAACTGAAACTGGTTCTCCCCCTGGAACCGAAAGTGGGACTTCGATAGGAACCTTCTCTGGCACATCTTCAAACATAGGAGCTTCAATACTATCTTTCTCCCCCTGAAGATGGGACTGATAGTACATTATATGCTCGTGAAAAATAACATCTCTGGTGATATAGGTCTTCCGTGTAGGTGGATGATAGCACTTATAACCCTTCTGTGTTGCAGGATAGCCAATGAAAATACACCGGAGCCCTCTTGGATCAAGCTTGACAGGAGACTGATGATTACGAGCATAACAGACATAACCAAAAATCTTTGGTGGAAGTACAAAAGTAATGGAGCCAAGAAGAATGTCCAGAGGGGCTTTGTTGTTGAGGATGCGAGATGGAAGCCTGTTAATGAGAGAAGCAGCAGTAAGAACAACGTCATTCCAAAACTGAGATGGAACATGCCATCAAACATTAGTGCTCTGGCCATCTCCAGAAGGTGACGATTTTTTTCGCTCAGCTACCCCGATTTGTGCAAGTGTGGCAACACAACTTGTTTGATGAATGATCCCTTGTTTAAAAAGAAAATTGCTGAAACAGGCTGTCCAGATATTCCTTGCCATTGTGACTTCGAAGAATCTTTTCTTGAGCTCGAAATTGCGTCTTGATCATGTTGTGGAATTGGTAGAAGCATTGAAAGACCTCACTTTTATTATGCATGAGATAGACCCAGTTGTCCTTGAATAGTAATCAATAAATGTGACAAACCATCGATGGCCCAAAATAAAGGGAGTCTAAGAAGGACCCAAACATCAGAGTGCACCAAATCAAAAGAAACACTACTTTTATTATCAGAAGGGGAATAGGTAATTCGAGCCTGCTTAGCCAAAGTACAGGCTTCGCATAATAACTCGGTTTGATTACAATGCTTAAATAAATAGGGAAACAACTGGGATAACACTACGGGAGAAGGGTGACCAAGATGCTTATGCCATTGCTGGAGGGTGCTGACGGCTGTGGAGAGCTGTTGAGGTGTAGGCTTTGGGGAAGGCAATGATGATTTGTGGGCTGAAGGACCATCATCAAGCAAGTAGAGACTACCATGCAATCTATCATGTCCAATCGTCTTCCCGTTCACCAGATCCTGAGTTATACACGAGGAAGGAAAAAAAGTTACTTTACAATTCATAGATTTGGTAAGGCTACTAATAGATAACAAATTTGTTGAAAAATTAAGAACATGGAGAACAGATTGCAAAGTAAGACTAGGGGAGCAGCGAATGGATCCCTTTCCAGAGATAGTTGAGAGAGATCCATCTGCTACTCGGACTGTATTTTCCGAGAAGAGGGAGAATACAGATGGAAGGAACTGGTTGAACCGGTCATGTGATCAGTGGCTCCAGTGTCCATAACCCATGGGCTAGGAATAGAGGAAGCACAGTAGCCAGCATGAGAAAATACCTGACTGGATGAAATAAGAACCTGGTGTGATAGATGGCAATGCAACTGCAGCAGATGGATGAAGAAGATGTCGGAGAGCCTGTAGTTCTTCTGTGGACAGCATGGTTGGGGTGCCAATAGGGATGCAAGTCTCTGTCTGATTTGCCTGTGGAGCTTTGAAGTTCTTGAATCTCGGAGGTCCTCTCTCACGTCTCTTTGCCTCAAATCTCCTGGTTTACCATGCAATTTTCAACAAGTATCCTTTGTATGATGTTCCTTTCCACAATAATCACACTGAACTGGTTTGCTAACTGTAGAGGCTACTAGCTGAGTGGATTGGAGGGCTGATCTCTCTTCAGGGAGTGGAGGCATCATAGAAGTACGACGCATATCTTCAAACTGAACCAATGTATATGCTTGTTCTAGAGAGGGAAGAGGCTCTCTACTAAGAACATGAGCTCGGATCTGGTTAAATTCCACATTCAATCCAGCCAAAAAATTGTATACCCGTAATTTATCCTTTGCAAGCTTCATTGCAGAAGCATCAGTAGCACACTCAGCAGTAAAGGTGTCATAGTAATTGAATTCTTGCCACAAGCTACGAAGTTCAGAATAGTAATGGGAGACAGTAACATCCCTTCACTTTGTGGCACTAATCTTCACATGAAGGTCATAAATCAATGCATAATTTCCTACCTAGGAATAAGTATCCTTGGCAGCTTTCCAGATCTCTGTAGCATCAGGTAACAGGATATAGCCTCAACCAATTTTAGGATCCATTGAACCAATCAAATAGACCATCACAATAGAGTTTTTTGATGCCCATTTGTCATATAGTTTATCTGTCAGAACAGGTGCCTTCTTCTGACCATTAATAAAACCCAAAAGACCTCTTGCAGATATTGCCATTTGTGCTGTTTTGGACCACATCAAATAGTTTGTCCCATCCAACTTATTTGGGTTAAGGGGAATGAAAGTGAACTCAATTTTAGAGGTCTCCATATTGGGAGAAACAACCTCAGAATGATCCGTCATGGGAACGATAAGAACCCAAGAATAATGGAAAATACCTTGATAGAGAAGCCGTGTATCACTCTTATGGGAGCAAGAGAAACATAGGAAGTAATTTTTGATCTTCAAACTAGCATAGAAGAATTGAGGTTGGCTATCAGGTTGATCTCTTCAAAGTATATCCCTTTAATAATGGACACACGGCAAGGCATAAATTTTTTTTGTCTGAACTGATTTAGTTCATCCCTTCAAAAAAGATTTAGAATCAAAGACTGATAATTCAGAAAAGTCTGAAAAACTCTGGAAATAGAAAACCAGATATATGGGATAAAAGGAGGGCTTACGGTAATTACAGGGCTATGGGATAAAAATAGGGCTTACGGTAATTCTATTGGTGAAGACCAATTACAGGGCTTACAGTAATGGATTACAGGTTGCAGGTTGTGGGGCTTGTGGCAGGGAGAATTACAGTAGGTTACAATGGGGATTTCAGGGTTCTCTCTATGGCGGTAAAGTAAGTTGCAGGTTTTTCTGGGGCAGAGGCTTATGGCAGGGTTATGGCTATGGCTGGGAAGATTTACGATGGGGATTTCAAGGGCTTATGGCTTATGGTTTATGGCAGAGGCTATGGCAGGGACTTACGGCAAGCTATGGCTTATGGCTGGGCAGAAAAAGCTTGCGGCAGAAGTTTTTGGAAAATAACCGAAAAGAAAAAACAAAGGGAAGAAGAAGGGAAGAGGAGATGGCGGCAGCCCTAACAAGGCTCTGATACCATGTTGCGTGGAATAGAATGAGAGTTAGGTCTCTCCTCTCAACTCTTATTTATAATAAAATATAGAATGAAATTACAACCTTACCCTCATTGTAATAAGGGAATAAAGACTTAACAGAAAAAGAAACTAAACTAAACACTGAACAAAATTACTACTATGCCCATTACAAATGGGCGGTGACTACTATAGATCTCGACATACCATCTGTCCTCTCGCCGGATATTTGTCTCCGTGGAAGTGGTTTTCCATGAGACTGAGGCGTTTTTTTGGCTCTTGCAATTCTTCAAGGGGAGTCTCTTAGTTCTTGTAAAGATGTGCTTGGACCTCCTGAGTCTCTTCCTGAGTATCTTGCCATTACTGCTGTCCCAGTTGCACCAGCTATTACTTTAGATGATACTCCAGATGATGATTATGAAATTGACACTGGTATTAAGGTTTTGATTCTGGCTTCTATGCCTCCGGTCTCCCACTAAAGTTGTTAACTTATTCAAGGTTTAAACAGCAGCAAGAGCAACATATCACCACTACCACTGCACCACTCCAATTGTCATCTCCTGATCTGAGCTCTGTTCCTCCTTCATCTGGTGAGCCTACTTCAGGCTCCACTATTGAGTTTCCTATTTTTCTCTGAAAAGTTGTTCGATCCTCTTAACACCCCATTTCTAACGTTGTGTCTTATGAATCTCTATCTCCTCATTTTTGTGTATTTGTTTCTTCTCTATCCTCTATTTCCATTCCTTCAAACTGGCAAGAAGTTTTGGTAGATCTTAAATGGAAGGCTGCAATGTTGGAAGAGATGCATGCTCTTGATGGTACCGTAGATAGGTACAAGGTGCGATTAGTCGCCAAGGGCTATACTCAGACATTCGACATTGACAATTAGGAAACTTTTGCCCTTGTTGCTGAGTTGAATACTATTCGTATCCTTCTCTTCTGTTCAGTGAACCTCGGATGGGATTTACATCAATTAGATGTAAAAAATGCTTTTCTTCATGGGGAGATAAAAGAAGAGGTGTACATGGATGTCGCTGGACATCTGACATCTGGTAAGGTCTGTAAATTGAAACGAGCCTTATATGGCCTAAAACAATCTCCTCGGGCTTGGTTTGGATGTTTCCATAAAGTCATGATATCTATAGGTTACAAACAGAGTAATGCTGATCACACTCTGTTCATTAAGAAGAATGAGGAGTTAACTACTATTCTTATTATGTATGTAGATGATATTCTGGTTACAGGGAGTGGTACTGCTGAAATCTCTCACTTGAAGATTTTTTTGGGCACTGAGTTTGAAATTAAAGACCTTGATCTGTTACGGTATTTTCTAGGGATTGAAGTTGCTCGTTTTACTCAAGGTATCTTCCTCTCTCAACAGAAGTATACCCTTGACTTATTGTTTGACACTGGGATGCTTGGGTACAAGCCTGTTGACACTCCACTTGAGGCCAATTCCCGTCTATCGCAAAAAGATGGGGAACTAGTTGATAAAGGTGGATATTAGAGGTTAGTTGGCAGTTTAATTTATCTTTCTCATATCAGACCAGATATTGTCTTTGCGGTCAACATGGTTAGCCAATACATGCATGACTCCTTCTTTAGTCGTTTGGTTGATGTGTATCGGATCCTGCATTACTTAAAATTTGCTCTTGGCCGCCATGTCCTTCTGTCTCCCCGTGAGCATATGCGCATTGAAGCCTTTACTGATGCTGATTGGGCTGGTTCGTCTAATGATAGACGCTCTACTTTTGGATATTGTACCTTGGTGGGGGAAAATCTGGTTACTTGGTGAAGCAAGAAACACTATGTGATCACTCGTTCCAGTGCAAAAGTTGAATTTAGGGCTATGGCTCATGGCATTTGTGATCTTTTTTGGTTCAAATGTCTCCTTCAAGACTTTATGTGTCCCTATTCAACTTCCTATGCAACTCTTTTGTATAGCAAATCCACCATTTACGTTGCCCATAACAAGGTTCAGCTTGATAGAATAAAGCATGTTGAGATAGATCGTCACTTCGTTAAGGAAAAGTTAAAACAAGGTCTTATTTGCATTCTATTCGTCACATCTGAAAATCACTGGGCTGATGTTTTACCAAGGGCTTTCCTGCCAAGGTGTTTCGTCCTATTATGTCCAAGTTGGGACAAGTTGGGAATGATAGATATCTATGGCCCAACTTGAGGGGGATTATTGTAATATCTAAGTTCCATGTATGTGAGAATATGAATGCTGACTCATTCCTCACCTACCTCACCTACTTTCCTTTCGTGTTCTTTCCTTGACTTTTCTTTCTTTTCTTTCAGTTAAATCCTTTCTTTATAAATGAAGCATGACCTCTATCATTCTAGACAAATCAAACCATTATTCCAACAGATCCAAACTAGTGAAATGTAGAGGTCATATTTGACGCTGAAACTGACCTAGAAAATGGTTCAAAAGTGAACCAAAATCAGCTGCAGCTTCTTCTTTTCTTCCTTTTTCTTTCTGCTGGAATTTTGCATCAAGATAGCTCCCTATTTATCCAACATTTGGAATTGCCAAATCGTCCATCCACATGGAACAAAGGAAAAGCTTCCTTGATGAGCCTGCTATATTGACCTTTTTTTCTCCTAAGCTTAAGGTCTGGTCTGTATTGAGGGTCCATTCACCATTGGGGTCTTGAGTCAGAATGGTTTTTCCATTTCATTGTCCAAAGAGAATTTAGCAAGTGGATTCAAATGAGTCACTGAGTTGCTCATCAAGACAAGTTAGATTTTCATATATTGGTGTTGATGGAAATGTGTCCCTTTTTTTGTGGGAGATACGCACTCAATTCTGATGGTAACCTAAAATGAATTCATTTCACTGATGGCAGCTCTATTTGGCCTAAGTTTTTTTATACATTTGATGGTAATCCAAATCTCATTTGCATTCCATTTGCATGACTTTCTACTTTAGCAGAATGCAGAGTATGTCATCATAATTATTTATTAATAGATATGCGTGAAAAATCTGGGCCAGCCAGAAAATTGTCACTGACTAGAGATAGGTTAATCCTGTAAGCTGAATATTATAAAAGCCACAAGCTGTTGACTAGTTTAGATTCTACTTTCTGAAAAAATTAGAGGTTCTGGCTACTTGCATCTGCAGAATAGCTGTTGCTTTCTCAAATAAAAAATTTTCTTGCATGTAAATTATGCTACAGCCATGTAATTCCATTAAGATGAACTGGCAATATTTGCACCTTTGAAGTAGAAGATTTAATGTTTTGCAGCATCCTGCACTGCCCTTTGACAGATTTCTGGTTTGTGTTTTCAGGGGTTACTTGGCTCCAGAGTATGCTTTGTTGGGACAACTAACGAAAAAGGCTGATATCTACAGTTTTGGAGTGCTTATACTTGAAATAATCAGTGGCAGAAGTAATACAAAGGCAGCATTTGGGGAGGATCTGAAGTTTCTTGTGGAATGGGTAGCTCTTCTACATCTCATTTTTGGTGCAATCATTTGATGGATTAAAACTTCAGTTTTCTTTACCTTCCAAAAGGAAAAAAGGGAACTATTTTCCTATTTCTGTTCGTCTTCCTAGGGAAATGACCAAACTGTTATGTGAACTTCTATTTAGAATACAACTGTTTCAAAGAACAAGCCAACAGCAGCCTTATAGTGAAACCAGATGGTTGTGTTGGTCGACTATAGCAGTCCAGTGGCAATACACATGCAAATTAGTTGGTCCTTCAAAAATTTTTAAAATATTTTGCTAATAAAATTATAACTGGGTAGGAGAAGAGAAGAGGAGAGGTGATTCTAGAGTGTTATGTAATGCATGCATCCACTAAGAAGAGAATTCTATAGGACACTTATAAGATCGGGCATGTTGTATGGAGTGAATGTCAAATGACAAAAGAAAAAAATAGTTTGGTGTAGCTGAGATGAGAATGTTGAGATGGATGAGTGTAGAAAAAATCAAATAAGAATGAAAAAAAATTCAAGTTGATGTAGGAGTGGCCCTGGAAGGAGGTCAGTTGAAGGAGGGGTTTTTTATGTGGTATAGGCAAGGCCATTGAATGCACTTCGAAAGAAGAGAAATATGATGCGAACTAGAGGGGTTAAAAGACCAAGGTGTAGACTGAAAATTGATTGGGAAAAAACGGTGAAAAAAGATATGAATGGCTTTATGTTAGTGTCAACGATTATAGGCCTCTGACCTATAGTACTGTTGCTATAGGTCTGTGGCATCTGTGGGTCCCATGTTATATTGGGAATTATTGTCTTTAGTTTTTATCTTGTTTCATATTTTATCTAGATCTCTTTCTGTAGTTAGAATAGGTAATTAGGAAGGTTTTCTATTGGTCATTGTTACTGTTTTTGTGTTTTTGCCTTATCATTATAAATAAAACAATAATAGGAGGAGGTCCTTGCGTAGTCTGACTCTCCTCTTTCTAGGGAGTCTGTCCTCCCTCCATCCTTCTTTCTTCTATTTCTCTTACGGTTCTGGTCTTCCTGGTTTTCTCTTGTTTACAAACTGTAACATGGTATCAGAGCAGTAACAATCAATCTCTAGGCACTTAATCTCTGCTGGTTTGATAGACTTCCACCTCTTCCCCTAAATTTCTGGTTGCTGCAGCCTTATGCTGCCTACCTGATGACTGACTGACAGTTTTTTTTTTTAAAACTCTACCATTGCTGCAACCCTGCTGTCCAGTTTCAGATCTAAATCAGATCTGGTTTTCTCTTCTCTGTTATTTATTTCCTGTGGCTGGGATCCACTTCTGATTTACTGTCGAAACAGATCTAAGCTACTGATTGATCTCGTCTGGGATCCACTTCTGATTTTCTGTTATTACGCCACTGGTTGATCAATATTTCCTGGCTGTTCTGTTTACTGGTTGATTAATATCTGTTATACCAGATTCAGTTCTTTAATTGTTTGCTCTGTGTTCCTTCTTCTACAGTTGATTGGTGATCTGTTTTCAAGGATCTGTTTCAGATCTGCCACCTGGTCTTAACTGATCCTTTTTCCTAAGCTACTGATGCTATATTTGCTGCTGTTCAAGATCTGTTGCCTGGTGTTGGCTGAGTATTTTTTTTTAAGAACCTGATGATATAATTGCTGCTGCACAGTTCAGATCTGCCGCCTGGTATTAACTGTTCCTTTTTCCTAAGCTACTAATGCTATATTTGCTGCTGCTTGAGATCTGCTGCCTGGTGTTGGCTGAGTGTTTTTTTTATTTTTATTTTTTATTTTTAAGAAACTGATGATATAATTGCAGCTGCCCTATTGTTTGGTATGTGCACTTGACTCCTATGGATCCTCATCTCAAGCTTGAAACTATCGATAGTCCTGATTATAATGATGTTCATCAATACCGACAGCTTGTTGGTAAACTTATTCATCTCACAGTTACTTGGCTTGATTTGTCATTTGTTGTTGGGGTTATTAGTCTGGGATGCAGCTTATCGCATATTGAGATATTTGAAGAAATCTCCAGGCAAAGGTTTTATCTACCGTTGTCACAAACATACTGATATCATGGGTTTCTAATGCTAACTGGGCTGGTGCTGATGGTGACAGACGCTTCACCACTGGTTATTGTACATTTGTTGGAGGACACCTTATTACATGGAGAAGCAAGAAGCAAGCTACTGTGTTTAAGTCCAGTACTGAAGCTGAGTATTGGGCTATGGCCCAAACTTCTGCTGAACTTATGTGAATATGAAATCTTCTTCAGGAATTGGGTTTTCTAGTAAATCGCTCTATGACTATGTTTTGTGACAATCAGACCGCCATCTATATTGCTAGTAATCCAGTATTTCATGAGCGTACCAAACAGATTGAGGTTGATTGCCATTTTGTTTGTGATGCTGTTAAGAAGAAGCTGTTGATTACTCCCTTTATATCTTTGTTAAGACAGTTGGTAAACTTTCTTACCAATCCTTATTTGGTCCAGGGTTTGGTTGAATTGTTCCAAGTTGGGCATGGGTGACCTATATGCTCTAGCTTGAAAAGGGGGGGGAAGGAGGTGTTAGCATCAACGATTATAGGCCTCTGACCTATAACGCTATCGCTATAGGTCTATGGCATCTGTGGGTACCATGTTATATTGGGAATCAGTGTCTTTAGTCTTTATCTTGTTTCCTATTTTATCTAGATCTCTTTCTCTAGTTAGAATAGGTAATTAGGAAGGTTTCTTATTGATCATTGTTATTGTTTTTGTGTTTTTGCCTTATCATTATAGGAGGAAGACTTGCGCAGTCTAACTCTCCTCTTTCTAGAGAGTCGGTCCTCCCTCCATCCTTCTTTCTTTTATTTCTCTTCTTCTTTTTCTCTTACGGTTCTGGTTTTCATGGTTTTCTCTTGTTTACAAACTGTAACAGGGTTGATAGCAAGCATAGTTGTCAAGGCATCGCCTAGGCGCCCAGGTACCCTTGTGACGTCTTGGAAATTCGGGTTCCTTGGTCACTTGGGTGGGCCCTTTGGTTGGCTAGGCGCTTCCTTAGGCCTCCAACGCCTTGGTTCGCCTTGGCACCTTGACAACTGTTGAAATATGGTCCGGTTGATGGACCATCCTCTACATAAGTAGTTTGGATGATGGACCATCATCTTCACCACTCTTCTACCACACGATTAGTGTCTAGGTTTAATGTACTCACCTACCTTACCTACTCTCTCACTTACTTTCTTTTCTTGTAAATCCATTACCTATAAATAAGAAGGTTAGGTAAGGTATCAACTCACTCATTTATCGTCCATCTCTGATCAATATGGTATCAGAGTCAAATCCCTAGGGATTCTACCCTAGGTACCGCTACCACCTCTTCCTCCTCTCTCTCTCAGTTTGTATTACCGCCACCACCTGTCTCTATTGCCTCTCTCTCTCTCTCTCGCTTTTGCCAGCTGCCAGTGGCTCTCGGTGGCCTAACCAACCACCACGGAGAGCCTCTGGCTTAATTTTTTTGTTAGGTTCTCCATTTCCTGAGAACTGGTTGGTGACTTTTGCGTATTTGCTGCAATGGTCGTCGTGAAGGACAACTCCATGAGTTTCGATGGCTACAGGTTGCGATTTCTTCTTGGCTTGTTCTAGCCTACATATACCTTCTATTTGATCAATTTCTTCGACAAAAACACACAAGTAGCCATTATCGATCCTTCTTGGATAATATGAAGATCAAAACCTGCTGAAGCTATGTCGTTTAATTACAGAAGATCGATTCTTTTTGGTATATCTCCCTGTGTCATCTCTGGTTCCAAGTATTTTTTAAGATTGTGTGTGACAAGATCGATTTGTCCTGTTAGAATTATTTTTTCAAGACCAATCGATATTAAGAAGTGGTTATTACCATGGCCAAGCCCTTAGAGGAAGTTTTTCCTCATATAGAAAACCTAAAAGTTGAGTTTATTGCTATTGCACCCAATCCACTCAAGTTGGATGGGACAAATTATTTGATGTGGTTCAATACTGCCCACATGGCCATCTCTGCCAGAGGTCTACTAGGATATACTACTGGCCGAAAATGACATCTGATCCAGAAGACCTTCTCTATGAGAAATGGGCATCTGAAAATTCCATTGTGATGGCCTACTTGATTGGATCCATGGATCCTTAGATTGGCCAGGGATATGTATTATTGCCTGATGTTGCGCAAATCTGGAATGCGGAAAAAGAAACTCCCAGGTGGGAAACTATGCGTAGATTTATGTCCTTCATGTCAAGTTGAATGCAACCAAACAGAAGGATGTTACTGTGTCCCAATATTACTCTGAACTTAGAAGTTTGTGGCAAGAATTGCATTAATATGACTCATTTACTGCTGCCCGCTCTGCTAATGTTGTTGCTGTGAAATAAGCGGACACACTCAGGGTATATAATTTCTTAGCTGGTCTGAATATTGAGTATGACCAAATAAGGGCTCAAATCCTCAGTCATAAGCCCCTGCCATCATTAGAATAGGCCTATGCTTTGGTCTAATTAGAGGACTTAAGACGAACAGCTATGATGTTGGCATTACTGGTAGAACGGTCAGCTCTCCAGACCACTCAACAGTTCTCCAAACAGCTTGCTAAGGAGCTTTTTCGATGTGAATATTGTGGTAAAGACAGGCATACCAAAGAAGGCTGATTTTGAGGCCAAGTGCCGTGAAAAAGGGATACAGAAGACCAAGAACTTCAGAGTACCCCATGCCAATCAGACAGAGACTTGCCCTACTACTGGACCTCCTCAAATGTTCTCAGCAGAAAAACTTCAAGCTCTCCGAAATCTGCTAAGACCATCTACTGCAACAACTACTAGTCTTCCATCAGCATCTGCCACTCCAGGTTAATATTTTGCTTAGTCAGGTATTCCTCATACTGGTCACTGTGCTTCCACTGTTTCTAGCCCTTGGGTTATGGACACTGGAGCCACTAACCACATGACTGGTTCTTCTGACTTCTTTTATCTGTACTCTCCCTCTTCTGGGACCGATACAGTCCGGGTAGCCGATGGGTACCTCTCACCTATATCTGGAAAGGGATCCATCCGTTGCTCTTCTTCCCTTACTTTAGAATCTGTTATTCATGTTCCTAGTTTCTCCACAAATTTACTTTTTATTAGTAGTTTTACCAAGTCCCTTAATTGTAAAGTAACCTTTTTTTCCTTCTTCTTGTGTAATCCGAGATTTGGTGAGCGGGAGGCATGGTTTTAAAACTCGACCGAGAAGGGTCGAGATCTCGACCTTCATCTCGACCCTTCTCGGTAGTCTCGAAAGGGTCGAGACGAGAACCTGGTTCGAAACTGGGTCTCGACCAGTCTCGACCAGTTCTCGACTGGTTCTCGACCAGTCTCGACCAGTGTCGAACTGGTTCAAGTTATTTTATAAGAGTCTCGGTCGAGATCAGTCTCGGTCGAGATCTCGACCGAGACTCATTTTTCTTCTGAATTTCCTTCTGTTTTCTTCTTCTCCTCCATTCCTTCTTCTCCAACCATGCATTTAAGGTTTGAAAACCTCTGTTTTTTGCAAATCTCTCCATCAAAATGCTGTTGGAGGCTCATTTTGACCTATTCTTTGCAAATCTAAGGTTTGAGGTATGGTTTTTTCCCCTAAAACTTATTTTTTTATATGAATATGTTCAATACATGTTGGTTTATCATGAAATTTATATATGTGAGAGTCATTAGGCCGATCTACAACCTCATCCTTTCGAAATTATTTTCTTGCATATATATTTTTTATTTTGATTTTCTGTTAAAAAAATTGTATTTTCCAGCAATTAAAAATTAAAAAAAATATGATAAATATTAATTAGATGGTGTTGAAAATATTATATGATGAACACCGTTGGCCGATCTACGCGGCCACGGTTTCATTTTTTTTTCCAGTATATATATATATATATATATATATATATATATATATATATATATATATATATATATATATATATTTATTTTATTTTTTGTTTAAAAAATAAAAATATATTTCTTAAATATTAATCAGTTTACTTTCAAAATAATCTATGTTGAACACTGTTGACCGATCTACGCGGTCACGATTTCGATTTTTTTTTCTGTACATATTTTTATTTTTATGAATTTTTTATTAATAAATCCTATTTTTGAGCAATAAAAAATTAATAAAAAAATATTAATACTTATCTACTGGTGTTCAAAATAATATATGTTGAACATCGTTGGCCGATCTACGCGGTCACGGTTTCATTTTTTTTTCTGTACATATTTTTATTTTTATGAATTTTTTATTAATAAATCCTATTTCTAGCAATAAAAAATTAATAAAAAAATATTAATACTTATATACTGGTGTTCAAAATAATATATGTTGAACATCGTTGGCCGATCTACGCGGTCACGGTTTATTTTTTTTTTTTTCTGTACATATTTTTATTTTTATGAATTTTTTATTAATAAATTCTATTTTCCAGCAATAAAGAATTAGTAAAAAAATATTAATACTTATCTATTGGTGTTCAAAATAATATATGTTGAACATCATTGACCAATCTATGGTTCCATGTTGTCGGATTATATTTTTCGAAAAATAAATTATTTTTATTTATATCTAAAATTATTAATAATATCTAAATAATTATGAAAAATTAGGAAAAATATTTTGTTTTCTTGTAACATAGTTTTAAAATTTTGAAAAGTAATTTCAATGTGTTTTGAGTTGTATTCGCATATTTGATGCTTTTATGTTCTTCAATTTAAAATTTTATTAATGTAAATCTATTGATTTAAATTTTTCTATTTATCATCTTATGTAATAGTGTCTTGTTCTAAATATTATGGCTGCTTCGGGTTCTCATGAGGGAGGTAGTGATGCTGGTCGTACTGACATGGCTTGGCAGTATTGTACCGCCATTGACGGTGATAGAAAGAAGACCCAATGCAAATTCTATGGAAAAAAACTTATGTCTGGTGGGATTATCAGACTTATGCAACACTTGAGTAGGACTTCTACAGACGTGGCAAAGTGTGCTATAGTTCCTGTGGAGATTACCAGGGCCATAGCTGCACAGATGAAGGGAGGCCCGGCCATAGAAGGGGCAGAGAAAGAAAAAAATAAACAACAATTTGAGGAAGCAATCTGAGGTACAGTGCGTGGTTTGGATAATGATAGTTCAGATGATGATGGTCTAGATACTGGGGGTTTGACTGAGGAAGAAGCTAGAGATCTGAGACGGACAACAATGGCTAGTAAAGTCAGCCATGAGATGGAAATGGAAAGGTTGAGGCAAAGAGCCTTAAGGGCAGGTGGTAGTAGATCATTTCAGTAGCCCGAAGAACCACAAACACGGAGTAAGGGAGGGTTGGCTTCTATGTTTAAAAGATGAAAAAGTACTAGAGCACAACCCCAGGCACCACTGCCTACTGCTAGGGATGAGGATTATGTAGAGATTCTACAGCAGGATCCAACAGTTTTTAGAAAGCCTGGCGCCAAACAGAAGAGATTGAAGAGTATATGGAACTGGAAGGGTACAAAAGAATTTATTGGGGATGTCTTTGCTAGGTGGTCCATCTATAATAGTATCCCAGCAAATGCCAGTGGTGGCCCATACTATCAACCTTTCTTTGATCTTTGTTGCTCGGGGCTGGTCCCGGTGTTAAAGCCCCCACTCCATATGAAGTGATGAATGTCTATCTCCCAAGAATTAAAAAAGAGTTAGAAGTATGGATAGAAGGGTTAAAGAATAATTGTGGTGCATATGGGGTCACTATAATGTGTGATGGTTGGACTGGTCCCACTAGAAAGTCCATCATCAACTTCATGGTCTACAGTGATGGGAAGACATCATTCTTGAAGTCTGTGGATGCATCTGTATACACAAAAGATGCTAATTACATCTATGGATTGCTACAGACAGTGGTAGATGAAGTTGGTGCTATAAATTTGGTGCAAATTATGACAGACAATGGCAGCAACTACAAGAAGGCAGGAGAGATGATGATGGCTAACTATAACCTTTTTTGGACTCCATGTGCTGCCCATTGCATTGACTTGATGTTGAAGGACATGGGCAAGATCCAAAAAGTAAAGCAAGTGGTTGAACAAGCACGCCAGGTGACAATATTTGTATACACCCATGGCTATTCTTTGAACTTGCTGAGGGAGAAATGTGGAGGGGACTTGGTAAAACCCGGCATTACTAGATTTGCTACTAACTACATAGCACTAAAGAGCATTCAGGCAAAGATGGTAGGCCTCAGATCGATGTTTGCTTCTGAGGACTGGTTTGGGTGGGGGGAGTCCAGCTCTCCTGCTGGGGTTCAAGCACAGACTACTATAGCTTCAGAGGAATTTTGGAGAACACTGAAGGATGTAGTCAAAATTCTAGAGTCGGTAGTGAAGGTGCTGAGATTAGTGAATACAACATTCCAGCCTACCATGCCACATTTATATCCTGCCATGGATATGTTGAAGGACCGTATAAAAACTATGCTTCCACGTGGAAATAAACATTTTGTGAAGATTATCAAAGATCGATGGGAGAGTCAGCTGATGCACCCATTGCATAAAGATGGTGAGTATATTTAATAATGTCTTTAATTTAGTTCCACTTAATAGTTGGTACTCTATTTTAATTTGGAAACTCATATTTTGCAGCATACTATTTGAACCCCAAGTACCAATATTCACATGTGCTTGGGCTCAATTCTGACCTTATCGGTGCGGTAAAAGATGTTCTAGCAAAATTGGTGCCAGATTATACTATACACGCACTGGTCAATCTGGAGGTGAGTTGTATGGTTTAAGTGTTGAATTATTTGAATATCCACATATTACAATGGCTAATGGTTATAAATTTTAAAATGGGTGTAGATGAAAACGTTCAGAGATGCTCTTGGGAGTTTTGAAACTCCTGCTGCAATGGCTGGACGAGATAAGACCGATCCTGGTATGGAATTATGGAAATTGAAATTTTCAAGTAACATATCTTATTTAATATGTGTATTAAAATTCTTTATCTTGTGCAGCTGAGTGGTGGTTGTTGTATGGCGAGCATGCAGCTGAGTTGAGGAGAATAGCAATCAAAGTCCTATCTCAGACATGTTCCGCATTTGTGTGCGAGCGAAATTGGAGTACTTTCTCCCTTATCCATTTAAAGAGGCGGAATAAATTGGGCTCTCAATGGCTAAATGACTTGGTCTACGCCCATTACAACATGAGACTGAGGGTACAATGCTTGAAATTTGAACAAAGAAATGAACAAGAGCTGATCGAGCTAGCCAACGTCTTCCAACTATCTTTAGATGAAGAGGATCCCTATATGAAATGGATGAGAGACAGAACAGTTCCAGTGATGGATGAGCCTAGTGGGATGCCCGACCCCACTGTGTCTGCTCCGATGGGTTCTAATCTCGATCGGCTTATGTCCTCAGAATTCGGATGAGGGTTGTGTACACGCACAGTCGCCTAGACCGTTTAACCCCTCAGCTGGTACTGATAGTGACTCAGAATGCGATGATGATATAATGGATCAAAGTGGCTGATCAACTTCTGATAGTAGTGGTGATGATGGTAGTGGTGGTGGTGATCCTAAACTGACTGTACCTATTATTAGATGGACCGGTGAGAGTCAGTATACACACGCTACACAGAATCCAGATCATGGTGGACGCGCATCTTCATCACGGCCTACGACTGGGTATATACGTAGGTCTCGTCAACGGGAACGCCCTTTGCAACCAGTGGAAGAAGAAGAAGATCGTTTCTTTGACATCATTCCTGATCCTGATATTATGCCTGATGTTGAAATTGATAGCATGTCTACAAGTTTTGGAGGATTGAGCATTGAGGGTAGCAGTGGACAGGAGCAGGGGTAGTGGAATGCTCATGGATTTGGCACCACTTCGGCATACGGTTCTTATTCCGGTGATGATGACTGCATGATGGGAAGTGCATATGATTATTTTGCCGATACTAGTAATGCTACATCACAGACTGGCTCAAACTTTGTGGACAGTCTCTTTTCAGTCCCAAATTTGCAAAGAACCACGCCCCCACACCAGCCAATATATGCTCATTTTACTCCACATTATAGGAAATTGTATCCAAGGTTGGGTATCTTTAGAAACTTCCCGGATCATGTGTATGAGAAATATGTGGAAGACTACCAGACCTTCTATAGCCGAAGGATGTCGTGGCAGGATTTTGGTTATCAGACCGAGATATATTTTCTTCAGCAAAGTCAATCTGATCAGATGGAACCTGCACGCCACTCTACATATGATTAGACATTGGGATGGACTAATGGAAATGTATTATTTCATTATGAGTATTTAAGTCTTTCATATAATGAGTACTTGTAAATTATGTCATTTTGTAGGATTTATGATTTATGAATGTATGATTTTTCGATAATGTGATTACTTTTTATGCTTCAAATGTGTTTATATATGTTGAATAAGTATTTTCCTGCAATATATAGCCTTAAAATGGCTCTAAAATGGACTTAAAATATAAAAAAAAATGGCTTAAATCATAAAAAAAACATGTCAAAACTCCCATTTTTTACCCTCTGGGAGTTTCGGCAGGTTCTCACCGACCGAGATCTCGGTAATCTCGGTTTTCTCAAGGGTCGAGACACCCTTGAGAACTGAGATTTCGAACTATAGCGGGAGGACAATTGGACATGGTAGATTGCATGTGGTATTTACTTACTTGATGATGGTCCTTCAGAACCTACATCAAACCATATACCCTCTTCACCTCATACCACCCAACACTACATTTATTCGGCCGTGAGCACCTTACAACAGTGGCACTGTCGTTTGGGTCACCCTTTTACTTTTGTGTTATATTAGTTATTTCCCTTTTTAGTTAAAAATTGTAATAAAGACGAGTTATCGTGTGAAGCCTATGTATTGGCTAAACAAGCTCGTACTTGTTATTTACCTTCTGCCAATAGGAGTCATGGTACATTTGATTTGGTACATTCTTTTTTTTTAGGGCCTAGCTAGGATTACTACTATTTTTGGACATCGATGGTTTATTACATTTATTGATTGTCATTCTCGCATGACATGGATTTACTTGATGCATCAGAAAAATGAGGTTTTTCAATGGTTTCGACATTCCATAATATGATCAAGATGCAGTTCCAAACCCAGCTAAAGGTACTTCGCAGTGATAATGGCAAAGAATATACTAAATGTACTTTTCAACAATAATTGGCCGATAATGGAATCATCCATCAGACCAGTTGTGATGACACACCAGCTCAAAATGGAGTAGCAGAGAGGAAGATCCGTCACCTACTTGAGACTGCACGTGCCCTAATGTTTGATGGTCATGTTCCGGCACATTTTTGAAGTGATGCTGTCCTCATTGCCGCTTCTCTTATCAATCATCTTCCATTACGAATTCTGGACAGTAGAGCTTCCTTGGATATCTTGCTTGGTGAAACTTCTTTTGTGTTCCCACCAAAGGTCATTGGTTGTGTTTGTTATGCTAGCTACCATCGATCTCTTGGCAAACTTGACCCTTGAGGGTTGCGTGTATATTTCTTGGTTATTCAGCAACACGGAAAGGGTACAAATGTTACCACTCTCCCTCCCGACATGCTTTTATTACTAAAGATGTTTTTTTTCGTGAGCATCTCATGTATTACCCGTCCCATCTTTAGGGGGAGAAGAATACAGTTGAAGATGTACCTCTTTTTGTACCAGAAGAAGCAGAAAAAGTCCAAGAACTATCCATTCCAGATTTGGATCCAAATGTTCCAGACACAGAAAGGGTACAAGTGTTACCACCCTCCCTCCCGACGGACTTTTATTAATAAAGATGTTCTTTTTCATGAGCATCTCACGTATTAATGTGCCTCTTTATGTACCAGAAGAAGCAGAAAAAGTCCAAGAACGATCCATTCCAGATTTGGATCCAAATGTTCAAGACACAGATGTACCATCCGAATCTGGTGAAATACCATATACTCCTATACCCATTTTCGGTCTTAAACCTCTGCAAGTCTACAACCGTGCCAAAAGCAAGAAAGGAAGGACCACTACCATCAACGCAACTTCACATGTCCCTTAGCCAGCCTTGGATTCAGAGACTGAGTCTCTTCCTGGTAAAGAACTTCCTCCCTCTGATTCTAAACTTCCCATTGTTCCTCGGAAAGGTACTAGGGCTTGTACACTTCACCTTATTTCCAGTTCGGTTTTATATAACTCCCTTTCCTCTTCTTTCTATGCATTTGTATCCTTGCTTTCCTCTGTGTTTGTTCCTCAAAAATGGCAAAATGTAATTATGGACGAAAGGTTGAAAGCTGTAATTGTACGATCCACTCTGAGATCCCCACAATCTGGATCTCTCCGTGTCGGGTTTTATTGTGCCAATCCTTGGCACTTTGTATTGTGACCCTATATATGATATGGGCAAATCCCTTTGGTCACATGGGAGTGCTAAATCATGTGGGAGTAAACATTTGAAGCATAGGCAGCATCACCATCAGAATGGGCCCATGAAACTAGGCCCAGATGCATTTTAAGTTCAACTGGAAGCACGTACCGGATGAATGATTTGCCGCTTGACTTCTACCGGTTGAGTTAGGGTAGGTCACTCTCTCTCTCCACGGAAAAGGAGGGCATCTTCTCCTTTTGTTCTCCTTGCCAAACCGTGGGGGTGAGTGGTTTTGAGAGGATGCTTGGAGCTCAAGCTTAAGGAACTGACTCTCTTTGAGGTAGGTTTCTCATCCCTTTTCCTTCCTCCATTCTTGTAGGGATGTGAACATGAGACCATGATGGAGCTCACCATTGATGGCCTCCATTAATGGCTACTGAACCTTGACCTAGAAACTTAGGTTTTCACCCTCTCCATGAATGAAGATGTTGTATTGAGCCTAAATGACCCCTATTGTACTCCATAATGGTTGGTAGTAATTTTTCGTCCTTTGGAATAGAAGAAACCATGATGGGAGGAACTTTTCCCAAAGTGGAAACTCTCTCTGGTTTGTGTTTTGGTTTCTGGGCTAGAACCGGTAGCATGAATCGGTGGACTAGTAGTGGCCCTAATATCGGTTGATTCATGACCAGTCTACCGCCAAAGTGAATAATTAAATATATATTAGACTAAGTAATAATCGGTGCCACCCTAACCAGTATCACGAACTGGAAGCACGACCTGCCGGTACGTCACATCGGTATGTACGAGGTACGGTTGGCCGTGCCTCCACATAGGCTTAATCCCAAGCGGAGCCACAACCGAATGATGGATCCTCTGGCTCTACTTCCGCTAATCTACTAGAACCTCAGGATTGTTAACAGTATATAAAGCAGATGACTAATTGGATGACCATTCCTCCGATCAGTCTTTCGATTCTATATATGAAGGAATTGACCAAGTGTTAACCAGCATTACGTACCGGTGGAATGCACAACCGGTTCCTTCTACCAGTTCAGTTAGTATAGCCTTATAAGCCTAAAAATGATTAGGAAAACCATTTTTTCGGTCCCCGGCTTACCTTGGGACCTGGCATGCACAATTAGGACTTGTCTATGCTGGTTTAAAAGATATTCACCAACTTAATCAATTTATTTTATCAATTAGGTAAAACACTGTGAGTAGTGGACGGAGCCTTCTACCAGCTTCAAGGTTCAACAGCACCTCTGGTGTCTGCAGGTGAGGAGTTGGGTCATGTAGAGTTTGAGCATGTGTTTGATGGTTGTTATGAAGGTTTTTCTTTTATAACATATCATCCATTAAATTGCTTATAACTGTTTATGCATTTGCATATAACTATAACTATGTATGTTGGTTGTTGTTACCTTGGTAGAGGCACGACAAACCATGGGAGTGGGGATCCGGGGTTCTTTGCAAGGTGTGGTTGTTGATGTTGTAGTTGTGTGCATATCCATGTGTGATGGTGTATGTGACATATGGGAGCACGGGCATGCGTACCATGTTGGTGTGTTAGTGTTCTAGTGGAGACAGTGATCCATGGGATGGGGATCCGTGGCTCTCTGTTGGGATACCACCCATGTTACATCCCAATTCTGGTCTAACCGGAATGGTGTGATGAACCGTCAATGAACCAACGGTTTCAACCAGGATCTCGTATAAGTCGTACCCATCATATCAAACTATACACACATTCCACATTAATAATCAGAGGTAATAAACAAATAAGCGGAAGTCTTACAGATAATGAACTGAGTGTCTAACAATGATAATAAATAATTAATACGATTATTTCCAAAACTCAAGACATAAAAATAATTAATCCATTACATGTTCCAGTAGTCAAACATAGCTAAACTAATCATACACACAGTGGTTGCACTGGCATGAAGAATCATGCGTTTCCTCCGTTAACTCTCCGTCCATCGTCGCTACATGTCCATACATCGGCGCATTCATATAATCTTCAATAGTAGGTCCTGCATCAATTAAAAATATTCGACGTTGAAAAGGTGAGCACACATCACGGCTCAGTGAGCAAATAAAACAATGCAATAAACATATGCATGCATTCAATTCATATCTTTGGTCTGGTTTTTAAGTTTGCAATATGCTATAGAAAGGTTTGGTGGCCCCCGCACCTTTATACACGAGTGTGAATCCGCCCAATGGATCAAACACCATTGCCGTCCCACATGCACCCACCATGGAATAGAGATAGAGCTAAAGTGTCCGGATCAAACACCGTCAACACTTTCCCTGATGCTTTGCCCATACCAACACGTAAGCCCCTATTGGCGAGGAACTTGCAAACTGGGCTCGCAACTAACCAATCCTAAATGTCATCCAGTGTATCCAAGGCCTCATCCCAGCATCCCTCAATTCGTCCATAGAGATAGAGCTAAGGCCTCCCGGTAGAGTCCAAGACTACACGGTCCGAGGTCACCTCCCCTGATGCCCTACGATGTAATAGTTCTGCTAAGGTAATGGCGATACGATGATGTCAGTGAACAAGACTTGAGTAGAGATAGAGCTAGAGTTTGGTGACCCGATCAAAGACAACAATGCCACGTCCTCCCCCTGATGCTCCACTCGCATCAAACACATTAACCACACACATACAATTACATGCCTATTCCTAGTATCATCATCATCATGTTATAAATAAACAGAATTAAATATGCATGAGCAGTAATAGCAGGAATATTAGATGACATGTGAGATGCACATTACGAGCATACACGCATAGAATCAATCATGGCATTAGACTCAATAAAAATAAAGTAGTTTGTTATTATCCAATTAGTTTAGGTCTTGTTCCCTCACCTATTAGCAATACTCAATCTCCTTTCAAGCCTTGTAATTCTCTTTCAATCAATTTAACAACCTAAAAGTTATATGAATTTAATTTAGGGTTCATATGTAACATATTACAGTAGTCGAAAATCGAAACAGAGCACTGATAGGTGTCTGATTGGTCCTATGGTCTTATACTGTGTCGACCTTACTGCCTACGGTCGATACCCTATGGTCGCATATGATGCGACCGTAGCTGCGACCAAATGATTCCTGAATCTTCCCGAATGCCTATGGTCGATCTTCTGATCAGGCTGGTCATGCTATGGTCGACCGTAGCTGCGACCTTGAGATTTCTGATCACAGATTACATGCAATTCGAGTTCTTCTTGGGTCAAATCATCTACTCTTCAATTGGGTTTATCCTAATGTCATCCTATGGCCATCATTAGTAGTTTCTTATCAACCCTAATCATCAAACTCATCCCTCATGGTTATCCTTGGGATTTTCTCAAGGAATCACATATATCATAAGAGGTTGATATCTCCTAACCTCCATAGAAGTCTTATTCCTTAGAGTTTACATCTCTAGAGATTAGGTTCATACCTTTGCCTGTGATAGAGAACCAATCTCTTCTCAGCAAAATCCTCTCCGTAGCCTTTTTTTCTTCTTCTTCTTTTCTTCCTTCTCTTCCCTTCTCTTTCTCTAGGGTTTACTAATGTTCTAAAAGAGTGAAAAAAGGGCTGAGAGACATCCTTTATATAGAGAAAAACTCTCCATATAGAGTCATTTTTCAATTAGGAAAGAAATCCCTTAGTTTAGGAAAGTTTTCAAAACTTGGAGTCTGATCTGGGGTCACACGGTCGATGGCTACGGTCGCAGAACTCGTCGACCATAGGGTCGAAATCATCGACTGTAGGGTCCTGGATCAGTGACCATTGTTTCTTTCCATATGGTCGACCGTACCTACCCAGGTATGCTATCATATGCATACAGTTTTGGGTGTGGAGTTGATTTTTATACCTGGTTTGTGATCCATCTTCACATGCTCGGTCCACTTGGTCCAGGAATGATGGGAAGACCTGGCACGACAGGGTTAGATCAAGTTAGTGGAGTGTGGGTCTTACAACTCCCCCCTCTTTTATAAATTTTGTCCTCGAAATTTGCACATACCTTCTGAGTCGAATAGGTGAGGATATTGCTTCCGCATAGCATTTTCTTCTTCCCATGTGATTTCTTCTACATCTTGGCTTCTCCAAGTAACCTTCACATAGTAGATGTTACGGTTGAGTAGACGTTGCACCTTCCGGCTAGTAATTTCAAAAGGTACCACTTCGAATTTCAAATCTTCAGTCAAATCCAGTGGATCCGCTGTTAACACGTGTGTTGGATCTCTGATATACTTCTTCTATTGTGAGACATGGAATACATCATGTACACTAGACATTGATGGTGGTAGTGCTAACTGATATGCTACCTTTCCACGCCTAGCTAGAACTTCATAAGGTCCAATATATCTGGGACACAGCTTTCCCTTCTGTCCAAACCTTTTTAAACCGCGCATAGGAGATATTTTCAGAAATACCTTATCACCTATGGTAAATTCAAGATCTCTTCGTCGATTGTCTGCATATTGCTTCTGGCGGTTCTGAGTTGTTCGGACTCTTTCCTTGATAATGTATACCACTCGACAAGTCTCCTCAACAAACTCTGGTTCAACAATACTTCGTTCTCCAACTTCGTTCCAAAATAAAGGAGTTCGACACTTCCTACCATACAGTACTTTATAAGGTGACATCTGTATAGTCGCTTGATAGCTGTTGTTATAAGCGAACTCAATCAATGGTAATTTCTCATCCCATGATCCTTTGAAATTACGCAAGCTCGGAACATGTCTTCTAAAATTTGAATGGTACGTTCTGACTGTCCATCGGTCTGAGGATGGAATGCAGTACTAAACTTCAACGTTGTACCCATAGCCTTCTGTAATCCTTCCCAAAACTTTGAAGTAAAGCGTGGGCCTCTGTCAGACATGATGCTTTCAGGTACACCATGCAATCTGACAATATTGTCCACATACAGCTTAGTTAACCTCTCTAGGGTATACTGAGGTCGTATAGCTATGAAACGAGCTGTCTTAGTCAAACGATCTACAATCACCCAGACCGCGTCAACTACTCGGGGAGTCAATGGTAACCCGGTGACGATGTCCATAGTGGTGCAGTCCCATTTCCATGCCGGTTCTAGCAGTGGCTGCAACAATCCTGCTTGTCTTTTGCATTTTAGCCTTTACCTGCTGACAATTCAAGCATTGAGACATAAATTTAGTTACATCCGTTTTCATTCCTCTCTACCAATATAGTTTCTTCAGATCATGATACATCTTTGTACTTCCAGGATGTACCAAATAAGCGGTGGTGTGGGCTCCTTCATTAGTCTATGTCTAATATCCAAGTCTTCATTTTTCAGGAACATATACTCTCCCTTTGTATCTTATTACTTTCTCAAAATCCAAAGTGAAGTCAGGGTTAGTCCTACCTTTTTCAAGGTCTTCTTGTACTGTTCTCAGATAAGGGTCTGATTTAATAGCTGTCTTCACATCCTTTATCAGATCAGGTATAATCTTCAATGTAGCAAACATGTTGGAGAATAGATGAATAAACCCTTGGTCAGTTGATTCATTCGGAATCACAAACTGCTCGTTATCATAATTAAATACTCTTCCTGTGACACACACTACAACATTTGTACTAGCTTCTTCTTGGAATTTTGTCATAGCTTTTCTGCTTAGTGTGTCAGCAACTACATTAGCTTTTCTTGGATGATACTGGTATTGCAATCATAATCCTTCAGTAATTCCAGCCATCTTCTCTGTCTTATGTTCAACTCCTTCTGATTAAAAAGGTGTGTGAGACTCTTATGATCTGATTTAATCTGAAATTTCTCTCCATACAAATAATGTCTCCATATTTTGACAGCATGTATCACCGCTGTTAACTCCAATTCATGAGTGGGATAGTTCTTCTCATGTGTCTTCAGTTGTCTTGAGGCATACGCAATTACTTGTTCTCCTACCATAAGCACACATCCGAAACCTAATCCAGACGCATCGGTGTACAAGGTAAATGGTTGTCCTGGAATCGGAATGGTTAAGATGGGAGCCTTTATTTATTAAGCACTCATCTGACACTTTTACAGCTCTACTTGTATGTTGATGATATTATTGTCACTGGAATTAATGACGATGAAATCAAGAAATTGAAGGCGTTTATGGGAAAGGAGTTTGAAATCAAAGATCTTAGAAAATTGAGATACTTTCTTGGGATTGAAGTTGCTAGATCTATAAAGGGTATCTATCTCTATCAAAGGTAGTATGTCCTTGATCTCCTTTTAAAAATAGGATTGCTTGGGTGTCGACCGTGTGATACTCCACTAGATCCTAGTACCAAGCTTAGAGAGAAAGAAGGAACATCAGCAGATAAAGGAAGATACCAGAGGTTAGTTGGGAGGCTCATATACTTATCACACACATGCATGATCCCTATTTTACTCATATGGAGGCAGTCTACAGGATATTACATTACCTAAAGGCATCCCTAGGAAAAGGGATTCTCCTATCGCCTAATAGTCATCTAAAAGTTTAGGCTTATACTGATGCAGATTGGGCAGACAGTTTAAATAGTAAGTCTATTTCTGGTTACTGTACCTCTGTGGGTGGAAATCTGGTTACTTGGCACAGCAAGAAGCAGAATGTTGTGACCCGATCTAGTGCAGAGGCAGAATTTAGGGCAATGGCCCAGGGAATATGTGAACTTTTATTGTTGCAAGGCTTACTCAGAGACTTGAAGGTTCAATGTCCTTAATCCATGATTTTGTTTTGTGACAATAAGGCGGCTATCAGCATTGCTTATGACTCTGTTTAGCATGATAGGACAAAACATATTGAGATAGTTCGCTACTTCATCGAAGAGAAATTAAAAAGTGGATAGATTCTGATCTCTTTTGTCAGATCAGAGGATTAGCTGACAGATATCTTCACCAAAGGACTACTTGGAAAACCTTTTTATATGATATTGTCCAAGTTGTGTATGCATGATATACATACACCAACTTGAGGGGGAGTGTTGAAATATGATCCAGCTGATGGACCATCCTCCACACAAGTGGTCCAGATGATGGACCATCATCTGCACCGTCCATCTACCGAACGATCAGTGTTTACACCTACCTTACCTACTTTCTCACCTACTTTCTTTTCTTGTAAATCCATTTATCTATAAATAAGAAGGCTGGGTGAGGTATCAACTCACTCATTTATCGTCCATCTCTGATTCAACAACTATGGTAGAAAGCATGGATTTAAGCAAATTTGAACAATGAAACAAGATCGTTTAGTCACCCGATTCAGTTGGAAAAAGGCTCAGTTGAGTTGAGTTCAATTAAAGAAGGGGAGAATGATGCAGTCCATGCCCACACCTATGTGGCTGTCCCAGACCAACTCTCTATTCAAGTGGGCCAACCTCATATTTTTAGAAGGTTAGCCCGTATTCAAGTCAAGGCCCAAGGCAAAGTCCAAGCTTAACTCATGGTCCACAAGCACCACAACCTATTTTGGAACCAGCGCAACTAAATCCGGACCAATCCATATGGTCCATGCTGTGAAACAGCACATGTGCTGACTTCAAGGGTATTTTCAGGATATTTATATTTCAAATTTTATAATACTCAAAACATGAAAGTTGTAGCTTATGAGTTAAATTTCGTGCGGCTTTGATTTGAGATTGATCCAAGCTATATTTAGAGAGTTATGACATTTTTGTTGAGCATGTGCAGAACAGTCTTTTTCATGTGCTTTGATGGATGATGATGTGGACACTCTTCTTCAAGTTTCATTATACATTCTCTACCAGTGTGACTCTTCATATGGATTGACTAAGAGAGTCTTTCTAGTGTCTTCTCTTTTAAGCAAGTTTTTATGCCTAGGAACAAGAGTCAATACATTGGAATAAATTTTTATTGGAATTATAAACCACTTATGTTTTTTCTTTATTTTCTCAATATACAATCTCAGCATCAGGATTATAGAGAATGGTTGAGATTATTTTGAGATATTTAAGGGTTTATAAGGCCTATAAATAGTGGCTAATTCTCATATAATAGTAAGTTGGTTTGTGAATGAAAATTTGGATTGAAATTTGTCTTCTCCTTTGAACCTTGAAGATGTTATCTCTTGAAATCTAGAAGAGTTTCACTTTAACTTTGAAGAGTTGGAGTTTTCCTATCCTTATTTGTATACTAAAAGAGTTATAAATCCATTGAGCATCACACATCCTAGAAGTGTTTGAGTCTAAGCCTATTAGCGTAACCAATGTAGGCGACCTATAGTAATATGGGATCCAATATAGGTCACCACATTTCTAACACTAACATGTCCCATGAAACCTTGAAGAAGTTTCATTCAATCCTAGAAGAGTTTGGAGTTTTATTCTTTATCTACATCTTAGAAGAGTTGTAGGCCACCTTTGGAGTTGATTTACATCCTAGAAGAGAAGTAAGACACTTTATCTTCACTCCATCAAAGTTACTTTTTTGTACTTGGATTTTTGGAAATTTTCCAGAATCCGTTCTTGCACTTCACGTCATTTTATCCTACTTTTGCATATCCTCCACTGAGGATCTAAGAAAACATTCTTTACAGAAGTTATAGCCCTATGATTTATCTTTCATTTTCCACTAGAATCAAATAATTCTGATCTGTATTAAGAAGTTACAGCCATTTCTCTGAAGTCGTGTAAATCTGCCAATTTAACACATCTCGTGCATGTGTTGGACCTTGTGTAATCACTCCCCCGATCCATTATTTTGAGAAGCCTAGGTTGGCTTACATCACAAGTTTGATAATGTGTGTATCATGGTTATGATTATTGATAAATTTGTTTCTTGAATAAATGGAGATCTTAGGATTATTTGCTTCACTTTTTTTTTTTTTTTTGGCTCCATTTGGTTCCAATTGAATTTTGGTTTTTCTCTTTATTATATTCATGTATCAGACATATTTGTAGATGCTTCAACTTTGTTACATAATAATTTTATCTTACATCTCTTGCTATGTTGGTTCTCTGCATGAACTATTTATTTATTTGGCCAAGTTTGTGAATTAAACTATTTGACAAATATTTGTTTTCATACAAGCATGAAATGAACTGTATGACATGTTTCTTATTTCGTTTAATTGCGTTCACAGTGTCTGGATTTTTCATATCCTTGTTAAAATATCAAATGCATATGCATCTGTCTTTGTGCATGTTCCAGTTGTACATTCATCCATTCCATTGGCAACGTTTATATTTTGCCTGTTTAGCTCTTTGTTATTCTGAGTCTCTGACCAGTTTAAATCAGAATCATTGAATTGTCCCCATTTATGTAAGAGAGATATTGAACTTTTTTATGTTGATTAATTCTACTGATTGTGTTACAGACATGGAAACTGAAAGAGGAAGATCGGCTATTAGAAATAGTTGATCCAGAACTGATCGAGTTCCGAGAGGAAGAGGTGGTCCGCTTTATCAAGGTAGCACTGTTTTGTACCCAAGCTGCATCTTCCCAGAGGCCCTCCATGCCACATGTGGTGGAGATGCTCTCCAAAGAGATGAACCTCAATATTGGGTCTTTAATTCAGCCAGGTGTATATAAGGACCAGATTTCTCAATCCTCAGGCGGTAGTAGTTCTCAGGACACTTCTCAGGCACAGAAGGGTAAACAATCAATAAATCCTTACACCCATTTAAGCAGCTCTCTTACCATTTCAGCGTTACAACCAAGATGAGAGGTTAGTTTTTGGTAGCTCTTCAATTTTGTCCTGTTTGGTTTTCCATGACTGAGCATTTGGGTTGTATAAGATTTCGATAGAACAATGAAGGAAGGGAGAGGAAGAGGAGTAGGTTGTAAATAATTGTTGTTATTAAGGTTGCTGATTATCGACATTGACTATTAAGTGAGTTGATGTCAAATCCCCTTGCCTTTTTGCCCTCCAGAACACCAGCTGTAGGGCGTGTGAGATCTGTTTAGAGGGTTAAAATTTGTAATGAGGACCACTGCTTAGCATGGTGGCGAGAATGTCGGGCTCTTGAGTGCTGGCACCAAACCTGGAGGTCAAGGGTTCAACTCTCCTGGCCTCACTTTTTTGTGCGAACTTTGAGATTGACATACAAGTACTGGTACAGAGCTTCTGGAAGGTTAAATTAGTGGTTTCACATATTTTTCATTGGGTAATTTAGTAATTTGAAATTGAGGCAACATTATCATCTCCCTTTGCTGCTACAAGAATTATCCACTGATTTCCTTTAATGATTTTGATGCCCTCCCAGCCTTCCGAAGGTTGAAACCTTGTGCCAGTTTGGAGCTGGAGCTTTTTTTTTTTTTTTTTTTTAGGGGGGGGGTGGTTCTCTTGCGGATGACATCTAACTTGTGAGTTCACGCTATATGCTATATATCAGAGATACTGTTGAAAGCTTCTCAAAGAACAAGTGCGAACCTGGATTCTGTTGAAAGCTACTCAAAGAACAGGACTTCTTAACAGTGGAAACGTAACCAGTGAAAGGAGAAAGCTTACCATTCAGCTCCTTATCCATTGTCAACGAAAAGTAACAGCTTAGAAAAAAATTACAGGAAGTAATGCTTTGGGGAGCCGTGACACATTTAACATGTCAAGGAGAGTGAGTACAAGCCCTTGCTTAGGAATTGCGCGAACCTATATTTGGGCAAAAAATCGTGTGGTGACTTTACATTTCCACTTGTATGAGTTGTAGAAATTATAGTGCGAGATTGTTGCTTGCAGCAGCTTTTACTGAATGGAAGATGATGATAGGGCCTATGCAAGTTTTGCCTCTAGTAAGTATATTTCATCTCAACATTACCACTTTTGAAGTGGTTTTACTAATTTGAAGATGCTGGAAATGTCTGTCTTTTTTCTGATCTCAGAGTAATTATTCAAATCAAGGATTTAGAACTCATGATTCCCTATCGGATCAAGCCCCAATAATCACAATCCGCTTCAGAGTTCAATTATCCAGTCCTGGCCAATTTTTAACAGAGATGGGGTTGAACACTTGTAGTCGACTTCTTGAGGAATGGTATTGTATTGGTTATTCTGACTTGGTCAATCTACCTGATCTAATCCTGATGCATGGAATCATGGTTCAAATGCAAATATCTATTTATGTGGTAATCATGGTTCAAGAAATCTATATCCAATTGGAAATGGCCAATCCCGATCTGATTCCAATTCTTTACATATTTTGAGGACGGGTCCGATACTGTATTGGATCGTCCAGATCAGCCGATCTGATACAATCATATCCCTTATAAAACCCAGTTGAATGCCACTGTTTGCAGATATCTTCAAGCTTTGATTTCTCCACATCCAGAGCTCCAATGGCATTGATATTTGGAGGCTTGAATCGCTTGGGAGCTTGTTTCAAATCCCGGGTCGGCGATTTGGATTTTGACAGCGGAAAAATCGAGAACAAAAAGATGACAGAACTACAGGCAGTGATGCTATAATTTTTTTTTCAATATTATAATATAAAAATAACGGAGACCCAGCAAACGATCACAAAAAGCAACCACTACACATCGAATCGGTCCGATTCTGACTGATATGGGTAAGTTTTTCAATTGACCGATACTGTATCCTATACCTGAATTTATAACTTGATGGTAATCGCACTTTGCCAATCTGCCTGATCAATCCTGATGCATTAAACCACGAGTCCTGGAAATCATCCCTCCTATCAGCTGTTACAGTTATTCTGATTAAATCAGTTCTGAGTCTTCTGACTACAATACCTATTGGATGTCATCTTTGAGGCTCACTAAAAATGTTCATGATTTATTGAACGGCTTTTATATTGCAACCCAAGAAGGGGAAAAAAAGATGAAGGGTTACCGTCCGAATATCTATGTAGTATTTCTAAATCTAGCGAAGATGCCGAGTGTCAAAGTCCTTGTTGTTGCTGCTGAAACTAGGCTGACTGATGTGTCATGCCTTCTACAAGAGAAATGAAAGTTATCGGAGCCAGACGTGTCCACTCCGACTATCAAGTCAGTAACAGAGCAATCGGTATGAAGCTTACGAAGAGAGTAAGCTCCTTAGAGAGAAAGGTTTCCTGAGTATTCTCAGAGTGAGTGAAGATCAGATGCCATTACTTGTGATCATTGATTGTTTATATGGAGGACACACCTGTAGTTGAATTGGATATGCCATCCAGTAGTTGTATTGGATTAGGAATGTACGACTCTGTTGGAGTCAATCTGATTATCTCCCACAACCATAAGATGAAGATCCTACGATGGGGCGAAGTTGCCATCTCCGACCTTTCAGGTCACCACACACGTTCTCGAGGATAGAGTCCTACGCCAAGTCCAACTCTCCACATCGTCATCCAATAGGAATCCTGCTAACGCTTTAGAGACCAACAGGGAGACCTAACACGTGCGAACACGTGTTTCCTCTTACCATCACGGAACGCCCTGGAGGCGACATCTGTCAAAACACATGTCATCCTCCCATTGTGACATGCGGATAGACATGTGTTGCTCTTTGGTTAGTTAGCCAAAATATGTTATCAATAGTTGCCCCTTGCTTCTGTGGACTCACTGAGTTCGAAGATGCAATCTCAGTATCACGACTTATTTTGTCCCATGTTGCCATACTGAGTTGTAAGAGGTTTGAAGTCGTGCTTTCCAAGTCGCTTCCTTCAAGTCGCAATGTGCGACTTGGAGAATGTTCCGACCTGAGAGAGATTATACCCTCCTTGATGGGGTCCAACTCGCATAGCGTTCATCTTAGGTTGTAAGGTGCAAGTCGGCATACGGCTCAACTTACAAAGTGGGAATGAATAACCTCTGACTTGTGACTTGATTGAGCGTCAAGCGTGGGGACTAGAACAAATTCCTGTGTGACTTCCAAAGTCAACGAAGAAACGTAACGGCCATGCCTGGGAAAATTCAAAAAATTTTGGGGAGCTCGAAAAGGTATTTCAAATATCCCACCATCCACGATCCCACGACGATTTAGTGGTGGCATATTTAAAGCGTCAACGCCTGAGAAGGTGCCACGAGTCGATAAAGTTGGCCATATCAGGCCACAATCCTTTCGTCTGTACGTAAATGACGTCAGTGCGCAGTTTTGTCTCCACCTTTTAAAGCATTGCATTTAATGCGAGGAGGGGCATAACAAAGACGTCCTGTCTCCCCTAACGACTGCGATGGCGGAAGAGGATTCGACATCCTCTGTAATGATGATTTTCGGACTCCAAAAGTTCCAAGTCCGACGAGGAATGGCTATAAAGCTCCCTCGACGAAACCGACAAGCACTTTTGCCCTCAGTAGATTCTCGAGCCCCAAAGGATTTTCTCTTCTTCGTTTACATCTACAACTTCGCTTATAGTAAGTCCCGAACTTTATTTATTTCCTTCTTAGTTTTTCTTTCTTTAGAGTCAGGCATGTCACACTTGTTCGATCCCCCCGAGATGGTCCATTTTGGGCTTGCTATACCCATCTTTGGCTGGTCTTAGAGGAGCATACCACGTGGAACTTCCCAATGGCTTGGGTACCGTCGGGATTTGACGCACCGTTGCCGTTGAAAACAGCTGAGCCCATAGCCACTGTAGCCAGAATACATCCTGTAGAGGAGAAAGAAAAATTGAAATTTCCACATGAGATTTCTATGGCAGATGCCCCAGCCAAACTTAGAGAGTCTATGGAGATTGCTATCCCTTCTCCCACTGAGGTTGACGCCGCTAGGGTGAAGTGTAGACTGAAGGAGGTGGTGCTCAACTAGGTCTTCACAGAATTTCCCCTCACTGTCCGCTACTACACTAGGATCCGTTCTAAGGGTAAGTCTGCTTATCATCCCCACAAAATAGAGGTATGCTTATACACAGAGTTTTTCCCATCGGGGTTCAAACTCCCAATCCCCTTAGAAGTTGTCAAGATTTTGTGGTATTATGGCCTGACCCCAGCCCAACTCCATAGTAATTCCTGGTCCATGATTCTGGCATTTATTGTTTTCTTCCGACATCTGAAGAGGATGTCAAGTGTAGACCTGTTCAGATATATGTTCCTCTTGGACAAGGTTAAACCAAACACCAAGGAAGTGCAGAAGTCGGGTTGGTACTTCTTCAACAAGCGACCTAATGCTTTCAAAGTCCTATGTAAGAAGAGGAATAAGATCCCAGCCTGGTTGCACAAGTTCTCTTTCGTCGGATGCAAGGATAAAAAGGCCATGCCGCTGGTAAATATATGGCGCTTTCCAGAGGTTAGCGAGTTCAACCACCGTTTGTCCTTAGCGAGTTCAACCACCGTTTGTCCTTCAATGAAGAGGACTTCATTAGCCTCTCCATGGTGAGTCGAGGACACCGGTTGGTTATGATGACCTTGCTTTTCCTGTACTTGTCTGTCCTGGTGACTACGGTACAGGGGATGACATGATCACGACGCTGCACCTCCTGGGTTTCACTTTGCTACTAAGAGTTCGAGTAAGCTAGGAAAGCACAATTAATGTGTCAACTTGAAATCTTATTTCTTTTTATTTTAACTCATTTCCCTTTGATGACTTTGCAATGGGAAAGTTTCCTCTCGATCCTGCTAATCTTGTAAAGTTACAGGAGCAGAAGAGGGCGGTGAAGAGTGGTGCTGAGGACTCCAAGAACATGGGGGGAAAGAAAAAGGCTTCTTGCATTAAAGTGACAGAGACCTTGGATCAAGAAGTGTGGTCCGAAGGTAAGGGCGGTGGGCTCTACTGCTAAAGAAGGCAAGGACTACCACTGAGTCCACATTTAGGGCCACAGTAGGGAGGTTCTCCCCTACTGTTTCTCCTTCTAGAACTGAGGTCGCTACACCAGATAGCTCCCCAGCACTTACTCTTCACGAAGTCACTGGAGCTTCTTCCAGTAGCCCTTTAGCGCTGCTTCCTCAAGAAGTCACTGGAGGGTCTTCGAAGTCACCCTCAAGGGTGTCTTCTGAATCTATCGCCATTGGGGCAACTATTGAGACGGCGAGATCGGTTTCGAATTCTCCACTCCCTATAGACCTGATGGCATGCCCCCAGGGAAGTATAGGTTCTCTTGCCCCTACTCTCCCCCTGACTGAGGCATCGACAAGGGTCTCTGAAGGGCATGCTCTCATTCCCCTTAGGGCCCGCAACCCTAGTTCCCTCCAAGGTCCTTATTGGCCGAAATGGTTGATCAACAGCTCTGGTAGTGCGATGTCATCACCAAATGTCGCCTATCAACTATTGGAGGGTCTTTACTTGCCCAAAGACATGGCTTCGTTCGAGAAGATGTCGGACAAGGAACGACGCAGGGCAAAGGACCGGTATCTCATTGGTGTAAGTATCTGTTTTTCTTCGATTTCTTTTATCTGCTTTATTTTCTATTTTCCTTCTCTTATAATTTTGGTTTTGTCTGTAGCTCATAAACGCGTTGCGACTCTTGAAAACCGTGATGTCAGAAGGGTGAGACACCTCGAGTCAGCTAAGATGACTCAAGCCGAAGCCATTAAAGTCCGTCAGAACTACTCTGACAAAAACAAGGCTTTGGCCAAGGAGCAAGAGGACGTCAAGAACCAGCTTGATGTCACGAACTCATACAAGAAAAATACCTAATATAAAGTTGCAGGGCTGAATGCGGAGCTTGAATATGAGAAGAAGAAGGCTAGCTCGAGCCTGACCATTGTAATTGCGAAGCTAGAGCTGGAGAGGCTAAAGAGCCAAGAGGCTATATCTGAAAAGGTGTCTCTGGAGGCTTCTCTGGTTAGCTTAAAGGGCAACAAGGAGGAAGTAGACAAAACTGTTGACGACCTCCGCTAAACTTCAGGTGGCTGAGCGGAGGGTCCAGGAAGTCGAAGCCAAAATCCCTGGGAAGATCAACCAGGCGATTGCCAAGTTCAAGTCTTCCGACGAGCTACAGAAGTATGTTTTGAAGGAACCAGAGATGAGTGCCCTATGGACTTTGCTGGGTGCGGACTCCTACATGCAGGGGGTGCACAACTTGCGAGATTATGTATGCCAGACTGCGGGGCCCTACTTTGACTTCTCTGGGTACTATCTAAAAGTGGATGAGACTTCTTCTTCTTCTGGGAAGAGGACGCTGGAGAGGAGGAAGTAAAAGGAATGCCCCAAGGTCACCAGGCTCTGGCCATGGTCTACCCACCTGCCCCTAGTCTTCAGGTCGCCGGACCAGGATTCCCCATCTGCGGGCACTGTTTTAGAGCTAGGGACAAGTGTTCTTCTTTTTTCCCCAAGAGGGTGCTATTGCGGGAGGCAGCAAAGAAACTGGGACGAGCACAGAGGTTGAAGGACAGACACATTGATTTTCTTTTTTTTCATTCTTTTTGTTTGCCCTTTGGCACCTTGTACAATTCTGTATCTTGTAACTCGTACCCTTGAGCTTAATAGAAATCGTACTTTATCTTGCTTACTGTTATAGTTGTGTGCGATCTTCTGAATTTTTTGTCTTTAAACTAATGTTGCAACCTTCTCCCTATGGGATTAGGATATTTTGGATGTTCTTTCAGATACCCTTGTTGAAGCTGAAGTCCTTCGTACCCAACATTGGGAAGTTGAGACAGAAATGGTGAATATTTGCGCCACTTTAACTTGCCTTGAGGATCCCTGGACAAGTGAGTATAGAAGTTGTGATTTAGGGCAGAAAAAATGGAGTGTAAGTACAAATCAACCTACCTATTGCACATCCAGTGCTATAGGGAGCTCTTACTGGTGAGACATGACCAAGATGATCATTTGAAGGAGGGTGCTATTGATCGCCGACTTCGGGATAGTGCGGAGCATCGAGCAAGCGTACTCACAGAGAAACTCACCAAGGCAGAAGAGACCTTGACCGACTTAATGGGGTGCCCAAGGGCTGAGGGTTACTACGACAACCCGTACCACTCTCTGGATTCTATTTATCAAATGATGTCACGGCAGCATGTTAAGGCTCAGCGTGAAACCAGGGAGGTAGCAGAGAAGTTGATCGAGCCGTAGATCGCCTTAGGAAGCCTCCTACCAAATAAAGGTAGGAGTGCGTCTACTTAGCTTGTCTAGTGTCTTTGCCCTTAACTTCATGGCAGTATGGTTTAAGGCACTGGGATGAAGTAGACGTGTAATTTTTGTTGAGGAATAAAATATAGAACTTTTCTTTGTGTGCTGAGCTTGCATGTTCTTTTCCTTTATTTGCATGAACTTAGGAGCGTTCCTCACCCCCCGAGTGTACAGTGAATGCATGGTGCCTGCGTTGTGAGTCTAAGTAATACGGTTGCAGGTCGCTATACCCTAGGTCACGCAAGAGCGAGTTGTATAGTTTTTAGGTTATTAGCCCGGATATCGCACAAGTCGCCTTGTAGTCGACCTGTGAGGTGATTGCAGGTTCGTTACTTAAGTACGTTATAGGTCATCGCTATTGCAACATATGAAGATTCGTTACTTGGAAATTCATAAGACAAAAGAATGGAATGTAAGACACTTCATTAAATTTTCCTCATGTCCATTACATCAGTGATAGAATTTTCATAATTTTTGGGGTGCTAAGGCTTTTAGATATAGGATATACTTCCCCTCAAAAGTCTCAAGGTGGCAAGTTTCTGGTCTGGACACGCGGAAAACTCTATAAGGTCCTTCCCAGGTCAGCATTAATTTACCTTACTCGAAAGGTTTGGATACAGCGATACGACAGAGCCCAGATCACCGACCTTAAACTGCCGAGCTTGGACACGTGAGCTGTAGTATTTGGCCACCCTTTGTGGAACGCTAGCATGCGAACTAGGGCGGTGTCATAGACCACTTCCAATAGGTCCGGATTAGCTCTCAAATCTTTATTATTTTGGACCTTGTTGTAGTTAAAGACCCTGAGAGTTGGGTGGGTGACTTTTACTGGTATGACTGCTTCTACTCCATACACCAACATGAAGGGCGTCTCCCCAATAGGGGTCCTGCTTGTCGTTCGATAAGACCAGAGGATGCTTGGTAGCTCGTCGACCCAGTTCCCTTTGGCTGTCCCAAGTCGTCAGGAAATCCTACGAGAAATAGTCTTATTCATGGCTTCCACCTGACCATTGGCTTCTGGTTGGTAGACTGCTACAAGACTGTATTCGATGTTGAAACCCTCATGGAAAGCTCTGAATTATTGTTTGTTGAACTATGGTCCATTATCAATTACCAGTATTTTTGGAATGCCATACCTGTACTGTCATAGCCCATTTTGGGGAATTGGGCATGATATCCGGGTCAACCCTCGTGGCAACCCTAATCTTCCAGTGACCGACAACTAAAATGATTTACCAGCAAACTCCACAGTCTACACAAACAGTATCCACAATAATTAACCATAATTAATAATAATTGCAGTGGAATCATAAGTGTTACAGTGGAGTCATAATAGAGAACAGATGCTTCTAATGCTATCATTACATAATAAGTTTGTTATGTCTTACAGCCGTTTCACAATAACATTCATATCATAGATACTCCATACTAGATAACTAGAGTAAATCTGACCACATACTGTAGATAGACCAAACTGTTATCTATCTACAGTTATCAAAATATGGAGGCCAGACACTGACTTAGATCCTGTAAATACAGTCTTACAGGTACTGCCCTCAACATGACTCATAGTGGCCCTTTGCCCAGAGAAGTACCCTCAACATCCATAGGATTCATATCAACTGTTACAAAAGAGGTACCTAGAACCAAAGGTAAAAGAATTATGATATCGAGGGGTGAGCTCCCATCCCAGCTCAGTGAGAAGTGAGTATCAATGCAACCCAAATCAATAATTTAATGATGCAATACATAAGTAAATAAACAAGCAATAGTGAGTGACAATTAAATGTGTATGTAGCAATGGTCAGCCTGTACCTTAGCGCGGATCTGACCCTGGCTCCCCCTGGACTAGTGCCCGTGGCTCCACCCCTGAACACATGCCCGTACCCCATCCCCTGGCATATACTTGTGGATCCCCCTGTGTACTCCGCACCCCACCTCCTGGATAAAGTCCCCTCACTAAAGCATAAGTCATTGGACCATGGTTGATGCATATTGCATGAGAATATAATATAAAGGGCTACACCCCAATAGATATCCCTGGCTCATCGCTCCCATAGATAACCGTGCCCCCACTAAAGAGCAACCAAGGTATATGATTGAGTATTGTGCTCCCACATACCACACGTCCATATACCCACCAAACATAACCTCATCCACATCAATAATTACATAACATGGCATGTGTACGCAATAAGTAAAGTTATACTCCAACAGAGATCCTTGGTTCACCGCTTCGACTGATTACAGTACCCCTACTAAAGTATAGCATGCCAACATGACCCATGCATTGTGCTCCAAGACTCCATACATCCACCATACATGGTTTGAAGTAGGGTTGCACCCCAACAAAAATCCCTGGCTCACCGCTCCCAAGGATCACAATGCCCCTACTAAGGTACTAGCGATCCCAACATGATTCATGAAGTCACCCATTACATGGACCACCATACGTGGGTTGCACCCAATAGAGATCCTCGGATCCCCACTCCAATGGATCACCGTGTCTCTACTAAGTTGCGAGCAGACCAATACGGTACATATGCCCGTGCTCCCACACGTCACACGCGCCATCCTACATGGTCATGCATGTACAATGATATGAAATGCTATACCAACACTATGGCCCGTGTATTGTGCTCCAACACGCCATACATCCATCATACAATGTCCAACATACATAGTTATTATTATAAGAAAATGCATGAACATATATATAATTTATTAGATGACATGTTATATTAAATAGATGCACACACATCACAATTACATGCTCAACTCTACGGGACCCGACCCCTCACCTATAGACACCAAAGGTGTTGTTGAACCTTGAAGCCGACAGAAGGTTTCACCCACTACCTGTGGTGTTTTACCTAATTAGTTAGATAAGTTTCATTAGGTTGGTAAACATCTTTTAATCTAACATAGACAAGTCCTAGAGATAAGTCGGGAACCGAACGGTTGGTCTTCTATACCAAAATTAGGCTTATAGGTCAAAACAAACTAAACTGGAGGATATAACTGGTTGGGGGTTCCTCTGGAAGGTCATCCGATTAACACTTAGAACAATTTCTAAGTACATAGAATCAGAGGATGAATTGAATGGTCAAGCATCTGGTGGAAAATTAGATTCGCATCCACTGTCATAACAGTGAGGTTCCAGTGGTTAATTAGAGGCTTAATCATGTGGTGTATCATCCGACAATGCCTTCGCTTGGTATTAAGCCTACATGGAAGCTTGGGTTAATCGGAGCCATCAGTTCACCGGAGGGATAATCGGATGATCGCACCCCCAGTAGGGTAACTCCGGATAGGTCCTTCGATTGGGCATTGGTTTGACATACCAAGGCATTTGCCTTGGTAGAAGACTGGTCTCAATCACCCAGAGATAGGGCAAATGCTAGGCCTCTAGCTATGCCTCTGCTTTTGCCCAGAAACCAGACACAAACTATTGAAGGTTTTCTTCTTTGGGGGATGGTTTTCCTACATGGTTTTCTTCACTCTAAGTGGTGGGAAACTTTTTCCTAACATTATTGTCACACCCCCATTTCCGCACCATTCGGAACGGTGTGATGAACCGTCAATAAGCCAACGGTTCAACCAGGATCTCACAATAGGCTATCCCACATATGATAAACCAAAACACATTCCACATTAATCAGAGATAATAAAATAAATAGTGAAAGTCTTATAGTAAATGAACTGAGAATCTAACTGTGATAACCATAAATAAATATCAAATTATTGTTAAATCAACTGAGACATAATTAAATAAATATCAATTACATGTCTTTAATAAAATCTAAACAAAATCTAATCGAATACGCATGAGTTGCACTTGCATGAGGAGTCATGCATATCCACTAAGTCTTCAGCTTCCATTGTCGCCACATGCCCGTACACAGGAGCGTTCATATAATCTTCAACGGTGGTACCTGCATCATCAACTAAAAGTATTCGAATTCGAAGGGGTGAGCATACATCACGGCTCAGTGAGCAAACAAAACAATGCAACAATACATATGCATGCAATCAAGTCATATCTTTGGTCTGGTTTAAAGTTTGCAATGTGCTATAGAAAGGATAGGTGGCCGCCGCACCTCTATACATGAGTGTGTGGAAACGCCCAATGAAAACAGCACTGTCGCCCCACATGCACCCACCATGGACAATATACACCCCATGAAAATGGCATGGCTGCACCGGTTGCCCATACCAACACGTAAGCCCATGTTGGCGAGGGCTTGCAAACTGGGCTCGCAACTAACCAACCCTAATGTCAAACAATGTATCCAAGGCCTCACCCCAGCATCCCTCAATACATCCATAGAGATAGAGCTAGGGTCTAGTGACCAGGCTGAACCACAATGCCACGTCCCCCCCGATGCCCTACGACATATTAGTTCCGCTAAGGTAATGGCGATACGACGATGTTAGTGGACAAGACTTTAATAGAGATAGAGCTAGAGTCTGGTGACCAGGCTGAACCACAATGTCACGTCCTCTCCCTGTTGCTCCACCCACATCAAACACACTAACACTTGCTTAGTGGACATGACTTGAATAGACCATGGCACAATATACCCCGATGAGAACGACATTGAAGTACCGGTTGATACCATCCCTACCCGCACCATGTACCCAGCCAAACACAAACATTCACATGCCTATTCCTACCATCATCAACATCATCATGTTATAATCAATAAATTTAAATATGCATGAACAGTAATAATAGAAATATTGGATGACATGTTGAATGCACATTACAAGCACATACACATATCACAATCATGGTATTGGACTCAAGAAATAAACACAGTTTGTTATTAACCAATTAGTTTAGGTCTTGTTCCCTCACCTTTGCTTGTTTGTAGATCCTCTTTCCAACCCTTAAGAATCACTTTTATATCAATATTATATTGTCAGAAGACCTAACAAAGTCGATAGAATTTAATTAGAATTTATTCTAATTTTTGCAGCTTGCTGTTAACTGGGGGTCGATGCCTAGGGTCGGAGGTTCCATCGACCCTAGGTGCTACCCCTCCTTTCCTGAACTTCCCTAATGTTGCGGGTCGATGCTAGGGTCGGAGGTTCCATTGACCCTAGGTGCGACCCCCCATGGTTTGAGTCGAAAATATCAAATTTCGTCCATTCATTCATGTTTGGGGTCCTATGGCTTGCTTCTACAATCCATTCTACACATGTTCTATGGTTTAAAACTATTCTTTATTCACCTACATGGTTTCAATGATCTCTTCCATGGTTTCCATTGAAACCTAACCATGGATGGGTGATTTGGGTTTTGTCTAAGTCATACCCTCTTCATAAACTATTCCAAGGTCTTAAATAAATCATGGAGAATGTATTCATACCTTAGGTTTGCTGAGATTTAGAGTTTCCTCTGAATTTCCTCCTCCTTGGTCTTCTTCTTCAATTCTCCTTCTCTTCTCCTTCTCTTCCTTCTCTTCTCTTTCTCTCAATCCAATTAGGGTTGTAAAAGGAGTGAAAGAGGCTTAGGGACGTCCTATTTATAGAGTAAAACCTCCCAAAATAAGTCCCATTGAGTTTAGGAAAGGTTCCAATTGAAATTAGGAAGGTTTCCTAATTTTCGGTTCGTGTTGTTTTTCTCGATTACCGGGGGTCGATGGGGGGTCGATGGGGGGGTCGGACTTGCCTATTAAAACCTGCGACCCTACCCTTATTTTGACTTTTTTGAGTAAATTTTCATATTGGGTCTTGGTTTTTCTTCACACACTTGATCCACTTGGCTCGACCATGATATGTAGATGGGTCCCAACACAAAATATAAGGTTAGGCCGGGTTCGTGGCGTGCGGGTCTTACAACTCCACCACCCTTAAAAGAAATTTTGTCATCGAAATTTGAAAGTACGGATCTTACAATTATTACACATAATGGGGGTCATTTAGACCCCATTATTATCTCTATACATGGAGGGAATAGATAACTTAGGATTCTAGGTTGGACCTCGATCACCATTAATGGTGAGCTTCACCCTCATGCATGCATTGCCTCAAGAATGGAAGAGGAATGAGTGAAGAACATTTACCTCAAGGAAGAACTAGTGCTTGAGCTCAAAGCTTGGAGTTCCAAGTCCTTTTCCAACTCACTCTCACTCATAAAGACCTAATGGAGAGAAATAAGGAGTGGGCCTCTTTATTTATAGGATCTTAAGGAGAGAGAATGTGAGATTCGCACCTAAACCGGCTGCTATCTACCGGGTGATGCACCATTCGGTTATGCATCCGGTTGAGCCTAAAAATGGGCTTATGCTTGGTTTAATGGGCCCGGTCCAGTGGGGATACCTTCTAAGTCACTTGAGACCTCTTCCTCATACTTTATCCTCAATGGGTGATCCTAGTATTTGACCCGACATCATATTGAGGTCTAATGTCAGGGTGCCAAGTGTTGGCACAGTAAGACCCGATACAGAGGGATCCGAACTGGTGAGGATTCCGGGTGCAGGTCTTATAATACCCCCAATTTATAAGGATTTTGCCCCCCAAATCAGGGTGTAGTTGTTAGTTTTTATCCCATACCTATGGGTGCTTATTATGCATCATACTTTTACTAGATCTATACCCATTTGTTATGACATTTAATATTCAAAGATGTTTAAGGCTCACCTGCTTACCAAAAACTTCCCTCAACTAGCGCGAGGTCCGTGCTCACATATTGGCATAGCACTCCCAATACTTCCGACAGTCTTGAGCTTCATGCCCCACCATCCGCAGGAGAGACAAGTAAGAATTTTCTTGTCATTAGGTGGTGTTACCCTTTCAGCAGGTTGGGTGCATTGTCGCTTTAGGTGCTTTTGAGTCCCCCACCGATAACATTTCCGAGGACCCACGCTGGGTGTCATTAGAGTCTCAGTCACGGCTGATGGTAGTTCCACTGGAAGTTCCTCATTCCCAAAATGAGGCACCTTTGGTACTTCTCATGGTGCTTCTCCTTCTAGGGCTCTCTTAGTCTGTTTACCCCTTCTTTGGCCTACCAACACCTCATCTGGAGGCCCTTGAGGGTTTCCTTGATTGTGGCACTCGGCCACCATTCGTGAAACCTTGCCCCTCTATTGTTCTTAGAGACTTTGGGTAAGATGTCCTAATAAATCTGACACAGAGGCGGTGCCATTGCGCATGGCCCTTACTAAAGTTCCTATTATCCTTTGCTGCAACTCACAATGCTACTTGTAGACCCTTTTTGTGGCCTCATCTATCACTGTCGCAATATCCCAAGTGTCCTGATAAAAGTGAGACAAAGTCATACTTTGGTTTATTTTGTTGCTAGGACTTTTCGCTTTATGAGTTTCAGTCCTCGAGTGAGCGGGGTTAGGTAGGCGTGCATGAACCGTTACCTAACACACTCCCAACTCATTAGTTGGAGTTCATTTACAATTTATTTAAGATGGGCAACTCGAAAATAATCCATGTGGTTATTAATTTAAACCACAACATGCATTTCCAAACTCCTATAGTTTTGATACACAATTCATTTCATTCAATCATCATGTGATATTCTTCATATAAACATTACTCCTGTACTGGTGTCCATATGAATTAAGTACTAATAAGTGGGGTCCCTTTCTACCTTAGTTTTCCCATAGCTTCATTGCATATCATACGTTTCAGTTGGCTTTGTATAATTTCCCTTCTTCTTAGCTATACTATTTGTATACCTCTCACATGACCATAATCAATTCCCCATACTTTCATTTCTTTCCTCAATTACCTTACTTCCATCAAGATCAATCTTCTTTCTATAATAGTCATTCCATGATAGGGCGTTGTTGGGTATGGATAGTTTAGTAACTATCCATGTGCCATAGACATGCTACTATAATTCAAATTATGTCCCCAGTCATAATCCATTTATGATGCTACACAGTTCAATGAGTTGCATGATGAGTTTGCATCGAGGAATTGGAATACTTGACGGAGGCAATGTCACACCCCAAATTCTGTGCCATTTAGAACGGTGTCATGAACCTCTAATAAACCAGCGGTTCAACCAGGATCTCTAATAGGCCATATCCATTAAAAATAAAACCATGCACATCCACAACCATAATCAGAATAAATACACAGTAGCGGAAGTCTTATAGTAAATGAACTGAGAACTCTAACTGTAATAATCATAATTAAAATATCAAGTTATTGTTGTATCAACTGAGACATAAATAAATAAAATATCAATTACATCCCTTTACAAATTCAAATAAAATCCTAATAGAATACGCATGAGTTGCACTCGCATGAGGGGTCATGCGTATCTACTAAGTCTTCGCCTTCCATTGCAGCAACACGTGCATACAATGGAACACTCATATAATCTTCAACCATAGTACCTACATCATCAACTAAAAATATTCGACGTCGAGAGGGTGAGCACACATCATGGCTCAGTGAGCAAACAAAACAATGCAACAAACATATGCATGCATTCAATTCATATCTTTGGTCTGGTAAATAAGTTTGTAATGTGCTATAGAAAGGATAGGTGGCCAAAGGTCATGTTTATTGACGCCGCACCTCTATACACGAGTGTGTGAAGCCGTCTAAAGGTAACGTTTATTGTCATTCCACATGCACCCACCATGGACAATGTACACGCAAAGGTCACGTTTATTGCAGTACCCGTTGCCCATACCAACATGTAAGCCCCTGCTGGCGAGGACTCGCAAACTGGGCTCGTAACTAACCAATCCTAATGCCAATCAGTATATCCAAGGCCTCACCCCAGCATCCCTCAATACATCCATAGAGATAGGGCTAAGGTCCCCCGATAGAGTCAGAGACTACACGGTCCGAGACCACCTCCCCTCATACCCTACGACGTAATAGTTATGCTAAGGTAATGGCGATACGACGATGTCAGTGGATAAGACTTGAATTAGAGATAAAGCTAGAGTGTTGAGGCCCCGCCTATGACACCTCCCCCTGATACTCGCTCGCATCAAGCACACCAACCACATACATACATTCACATGCCTATTCCTATCATCATCATCATCATCATCATGTTATAAACAATAATTTAAATATGCATGAACAATAATAATAGAAATATTGGATGACATGTTGAATGCACATAACAAGCATACATGCATAGAATCAATCATGGCATTGGACTCAAGAATAAAACAGTTTATTATTAATCAATTAGTTTAGGTCTTGTTCCCTCACATTTGCTTGATCGTAGGTCCTCTTTTAAGCATTAAGAATCAACTAAATACCAATATTATATCACTAGAAGACCTAATCAAGTTGATAGAATTTAATTAGAATTAATTTTGATTTTAAAAGCATGCTGTTAACTGGGGGTCGATGCCAGGGTCGGAGGTTCCATCGACCCTGGGTGCAACCACCCACAGTCTAGACTTCCCGAACACTGGGGGTCGATTGTTAGGGTCTGGTAGGGTCGATTGGCCATCGACCCCCCGTGCGACCCCCTATGGGTTTCGTCAAAATTCTCATCCTACAATCCATTCTTCGTGTTTGGGGTCTTATGGCTTGCTTCTACAATCCATTCCACATATGTTCTATGGTCTAGAACCGTAGTTCATTCACCTTTATGGCTTTTATGATTTCCCCCATGGTTTTCCATAAAAACCTAACCATGGGTGGATGATTTGGGTTTCTCCTAGACCATATCCTCTTCACTATCTATTCTAAGGTCTGTAGAATTACATGGAGATAGTATCCATACCTGAGAATTAGGCTTGGTTCTCTGAAGCCTTCTCTTTGATCTTCTTCTCCACTTTTCCTTCTCTTCTCTTTCTCTTCTCTTTCTCTTTCTCTTAATCCAATTAGGGTTCTAAAAGGAGTGAAAGAGGCTTAGGGACGTCCTATTTATAGAGTAGAAACTCCCAAAATAATTCCCATTGAGATTAGGAAAGAATCCCATTGAAATTAGGAAAGTTCCTAATTCACGGTTTCTGTCAGCAGACTGGGGGTCCATGAGGGGGTCGGAGATCCCGTCGACCCCTGGTTCTAAAGTGTCCAACCCCTAGTTAAAAACTCAGGGTCTGACTTTCTATCTTGGGGGGTCCGACCCTGCCTAACTGGTTGTGCGACCCTACCCATATTTTTAGTGTTTTTGGGTCAGTTTAATACCTGGGATTGCGATCACCCTCACGTACTTGATCCATTTGGCTTGACCATGATGGGTAGACCTGGTTCAAGGTGGTAAGACCGGGTTAGTTCGATACGGGTCTTACAACTCCCCCCTACTTATAAAAATTTCATCCTCAAAATTTTACATACCTTCCGAGTCAAATAAATGAGGGTATTGCTTTCGCATAGCATTCTCTTCTTCCCATGTAATTTCTTTCATATCTCTAGTTCTCTAGGTGATCTTAACATAATAGATATCATGGTTGCGTAGTCGTTGAACCTTCCGACTAGTGATTTCAGTTGGTGCTACTTCAAATGTCAAATCTTCAGTCAAATCAGGTAGATCTACTGTCAGAATGTGTGTTGGATCCTTGACATACTTCTTCAATAAGGAAATATGAAATACGTCATACACACTTGACATAGATGGTGGTAGTGCTAACTAGTAAGCCACTTTCCCACGCTTAGCTAGAATTTCATATGGCCCGACATACCTCGGACTTAATTTCCCTTTCTGTTTGAACCGTTTCAATGCTCGCATAGGCGATACTTTTAAGAATACTTTATCACCCACGACGAATTCAAGGTCTCGGCGTCGAGTATCTTCATATTGCTTCTGACGATTTTGAGCTGTTCTCACTCTTTCTTTGATAATGTCGACCATTCGACAAGTCTCTTCAACAAATTCCGGTCCAACAGTACTACGTTCCCCAACTTCATTCCAAAATAAAAGAGTTCGACACTTTCTGCCATACAGTGTTTCATAGGGTGACATCTGTATAGTAGCCTGATAGCTATTATTATAAGCGAACTCAATCAGTGGTAACTTTTCATCCCATGATCCTTTAAAATCAATTACACATGCTCGAAGCATATCTTCTAGAATCTGAATGTACGCTCTGACTGTCCATCTGTCTGTGGATGGAATGCAGTACTAAACTTCAATGTTGTATCGATAGCCTTTTGCAATCCTTCCCAACACTTTGAAGTAAATCGTGGATCTCTATCGGACACAATGCTTTTAGGTACACCGTGTAATCGTACAATGTTATCCACATACAGCTTAGCTAACCTCTCCAGTGTATACTGAGGTCGTATAGGTATAAAGCGAGCTGTTTTAGTCAGGCGGTCTACAATCACCCAAACTGCGTTAACTACTCGAGGAGTCAATGGTAATCCCATGACGAAGTCCATAATGATGCAGTCTCATTTCCATGCTGGTTCTGGTAATAGCTGTAACAGTCCAGCCGATCTTTGTCGTTCAGCCTTTACTTTCTAACAATTTAGGCATTGAGACACAAACATAGCTACATCTTCTTTCATTCCTCTCCACCAATATAATTTCTTTAGATCATGATACATTTTTATACTTCCAGGATGTATCGAATAGATGGTGGTATGGGCTTCTTTCATCAATCGGTGTCTAATGTCCAAGCTTTCTGTTTCGGGTACAATATTCTTCCTTTGTACTTCAGTATCTTTTCTTCGTCCAAGGTGAACTCAGGGTTAGTCCTACCTTTTTTGATGTCCTTTTGTACAGTTCTTAGGTAAGGGTCTGATTTGATAGCTGTCTTTACTTCATCAACTATATCCGGTATAATCTTCGATGCGATGAACATATTTGAAAACCGATGAATAAACCCTTGGTTGGCTGATCCATCTGTTGTAACTATCACAAACTGCTCATTACCGTATTTGAATACCTTTCTGGTAGTACACATTGCGGTTGTTGTGCTAACCTCTCCCTGAGATTTTATCATTGTCTTTCTACTCAACGCATTGGCTACTACATTAGCTTTCCCCGGATGATACTGGATATCACAATCATAGTCTTTCAATAGTACCAATCGTATTCTTTGTCTCATATTCAGCTCCTTTTGATTAAATAGATAAGTAAGACTTTTATGGTCTAATTTAATCTAAAATTTCTCTCCGTACAGATAATGTCTCCATATTTTTACAGCATGTACTACTGCCGCTAGTTCCAAATCATGAGTGGAATAGTTCTTTTCACGTGTCTTCAGTTGTCTTGAGGCATAAGCAATTACTTGTTCTCCTTGCATAAGTACACATCCTAATCCCAGTCCTGACGCATCAGTGTACAAGATAAATGGTTGTCCTGGAATCGGGTTGGTCAAGATTGGAGCTGATATCAATCTAGCTTTCAAGGTTTGGAAACTCTTCTCGCATTTGTCCGTCCAAACAAACTTCTCGCCCTTCTTAGTCAAACTGGTAAGAGGTACGACAATTCGGGAATAGTCTTCCATAAATTATCGATAATATCCAGCTAGACCCAAGAAACTTCTAATTTTTGCAACACTCATCGGTGCTTCCCACTTTACAATAGCCTCGATCTTGCTGGGATCCACTTTAATTCCTTCAGCGGATACTACATGGCCTAGAAATGCGTCTTCTTTTAGCCAAAACTCACATTTTAAAAATTTAGCATAGAGCTTCTCCTTCCGTCGTCGCTGCAGAGCGGCGATTAGATTCTTAACATGAGTTTTCTCGTCTTTGGAGTAGACCAATATATCATCAATGAATACAATAACCGACGTATCCAACATGACGTGGAAAACCAGGTTCATAAGTTCCATAAAGGTTGCTGGTGCATTTGTCAATCCAAAAGACATGACCAAAAATTTATAATGTCCATATCTGGTCCTGAATGCTGTCTTGGGAATACCACCATCCTTAATCTTCAGTTGATGGTAGCCTGACCGAAGATCGATCTTGGAGAACACTTTGACACCTTGCAATTGATCGAATAGGTCATCGATCCGAGGCAATGGATATCGATTCTTGATTGTCAATTTATTCAGTTCTCGGTAGTCTATACATAATCGAACGCTACCGTCCTTCTTCTTCACGAATAATATTGGCGCTCCCTATGGTGATATGCTAGGGCGAATGTAACCCTTGTCCAGCAGTTCTTGTAGTTGTACTTTTAATTCCTTCAGTTCAGTAGGAGCCATTCTATAAGGTGCTTTCGATTCTGGTGCGGCTCCAGGTATAAGATCTATAACAAACTCTGTAGCTCGGTCGGGTGGTAATCCTGGTAGTTCTTCAGGAAATACGTATGGAAAGTCACGCACGACATCAATATCTTCCATTCGTGGTGCTTCCTTGGTAAGGTCGATCACAGATACTAAATACCCAACTGCTCCTTTCTCAAGGCACTTTTTAGCCATTAGCGCAGAGAGTATGAGCTTTCATTTACGGGGAAGTTTGGTTCTCAAAAAATTGAACTCTGCTCCTTCATTGTCCTTAAATGTCAGCTTCTTTTCGGCACACAATAGGTTTGCAGAATGTCGAACTAACCAGTCCATTCCCAAGATGACGTCAAAGTCTGCCATCTCAAGTTGGATCAAGGTTGCATCCAAGGTCTTTTCATAAATAAGAACTGGACATGGTCCATAACCTTTTTCTAACTCCACTTCTAATCCCATAGGTGATCGTACAAGTAGTTTGTAGTCTAAGGATTTAAGGGGTAGATTTAACTTCTTTCCAAACGTCACTGATATAAAGGAATGAGTAGTTCCTGAATCAAAGAGTACTCTGACGGGAATGCCATTAATAGGTACGATACCTGTGATTTGTTTTGGTTTAGTCTACATGCTCATTCAATGTAATACAACTTACTAAAATTGTAAGTCATACCTGTGACCACATCAGGCGATGCGGCAGCATCCTCGGATGTAATCGCATAAACTCGTCCTTGATGTAGCTGCTTCTTGGGCTTAGGACATTCCCTTGCTATATGTCCCACTTGGTTGCAGTTAAAATATTTTATCCCTTCAATAATTGGCTTCGGTTACTGTTGAGCTACATGAGTAGTCTTGGTTGTAGCGGTAAAGCCTTGAGCACGGAAGGGTTTGAATGTCTTGTTATTCCCTCCATTATAAGAATTTCCAGCTGGCCTTTTGATACCTCTGTTTTGCATGAAATAACTCTCCTTCTGGATCGATTCTATAACTCGAGCAATTTATGCCGCTTCATTATAAATTTTCTTTTCATGTCCCAGAACGTGCTCGCGGATGCTTCCCCTAAGTCCCATGACGAACCTTCGGGTCTTTGTGTGTTCCTCTTGCATACTAGTGGGTGCAATGAAGAATAACTCTTCATAACGCTGTTGATACGCATCCACGGTCATCTGTCCCTGATATAAACTCAGGAACTCACTTTCCATAGAATCTCTGAAACTTTTTGGAAAGTACTTCTCAAAGAACGCCTCTTTATAAATATCCCAAGTCAGTTGGGCGTGCTTTGAAAGTAAATACGTCCTGGTAGACCTCCACCAATGGTGTGCATCTCCTTTCAGCATAAAGGTGGCACACAACACTTTTTCTTCTTTATTTAGTGTCATCATCATAAAATTTCCTTTCATTTCGTCAACCCAGTGTGCCAGCCATAAAGGATCTGCTGGCTTGCCATTGAATTCTCTGGGCTTCAGTTTCAGAAAATGCTCCACCAGTCTGGAGTGGTTTAGTTGCTGCGGAACATACGCTCCATACATTGGTGGTTGGTATTGATATCCACCTTAAGCTATCTCAGGATTCGGTACATGAGCCTGCATGATAGGAGTCTGAGGTGCGTGGGGTACTGTGTTAATCCCCCCTGGTGCTGTGCTTGCCTGTCCTACTGGCAATGGAGGTGTCTGTGCAGCTGGAGGAGTTATGCCTATGACAGCTTGTATAGTAGCTTGTGGCTGTTGCATTTGTTGCAGCTCTTGGGCCAAGTTCATTACGACTGTGGCCAAGTCTGTAGGTGGAGTCAGCAGATTGGTAGGATTTTCCTGCCCATTTATGATGGACGGTGCCGTGCTCATGTTTCCTTGTGTTTCCGGATGTGTTTGGTTATCTTGCCCCACAGGTGGTGGTGGTGGGATAGAGCTACGGCTCTGTCTGGTTGCTCTGCGTCCCGCCATTAATTAATCTGATAGTGGGTTTGCCTGAAATCATTGAACACGAGAGACAATCATTAAATACTTCATTCTCATATTTTAAAACCACTAACAATTGCAAATTTCAATTTTTTTAGATCATTCTGTCGAAAATACTGTGTTTTCACTGCAGGGTCGATGGTGGGGATCGATGTGTGTCCGACCCTCAGTCTGCGACCCTAGGAAATCACCCATTCTTCCCGAGAGCCGGGGGTCGATGGGGGGTCGGAGGATGTCCGACCCAGGGTGCGACCCCTGGTTCTCTGTCAGATTCCAGAGAGCCGAGGGTCGATGGGTGGGTCGATTGTTTTAATCAAATTTTCCGAACCCCAGACTAAAAATCTGATCTTTAAGTTCCGATTCAAAGTCCATTTCCCATTCTTTCTTCTCCGCTTCGACTCAACTCATCCCTCTGAGTTGCTACAGTAACAACTCCAATCCGTTGGTGGTTTGCACTCCTTGTTTCGTCGTCCACACCTCCGCTACAGGTATATCTTCTACCTTTTCATGATTTAGGTTTCTTTACTTAGGTTTTTGCTCGTTTATCTTGTATTTTTCAAATTAAACTTTTTCCAACAGTAAAAATTTTGATTTTTATTGGGGGCTTTTGTTGTTGGTGGCTCGAGGAATGAAAGCCCTAAAAAATATTCGAGTTTCATCGGTTGGTTTATCGAGAAACTCAAAATTTACACTTTTTGCCCTAATTTTGTCGAGATTTTGAATTTCTTGAAATTCCTTGCAATTCAATCTAATTAGTTGAAATTTTTGACTGTATGAGTCTCACATGATAGTTTAGGATCTATGTAAGTCCTCCTGCCCACGTGTATGGGTGAAAAGTGAGGCTTTTGATATTTTTTTTTTGTATTTCAGAGTAACTGTCTCGACTGTGGACTGTACTCTGCTTTAATCATATATATATATATAAACATTTGTTCTTCCTTTTTGTTGTATATAAATTTGTTTCTCATTTAATAGATGCATTATTCTCTTTCAGTTTAGTCTCAAACAACACAGATGCTTATGGTATGTTATTATTACATCTTTTAAATTTTTATCCTATCTCAGTTCACGACCTTTTCTGAAAGTATACGGTTTCACAGATAAAGCCTGAGATGCTTTGATACCAAGTTGTCGCACCCCAAATTCTGTACCATTCAGAACGGTGTGATGAACCGTTAATAAACCAACGGTTCAATTAGGATCTCTAATAGGCCATATCCATTAAAAATAAAACCATGCACATCCACAACCATAATCAGAATAAATACACAGTAGCGAAAGTCTTATAGTAAATGAACTAAGAACTCTAACTGTAATAATCATAATTAAAATATCAAGTTATTATTGTATCAACTGAGACATAAATAAATAAAATATCAATTACATCCCTTTATAAGTTCAAATAAAATCCTAATAGAATACGCATGATTTGCACTCGCATGAGGGGTCATGCGTATCTACTAACTAAGTCTTCGACTTCCATTACTGCAACACGCGCATACATCAGAGCACTCATATAATCTTCAACCGTAGTACCTGCATCATCAACTAAGAATATTCGACATCGAGAGGGTGAGCACACATCATGGCTCAGTGAGCAAACAAAACAATGCAACAAACATATGCATGCATTCAGTTCATATCTTTGGTCTGATAAATAAGTTTGCAATGTGCTATAGAAAGGATAGGTGGCCAAAGGTCACGTTTATTGATGCCGCACCTCTATACATGAGTGTGTGAAGCCGCCCAAAGGTAACGTTTATTGTCGTTCCACATGCACCCACCATGGACAATGTACACGCAAAGGTCACGTTTATTGCTGTACTTGTTGCCCATACCAACACGTAAGCCCCTGCTGGCGAGGGCTCACAAACTGGGCTCGCAACTAACCAATCCTAATGCCAATCAGTATATCCAAGGCCTCACCCCAGCATCCCTTAATACGTCCATAGAGATAGGGCTAAGGCCCGCCGACAGAGTCAGAGACTACACGGTCCGAGACCACCTCCCCTTATACCCTACGACGTAATAGTTCTGCTAAGGTAATGGCGATACGACGATGTCAATGGACAAGACTTGAGTTAGAGATAGAGCTAGAGTGCTGAGGCCCCGCCTATGACACCTCCCCCTATACTCGCTCGCATCAAGCACACCAACCACACACATACATTCACATGCCTATTCCTATCATCATCATCATCATCATGTTATAAACAATAATTAAATATGCATGAACAATAATAATGGAAATATTGGATGACATGTTAAATGCACATAACATGCATACACGCATAGAATCAATCATGGCATTTGACTCAAGAATAAAATAGTTTATTATTAACCAATTAGTTTAGGTCTTGTTCCCTCACCTTTGCTTGATCGTAGGTCCTCTTTCAAGCTTTAAGAATCAACTAAATATCAATATTATATCACTAGAAGACCTAATCAAGTCGATAAAATTTAATTAGAATTAATTCTGATTTTAAAAGCATGCTGTTAACTGGGGGTCGATGCCAGGGTCGGAGGTTCAATCGACCCTGGGTGCGACCACCCATAGTCTGGACTTCCCGAACACTAGGGGTCGATCGTTAGGGTCTGGTAGAGTCGATTGGCCATTGACTCCCCGTGTGACCCCCTGTGGGTTTCGTCAAAATTCTCATCTTACTATCCATTCTTCGTGTTTGGGGTCCTATGGCTTGCTTCTACAATCCATTCCATACGTGTTCTATGGTCTAGAACCGTAGTTCATTAACCTTTATGGCTTTTATGATTTCTCCCATGGTTTTCCATAAAAACCTAACCATGGGTGGATGATTTGGGTTTCTCCTAGATCATATCCTCTTCACTATCTATTCTAAGGTCTGTAGAATTACATGGAGATAGTATCCATACCTGAGAATTAGGCTTGGTTCTTTGAAGCTTTCTCTTTGATCTTCTTCTCCACTTTTCCTTCTCTTCTCTTTCTCTTCTCTTTCTCTTCTCTTTCTCTCAATCCAATTAGGGTTCTAAAAGGAGTGAAAGAGGATTAGGGACGTCCTATTTATTGAGTAGAAACTCCCGAAATAAGTCCCATTGAGATTAGGAAATAATCCCATTGAAATTAGGAAAGTTCCTAATTCACGGTTTTTGTCGGCAGACTGGGGGTCGATGAGGGGGTCGGAGATCCCGTTGACCCCTGGTTCTAAAATGTCCGACCCCTGGTTAAAAACTCAGGGTCTGACTTTCTATCTTGGGGGGTCCAACCCTGCCTAACTGGTTGTGCGACCCTCCCCCTACTTTTAGTGTTTTTGGGTCAGTTTAATACTTGGGATCGCGATCTCCCTCACGTACTTGATCCATTTGGCTCGACCGTGATGGGTAGACTTGGTTCAAGGTGGTAAGACCGGGTTAGTTTGATATGGGTCTTACAGGCAACATTCGAATTCCATGTGTATAATTAAATCATGTGACCATATATAGAACATTCATAAAGATTATGCTATTCCCATTCTTAAGGCAATCAAAATAACTCATAATTTAAGGATTACCTTGGTTGTAGGGCTTCAAATTGCAACTTTCCCCAAGGTAAGTATTTCTAAATTTCACCCTTATCTCGACGAATCCTTTTCACGTAGATAAACCAGCTCGGACCCTTTGAATGGCTTCAAGCAGTTCCGGCCTAGGTTCCCTTCGTTGTAGAGCATAGTTAGCCGAGAAGGCTTCTTGGAATATGTCCCGAGTTATCGCCCCATGGCGCTGCAGCAAAATGGGTTGATTCATTCACCACCATTCATATGGTACACTCTCCAGTTGGTAGGTAGCACACATCACCTTCTGTGCATCAGAATAGGGGAGGTTGCCAATAGTTTTCTCCATAGTTTGAATCAGATTCCTTGGGTGGCACATGCCCATCAAATTGTTCTGGGCTTAGTTATTGGAAACCAACCATGGTGTCATATGCAATGTTTGGGTCTACTCCATGCAATGGTGAGAAAGGTGGTAGCTCTCCACTTGACCCATTAGGTTCACTGACTGGTGGAGGCTGATGGATGGCCAACACATTGGAGATGACATGCTGATGTTCTTCTAGTTCACTTCCCAATGCAAGTGCCTTGGAGGTAGGTTTCTTATTAGGGTGCTTGGGTGGTGACATATTGGCTAGCCTTGGGTGAAATCTGAAAAGGCAAAAATTGAACAACCAAGGTTATGGTCAATTTATCTCATTAATTCAAAGGAAACATTGACATATGCCACATAAAATTCTAAGAAGAGTTGGGTAATGACTCTAAAATTGTATAGGGCACATGCCTTAATTTGGCTGGTATGGTAGCCTCAACCAAATAATACCCTTTGGGTAGGGCACCAAACTGTTAACTTGCAAAATTTTTAATTATGGATACCCCCAATTTATAAGGGTAAGAGCCATATGTAAGGGGGTGAGGTGATATGGCAAAACCCCTATCCAAATAGGCCTTGTTTATGTCAATCAGGTGATTATTAAGGGGCTCAAGCATCCGGTTTACATTGATCATCCGGTTCTCAAACTGTCTCACCCTAATTCTGAACCAACCAGAAAGGTGTGATGAACCGTCCATAGATCAACTCTTCAACCAGGATCTCGTATAGGCCGTGCCCATTCGATTAAACCAGATACATCCCACAAGCAAACTCAGAGTAAATAAACGATAGCAGAAGTCTTTAATACTAATGGACTGAGAATCTGATAGTGATAGCATAATTAAGTATCCAATTATCTCCAATGTACCTCAAGACATAAAGTAAAGTAAAATAATCAATTACATGTCCCAATAGTTAAACAACTAAGCTAATGAAAAATACATGAGTTGCACTCGCACGACGAATCATGCGCATCTTCTTCAGCTTCTACGTCCATCGCAGCAACGTGTCCGTACGTTGGCACATTCATATATTCTTCAACAGTAGGACTGCATCAAGAACTAAAAATATTCGACGTCGAAAGGGTGAGCACACATCACGGCTAAATGAGCAAACAAAACAATGCAACAAACATATGCATGCATTCAATTCATTTCTTTGGTCTGGTTTTTAAATTTACAATATGCTATAGAAAGGTTTGGTGGCCGCTGCACCTCTATACACGAGTGTGTGAATCCACCCAATGGATCAAACACCATTATCGTCCCACATGCACCTACCATGGAATAGAGATAGAGCTAAAGTATCCAGATCAAACACCGCCAATACTTCCCTGATGCCCTACCCATACTAACACGTAAGCCCCTATTGGCGAGGGCTTACAAACTAGACTCGCAACTAACCAATCCTAATGCCATACAGTGTATCCAAGGCCTCACTCCAGCATCCCTCAATACGTCCATATATAGAGATAGAGCTAAGGCCCCCTGGCAGAGTCAGAGACCATACGGTCCGAGACCACCTCCCCTGATGCCCTACGATGTACTAGTTCTGCTAAGGTAATGGCGATACGACGATGTTAGTGGGCAAAACTTGAGTAGAGATAGAGCTCAAGTCTGATGACGAGGTTGAAGACCACCATGCCACATCCTCCCCTTGATGCTCCACTCACATCCAACACACCAACCACACACATACATTCACATGCCTATTCCTAGCATCATCATCATCATCATTATAAATAAATAGAATTAAATATGCATGAGCAGTAATAGCAAAAATATTGGATGACATATGAGATGCATATTACAAGCATACAAGCATAGAATCAATCATGGCATTGGACTCAATAAAAATAAAATAGTTTGTTATTATCCAATTAGTTTAGGTCTTGTTCCCTCACCTTTGATCGTTGGTTGTTCCTCTTCCAAGCTTTGTAAATCACTTTTGGACCACTTGGAAACATAATAAATTTATGGATTCTAAGTTAGATTTCCAATTCATTAATTAAAATGTTTAAATGTCCCATCTCGAATCATTCAGATCTCTAAAAGCTGAGTGGTTGCAGGTGTGGCTGCACCTGTGGTCTCAGTTTCTGTGACCACAGGATGTGTGGTCGATACTGTAAGACCCGTATCGAACTAACCAGTCTTACCACCTTATACCAGGTCTACCTATCATGGTCGAGCCAAGTGGACCAAGTACGTGAAGAAACCACAAGACCAGGTATTAAATTTAACTAAAAAATAGTCAAATATCAATGTGTGGTCGCATGCCTAAACAGGTACGACCGACCCCACCTCAAAAGAGTCCAACCCATGACTTTTGGTCTTGGGGTCGGATGATTTAAAAACGTAGGGTCGACGGATTCTACGACCTTACATCCGACCCTACGAAAACAGTCAGAAACCAAAAATAAGAAACCTTCCTAATTCGAAGAGGGGTCTTTCCTAAACTCATTGGGGCTTATTATGGAGGGTTTTTTTTTCTATTAATAGGACGTCCCTTAGCCTCTTTCATCCTTTTAGAACCCTAATTGAAAGTGAGAGAAAGAGAAGAGAAGGAGGAGAAGGAAAATTGAAGGAGAAGACCAAGGAAGGGGAAAGTTTAGAGAAAACTCTGAATCTCAGCAAACCTAAGGTATGAACCTAATTCCCTACATGAATTAAGAGCCTAGAATAGTTTATGAAGAATATAGGATTAGGAGAAACCCAAATCATCCATCCATGGATAAATTCCAAGGGAATCCATGGAGGAAATCATTGTGGACAATGGATAGTATGTAAAAATTATAGTTTTGAGTCATAGAACAATCATAGGAAGGACCATGAAGATAAGCCAAAGGATTCCAACATGAAGGAATGCACTTAAGAGTGAAAGGTCGACCATAAAACGTGTGGTCGCACGTAGGGTCGCATGATATTCGACCCCATGAAACCCACATATTCGACCACATGCCCTCAGAAAGTTCCAGGGAGGGTTTGGTCGCACGTAGGGTCGAAGCATGTCCGACCCCACCTGCGACCCTACACCATGTGGTCGCAGAAATTGAGACCCCAGGTTCTACCCCACCTGCGACCCCTCAGTTTCTGTTAGTTTAAACATATTGGAATTAATTCTTATTAAAATCTATCGACTTGTTAGGTTTTTCCAGTGATTTAAATGTGAATTATAAAGCTTGAACAAGGATCTACTAGCAATCAAAGGTGAGGGAACAAGACCTAAACTAATTGGCTAATAATAAACTGTTTTGTTTATTGAGTCCGATGCCATGAATGATTCTATGCTTGTATGCGTGTAATGTGCAGTTAACATGTCATCTAATATTCTTGCTATTAATGTTCATGCATATTTAATTTCGTTTATTTATAACATGATGATGATGATGATGCTAAGAATAGACATGTAAATGTTTGTGTGTGGTTAGTGTACTTGATGCGAGTAGGGCATCAGGGAAAGTGTGATGCGGTGCGGTCCTAAGCACTTTAGCTCTATCTGTACTCAAGTCTTTTCCACTGACATCATCGTATCGCCATTACCTTAGCAGAACTATTACGTCATAGGGCATCAGGGGAGGTGGTCTCGGACCGTGTAGTCTCTGACTCTGTCGGGGGGCCTTAGCTCTATCTCTATGGACGTATTGAGGGATGCTGGGGTGAGACCTTGGATACACTGTTTGACATTAGGATTGGTTAGTTGTGAGCCCAGTTTGCAAGCCCTCGCCAATAGGGGCTTACGTATTGGTATAGGTAGGGCATTAGGGGAAGTGTGATGCGGTGCGGTCCTAAGCACTTTAGCTCTATCCCTATTCCATGGTAGGGTGGATGTGGATGACAATGGTATTTGATCCATTGAGTGGGCTTACACACCCGTGTATAGAGGTGCGGCGGCCACTAAACCTTTCTATTGCACATTGTAAACTTATGAATCAGACCAAAGATATGAATTGAATGCATGCATATGTTTGTTACATTGTTTTGTTTGCTCACTGAGCCATGATGTGTGCTCATCCTTTCGACGTTGAATATTTTTAGTTGATGATGCAGGTACTACTGTAGAAGACTATATGAATGCTCCTATGTACGGACATGCTGCAGCGATGGATGCAGAAGTTATGATGAAGTCACATGATTCGTCATGCAAATGTAACTCATGCGTCTTCGATTATATTTTTATTTGAATTATTTAGACTATGTAATTGATTAATTTATTTTATTTTATTTTATGTCTTAGTCAATGGAAGATAATTGGATAATTTATTTATGTTATCATTGTTAGATTCTCAGTTCATTAGTATAAAGACTTCCGTTATTGTTTATTTACTCTGATTATGGTTGTGAATGTGTATGGTTTAAGCAAACAGACATAGCCTATCGAGATCTTAGTTGAACCATTGGTTTATTGATGGTTCATCACACCATTCTGGTTGGTGCAGAATTGGGGTGTGACAGATACGTATGGCCGCATATCATGCAACCATACACATGCGACCTCACCCTCCCTGGAAACTTCCCGAGGGCGTGTGGTCGACACATGTGCCTCGTGTGGTTGACCATAGCTGTGACCACATGAGTGTTTGGTCGACCTTCATTCTCATTCTAATCCCTTTATGATTTGATTCCTTAAACTAACATGAGGGTCCTTCCTATGATTGATCTATTGCCTTAATTTAGTATTTTTCACAATCATCTACTCCAATCTACTCTTCATGGATTTCCTTTGAGTTTTCGTCTATGGGTCTCATGGTTGAGATCCTAATTTGAATCAATACTTCCTCCATGATCTATTCTAGGCATTCAACTAAGGTAGGAGATATTTTCAAACATTAAACTTGCTGAAGAATCAGAGCTCTCTCTGAAATTCCTTCTCTTAGTCTTCCTCTTCAATCCTCTTTCTCTTCCTCCTCCTCTCTTTCTCTCTCTTTCAGTTTGAGTTCTAAAAGAATGAAAGAGGCTAAGGGATGTCCTATATATAGAGGAAAACCCTCCATATAGAGTCCTACTTAGATTAAGAAAGAACCCCCTTCAGATTAGGAAGGTTTCCTAATCACGGAGTCAGTTTGACATCGTGTGGTCGCACGTGGGGTCACAAGATCCGTCGACCACACATCCTGGAATCCTGTGGTCTCATTATTTTGAGGTGTGGTCGACAACACCTATTTAGGTATGCGACCACACATCTTAATTAGATGAATTATGGTTTGAATTACATACCTAGCCTTATGGTTTCTTTACGCACTTGGTCTGCTTGGTCCGACCATGATAGAAAGACCTGATACAAGGTGGTAAGACCAGGTTAGTATAATACTGGTCTTACAACTCCCCTCCTCTTATATAAATTTTGTCCTCAAAATTTATACCTTCCTTTTGAGTAAAAAAGGTGAGGATAGTTCTTTCGCATAGCATTCTCTTCTTCCCATGTTATCTCTTCCACGTTTTGGCTTCTCCAAGTAACTTTAACATAGTAAATGTTACGGTTACATAGACGTTGAACCTTTCAATTGATAATTTTGATTGGTGCTACTTCGAATGTCAAATCATCAGTTAGACCCGGTGGATCCATTGTTAGGACGTGTGTTGGATTTTGGATGTACTTCTTTAGTAATGAGATATGAAATACATCATGCACACTTGACATGGATGGGGCTAGTGCTAACTGATAAGCTACCTTCCCACATCTAGCTAGAACTTCATAAGGTCCAATATATATGGGACACAACTTTCCCTTCTGTCCAAACCTTTTCAAACCACGCATAGGAGATATTTTCAGAAATGCCTTATCACCTATGGTAAATTTGAGATCTCTGTGTCGATTATCTGCATATTGCTTCTAACGGTTCTGAGCTATTTGGACTCTTTCCTCGATATTGTCGACCACTTGACAAGTCTCTTCAACGAACTCTGGTCCAACAATACTCCGTTCTCTAACTTCGTTCCAAAATAAAGGAGTTCAACATTTCCTACCATACAGTGCTTCATAGGGTGACATCTGTATAGCCGCTTGATAGCTGTTGTTATAAGCGAACTCAATCAATGGTAATTTCTCATCCCATGATCCTTTGAAATTAATTACACAAGCTTGGAGCATATCTTCTAAAATCTGAATGGTACGTTTTGACTGTCCATCTATTTGAGGATGGAATGTAGTACTAAACTTCAATGTTGTACCCATAGCCTTCTGTAATCCTTTCCAAAATTTTGAGGTAAAACGTGGGTCTCTGTTGGACACGATGCTTTCAAGTACACCATGCAATCTGACAATATTATCAACATACAGCTTAGCTAATCTCTTTAGGGTATACTGAGGTTGTATAGCTATGAAAGGAGCTGTCTTAGTTAAACGATGTACAATCACCCAGACAACGTCCACTACTCGGGCAGTCAATGGTAACCCAGTGACGAAGTCCATAGTGATGCAATCCCATTTCCATGCCGGTTTTGTTATGGCTGCAACAATCCTATAGGTCTTTGCCTTTTAGCCTTTACTCGCTGACAATTCAAGCATTGAGACATAAATTTAGCTACATCCACTTTCATTCCTCTCCACCAATATAGTTTCTTCAGATCATGATATATCTTTGTACTTCCAGGATGTACCGACTAAGCGGTGGTGTGAGCTTCCTTAATTAGTCTGTGTCTAATATCCAAGTCTTCATTTTTAGGAATACATACCCTTCCTTTGTATCTTAGTACCTTTTCAACGTCTAAGGTGAACTCAGGAGTAGTCCTCTCAGATAAGGATCTAATTTAATAGCTGCTTTCACTTCGTCTATTAGATCGGGTACAATCTTCAATGTAGCAAACATGTTTGAGAATAGATGAATAAACCCTTGGTCAGTTGATTCACTCGAAATATCAATCACGAACTGTTCGTTATCGTAATTAAATACTCTTCCTGTGACATACACTATAACATTTGCACTAACTTTTTCTTGGGATTTTGTCATAGCTTTCCTGCTTTGTGCGTCAGCAACTACATTAGCTTTCTTATGATCTGATTGAATATGAAATTTCTCTCCATACAAATAATGTCTCCATATCTTGACAGCATGTACCACCGCTGCTGATTCCAAGTCATGAGTGGGATAGTTCTTCTCATGTGTGTTCAGTAGTCTTGAGGCATACATAATTACTTGTTCTCCTTGCATAAGCACACATCCTAAACCTAATCCAGACGCATCGGTGTACAAGGTAAATGGTTGTCCTGGGATCAGAATAGTTAAGATGGGAACTAATATCAATCTAGCCTCAATGTTTGGAAATACTCTTCACATTTGTCGGTCCAAACAAACTTTTCTCCTTTCTTTGTCAAACTGGTGAGAGGTACGGTGATTCTAGAGTAATCTTCCACGAATCATCGATAATACCCAGCTAAACCTAAGAAACTTCTGATTTTAGCAACATTCTTAGGTGCTTCCCATTTCACGATGGCTTCAATCATATTAGGATCCACATTAATTCCTTCAACAGATACAACATGGCCTAAGAAAATGACTTCATTCAGCCAGAACTCACACTTAGTAAAGTTTGCGTAAAACTTTTCTTTTCTTAGTAGCTACAAAACGGCTTTTAGATTTGTGATATGAGTTTCTTTGTCCTTGGAGTAGACTAGTATGTTGTCAATAAGTACAATAACTAACGTATCTAACATATCATGGAATACCCGATTCATGAGTTCCATAAAAGTTATGGGTGTATTAGTCAATCCAAAAGACATGACTAAAAATTCATGATGTCCATATCTGGTTCTGAATGCTGTCTTCAGAATATCACCTTCCTTAATTTTCAATTGATGGTATCCTAACCGAAGATCAATTTTAGAGAATACTTTGGCACCTTACAACTGATCGAATAAGTCATCGATCCGAGGCAACGGGTACCGATTCTTGATTGTAAGCTTATTCAATTCTCGATAATCTATACACAGTCAATCACTAGCGTCCTTCTTTTTCACAAACAATACTGGCACTTCCCATGGTGATATGCTGGGTCTGATATAACCCTTGTCCAGTAATTCCTATAATAGTACCTTCAGTTCCTTCAGTTCAGTAGGAGCCATTCGATAGGGTGCTTTCGATACTGGTGCGGTTTAGGGTATAAGATCTATAACGAACTTTGTCGCTCAGTCAGGTTGGTAGTTCCTCAGGAAATACATCTAAAAATTCATGCACAACTTTAACATCCTACATTCATGGTGCTTCCTTGGTGAGGTCGACCACAGATACTAGATACCCAATTCTTCATTTCTTGAGGCATTTTCTAGCCTTTAATGCAGAGAGAATGAGTTTTCGTTTACGGGAAAGTTTGGTTCCCACAAAACTAAACTTTGCTCCTTCCTTGTCTTTAAATGTTAGTTTTTTTCCGCACATAATAGGTTTACGGAGTGCTGAGCTAACCAATCCATTCCCAAGATAACGTCAAAGTCTGCCATCTCAAGTTGGATTAAGGTTTCCTCCAAAATCTTCTTGCCGATAAGAACTGGACATGGTCCATAACCTTTGTCTAGTTCCACTTCTAATCCCATAGGTGATCGTACAAGCAGTTTGCAGTCTAAAGGTCTGAGGGATAGATTTAACTTCTTTTCGAACGACACAGATATAAAAGAATGAGTAGCTCCAGAGTCAAAGAGTACTCTAGTGGGTAAGCCATTAATAGGTACGATACCTGTGATTTGATTTAATTTAGTCTACATGCTCACATAAGGTAGTACAAAATGAACAGTTTAGGTCATACCTGTGACCACATCAAGTGATGCGGCAACATACTCAGAAGTAACTGCATAAACCGTTCCTTACTGTAGCTGTTTCCTAGGCTTAGGACACTCCCTTGAATAATGTCCTACTTGATCACAGTTGAAGCATTTAACTCCAGCACTACTTTGCTTTTGTAGAGGTGGGGTTGTTGGGGTAGTCTTGGCTGCAGCATTAATGCCTTGAGTATGGAAGGGTTTAAATGTCTTTGAGTTCCCTCAGTTGTATGAGTTTCCATTGGGCCTCTTTATACCTCTGTTCTGAGCAAAATAACTTTCCCTCCGGCTCGATTCCAGTACTCGAGCAATCTGTACAGCTTCATTATAAATTTTCTTTTCTAATTCCAATACATGCTTACTGATGCTTCCCCTAGTCCCATAACGAACTTTCGGGTTTTGGTATTTTCCTCCTGCATGCTAGAGGGAGCAAAGAAAAATAGTTTTTCATAACGCTGTTGATATGCGTCTACAGTCATCTGTCCGTGATATAGACTTAGAAACTTCTTTTCCATTTGATATCTGAAACTCCTTGGAAAATACTTCCTGAAGAAAGCTTCTTTACAAATAACCCATGTCAGTTAGGCGTGCTTTGTTAGCATATAACTTCTAGTTGATTTCCACAAGTGGTGTGTGTCATCTTCAACATAAATGTGGCACATAATACCTTCTCTTCTTCATTTATAGTCATCATCATAAAGTTTCTTTCCATCTCATCGATCCAATGAGCTTGCCACAATGGATCTGATGGTTTACCTGTGAATTCCTTCGACTTCAAATTTAGGAAATGCTCGATTAGTCTGGAGTGATGAAGCTGATACTGAGCATATGCCCCATACATAGATGGCCGGTACTGATAGTTACCTTGGTTGTACCCGCCTTGTGGTGCTTTAGGATTTGGTACTTGGCCTTGTACTGCTGGTGTTTGTAGTGTTGGGGTATAGTGTTGCTACCACCAGGTGCAGTACTGGCTTGTCCTGCAGGTAGAGATGTTGTGTTTGCAACTGGGAAAGCAATTCCCATAGCAGTGTGCATATTGGCTTGCATCTGCTGTACATGCTGCATTTGCTGTGCCAAATTCATCACCGTAGTAGCCAAATCTGTAGATAGTGTAGGTAAGTCGGTTGGGTTGGTTTGGGTGTGTACATTCTGAGGCACAACATGTTGAGTTCCAATATTTTCTTCCTGTCCTTGTTGACCTTCATTGTCATTGGTCTCCATAGGTGGTGGAGATGGGTTGACATTCTATCTCCTTCTACTTACTTTACGGCCAACCATTTCCTATTTTCGGCGGTGGTAGTGTCTGAAAATCAAGGAATCATATGAGGCAAGCATAATATATGATGATCTCATGTTAATTTCCAAATAAACAAGGCAAAGTTTCAATTTTAAAGTCATTCAGTCAAAACATGGTATTTTTATCGTGGGGTCGATCGTGGGGTCGCACTATATGCGACCACAGGGTTGCGACCACACAAACCCTATCAGCTCACTAAGAGCCTGTGGTCGATCGTGGGGTCACATTTTTGGTCAAATTCTACGACCATACGACACCAAATCAGGTTTTTAAATTTTAATTTCAAGCCATTTTCTTATTTTTACTTTTGTCTTCTACTATTCACAACTCAACTCGCCACCACTGAGTTGCTACAGTGTCAACCGTACGAGTTGCGTGATTCTTTCATCGGTTACGACCTACATTCCGTTCCTCCAGGTATGTTCCCTACTCTTTCTCCTTTTTAAGCTTTCATACCTAGGTTTTACTCCATTTATAGGGTTTTCTTCAAATTAATATTTTTCTGATCGTAAAAATTTGATTTTTATTGGGGGTTATTACTATTGGCCACCCAATGAATGAAAGCCCTCATGAAAATTCGAGTTTCATAGGTTAGTTTAATATAAACTTGAAAATTCCCATTTTTGACCTAAATTTTTGGATTTTTTCCAATTGTCAAAATTTCTTCAAATTCAACCCACCTAGTTTAAATTTTCGATTGTATGAACCTTGCAGGATGGGGTGGGACCTATGTAAGTCCTCCTGCCCAAATGTTTGGGTGAAAATTGAGGCTTTTGGCCAATCACGTCGTCATAATGTAAAAATTTTAAATTTTCACTATATTTGATATGTTGCATGTTGGTCTATGCCATTGCAGATAACTTGGCTCACACTAAAGTCCCCAGAGTTCACGATCACCGTCGCTTCAGGTCCATTGAAACAGAGGCACAGTATCCCTGGTACAAGCGCAAGAAGGTAGAAGGGGGTCGTTGTGCCAACTTGGCCAGCCTAGCCCTATTTGATGTGGATGGAGCTTTTGGTGATATGGGCTGACTCCTTGTGATTCTGTATGAGGGTTGCACCTGTCCTGAGTTGGTGAAACAGTTTTTCTGTAATTTACAGGTGGAGGGTGACCAAGAGGATATAAATAGGGGCAGAGAGCTCAGGATCACCAGTTTAGTTAAAGGGGTAGAGGTCTCATTTAACTGCCAGGAGTTGGCTGATATCCTGGGTATCTCCAATGACAGTCCCTTAGTATATTGCGCACCCAAGGAACCCCAGTTCCTATTAGTGCGATGCTCGCAGAAATAGATAGCCAGATTCTTTGGGATGATCACTGGCAGATGAAGGCAATTAACCTACGTCCAGAGCCCCGAGTGTATTGCAAGATCATTCAGCACAATCTAATTCCCTAGAGTGGGCACTATTAGAAGGTTTCACAGTTGACCCAGTACCTTCTGTACTGCATCTGCACTAGGCAGCCTATCTGCCTTCCTTATATCATTATCAGGACCATGGACCGTGCCACAATGCCTGGTCTAGTGGGTAACCTACCCTATGGGCGTTTGATCACCACTCTACTCACTGGCTTGCAGGTAGACTTGGTCGATGAGAGGATTCATGATGAGACTTTTTCGACTGACCTTGACTAGGAGGCCATTTGCAGGATGGGGATGGGAGATGCGCAGATTAGTGACGAGAAGAGAAATGCTATGAGATATCCTCTCACTAGGGTAGCGACAGCAGATGCAGAGGCGGCAGCAGATGTAGAGGTGGCAGCAGAGGTAGGAGCAGAGGCACATGAGAGTGATGATGAGGAGGATGATGGTCGGATGTACATGGATGTGGATGCCATACCTCCTCCATTACCACAACATTCCACTGGAGTTGGTCTCTCTCGGGCTCCTTCTCACTCAGCTGGTCCTTTGCACCCACTCCAGATGACATGATGGGGTTGCTACGTGAGATTTGGGAGGTTCAGTGTATCACAAATCAGAGGGTAGTAGTTTTGGCGGCTAGTCTCCAGGTGACCCTTATGAGAGTATATGCTGAGGACTATGACCGAGAACGTGAGGCACCTCATCCTCCAGCATCCCCAGCTTCATGATGCCATTTATTTCTTTTTTTTTTTACTACAAAGTAATTGTCCGGGTTGTCGACCGTACTCTGATTCGAAAGTATCTTTTCCTTATTCTCTTTTGGATATATATATATATTTATATATAAAATTGGTTTCCCATTTACATAGTAAATTATTCTCTTTTATAGTTTATGTCTCATACAACGCAGGTGCTTATAGTGTGTTTTTATTACAACTTTTAATTTATCCTAACTCAGTTCATGACCTTTGTGGTAGTATTTTTGGTTTGATAGAGCAGAACCTGAGAGCACTGATACCAAGTTGTCACACCCCAATTCTGAACCAACCAGAATGGTGTGATGAACTGTCCATAGACCAACGATTCAATCAGGATCTTGTATAGGCTGTGCCCATTCGATTAAATCAGATACATCCCACAAGCAAATTCAGAGTAAATAAACGATAGCGGAAGTCCTTAATACTAATGAACTGAGAATCTGACAGTAATAGCATAATTAAGTATCCAATTATCTCCAATGTACCTCAAGACATAAAGTAAAGTAAAATAATCAATTACATGTCCCAATAGTTAAACAACTAAGCTAATAAAAAATACATGAGTTGCACTCGCATGACGAATCATGCGCATCTTCTTCAGCTTCTACATCCATCACAGCAATGTGTACAAACGTCGGCGCAATCATATATTCTTCAACAGTAGGACCTACATCAAGAACTAAAAATATTCAATATCGAAAGGGTGAACACACATCACGGCTCAGTGACCAAACAAAACAATACAACAAACATATGCATGCATTCAATTCTTATCTTTGGTCTAGTTTTTAAGTTTGCAATATGCTATAGAAAAGTTTGGTGGCCACCGCACCTCTATACACGAGTGTGTGAATCCGTCCAATGGATCAAACACCATTGCCGTCCCACATGCACCCACCATGGAATAGAGATAGAGCTCAAGTGTCCGAATCAAACACCGCTAACACTTCCCCTGATGCCTTACCCATACCAACACGTAAGCCCCTATTGGCGAGGGCTTGCAAACTGGACTCGCAACTAACCAATCCTAATGCCATATATTGTATCCAAGGCCTCACCCCATCATCCTTCAATACGTCTATAGAGATAGAGCTAAGGCCCCCCGGCAGAGTCAAAGACCATACGATCTGAGACCACCTCCCTTGATTCCCTACTACGTAATAGTTCTACTAAGGTAATGGTGATACGACGATGTTATTGGGCAAGACTTGAGTAGAGATAGAGCTAGAGTCTGGCGACGAGGTCAAAGACCACCATGCCACGTCCTCCCCCTAATGCTCCACTCGCATCCAACACACCAACCACACACTTACATTCACATGCCTATTCCTAGCATCATCATCATCATCATCATATTATAAATAAACAGAATTAAATATGTATGAACAGCAATAGTAGGAATATTGGATGACATGTGAGATGCACATTACAAGCATATAAGCATAGAATCAATGATGGCATTGGACTCAATAAAAATAAAACAGGTTGTTATTATCTAATTAGTTTAGGTCTTGTTCCCTCACCTTTGATCGTTGGTTGTTCCTCTTCCAAGCTTTGTAAATCACTTTTGGACCACTTGAAAACCTAATAAATTTATGGATTCTAAGTTAGAGTTCATATTCATTAATTAAAATGTTTAAATGTTCCATCTGGAATCAATCAGATTTCCAGAAGCTGAGTGGTTGCAGGTGTGGCTGCACCTGTGGTCTCAGTTTCTGCGACCATAGGGTGTGTGGTCGATACGTGTGGTCGCATATCATGCTACCATACACATGCGACCTCACCCTCCCTGGAAACTTCCCGAGGGCATGTGGTCGACACATGTGCCTCATGTGGTCGACCATAGCTGCGACCACATGAGTGTTTGGTTGACTTTAATTCTCAGTCTAATCCCTTTATGATTTGATTCCTTAAACTATCATTAGGATCCTTCCTATGATTGATTCGATGACCTTAATTTAGTATTTTTCACAATCATCTACTCCAATATACTCTTTATGGATTTCCTTTGAGTTTCCGTCTATGGTCTCATGGTTGAGATCCTAATTTGAATCAATACTTCCTCCATGATCTATTCTAGGCATTCAACTAAGGTAGGAGATGTTTTCGTACCTTAAACTTGCTGAAGAATCAGAGCTCTCTCTGAAATTCCTTCTCTTAGTCTTCCTCTTCGTTTCTCCTTCTCTTCCTCTTCCTCTCTTTCTCTCTCTTTCAGTTTGAGTTCTAAAAGAATGAAAGAGGCTAAGGGACATCCTATATATAGAGGAAAACCCTCTATATAGAGTCCTACTTAGATTAGGAAAGAACCCCCTTCAGATTAGGAAGGTTTTCTAATCACGGAGTCAGTTTGACATCGTGTGGTCACACGTGGGGTCGAAAAATCCATCGACCACATGTCCCAAATCTACGACCACACGTCCCAGACTCATATGGTCTCATTATTTTGAGGTGTGGTCGACCACACCTGTTTAGGTATGCGACCATACGTCTCAATTAGATGATTTATGGTTTGAATTACATACCTAGCCTTGTGGTTTCTTCACGCACTTGGTCCGCTTGGTCCGACCATGATAGGAAGACCTAATACAAGGTGGTAAGACCGGAATAGTACGATATGGGTCTTACACAAACTGTCTCAATTTTAACACTTTCAGTGGGCTTTTCGGAGGCATTAACAGTTGGTCAGTCATCCTACAAAGCATCTACTTTATTAAACTTGACTGTACCGGAGGATCATAGTAGAGGAATGATCCACCGGTTGTGTTAGTGCCTCCGGTTAATTAAGCAGCAAAAATCCAAAAGTTTTGACTTTTGGCCTAATTGGATGATCAATCAGAAGCGATGGTTAAGTTACCGGTCCCCCGGTTCTGCGAAAATCCCTTTTTATAAAAGGGCACGAGGGCCCTCATTTGAAACACCCAACCACCAGACAGAGGAAGCCAGAGAGAAAACAGGGCTCTGGCGATATTCCTTTCCTCCGACTCCCATTCTCCGGGGATTGAATAGTGTTTCTCCTCCCTCAAACCGACACTACAGGTAACTCCTTCATCCTTTCTCTCCATTTCTATTTCTTACATTTGCATTTAGTTGCATTTCTTGGGGTTTCCATAGTCACTCACCAAAATGGATTAGTTTATGCATTTCACACCTACAACCAAGTAAGAGGTTTTATATGCCCTACTTTCTGAGTTTATTCGAAGGTTTTGGGTTAACCCTGTCAAACCTAACAATCGGTAAGGGCACCATTGCCCACCAAATTAATGTGCTCACCCATTCCTCTGATTTTCCATTTCAATATGGCTCTAGACCAAAGGAAAACGATTGTGTGACCTTGCTTTCTCATTACCAGGGAAATTTCTAGTTTTCTTCCCATTACTTGGGCCCCTTTTATTTTCAATTTTTCTATAATGGCTAGCAAGGCTGGCCAACACATTGGTTTAGTTAGGTAGTAGTGTTTACCAAACTCACATGAATGCCCATTCTCATGGTTTTAGTTGCTGTGATTCTCCACTCTAACCACACCAATTATTTGTGGTGCAGTTACTTGTTTCCCAACAAGAAATTTTACAACTTCTTGTGCATGGTAGGATTTGTTTGTTAATGGGGTGGGGTATTTTATGTATTCCACACTCGTAATATACCCAAAATTCCATGAGTTTTCCCACTATATGACCTCGAAGGAATACTTTGCTTAGTGTTGACCATCTTACTGCATTACATACCAGTTGCATTACATTTGTTTGGCTTTGGTGCATATAGCTTAGACCCAGCCAAATTTTTGAGTCCTCATGAGAATGCCCATTGGGTTTATCCTAGACTTGGTTCAGGGTGGTAGTACCATGTAATTACTTTGAGCAGTATTGACCCCACATTGGTGTGGTACCAAGCCAACCGGATTAGCTATCCTTACATGTATACGCACTTACATGGTATTTACGTCACTTTATTGATGCATAATACAAGATTTCTTTAGCTTGTCTCACAGCCATCAACACTAAGATAGTGTACACTGTCTTACCACCTTACTTAGCCACCTAGTAGCTTGTACTTGCCTATAATCACCCCTAGTGTGACCTCCGTCATATCATGGGACCACCAAGGCTATGTAAATTTTTTTTCCTCTCTTGAGTTACATTTATATGAAACCACTTGGCTAGGCCACTAACACCTGGTGGGCTTAATGGAGTCTGTTCATCTTGGCCCCATCTAGATAACCTCGTTCCAATTTATAAGAAACGGACTAGGGTGAGTTAGAGGTTCCTTGCATTGGTCATTGGAAATCCCATGCATCTATCCTGCTCATCAATGACTAAACTGTTAATTCTTTTATCACGCTGGCATACTGCACCAATCCTTTATTTTTGTCAGCCTTTACTGACTCAAGGTTCTTCCTCTTCTCCTTTTAGGTAAGATGGGTCCTAGGAGAGCTATTGAGCCCGCAGCACAGGGTTTTGATGAGCTCTGGTTTGTCTTTTTCCTTGCCATCCAAAATTTGGAAAGGTTTGGGGAGACCAAGGCAGAAGCGGGTTGATTTGTAGACTTCGATGAGCTGTCCCACTTTGGTCTACAGGAGGCATTTGATCACTTTGGTTGGATGCCAGCCATGTGCATCAGGGATAATACTAACCCTAACCTGGTGCACCACTTTTCTATAATATGGGTTAGCAAATTGAGGACACAGGTGAGCTGATCTTGACCAGCAAGGTCAAGGGCGTGGATATTACATTCATAGTTGTCATACTGGCAACCATAGTAGATGTTTTACTAGGTGGAGAGCATATTTACAGAGCTCCTAGGAAGTCCTTAGGCATTATAGAGGGTAAGTATCTACAGATGAGGCATGGTCTCACCCAACCAGAGCTCATAGGTACAGAGGGGGAGGAAAAGGAGTCGGCTTTCAAGCCTATCCCCAGATTGCTTAGCAGAATCATACAACACAAAGTCATTCCCCGATCTGGTCACAGGGAAGAGCTAAACTAGTTCTGCAAGTTTTTGATAGAATGCCTGGTTAAGAGGAGACCTGTATGACTCCCTTTTCTGATACTTCATACTATTCTCCATACCTATTATCATCTGACCCAGAAGGGTCTCTTCCCTCATAGACGGTTATTGACACAAACCTTTGTCCACTTTGGAGTAAGCTTAGAGGGCGAGGTCATCAAGAATGGCAAGGAATCCTCTGAGTTTAACTGGGACACCATATCAAGGATGAGGCTGGATGACATAGTCATGGAGGATCCTATTCTTGATGTACATGGTAGGCTACCTAGAGCAGGACAACCTTCTAGATGGGTAGCAACCATAACAGCTAGAGCTGGTACTGAGGTCGGAGCGGGTACTAGTCATGGTGTCACACCCCAATTCTGACCAAACCAAAATTGTGAATGAACCGTCATAGAACCAACTGCTCATGCCAGGATCACATAGGACCGTACCTACAATCAAACCATACATTCCACGCAATAAAAGATAATAAATAAATAATGAAAACTTTATTAAATGAACTGAGTATCTAATGATAAATAAATAAATAAGCCATTTATCCATTGTCAACCAAAACATAACTTAAATATCTTATTATAATTCCATAACTCAAAGTACGAAAGTAAACCTAAACATAAACACAGTAAAGACATTTGCATGACAAATCATGCTCGTCCTCCACTACTTACACGTCCATCGCTGCCACATGTCCATACGATGGTGTATTTATGTAGTCTTTAACAGCATTACTTGCATCATTAGAAACTAAAAAGAAAATGATAACATAGGGTGAGCTTACCACTTAGCTAAGTGAGAAACAAAATAATACAACAAACATATGCATGATGTCACATTCATTTCTTTGCTCTGGTTTAAGTTTACAATGTTCTATGGTAATGATAGCAACCACCACAACTCCATAAACGAGAGTGTGAGCACACCCAATGGAAAGTTACCTACTAACTCCATTGTATCCCCACATCACTTACTACAGAATAGAGATAGAGCTAGAGCCTAACGGATTACATACTACCAGTACTCTCCCTAATACTCTACCCCATATCAGTATGTATGCCCTTACTAGCAAGGGCTTATACATTGGGTTCGTTACTAACCAATCCTAGATATCATCAAATTGTATCCAAGGCCTTACCCCGATATCCTTCAATACGACACAGAGATAGAGCTAGGGTTAGCTGGCAGAGCTACAGCCGCACACCACGATCACCCCCTTGATATCCTACGATGTACTAAGTTTACTAAGGTAATAGCGATATGACGATGTCAGTGTGGTGAATGTTTTGATGCTACAATTTTTCCCCATTCAACACACCAACTACACACAAACACTTGCCTATCCTATTCATCATCAGTATAAAGAAATAATAATAAAATATGCATGAACAAAATATCAATTATTGGATGACATGTTATATACATAATCAATAGAACATAGCAACAGGCAATAAGATAGAAATATAAAGGGGTAGTTTACTATTAACAAATTAGTTAAGATCTTGTCCCTCATCTATTGGATGATGTTGACGATCTTTCTGACCTTGAATATCACTCAAGTTGATTACAATTCCTAGAAAAATCAATTGGCATAAGTTAGGGTCTTGTTCAGTCAGTTTACAGTGATCAGACTTACTGTCCGGTCTAGCAAATAGCCCTTCTGGACATTGTCCAATCACGTGTCAGGTGGTGCATGGTACGTTCAGTCATCAATCCGGACAAATCCTGTAACACTTCCCGAAAGTGTTCGATCGCCTGTTCGGTCTGACTTTTTGTCCAATCGGTCAATAGGACCGGGCAACCTCTAGGCTGTTTTTCAGTCCATCCTTTATCAAAGTCAATTCTTTGGCTCTTAATGGGATCCATCCTAAAACCATTCTATGGCCACAAGTTTGGTCATTCAATGTAACCTTAACTATTACAGTTTATCGTAGGTTTCTATGGGAGATCTTGTAATCGAAATCATGGTATTATCACGGTGTTGGAGTCGATCTACCAATACTATGATCGTAAATCCTAACGAATCCTAACCTTTTATAGAGGTATAAAGACTTACTGTTGGCTCCTTGATGTAGGGGTTGGGAACCGATGGTAATTCTTCTCTGCAGAGCTTCTTCTCCTTCCTCTAAGCTTTCTTCTTCTCCAAGCCTTCTTCTCCACTCTTTCTCTCAACTCTAGGGTTTAGGAATGATCAAAAGAGTGGGAATAGGTGAAGAAACGTCACTTTTATTGAAGGTAAACTTCTATTGGGAGTCAGATTCCAATTAGGAGGGAGTCCTACCCAAACTTGGAAACCTTCTTAAACTCTGAGTAGGTTTCTAGACTTGACCGGTCGACTGTCTGGTCACCCAATCTGCAGATTGGACAAATGAATTTGTCCGACTAGAAAAACTATGAAGGTTGAGTTTCCATACTTGGTTTTGTGGTTCCTTCATCCAGTTAGTTTTCTCGAGCTGGTTATGATGGGAAGAACTGTTACGACACGGTTAGACAGGGTTAGTGGAGTGCGGGTCTGACTGACACATGGTATCAGGAGAGTGGATGAGGTACCCCTGCCATCCACTAGTGATGAGTTGAAGGATGAGTCTGATGACAGCGATGACAACAGCGAGGTGGGCATTGGAGACAGTAAGGATGGTGAGGGTGGTGACCACATGGATGTAGACATAGCTACCCACACTAAAGATATGCCACCAACTGCTAGCACTAGAGAGATACCCCCAGTTATTTGTTCTTCTAAGCCATTTGCAATTGCCTAAACTTTGAGACAATCTACTGACCTGGGTCAGGTGCTTGACATACTCTAGCTCATGCAGACTAAGCTGTAGAAGCTTACTGATGGTCAGACGAGATTAGAGAGACTGGTGGAGACCAAAGAGAGCTGGGTAGGGACTATAGAGACCCGATTGGGAGAGGTGGAGACTCGGCTACGTACCATGGAGACTTAGTTAGGGGAGGTGGAGACTCACGTAGGCTATATTCATGATGCTATGGTCATTGTAGGCCACTTGCATCACTATATCAGACATAGGCCCACTCCTACATCAGCCCCTTCATCAGTTACCCCATCGGACATTCCTCCATCATTAACCCTGAAGGATGTAGCTCCAGTGCCTGTTGCTCAGAGCGGATCTCAGCCATTTCCCCCACAGGATGCACTTTCATCTTAGGCACCCCCAATTGTCAATTGGACCTCAACATATAGAGCCTTGATCCTACTATCTATTTTTTGTTCATTTCCTTTTGACATCACATGTACATATGGTAACTATTCGAGGTGTGGACTGTACCATTCCTTTGACTTATGCACATCACTTTTCTTTTTTTCTTTATACTTGTACTTTCTTCTCTTTTCATTGTGATTAGATACTTGTATCTGGGATAATTGTCACACCCCAATTCTGCACCATTCAGAACGGTGTGATGAACCGCTATAAACAAACGGTTCAACCAGGATCTCTAATAGGCAGTATCCATTAAAAATAAAATCATGCACATCCATAACCATAATCAGAATAAATACACAATAGCGGAAGTCTTATAGTAAATGAACTGAGAACTCTAAATGTAATAATCATAATTAAAATATCAAGTTATTGTTGTATCAACTGAGGCATAAAAAAATAAAATATCAATTACATCCTTTTATAAATTCAAATAAAATTCTAATAGAATACGCATGAGTTGCACTCGCATGAGGGGTCATGCGTATCCTCCAAGTCTTCAGCTTCCATTGCAGGAATACGTGCATACACCGGAGCATTCAAATAATCTTCAACTGTAGTACCTGCATCATCAACTAAAAATATTCGACGTCGAGAGGGTGAGCACACATCATGGCTCAGTGAGCAAACAAAACAATGCAACAAACATATGCATGCATTCAATTCATATCTTTGGTCTGGTAAATAATTTTACAATGTGCTATAGAAAGGATATGTGGCCAAAGATCACGTTTATTGACGCCGCACCTCTATACACGAGTGTGTGAAGCCGCCCAAATGTTACGTTTATTGTCGACCCACATGCACCCACCATGCATAATGTACATGCAAAGGTCACGTTTATTGCTGTACCCGTTGCCCATACCAACACGTAAGCCCCTGCTGGCGAGGGCTTGCAAACTGGGCTCGCAACTAACCAATCCTAATGCCAATCAGTGTATCCAAGGCCTCACCCCAGCATCCCTCATTACGTCCATAAAGATAGGGCTAAAGCCCCCTGGTAGAGTCAGAGACTACACGGTCCGAGACCACTTCCCCTCATACTATAGTTCTGCTAAGGTAATGGCAATACGACGAAGTTAGTGGACAAGACTTGAGTTAGAGATAAAACTAGAGTGCTGAGGCCCCGCCTATGACACCTCCCCCTAATACTCGCTCGCATTAAGCACACCAACCACACACATACATCCACATGCCTATTCCTATCATCATCATCATCATCATGTTATAAACAATAATTAAATACGCATGAACAGTAATAATAAAAATATTGGATGACCAACCACACACATACATCCACATGCCTATTCCTATCATCATCATCATCATCATGTTATAAACAATAATTAAATATGCATGAACAGTAATAATAGAAATATTGGATGGCATGTTGAATGCACATAACAATCATACACGCATAAAATCAATCATGGCATTGGACTCAAGAGTAAAACAGTTTATTATTAACCAATTAGTTTAGGTATTGTTCCCTCACCTTGACTTGATCATAGGTCCTCTTTCAAGCTTTAAGAATCAACTATATATTGATATTATATCACTAGAAGACCTAATCAAGTCGATAGAATTTAATTAGAATTAATTCTGATTTTAAAAGAGCATGCTGTTAACTGGGGGTCGATGCCTTCCATCGACCCTGGGTGCGACCACCCACTGTCTGGACTTCCCGAACACTGGGGGTCGATTGTTAGGGTTTGGTAGGGTTGATTGGCCATCGCCCCCCGTGCGACCCCCTGTGGGTTTCGTCAAATTTTCATCCTTCAGTCCATTCCTTCCTGTTTGGGGTCCTATGGCTTGCTTCTACAATCCATTCCACACATGTTCTATGGTCTAGAACTATAGTTCATTCACCTATATGGTTTTTATGATTTCCCCCATGGTTTTTCATGAAAATCTAACCATGGATGGATGATTTGTGTTTCTCCTAGATCATTCCCTCTTCACTATCCATTCTAGGGTTTGTAGAATTACATGGAGATAGTACCCATACTTGAGAATTAGGCTTGTCTCTCTGAAGCCTTCTCTTTGATCTTCTTCTCCACTTTTCTTTTCTTCTCTTTCTCTTCTCCTTCTCTTCTCTTTCTCTCAATCCAATTAGGGTTCTAAAAGGAGTGAAAGAGGCCTAGGGACGTCCTATTTATAGAGTAGAAACTCCAAAAATAATTCCCATTGAGATTAGGAAAGAATCCCATTGAAATTTGGAAAGTTTCCAAATCACGGTTTTTGTCGACAGACTGGGGGTCGATGAGGGGGTCGGAGATCCCGTCGACCCCTGGTTCTAAAATGTTCGACCCCCGATTAAAAACTCAGGGTCTGATTTTTATACTGGGGGGTCCGACCCTATCTTGCTGGGTATGCGACCCTCCCCCTATTTTTAATGTTTTTGGGTCAGTTTAATAACTGAGATCGTGATCTCCCTCACACACTTGATCCATTTGGCTCGACCATGATGGGTAGACCTGGTTCAAGGTGGTAAGATCGGGTTAGTTCGATACGGGTCTTACAACTTCCCCCTACTTTTAAAAATTTCATCCTCGAAATTGTACAAACCTTTCGAGTTAAATAAATGAGGGTATTGCTTTTGCATAGCATTCTCTTCTTCCCATGTAATTTCTTCCATATCTTTAGTTCTCCAGGTGACCTTGACATAATAGATATCACAGTTGCGTAGTCGTTGAAACTTTCGACTAGTGATTTCAGTTGGTGCTACTTCAAATGTCAAATCTTCAGTCAAATTAGGTAGATCTACTGTCAGAATGTGCGTTGAATCCTTGACATACTTCTTCAATAAGGATATATGAAATACGTCATGCACACTTGACATAGATGGTGGTAGTGCTAACTGGTAAGTCACTTTCCCACGCTTAGCTAGAATTTCATATGGCCCGACATACCTCGGACTTAATTTCCCTTTCTGTTCGAACCGTTTCAATGCTCGCATAGGCGATACTTTTAAGAATACTTTATCACCCACGACAAATTCAAGGTCTCGGCGTCGAGTATCTGCATATTTCTTCTGACGATTTTGAGCTGTTCTCACTCTTTTTTTGATAATGTTGACCACTCGACAAGTCTCTTTAACAAATTCCGGTCCAACAATACTACGTTCCCCAACTTCATTCCAAAACAAAAGAGTTCGACACTTTCTGCCATACAGTGCTTCATAGGGTGACATCTGTATTGTAGCCTAATAGCTATTATTATAAGCAAACTCAATCAGTGGTAACTTTTCATCCCATGATCCTTTAAAATCAATTACACATGCTCAAAGCATATCTTCTAGAATCTGAATTGTACGCTCTGACTGTCCATTTGTTTGTAGATGGAATGCAGTATTAAACTTCAATGTTGTACCCATAGCCTTTTGCAATCCTTCCCACAACTTTGAAGTAAATCGTGGATCTCTATCGGACACAATGCTTTCAGGTACACCGTGTAATTGTACAATGTTATCCACATACAGCTTAGCTAACCTCTCTAGTGTATACTGAGGTGGTATAGGTATAAAGCGAGCTGTTTTAGTCAGGCGGTCTACAATCACCCAAACTGCGTCAACTACTCGAGGAGTCAATGGTAATCCCGTGATGAAGTCCATAGTAATGCAGTCCCATTTCCATGCTGGTTCTGGTAATGGTTGTAACAGTCCGTCCGGTCTTTGTCGTTCATCCTTTACTTTCTGACAATTTAGGCATTGAGACACAAACTTAGCTACATCTGCTTTCATTCCTCTCCACCAATATAATTTCTTTAGATCATGATATATTTTTGTACTTTCAGGATGTATCGAATAGATGGTGGTATGAGCTTCTTTCATCAATCGGTGTCTAATGTCCAAGCTTTCTGTTTTGGGTACACATATTCTTCCTATGTACTTCAGTACTTTTCCTTCATCCAAGGTGAACTCAGGGTTAGTCCTACCTTTTTCGATGTCCTCTTGTACCGTTCTTAGGTAAGGGTCTGATTTGATAGCTGTCTTTACTTCATCAACTATATCCGGTATAATCTTCAATGCGGTGAACATATTTGAAAACCGATGAATAAACCTTTGGTTGGCTGATCCATCTGGTGCATTTATCACAAACTGCTCATTACCGTGCTTGAATACCATTCTATTAGTACACATTGCGGCAGTTGTGCTAACCTCTCCTTGAGATTTTATCATTGCCTTTCAACTCAACGCATCGGCTACTACATTAGCTTTCCCTAGATGATACTGGATATCACAATCATAGTCTTTCAATAGTTCCAACCATCTTCTTTGTCTCATATTCAACTCCTTCTGATTAAATAGATAAGTAAGACTTTTATGGTCGGATTTAATCTGAAACTTCTCCCCGTACAGATAATGTCTCCATATTTTGACAACATGTACTACTGCCGCTAGTTCCAAATCATGTGTAGAATAGTTATTCTCATGTGTCTTCAGTTGTCTTGAGGCATAAGCAATTACTTGTTCTCCTTGCATGAGTACACATCCTAATTCCAGTCCTGATGCATCGGTGTACAAGATAAATGGTTGTCCTAGAATCGGGATGGTCATGATTGGAGCTGATATCAATCTAGCCTTCAAGGTTTGAAAACTCTTCTCGCATTTGTCCGTCCAAACACACTTCTCTCCCTTCTTAGTCAAACTGGTAAGAGGTATGACAATTCAGGAATAGTCTTCTACAAATCGTCGATAATATCTAGCTAGACCCAGAAAACTTCTAATTTCTGCAACGCTCTTCGGTGCTTCCCACTTTATAATTGTCTCGATCTTGCTAGGATCCACTTTGATTCCTTCAGCGGATACTACATGGCCTAGAAATGTAACTTTCTTTAGCCCAAACTCACACTTTGTAAATTTGGCGTAGAGCTTTTCCTTCCGTAGTCGCTACAGAGCGGCGTTTAGATTCTTAACATGCGTTTCCTTGTCCTTGGAGTAGACTAATATATCATCAATGAATACAATAACCGACGTATCCAACATGTCGTGGAAATCCCGGTTCATAAGTTCCATAAAGGTTGCTGGTGCGTTCGTCAATCTGAAAGACATGACCAAAAATTCATAATGTCCATATCTGGTCCTGATTGTTGTCTTGGGAATATCACCATCCTTAATCTTCAACTGATGGTAGCCTGATCGAAGATCAATCTTGGAGAACACTTTGGCGCATTGCAACTGATCGGACAGGTCATCGATCCGAGGCAATGGATACCAATTCTTGATGGTCAGTTTATTCAGTTCTCCGTAGTCTATACACAATCGAACGCTACCGTCCTTCTTCTTCACGAATAATACTGGCGCTCCCCATGGTGATATGCTAGGGCGAATGTAACCCTTGTCCATCAGTTCTTGTAGTTGTACTTTCAATTCCTTCAGTTCAGTAGGAACCATTCTATAAGGTGCCTTCGATACTGGTGTGGCTCCAGGTATAAGATCTATAACAAACTCTGTAGCTCGGTCGGGTGGTAATCCTGGTAGTTCTTTAGGAAATACGTCTGGAAAATCACGCACGACATCAATATCTTCCATTCGTGGTGCTTCCTTGGTAAAGTCAACCACAGATACTAAATATCCGACTGCTCCTTTCTCAAGGCACTTCTTAGCCTTTAGAGCCGACAGTATGAGCTTTCGTTTATGGGGAAGTTTGGTTCCCAAAAAATTGAACTTTGCTCCTTCCTTGTCTATAAATGTCAGTTTCTTTTCGGCACACAATAAGTTTGCAGAATGCCGAACTAACCAATCCATTCCCAAAATGACGCCAAAGTTTGCCATCTCAAGTTGGATCAAGGTCGCATCCAAGGTCTTTTCACCAATAAGAACTGGACATGGTCCATAACCTTTTTCTAACTCCACTTCTAATCCCATAGGTGATCGTACAAGTAGTTTGTAGTCTAAGGATTTAAGGGGTAGATTTAACTTCTTTCTAAACGTCACAGATATAAAGGAATGAGTAGCTCCTGAATCAAAGAGTACTCTGGTGGGAATGCCATTAATAGGTACAATACCTGTGATTTGTCTTGGTTTAGTCTACATAATCATACAATGTAATACAACTAACTAAAAATGTAAGTCATACCTGTGACCACATCAGGCGATGCGGTAGCATCCTCAGATGTAACCGCGTAAACTCGTCCTTGATGGAGCTGTTTCTTGTGCTTAGGACATTCCCTTGCTATATGTCCCACTTAGTTGCAGTTAAAATATTTTATCCCTTCAGTAATTGGATTCTGTTGCTGTTGAGCCACGGGAGTAGTCTTGGTTGCAGCGGTAAAGCCTTGAGCACGGAAGGGTTTGAATGTCTTGTTATTCCCTCCGTTATAAGAATTTTCAGCTGGCCTTTTTATACCTATGTTTTGCATGAAATAACTCTCCTTCTGGCTTGATTCTATAACTCGAGCAATTTGTGCTGCTTCATTATAGATTTTCTTTTCATGTCCCAGAACATGATCGTGGATGCTTCCCCTAAGTCCCATGATGAACCTTCGGGTCTTTGTGTTTTCCTCTTGCATACTAGTGGGTGCGAAGAAGAACAACTCTTCATAACGCTGTTGATACGCATCCATGGTCATCTGCCCCTGATATAAACTCAGGAACTCTCTTTCCATAGAATCTCTGAAACTTCTCGGAGAGTACTTCTCAAAGAACGCCTCTTTATAAATATCCCAAGTCAGTTGGGCGTGCTTTGTAAGTAAATACATCCTGGTAGACCTCCACAAATGGTGTGCATCTCCTTTCAGCATAAAGGTGGCGCACAACACTTTTTCTTCTTCATTTAGTGTCATCATCATAAAATTTCTTTCCATTTCGTCAACCCAGTGTGCCGGCCATTAAGGATCTACTGGCTTGCCATTAAACTCTCTGGGCTTCAGTTTCAGAAAATGCTCCACCAGTCTGGAGTGGTCTAGTGGCTGCGGGACATACGCTTCATACATAGGTGGTTGGTATTGATATCCACCTTGAGCTATCTCAGGATTTTGTACATGAACCTGCATGATAGGAGTCTGAGTTGTGGGGTGCTATGTTACTCCCCCCTGGTGCTGTGCTTGCCTGTCCTGCTGGCAATGGAGGTGTCTGTGCAGCTGGAGGAGTTATGCCTATGGAAGCTTGTATAGTAGCTTGTGCCTATTGCATTTGTTGCAGCTGTTGTGCCAAGTTCATTATGACCGTAGCCAAGTCTGTAGGTGGAGCTGGCAGATTGGTAGGATTTGTCCGCCCATTTATGATGAACGGTGCCGTGTTCATGTTCCCTTGTCTTCCTGGTTTTGTCTGGTTATCTTCCCCCACAGGTGGTGGTGGTGGAATAGAGTTACGGCTCTGTCTGGTTACTGTGCGTCCCGCCATTAATTAATTTGATAGTAGGATTGCCTGAAATCATTGAACACGAGAGACAATCCTTAAATACTTCATTCTCATATTTTAAAACCACTAACAAATGCAAATTTTAAATTTTTCAGATCATTCTGTCGAAAATGCTGTGTTTTCACTGCAAGGTCGATGGTGGGGGTCAATGGGTGTCCGACCCTCAGTCTGTGACCCTGGGAAATCACCCATTCTTCCCGAGAGCCGGGGGTCGATGGGGGGTCGGAGGATGTCCGACCCAGGGTGCGACCCCTGGTTCTCTGTCAGATTCCCGAGAGCCGAGGGTCGATGCGGGGGTCGATTGTTTTAATCGAATTTTCCGATCCCCAAACTAAAAATCTGATTTCTAAGTTTTGATTCAAAGTCCATTTCCCATTCTTTCTTCTCCGCTTTGACTCCACTCATCCCTCTGAGTTGCTACAATAAAAACTCCGATCCGTTGGTGGTTTGCACTCCTTGTTTCGTCGTCTACACCTCCTCTACAGGTATGTCTTCTACCTTTTCATGTTTTTAGGTTTCTTTACCTAGGTTTTTGCTCGTTTATCTCGTATTTTTCAAAGTAAACTTTTTCCAACCGTAAAGATTTGATTTTTATTGGGGGCTTTTGTTTTTGGTGACTCGAGGAACAAAAGCCCTCAAAAATATTTGAGTTTCATCGGTTGGTTATCGAGAAACTTGAAATTTACACTTTTTGCCCAAATTTTGTCGAGATTTTGATTTTCTTGAAATTCCTTGCAATTCAATCTAATTAGTTGAAAATTTTGACGGTATGAGTCTCACAGGATAGTCTAGGATCTATGTAAGTCCTCCTGCCCACGCATATGGTTGAAAAGTGAGGCTTTTGACCAATTTACGACTTTATTATGTCGAAGTTATGGGTTTTTACTCTCTACTAATCCATTATTTGTTTCTCTTTCTTATTTGCAGATACTATGGCTCGTACCAAGGTACCCAGAGTTCGCGACCGTCTTTGCTTCCGTTCCAATGAAGCCGAGGCACAGTATGCCCACTATGCTCGCAAGAAGGTAGAGGGCGGCCGCAAAGTGGACTTGGCTAGCTTAGCCTTGTTCATTGTGGAGGGGGCCTTTGGTGATATGGGCTGGCTTCCCATCATCACCTATGACGCGTGTACCCGTCCTGACTTGGTATGCCAATTCTACTGTAATCTCCAGGTGGTGGTAGATTATAATGATGTTGAGAGGGGTGGTGAGCTTCGGATCACCAGTTACGTCAAGGGGGTTAATGTTTCCTTTGATTATCGGCAGTTGGCCGACTTGTTGGGAATTTCCTATGATGGCCCCTTGGTATTCTGTGCCCCTGGAGAGCCCCAGTTCTTTTCTCTACAGATGAAGGCTGAGATTGATAGCCAGCTCATCAGACCTGATCGCTGGCAGATGAAAGCGAGTTATCTGCGTTCAGATCCACGGGTATACTGCCAGATCATTCAGCATATCTGATACTGCAGAGTAGACACTACGAGAGGGTCTCCCAGTTGACCGAGTACCTGCTGTACTACATATGCACTAGGCAGCCCGTCTGCCTTCCCTACACCATTATGCGTACGATGATCAGTGCCACGTTTCCTAGTCACACTGGCAACCTTCCTTATGGATGCATGATCACTACCTTGCTTACCCGCCTGGGGGTTGATTTATTGGTTGAGAAGATTCAGGAGAAATTCTTCTTATTGCCTCTAGATTGGGAGGCTATTTGCAAGATGGACATGCGAGATGCCCAGGTCAGTGATGAGGAGAGGAACGCGATGGTGCACCCTCGCACTCGAGTGGAAATGGATGACGCTGAGGCAGCAGCAGCAGCAGCCGCTGGAGCAGGAGTTCATGGTGATGATGACGACCGGGTATACAAGGATGTAGATGCCATACCTCCTCCATCACCTACTCATGCTTCTGGAGCTGGTCCGTCTTCTTCAGCTGGTCCTTCGCATGCAGTTGGTCCTTCGTATTCTCCATCTGATGACATGATGAGGATATTACACAAGATACGAAAGGCCGTATGTCTGACTTGAGGATGGGAGAGCTTAGGGATGCTCAACGTGTGACTGACCAGCGGGTGGCTGATCTCACAGCTAGTCTCCAGACGACCCAGACTCAGATAGCTTGGTTGACTAGAGTCTACACTGAGGACTATGATAGAGACCGTGAGGCACCGCCTCCCCCATTACCTCCAGCTTCTTGATGTACTTCTTTTATTTCTCTTTTTGTATTTTAGAGTAACTGTTTGGACTGTAGACTGTACTCTGCTTTAATCATATATATATAAACATTTGTTCTTCCTTTTGGTTGTATATAACTTTGTTTCTCATTTAATAGATGCATTATTCTCTTATATCTTAGTCTCAAACAACACAGATGTTTATGGTGTGTTATTATTACATCTTTTAAATTATTATCCTATCTCAGTTCATGACCCTTTTTGGAAGTATACGGTTTCACAGATAAAGCCTGAGATGCTCTGATACCAAGTTGTCACACCCCAATTCTGCACCATTCACAACGGTGTGATGAACTGCTAATAAACCAATAGTTCAACTAGGATCTCTAATAGGCGGTATCCATTAAAAATAAAACCATGCACGTCCATAACCATATTCAGAATAAATACACAATAGCAGAAGTCTTATAGTAAATGAATTGAGAACTCTAAATGTAATAATCATAATTAAAATATCAAGTTATTATTGTATCAACTGAGACATAAATAAATAAAATATCAATTTCATCCTTTTTTAAATTTAAATAAAATTCTAATAGAATACACATGAGTTGCATTCGCATGAGGGGTCATGCGTATCCTCCAAGTCTTCAGCTTCCATTGCAGCAATACGCGTATACACCGGAGCATTCATATAATCTTCAATTGTAGTACCTGCGTCATCAACTAAAAATATTCGAAGTCAAGAGGGTGAGCACACATCATGGCTCAGTGAGCAAACAAAACAATGCAACAAACATATGCATGCATTTAATTTATATCTCTGGTCTGGTAAATAAGTTTGCAATGTGCTATAGAAAGGATAGGTGGCCAAAGATCACGTTTATTGACGCCGCACCTCTATACACGAGTGTGTGAAGCCGCCCAAAGGTAACGTTTATTGTCGACCCACATGCGCCCACCATGGATAATGTACACGCAAAGGTCACGTTTATTGCTGTACCCGTTGCCCATACCAACACGTAAGCCCCTTCTGGCGAGGGCTTATAAATTGGGCTCGCAACTAACCAATCCTAATGTCAATCAGTGTATCCAAGGTTTCACCCCAGCATCCCTCAATACGTCCATAGAGATAAGGCTAAAGCCCTCGGTAGAGTCAGAGACTACACGGTTCGAGACCACTTCCCCTTATACCCTACGACATAATAGTTCTGCTAAGGTAATGGCGATACGACAATGTCAGTGGCCAAAACTTGAGTTAGAGATAGAGCTAGAGTGCTGAGGCCCCGCCTATGACACCTCCCCCTGATACTCGCTCGCATCAAGCACACAAACCACACACATACATCCACATGCCTATTCTTATCATCATCATCATCATCATGTTATAAATAATAATTAAATATGCATGAACAGTAATAATAGTAATATTGGATAACATGTTGAATGCACATAACAATCATACACGCATAAAATCAATCATGGCATTGGACTCAAGAGTAAAAGAGTTTATTATTAACCAATTAGTTTAGGTCTTGTTCCCTCACCTTTACTTGATCGTAGGTCCTCTTTCAAGCTTTAAGAATCAACTATATATCGATATTATATCACTAGAAGACCTAATCAAGTCGATAGAATATAATTAGAATTAATTTTGATTTTAAAAAAGCATGCTGTTAACTGGGGGTCGATGCCAGGGTCGGAGGTTCCATCGACCCTGGGTGCGACCACCCCCAGTCTAGACTTCCCAAACACTGGGGGTCGATTGTTAGGGTCTGGTAAGGTCGATTGGCCATCGACCCCCGTGCGACCTCCTGTGGGTTTCGTCAAATTTTCATCCTTCAGTCCATTCCTTTGTGTTTGGGGTCCTATAGCTTGCTTCTAGTATCCATTCCACACATATTCTATGGTCTAGAATCGTAGTTCATTCACCTATATGGTTTTTATGATTTCCCCCATGGTTTTCCATGAAAACCTAACCATGGATGGATGATTTGGGTTTCTCCTAGATCATTCCCTCTTCACTATCCATTCTAAGGTCTATAGAATTACATGGAGATAGTACCCATACCTGAGAATTAGGCTTGTCTCTCTGAAGCCTTCTCTTTGATCTTCTTCTCCACTTTCCTTCTCTTCTCTTTTTCTTCTCCTTCTCTTATCTTTATCTCAATTCAATTAGGATTCTAAAAGGAGTGAAAGAGGCCTAGGGATGTCCTATTTATAGTGTAGAAACTTCAAAAATATGTCCCATTGAGATTAGGAAAGAATCCCATTGAAATTTGGAAAGTTTCCAAATTACAGTTTCTGTCGACAAACTGGTGGTCGATGAGGGGGTCAGAGATCCCGTCGACCCCTGGTTCTAAAATGTCCGACCCCCGATTAAAAACTCAGGGTCTGATTTTTATACTGGGGGGGGTCCGACCCTACCTTGCTGGGTATGCGACCCTCCCCCTATTTTTAGTGTTTTTGGGTTAGTTTAATACCTGGGATCATGATCTCCCTCACGTACTTGATCCATTTGGCTCGACCATGATGGGTAGACCTGGTTCAAGGGGGTAAGACCGGGTTAGTTCGATACGGGTCTTACAATAATGGTCCGGATTGTGGGCTGGATCACAATTTTTGTACTAAAAATCGAATACATATATGTATATATCTTTTGTTGGTTCTTAGTTTATATTGTACATTATTTTTTTTAATTTTTTGTAATGTAGTGTAACTTAACTTGTTGTTCTTCCTACTTATGATTTGTTGGTTCATGCGGCTTTTAATTATCCTAGGCATCTGTTCCGCCTCATGGAAACACATGTACAAAAGAAGTTTGTAGGTAGAATTAAAGTGGTTGTGCTCTGATACTAGTGTTGTCAAAGCTCATTCTGGGGAATCAGGCATGATATCCAAGTCAACCCCCATGGCAACCCGAATCTTTTAGCAACCGACAACCAAAATGATCTACCAATAAACCCCACAGTCTACACAAACAATATCCATAATAATCAATAATAATTAATAATGATTGTAGTGGTATCATAAGAGTTACAACAGAGTCCTAATAGAGAACAAATGCTTCTAATGTTATCATTACATAATAAGTTTGTTATGTCTTACAAGTGTTTCACAATAACATTCATATTATATATACCCTACACTAGATAACTGGAGTAAATCTATTCACATACTATAGAAAGACTAAACAGTCATCTATCTACAAATATCAAAATATGGAGGCGAGGCACTGAATCAGGTCCCATAAATATAGTCTTTACAGGTATAGCCCTCAACATGATCTCTCAGTGGCCCTCTGCCCAGAAAAGTACCCTCTACATCATAGGATCCATATCAGTTGTCATAGAAGAGGTAGCTCCAATCAAAGCAAAAAAAATTCTATATCGAAGGGTGAGCTCCCATTTAGCTCAGTAAGAAGTCAGTATCAATGTAACTCAAATCAACAATTTAATGACGCAATGTAAAAGCAAATAAACAAGCAATTATGAGTGGCAATTAAATGTGTTTGTAGCCATGGTCAGCCTGTACCCTTGCGAGGATTTATCCCTGGCTCCCCCCTTGGACTAGTGCTTGTGGCTCTACCCCTGAAGACATGCCCATACCCCACTGCCTACCATATACCCGTGGCTCCCCCTTGAGTACTCCATACCCCACTGCCTGGATAAAGTCTCCTTACTAAAGCACAAGTCATTGGACCATGGTTGATGCAGGATTCATGAGAATATAATATAAAGCGCTACACCCCAGCAGAGATCCCTTGCTCACTACTCCCACAGATCATCGTACCCCTACTAAAGTGCAACCAGGGCACATGACCGCATATTGTGCTCTACACACCACACGTCTATATACCCACCAAACACAACCACATCCGTATCAACAATTACACAACATGGCATGTGCTCGCATTAAGTAAAGTTGTACTCTAACAGAGATCCCCGGTTTACCACTCCGACGGATCACCATGCCTTCACTAGAGTATAGCATGCCAACTTGACCCGTGTGTTGTGTTCCAATACTCAACACGTCCACCATACATGGTCTCAAGTAGGGCTGCACCCGAGTAGAGATCCCCAGCTCACCACTCCCACCAATTACCTTGCCCCTACTAAGGTACTAGCTGATCTGAATGTGATTCATGAAGTTACCTATTACATGAACCACCATATATGGGTTGCACCAAAATAGAGATCCCCATATCCCACTCCAATGGACCACCGTGTCATTACTATGGTGCGAGTAGACCAACATGGTATGTATGCCCATGCTCCAACATGTCACACGTACCATCATACATGGTCATGCATGTACAATGATATGAAATGCTATACCAACACCATAGCTCGTGTATTATGCTCTAACACGCCACACGTCCATTATACAACGTCCAACATACATAGTTATTGTTATATGCTAATGTATGAACATATATACAATTTATTGGATGACATGTTATATTAAATAGATGCGCACACATCACAATCACATGCTCGAATGGTACTCGACCCCTCCCCTGTAGACAATAAAGGTGTTGTTGAACCTTGAAGCAGGCAGAAGGCTTCACCCACTACTCAAGGTGTTTTACCTAAATAATTAGATAAGTTTCATTAGGTTGGTAAACATCTTTTAAACCAGCATAGACAAGTCCTAAAGTCTATGCATGGGTCCCAAGATAAGTCAGGAACTGAACGGTTGGTCTTCTATACCAAAATTAGGCTTATAGGTCAAAACAAACTAAACAAAAGGATATAACCTGTTGGGGGTTCCTCTGGAAGGTCATTTAGTTAACACTTAAAATAATTTTTAAGTACACAGAATCGGAGGATGAATCGGATGGTTAAGCATCCGACAGACCATCCGATTGGCATCCACTGTCATAACAGTGAGGTTCCAATAGGTTAATCAGAGGCTTAGCCGGGTGGTGTACCATTCGGCAATGCCTCCACTTGGTATTAAGCATACACAGAGGCTTGGGTCAATCGAAGCCATTAGTTCACAAAAGGAATAATCGGATGATCGTACCCTTGGTAGGGTAACTCGAGTTAGTTCCTTTGGTTGGGCATTGGTCTGACATACCAAGGCATTTGCCTTCGTGGAGGAATGGTCTCAGTCACCCAGAGGTAGGGCAAATGCCAGGCCTTCAGCTATGTCTCTAGTTCTACCCAGAAACAAGGCATGAACCAGAGAAGGTTTCCTTCTTTGGGATATGGTTTCCGCACTTAGTTTTCTTCACTCTAAGTGGTGGGAAACCTTCTCCTACTATTATTACACATAATTGGGGTCATTTAGACCCCATTATTATCTCCATTCATGGAGGGAATCAATGACCTAGGATTCTAGGTTGGAACTTGGTCTCCATTAATGGTAAGCTTCACCATTGGTCTTAAGCATGTCTTGCTTCAAGAATGGAAGAGAAATGAGTGAAGAACACTTACCTCAAGGAAGAACTGGTGCTTGAGCTCCAAGCTTGGAGTTTTAAGTCCTTCTTCAACTCACTCTCACTTACAAAGACCTAATGGGAGATAAATAAGGAGTGGGCCTCCTTATTTATAGGATCTCGATGAGAGAGAGTGTGAGATTCACACTTAAACCTACTGCTGTCAACCGGGTGATGCACCATCCGGTTATGCATCCAGTTCTAAAAGTGGGCTTATGCTTGGTTTAATGGGCTTGGGCTAGTAGGGATACCTTCTAGGTCACTTGAGTCCTCTTCCTCATACTCTATCCTCATTAGGTGATCCTAGTATTTGACCTGACATCATATTAAGGTCCAATGTTAGGGTGCCAAGTATTAGCATAGTAAGACCCGGCGCAGAGGGATCCAAACTAGTGAGGATTCTAGGTGTGGTTCTTACATGTATATAACATTGATCCTAAGAAATGTCTCAATTTGCTTTATATTGGTTGTCATCATTGCTTGGGCCTTTGTGCACTTGGAAAAATAGTTTATTGCCACTATAAAGAATTCGGCTCCTGGAAAGGGTCCAACAATGTCTAAATCCCACATCATGAACAGTAGAGGACTGCTAATTGACTGAAGCTCATTAGTAGGCAGATGGCTAACTGTAGGATACTTGACATTTTTTATTCTATTGTAAACTTTGTACAGTCGACCAACATTGTTGGCCAGTACATCCTTGGCGTAGGAGTCTTTGGCAGAGGGCATGACCGCCCATGTCACTACCGCAAATTCCTTCATAGACTTTCCACATTAAGTTATGAGCTTCTACTGGGGTAAGGCATAGTGGGAAAGGACGGGTGAGCGACTTATGGTACAGTTTTCCATCCATGACTGTGTACTGGCGGAATATGGCTTGAACTCGGCATCTTTCAAGTCAGTCTTTTGGTAGCTCACTTGTTTCTTTAATTTTTTGTACGTCGGTCTCTCCACCTATGCTTCGTTGTTTAAGGACATCGATATATACCGACTTGTCAAGATCAAAGAGATCTTCTGCTAGGAGTTGAGACAAAGCATATGCTTCCATGTTATTTTCTCGGTCCACATTGCTGATTTGATAACCTTCAAAAAGCGAGTTGTGACTTCGCTTTTTCTAGGTATTCCAGCATGTGGGGCTGTTTGGCTTCATATTCTCCCTTGACATGCCTTACCACGATTTGTGAGTCGCTATAATTATCCAACCTCCTTACCATTAAGAACTTAACCAATTGGAGTCTGGCTAGGAGAGCCTCATATTCAGCTGAGTTGTTTATGACGTGGAAATCAAATTGGAGAGCGACCTGTACTCTAAAGTTTTTAGGACTGGTCAGAATGACCAGGACCCCAGAGTACCTAGCATTCGAGGATCCTTCTGCGTACAAGGTCCATACTGGCAAAGGTTTTAACTTTTGTTTCTTCTTTTTCTACCCGATATCTTCCTCTGCTAGGGTTTTTTCGATATCGACACTATCTTCTATGGAGGTTTCTAGTAAGAAATCGATGAATACCTGAGCTTTAATTGATGTCCATGGGTGGAATTGTATGTTGAACTCACCAAGTTCTATTACCCAATTTACAAGTCACCCAAAAATGTCAGGTTAAGCTAGAATTTTCTTTAGAGGCTTATCGGTTAACACTATAATGGTATGGGCTTGAAAGTAAGGTTGTAATTTCTAAGCTGCAGTGATTAAGGCAATAGCTAACTTTTCTACCAACCTATACCTTGTTTCTGCATCCAACAATATCTTGTTGCTGTAATACACCAACCTCTGGACCTTGTTTATCTCTTTTAACAATACTGAGCTGACGGCTTCTACTAAGATGGCTAGGTAGAGTTGTAATTGATCACCAACTTCAGGGTAAGCAAGTAGGGGAGGAGAAGTCAGGAAAACTTCTCTACTTTCCAGGAAAGAGGGGCGATGGAATAAGTCATCGAAAGCATTCTGGTATTCTTCCATCCATTCAAAGTGTTTGGCTCTTTTCAGCGTCTTGAAGAACTATAAACTTTGGTCTACTGACATGGACATAAATTGTCTTAGGGCAATTATCCATCCTGTCAATTCTTGGACCTGCTTTGGTTTTGTGAGGCTGACATCTTCATGATTGCGTCGAGCTTAGCTGGATTAGCCTTGATGCCCCTGTTTAACACCATGAATCCTAGGAACTTGCCAAAACCTTCCTTGAATGTGCACTTAGTACGATTAAGTTGCATCTGGTGTCTACGGAGGACTTTGAATGCTTCTCGTAGGTCATCGAGATGGCTGGCAATCCTCTTGCTCTTGACTAGGAAGTTGTCTACATAGACTTCTATGTTTTTTCCAATTTGGTTCTTGAATACCTTGTTGACCAATTTCTGATAGGTCCCTACTGTATTTTTGAAGCCAAAAGGCATTGCGTTGTAGCAGTAAAGTCCGTTGCTGGTGATGAAAGCCATGTTTATTTCATCAAGCTTATACATCTTAATTTGATTATATCCAGAATAGGCATCCATGAAAGATAACATTTCATGGCCTGTTGTCGCATCAATTAGCCTATCAATTCTAGGGAGAGGGTAGTAGTCCTTAGGGCAAGTTTATTGAGATTAAAATAATCAATACAGATACGCCATTTCCCATTGGATTTAGGCACCATAACTACATTAGAGACCCACTGTGGGTATTTAACCTCCCTAATGAAACCAGTAGCTAACAACTTGTCAACTTCTACTCTAATAACGGCTTCACACTCAGGCACGAAGTTTCTTTTCTTTTGTTGAACTAGCTTGAACTTAGGATTAATTGCAAGTCGATGCTCCATCAGATCTCTGGCATGTTGGAAGCTGAATAGGCAAAGACATTTAGGTTGCTTTTCAAAAAATTGATCAGTTTCTCCCTTTGTTTGCCCTGTAGGGAGAACCTAATTTGAAAGTATTTCTTTAGTTCTTCCTTTGTGATGGGTTCCTGGTCCAACTCTTCTATGAGAGTTCCTTGCTTCTAAGGGAAGTCATCTCTGAGGTCTTCAATTTGAATGGACTGAGTTGGCAGTTTATAATCGTTGGTATCCAAGTTGGTCAATAGCATCTGTGGGAGAGCTTCTGATCGAGGTTGCAATAACCTTGCAACCTATGCCATGCTAGATCGGGAACTTCATGATGAGATAGTAGGTCGACATACAAGCTTTAAGATAATTAAGCCCTGGTTGACCTCAAGACACGTTGTGACTGGATGGGATGTCTACCACCATGTAGGATGTTGAGATAGTCACCCTTTTAGGTTTGGTTCCAACTTGGGTTTTGAGCTGAGTCCCTCCCATTACCTTTATTGAATCTTCGAAGATGCTGATCAAGGAAAATCTAATGGGTTGCAAGCCTTTCTCATCGAGGTTCATGGCCTTGAACACACGGTAGTACAAAATATGTGTAAAACTACCAGTATCGATCAAAACTCGCTTGACTTCATTTGTCTTGTCCATCACCATTGTAATCACAATTGCATCTTCATGTGGTATCTGGATGTTAATCAAGTCTTTATTGGAAAAGGTGATGAAGTCTCCTGTGTGATAGGGTGTACATGATGTCAAGGTGCTGTAAATTCTTTTGGCATAGGCCGTGTGACTATTCTTGGAGGTGTTCCTTGTAGCTGGCCCCCTATGATTGCCTTTGTGTAGTGTTCTGGGATAACTGTATGTGTGTGAGACCCGCACCTAGAATCCTCTACTTACATGGATTCTTCTTATGCCAGGTCTCAACACATCGGCTGATGGAGCATCCAGTGTGGACCCGATGGTGATATCTAGGCCATAGGTAAACTTTAATTATTTATACATGGTAGGGTAAGGTGTGTGAGGACAATGGGAAATGATGATCCTCCTCTGGATAAAAAATATCTGTATCGATGAAGATCAATTATTCTGTTGGAGTCGCCACCTAGATTAAGGTCTAGGACCTTTAAAAATGTAGCCTCACCCTGAGGTAAGACTTCTATTGACTCATAACCCAATGTGTTAGTTCTTTGGTCTGCAAGAGATCAAGTAAGTATTCAGGGTACGGTTATGGGAAGGCATTAGGCACCCAAACCACCCAATCAATATCGGCCTCCTAAACTTTCCTTAAATTCTAATTTTGACTGTGCTTGGTCAACTGGATGACTAGGGTTCAATGGGGGATGTCTTAAACCAAGTTGCTAAGTTATTCTAACCTAGGGTTTAGCCAATCATGTTTTAAAGCAAATAAACAAGCAATGAGTACAGTACTATACAGTGAACCGGACCAAAGATGGTTTGACTTTGGACTGAATCTGAGACATGTAAGACATCTCAAATTGCCTATGTATTCCAATCTTAAAAATCAATTCCAAAATGTAGTTTGAAATGGGTTTTGTGATTAAAGATTGTAGAAGTGATTTATGCATGTGCTTCAATTAGATTCTTTGCTCAAGTTGAAGTTTATGCTGAAATGGATAGTTGATGGGTGGCTTTGTACCATATTCAAAATTTCCAAATTGCCTACGTATTTTAGGGTGTGCCCTAGAAATCAGGTACGACGTAGTTCAAAATGATTGTGAGAGTCGAATTTGGAATGTGCACCAAATTCCTACCATTTTTGTCAATAGGATCTAGGGATGAGACCTAAATTTCTATCATTCAGATTTGGGATGTGTACCAAATTCTTTCCATTTTTGTCAATAGGTTCTAGGGATGAGACCTAAATTCCTACCATTTTTGTTGTTTCCATTTTTGTCAATAGGATATAGGGATGAGACCTACATTCCTACCATTTTTGTTGTTTCTATTTTTATCAATAGGATCTAGGGATGAGACCTAAATTCCTATTATTTTTATTGTTTCCATTTTTAGGTTTCTAGGGTTTCCTAACCCTTTTCATTGCGATTTTCATTTTTTAGGGTTTCATACCCTAATTATTCTCTTTATTCTAGGGTTTATCTTGCCCTAATTATTCATTCCATTTTTAGGATTTCACTTTCCCTAATTATTGTTTTTTTCTATCTTAGGGTTTTCTACCCTAATTATTGTGTTCTTTCCATTTTTTAGGGTTTTCTACCCTAATTGCTATTTTTCTAATTTATCTCTTTCCAAGACAAATATGGTAAGTGAAAATATTCCAATTATAGGAGTAGTAGCATTCCAAATACAGCAATGATATCATTCCAAATATGACAGTCAAAGTATGCATCCAATATGCATCCAATTTATCTCTTCTAGAAATATTCTCTCCTCACAGCCTCTCTCTCTTTCGACTTTCCTTTTTCCCTATGATACATATATATTATATATGATAATATATTACACATTGTATAAATATATTATATATAAAAAAAGAGATACATGCATATGGGCCGACGTGACTTGGTCTGGATTGGTCTGAGCTGGGCCGGGCTGAGTTGGACTAAGTTGGGTTGAACTGGTTTGGACCAAAGTTGACTTTTTTCTATCATTTCATAGTCCATTTCTGCCACCATTCCAGATGGAATTTTTCGATAGTCTCTATTCCAAATTTTCTACGTTCACTTTGTAGAACACTAAAAATAAGGAATATTAGAACTTGAATCACCTCATTTAGAAATAAAATGCCAACTTATGAATTTCTGAAGTTTAAGCAGGCCAATTATAGATAATCTAGCTAACTATTCTGCATGGGATCATTCGGAGACTTCTATCAGAAATTCTTTACGTCAAATTTGTAGAGTACTAAAAATGAAACATATTGAAACTGAAATCACCTGATTTGGATGTGGGGTAACCAAAATATGAATTTTCAAAGATTAAATGATCATTTCCATGTGTAATTTTGCATGGGACCCTTCGGAGACTTTTGTACCGAATTTTTCATGTCTACTTTGTAGAACATCACAAATGAAGAATAATGGCATTTGAATCATCTTAATCTGACGTAGAACGACAATGATATGAAGCTTTGAAGTTCTACCGATAATTTTGCATGAAAGCTTGCATGGGGCCCACCGGTGACCTTTGCCTGGGATTTTTCACGTCTATTTTGAAGAGGACTGGAAATAAAGAATATTGACCTTTGAATCATCGGATTCCGATATTAGATGACCAAGATATGATGATTTGAAGTTTAAATAATAATGCATGCGTCATACGATAATTACGTAAATGCCCTTGCACTTTCAAACTGTGATATCTTGTTTGATGTCAGAATTTGATGATTTCGGTCTCATTTTGAAGACAATTTCACGATCTATACATCCAAGTAGGTAATATCCTATGACCCTGCTGTGAGGTTCATTAAAGAATCACAAACCTTTGGGTTAAAAGCCAAAAACCTGCTATATGGATTCACTTATGTTGAGGGTAGCAAAAATGGGGTGCTTATAGATGCCCCTCTTCGGCTGAGATTGTGGGCAATTGAGGCCGAAGACAAAAGAGGCCCATTTTTGCATTATTCCGCACTTGATCATGGATTCTACCATTGTACAACAAACAATTGTAGATGTCAAGTTTCTTGAGTAGCGACCTCATCGAGTATGTGACTTTAGCTCAAGACCACTTGTAACGTAACTGTAACTGTCAAGCTTCTTGAGTAGCGACCTCATCAGGTCTGTAACTTTAGCTTAAGATCGCTTATGATGTAATTGTAACTGTCAAGCTTCTTGAGTAGCGACGTCATCAGGTCTGTAACTTTAGCTCAAGACCGCTTATGATGTAACTGTAACTGTCAAGCTTCTTAAGTAGCGACCTCATCAGGTCTGTGACTTTAGCTCAAGACTGCTTATGATGTAACTGTAACTGGTGTAACTGTACTTTGTGCTCTGGATTTGTAACCTCTGGATGTATAGCCTTTGGATGTGTAGCCTTTGGATCGAATTTGTGGTGTCCTAAATTGCCTACGTATCCTTTGGGACCTCCATCCCTTCGGAATCAGGTTCCGTGTAGTTTGGGCCTTTTTTTTTTTATTTGTTTTTTTTTTCATGCAGTGTTCCATCTGTAAACTAATTAATCGTGAACACGTTACCGAAGGATACCTATAAAGGTGCAAATCCACAACAACATAGGTCATGAGCATATCCAACGGGCTTTCTTAGGCCGTATTTTCTCAGACTCGTTCTGACCACACTTCTGCCAATGCACATATTTATATTGTACTACCATGTCTAGGCTTAAATTGCCAACTGACAGTGTGAGAGAAATCAATGGCCTGGATAGGCTGATAAGAAACTGTTCCAAATGGATCAGCCATCCGGGAGAGTGTTTGGTTGTTTATGTGGAATGGCCTGATCTCTACTAGGAGATGCCATTTTGGCTTATGAAGGATGGACCAGTAGAACTCTCGGACACCGTTTGGATTAATGAACGGCCGATGTACGTTTCGGTCAGAGCTATTATGATTATTGTTAAGAGTGGCATGCTCAAAAAAGTTATGTCAGAGATGTAAAACAAGGGTTTGATGTGAAGCTATAGAAAAACCATCGGATTGTTGGACGGGAGATAGAGTTCTTGCCTAAAATCAGGAATTCCTTTCCCTAACAACTGATGAACTGATGTATTACCCCTTTATGATGAAAGTTGTTGTCTCGTCTGAAAATCTTGTCCAACCTTACTATGAGACCTACTGTCACACCCCAATTCTGCACCATTTGGAACGGTGTTGTAAGACCCATGTCAATCAAACCCGGTCTTACCACCTTGAACCAGGTTCACCCATCATGGTCGAGTCAAATGGACCAAGGGCGTGAAGGAGATCGAGATCCCAGGTATCAAATCGACCCAAAAACATTTAAATTAGGGGAAGGATCGCATACCCAGCTAAGCAGGGTCAAACCTCCCAAAACAAAGAGTCAGACCCTCGATTTTGGAGGGAGGGTGGGACAGCTTAAGACCCTAGGGTCGACGGGATCATCGACCCTCCCATCGACCATCGGATTCTGCAGAATATAGAAATTAGGAAATTTCTATATTTTTCAATTGGGATTCTTTCCAAATCTCAGAGGGACTTATTTAGGATGTTCCTACTCTATTTAAAGGACGTTCCTAGGCCACTTTCACTCCTTTCACAACCCTAATTGAATTGAGAGAAAGAGAGGAGAAGGAAAAGAGGAAGAAGAGAGGCAAGGAAGAGAACCTAGCAAAAAGGAGAAGAGTTGCAGAGAAAGATTAATCTTCTCAGGTATGGATACTAATTCCATGAGTTTCTACAGACCTTAGGATAGTTATTGGAGAGAGAGCGATCTCGGAGAAACCCAAACCATCCATCCATGGTTAGGTTTTCATGGAAAACCCTAGGAGAATGCATGATAGCCATCTAGGAGGATGATTCATGGTTTCAGACCATGGAATGAATGTTTAATAGAATGTGGGAGCAAACCATAGGACCCCAAACACGAAGAATGGATTAAAAAGTGGAAATTGGACCAGAGTGTATCGAGGGTCGCACCCAGGGTCGATGACCATCCGACCCTAGGTGTTTCTGACCATCGACCCTCAGCATTCGGGAAGTCTAGAAAGAAGGGAGGGTCGATAGACCCATCGACCCTAGCATCGACCCTCAGTTGACAGAATGGTTTTAAATTCAAAATTTATTCTAATTAAATTCTATCGATTTTGTTAGGTCTTCTAGCAATATAATAACATTGTAAAGGTGAATTTAAAGCTTGGAAAAGTATCTTATAGCAAGCTAAGGTGAGGAACCTTAACCCCAAACTAAATTGATTAATAATAAACTGTTTTCTATTTCTTGAGTCCTATGCTATGTTTGATTCTATGCGAATATGTTTGTAATGTGCATACAGCATGCCATCCAATATTTATATTACTTGTTCATGCATATTTTACTTTATTGTTTATAACATGATGATGATGATGATGATGATAGGAATAGGCATGTGCCTGTATGTGTGTGGTTGATGTGCTTGATGCGAGCGAGTATCAGGGGAGGTGTGATGAGAACGTCAATAAACGTTAACCTTTGGCGGGTCTCAGCACTTTAGCTCTATCTCTAACTCAAGTCTTGTGCATTGGCATCGTCGTATCGCCATTACTTTAGCAGAACTATTATGTCGAGTATCAGGGGAGGTGGTCTCGGTCCTTGTAGTCTCTGACTCTACCAGGGGGCTTTAGCTCTATCTCTATGGGCATTTTGAGGGATGCTGGGGTGAGGCCTTGGATACACTTTTTGGCATTAGGATTGGTTAGTTGCGAGCCCAGTTTGCAGCCCTCGCTAACAGGGGCTTACGTGTTGGTATGGCACTATATAGCAATAAACGTAACCTTTGTTATATAATGTTCATGATTAGGTGCATGTGAGTTGACGATAAACATGATCTTCGGGTAACGTCACACACTCGTGTATAGAGGCGGAGTCAATAAACGCGACCTTTGGCTACCTTAACCTTTCTATAGCATACTGTAAACTTTAAACCAGACCAAAGATATAAATTGACTTTTTGCATGCATATGTATTGTTGCATTGTTTTGGCTACTCACTGAGCCGTGTTGTGTGCTCACCCCTCGACGTCGAATATTTTAGTTGATGATGCAGGTTATATCGTTGAAGACTATATGAATACGTCTGCATACGGGAACGTAGCGGCGATGGAAGCTGAAGCTGAAGTGGATACACACGACTCCTCTTGCAAGTGCAACTCGTGTGTATTTGATTAGATATTTTATAGGTTTATTTGTTGGATTTTATTAAGACATGTATTTGGTATTTAAATATTTATGTCTCAGTTAATGACAGAATAATTTGCTATTAAATTAATGATATCATGTTAGTTCTCAGTTCATGTTATTATAAAACTTCCGCCATTGTGTATTTACTCTGATTATGATCATGGATGTGTGTAAGTTTAGATAACGCGGGGATAGCCTATTTGAGATCCTGGTTGAACCGTTGGTTTATTAGCGGTTCATCACACCATTCTGGTTAGACCAAAATTGGGGTGTGACAACTTGCTATCAGAGCATCTCAGGCCTTGTCCGCTGAACTAGCATACATTCAATACAATTGTGAACTGAGATAGGATAAAAATAAAAACAGTAATATTAACACATTGTAAGCACCAGTGATGTTTGAGACAAAATCTAAAAGAGAATAATGCATCTATTAAAAAGAGAAACAAGTTTACATAACAATGAGAGCGAAACAAAACATATATATATATATAACGAAAGCAGAGTACAGTCCACAACCCGGACAGTTACTCTGTAGTACAAGAAAAATAAAGTACAATCAAGAAGCTGGAGGTGAAAGAGGAGGCGGGGCCTCACGATCTCAGTCATAGTCCTCAGCATAGACCCTAGTCAACCAGGCCACCTGGGTCTGGGTCGTCTGGAGACTAGCTGTGAGACCGACTATCCTCTGATCAGTCGCACGTTGCACCTCTAGGAGCTCCCCCATCCATACGCCTGATGCGTGCTGAGCAGCCAACAGCTCATCCATCTTCAGATCAGATCTGCGCTGAGCATCCCTGATCTCTTGCAGCATCTCCATCATGGCTGAAGGTGGAAGTGAAGGATCAGCCGAATGGGACGAACCAGCCTCAGGTGTAGGAGCCGCCACAGAAGATGTACCAACTCCAGCCGCATGTGTGGGTGATGGCAGTGGAATCGAGTTGACGTCCATATACATACGATCATCATCGTTGACCGGATCCCCACGAGCTCTAGCAGCAGCAGCAGCAGCCTCAGCATCAGCCATCTCGACCCGAGTGTGAGGGTGCCCCATCGCGTTCCTCTCCTCATCACTAACCTCAGCATCTCGCAGCCCCATCTTGCAGATAGCCTCCCAATCTAGAGGCGACGAGAAGGTCTTCTCCTGGATCTTCTCATCTACCAGATCCACCCCCAGACGGGTCAGTAGCTCTGTAATCATGCGTCCATAGGGTAGATTTCCCCTATGACCGGACAATGTAGCACTAATCATCGTCCGCATGATGATGTAAGGTAGGCAGACCGGCTGTCGAGTGCATATACTGTAGATCAAGAACTGTGTCAGCTGAGAGACCCTCTCATAGTGCCCACTCTGTGGGATCAGATTATGCTGGATAATCTTGCAGAAGACCCATGGAGCTGGACGCAAGTAACAAGCTCTCATCTGCCATCGATCAGGATGGAGCAACTGGTTGTCGATCTCTGCCCTCATCTCCATCTCAACAAATTGTGGCTCTCCCGGCGCACAGTACACCATGGGGCCATCATAGGGAATGCCCAACAGATCGGCCAGCTGCCGATAATCAAAGGAAATGTGCACCCCCTTGACGTAACTGGTGATGCGCAACTCCTGACCGTGCTCAACATCATTGTAATTCCCCACCACCTGGAGATGACAATAAAACTGACGCACCAAGTCTGGACATGTGCACGCGTCGTATGTGATGACAGGGAGCCACCCCATATCACCAAACACTCCCTCTACATTGAACAAGGCTAGCTCAGCCAAGTTCACCATGCGACCCCCTTCAACCTTCTTACGGGCATAGTCAACATACTGTGCCTCGGCTTCATTCGAACGGAAGCGAAGCGGATCACGCACCCTGGGTACTTTGGTACGGGCCATAGTATCTGCAAAATAAGAAAGCGAAAAGAAACCAGGAGTTAGTAGGATAAAAATCCAAAATTTAATTAATGGTGACATAAGTTGACCAGAAAACCTCAAATTCTCACCATACAAGTGGGTATGGGAACTTACGTAGGTTAAAACATATCCTACAACCCACATGCAGTAGGAAATTTTAACTGACGATGTCCAATTTGAAAGAATTCAAGAAAAATCGAAAAATGTCGACAAATTTGGGCAAAAAGAGAAAATTTCAAGTTCCTCGATAAACAACCGATGAAACTCAAAAAATTTTGAGGGCTTTCGTTCCTCGAGACACCAATAACAAAAGCCCCCAATAAAAATCGAATTTTTATGGTTGGAAAAAGTTTAATTTGAAAAATATGAGTTAAACGGGCAGAAACCTAGAAAAGAAAACCTAAAAACAGGTAAAAACGGAAAAACATACCTGTAGGGATGACGTGGACGTTGAAACCCGGAGTTAAACCGACCAAAAACAGTAGAGTGGCACTGTAGCAACTCAGAGAGTAGAGACGAGTCAAAACGGAGGAGGAATAGTGAGAAATGACCTAGAATCGGATCTTAAAAATCTGATTTTTGGTCCGAGGGTCGGACAATTCGACTGACACCATCGACCCTCGGATCGACCCTCCCATCGACCCTCAGCTCTCGGGAATCTGACAGAAAATCGAGGGTCGGATTGAGGGTCGGATACCCATCGACCCTCGCATCGACCCTCAGCTCTCGGGAAGAACAAGTCATTCCCAGGGTCGGATACCAAGGGTCGGACATACCATCGACCCTCACCATCGACCCTACATAGAAAAGACAGTATTTTTCACAGAATGAATTGAGGATTTTAAATTTTATATTGGTTAGCGTGCCTACATGAAGAATAAATGATTTCTCACTGATTTTGATGATTTTCAGGCACCACCCATCTCAGAAGGAAAATATGTCTGGAAGAAGAGTAACCAGACAGAGCCGAAATGCAGTCCCACTACCACCACCACCAGTGGAGGAGACTAGTTAAGAGAATAACCATGCACTGAGAAATCCAGAACCGGTAACCCTACAAATTTGCCACCTCCACCACCGGAGCTAGCAACTGTGGTTATGAACCTAGCTCAGCAGCTACAACATATGCAACACGCACAGGCCCAGATGCAAGTTGCCATGGGCATTATGTTTTAAACTACTCAGGACGCACCCATGCACACAGGACAAGCCAGTGCGGCACCGGTGGGTAACCACCCAGCCCCTCAGACACCTCAACAAACTGCTGCACAGATTCCAGTGCAGGTTCCGGAAGCAGCACAGGCTAATTATCAGTATCCACCCCATATGTTTGGGGCATATCAAACTCAGATGGATCACTCTTGACTGGTAGAGAGGTCTTTGAAGATGAAGCCCAGGGAATTTAATGGCAAACCGTCTGATCCATTATGGCCAGCACACTGGATAGACGAGATGGAAAGAAATTTTCTGATGATGACTATTACAGAAGAAGAGAAAGTATTGTGTGCCACCTTCATGCTCAAAGGCGACGCACATCATTGGTGGAAATCGACCAGGGCCTATCTATTGACTAAGCATGCCCTACTGACTTGGGCTATATATAAAGAAGCCTTCTTTGAGAAATATTTTCCACGAAGCTTCAGAGATTCAATGGAGAAGGAGTTCCTGAGTCTTTATCAGGGACAGATGTCAGTGGATGCGTATCAATAACGATATGAAGAGCTGTTTTTCTTCGCACCACGGAGTATGCAAGAGGAAGAAACCAAAACCCGTAGGTTTGTCACGGGACTGAGAGGAAGCATAAGAGAACATGTTCTGGGCTTAGAAAAGAAGAATTGTCGCTCGAGTGATTGAATCGAGCCAGAAGGAGAGTTATTTTACTCAGAACAAGGGCATCAAAAGGCCAGTCGGAAACTCCTACAACGGAGGCAATAACAAGACGTATAAGCCTTTCCGTCCTCAGAATTTTAATGCTGCAACCAAGACTACCCCCGCAGCTCAACCTCAGCTAAAGCCAAATTCTGAAGCCCCGAAGTGTTTTAACTGCAACCAGCCGGGACATATGGCAAGGGAGTGCCCTAAGCCCAAGAAACAATTCCATCAGGGACGTGTATATGCTATTACATCTGAGGATGCGGCCGCATCACCCGATGTGGTCACAAGTATGACTGAAACTCTTAAAGTTATAAATACATTGAATGAGCATGTAGACTAAGTAAAGATGAATCACAGGTATTGTACCTATAAAAGGTGTACTCGCCAGAGTACTCTTCGATTCCGGAGCTACTCATTCATTTATATCTGTGTCATTTGGAAAGAAGACAAAATTATCCATCAAAACATTAGACTACAAATTACTTGTACGGTCACCGATGGGGTTAGAAGTGGAATTAAAAAAAGGTTATGGACCATGTCCAGTTCTCATTGGGGAATAGATTTTAGATGCAACATTGATACAACTTGAGATGGCAGACTTCGATGTCATCTTAGGAATGGATTGGTTAGCTCGGCATTCTGCAAATCTGTTATGCGCCGAGAAGAAGCTAACATTCAAAGACAAAGAAGGGATAGAATTCAGTTTCTCGGGAACCAAACTTCCCCGGAGACGCAAGCTCATACTTTCAACAGTAAAGGCTAAGAAGTGCCTTGAGAAGGGAGCAGTCGGGTACCTAGTATCAGTGGTCGACCTAACCAAGGAAGCACCACGAATGGAAGACATTGACGTCATGCGGGATTACCCTGACGTATTTTCGGAGGAACTACCCGGATTACCACCCGACCATGCCACAGAGTTTGTAATAGACCTGATACCTGGAGCCGCACCAGTATCAAAGGCACCTTATAGAATGGCTCCTACTGAACTGAAGGAATTAAAAGTGTAATTACAAGAACTGCTGGACAAGGGTTATATTCGACCCAGTATATCTCCATGGGGGGCACCGGTGTTGTTCGTAAAGAAGAAGGATGGTAGCGTTCGATTATGTATCGACTATCGGGAGTTGAACAAACTGACAATCAAGAATCGATATCCACTACCTCGGATCGATGACTTGTTCGATCAGTTACAAGGAGCAAGAGTATTTTCTAAAATCGATCTTCGATCAGGCTACCACCAGCTGAAGATTAAGGAAGGGGATATTCTGAAGACAGCATTCAGGACCAGATATGGACATTATGAATTTTTGGTGATGTCTTTCGGATTAACTAATGCCCCGGCAACGTTCATGGAACTTATGAACCGAGTTTTCCACGATATGCTGGATACGTCGGTTATAGTATTTATTGATGACATATTGGTATACTCCAAGGACAAGGAAACCCATATCAAGAACCTAAATGCAGCCCTACAACGGTTAAGGAAAGAGAAGCTATATGCCAAATTTTCAAAGTACGAGTATTGGCTAGGTGAAGTCGCATTCTTAGGCCATGTAGTATCCACCGAAGGAATCAAAGTGGACCCCAACAAAATCGAGGCTATTGTAAAGTGGGAAGCACCAAAGAGCGTTTCAGAAATTAGAAGTTTTCTGGGTCTAGCTGGTTATTATCGGAGATTGTAGAAGACTATTCTCGGATTGCCGTACCTCTTACCAGTTTGACCAAGAAAGGTGAAAAGTTTGTGTGGACGGATAAATGTGAGAAGAGCTTCCAGACATTGAAGGCCAGATTGATATCCGCCCCGATTTTGACCATTCCCGTTTCTAGGACAGACATTTACTTTATACACTGATGCATCGGGATTGGGATTAGGATGTGTGCTTATGCAAGGAGAGCAAGTGATTGCTTATGCTTCAAGATAGTTAAAGGTACATGAGAAAAATTATCCCACTCATGATTTGGAGTTAGCGGCAGTAGTACATGCTGTCAAGATATGGAGACATTACCTATACGGAGAGAAATTTCAGATTAAGTCGGACCATAAAAGTCTTACTTATTTATTTAATCAGAAGGAATTGAATATGAGACAAAGAAGATGGCTGGAACTATTGAAAGACCATGATTATGATATCCAGTATCATCCGGGAAAAGCGAACGTAGTAGCGGATGCATTAAGCAGAAAAGCAGTGATTAAATCTCAAGGAGAAGTTAGCACGACTGCAGCAATGTGTACCAACGAAATAGTATTCAATCACGGCAACGAGCAGTATGTGATAGATACGACGGATGAATCAGTCAACCAAGGGTTTATTCACCGGTTTTCGAATATGTTCGCGGCATTGAAAATTATACCGGATATAGTGGACGAAGTGAAGACAGCTATCAAATCATATCCTTATCTGAGGACAGTACAAGAAGATATTGAGAAGGGTAGGACCAACCCTGAGTTCACCTTGGACGACGAGAAAGTACTGAAACACAAAGGAAGAATATGTGTACCTGAAACAGAAAGTATGGACATTAGACACCGACTGATGAAAGAAGTCCATACCACCATCTATTCGATACATCTTGGAAGTACAAAAATGTATTATGATCTGAAGAAATTATATTGGTGGAGGGGAATGAAAGCAGATGTAGCTAAGTTCGTGTCAATGCCTAAATTGTCAGAAAGTAAAAGCTGAACGACAAAGACCCGCAGGATTGTTACAGCCATTATCGGAACCAGCATGGAAATGGGATTGCATCACTATGGACTTCGTCACAGGACTACCATTGACTCCTCGAGTAGTTGACGCAGTTTGGGTGATTGTGGACCGTCTGACTAAAACAGCCCGCTTTATACCTATACGACCTCAGTATTAATTGGAAAGGTTAGCAAAGCTGTATGTGGATAATATTGTTCGGTTACACGGTGTACCAGAAAGCATTGTGTCCGATAGAGATCCACGATTTACTTCCAAATTTTGGGAAGGACTGCAAAAGGCTATGGGAACAACGTTAAAGTTTAGTACTGCATTCCACTCACAGACAGACGGACAGTCAGAGCGTACAATTCAGATTCTAGAAGATATGCTACGAGCATGTGTAATTGATTTCAAGGGATCATGGGATGAAAAGTTACCATTGATCGAGTTCGCTTACAATAACAGCTATCAGGCTACTATACAGATGTCACCTTATGAAGCACTGTATGGCAGGAAGTGTCGAACTCCTTTGTTTTGGAATGAAATTGGAGAACGTAGTATTGTTGGACCGGAATTTGTTGAAGAGACTTGTCGAGTGGTCGACATTATCAAGGAATGGGTGAGAACAGCTCAGAACCGTCAGAAGCAATATGCAGACACTCGACGAAGAGATCTAGAGTTCGCCGTAGGTGATAAAGTATTTTTGAAAGTATCGCCTATGTGAGGATTGAAGAGGTTCGGATAGAAAGGGAAGCTAAGTCCAAGATATGTCGGGCCGTATGAAATTCTAGTTAAGCATGGAAAAGTAGCTTATCAGTTAGCACTACCACCATCTATGTCAAGTGTACATGACCTATTTTACATTTTCCTATTGAAGAAGTATGTCAAGGACCCAATGCATGTTTTGACAGTGGATTTGCCAGAATTGACTGATGAATTGACATTTGAAGTAACACCAACAGAAATCACTAGTCGAAAGGTTCAACGTCTACGCAACAGAGATATCTACTATGTTAAGGTCACATGGAAAAGTAGAGACATGGAAGAAATTACATGGGAAGAAGAAAATGCTATGAGAAAGCAATACCCTTACTTATTTGATTCCGAAGGTACGTACAATTTTGAGGACGAAATTTTTTATAAGTTGGGGGGAGTTGTAAGACCCGTGTCAATCTAACCCGGTCTTACCACCTTGAACCAGGTTCACCCATCATGGTCGAGTCAAATGGACCAAGGGCGTGAAGGAGATCGAGATCCCAGGTATCAAATTGACCCAAAAACACTTAAATTAGGTGAAGGGTCGCATACCCAGCTAAGCAGGGTCGGACCTCCCAAAACAAAGAGTCAGACCCTCGGTTTTGGAGGGAGGGTCGGACAGCTTAAGACCCTAGGGTCGACGGGATCATCGACCCTCCCATCGACCCTCGGATTCTACCGAATATAGAAATTAGGAAATTTTTATATTTTTCGATTGGGATTCTTTCCAAATCTCAGAGGGACTTATTTAGGATGTTCCTACTCTATTTAAAGGACGTTCCTTGGCCACTTTCACTCCTTTCACAACCCTAATTGAATTGAGAGAAAGAGAAGAGAAGGAAAAGAGGAAGAATAGAGGCAAGGAAGAGAACCTAGCAAAAAGGAGAAGAGTTACATAGAAAGATTAATCTTCTCAGGTATGGATACTAATTCCATGAGTTTATACAGACCTTAGGATAGTTATTGGAGAGAGAGCGATCTCGGAGAAACCCAAACCATCCATCCATGGTTAGGTTTTCATGGAAAACCCAAGGAGAATGCATGAAAGCCATCTAGGAGGATGATTCATGGTTTCAGACCATGGAATGAATGTTTAATGGAATGTGGGAGCAAACCATAGGACCCCAAACATGAAGAATCGATTAAAAAGTAAAAATTGGACCAGAGTGCACCGAGGGTCGCACCCAGGGTCGATGACCATCCGACCCTAGGTGTTTCTGACCATCGACCCTCAACATTCGGGAAGTCTAGAAAGAAGGGAGGGTCGATAGACCCACCGACCCTAGCATCGACCCTCAGTTGACAGAATGGTTTTAAATTCAGAATTTATTCTAATTAAATTCTATCGATTTTGTTAGGTCTTCTAGCAATATAATAACATTGTAAAGGCGAAAAAGCTTGGAAAAGTATCTTATAGCAAGCTAAGGTGAGGAACCTTAACCCCAAACTAAATTGGTTAATAATAAACTGTTTTCTATTTCTTGAGTCCTATGCTATGTTTGATTCTATACGAATATGTTTGTAATGTGCATACAGCATGCCATCCAATATTTCTATTACTTGTTCATGCATATTTACTTTATTGTTTACAACATGATGATGATGATGATGATGATGATGATGATAGGAATAGGCATGTGCTTGTATGTGTGTGGTTGATGTGCTTGATGCGAGCGAGTATCAGGGGAGGTGTGATGAGAACGTCAATAAACGTTAACCTTTGGCGGGTCTCAACACTTTAGCTCTATCTCTAACTCAAGTCTTGTGCATTGGCATCGTCGTATCGCCATTACTTTAGCAGAACTATTATGTCGTAGAGTATCAGGGGAGGTGGTCTCGGTCCTTGTAGTCTTTGACTCTACCGGGGGGCCTTAGCTCTATCTCTATGGGCATTCTGAGGGATGCTGGAGTGAGGCCTTGGATACACTTTTTGGCATTAGGATTGGTTAGTTGCGAGCCCAGTTTGCAGCCCTCGCTAACAGGGGCTTACGTGTTGGTATGGCACTATATAGCAATAAACGTAACCTTTGTTATATAATGTTCATGATTGGGTGCATGTGAGTTGACGATAAACGTGATCTTCAGGTAACGTCACACACTCGTGTATAGAGGCGGAGTCAATAAACGCGACCTTTGGCTACCTCAACCTTTCTATAGCATACTGTAAACTTTAAACCACACCAAAGATATAAATTGACTTTTTGCATGCATATTTATTGTTGCATTGTTTTGGCTACTCACTGAGCCGTGCTGTGTGCTCACCCCTCGACGTCGAATATTTTAGTTGATGATGTAGGTTATACCGTTGAAGACTATATGAATACATCTGCATACGGGAACGTAGCGGCGATAAAAACTGAAGCTGAAGTGGATACATACGACTCCTCTTGCGAGTGCAACTCGTGTATATTTGATTAGATATTTTATAGGTTTCTTTGTTGGATTTTATTAAGACATGTATTTGGTATTTAAATATTTATGTCTCAGTTAATGACAGAATAATTTGCTATTAAATTAATGATATCATGTTAGTTCTTAGTTCATGTTATTATAAGACTTCCGCCATTGTGTATTTACTCTGATTATGATCATGGATGTGTGTAAGTTTAGATAACGCGGGGATAGCCTATTTGAGATCCTGGTTGAACCGTTGGTTTATTAGCGGTTCATCACACCATTCTGGTTAGACCAAAATTGGGGTGTGACAGGTGTGATGAATCGTCAATAAACCAACGGTTCAACCAAAATCTCAAATAGGCTATCCCACATACGATAAACCAAAACACATTCCACATTAATCAGAGGTAATAAAGTAAAAAGCGGAAGTCTTACAGATAATGAATTGAGGTCTAATCATGATAAATAATTAATATTCTATTTATTTCCAAGTAACCAAAACATAATTTAATACATATTACAATATCCAAATACGAAAACTAAACATTAAACGTATCCACTGCTGAAACGCTCGCTTAACGAACCATCTTCGTCCTCCACAGCTTGCTCACCATGGCCGCCACATGTTCATATGTTGGCGTGTTGACATAATTTTTAATCATAATACTTGCAACATCAGAAACTAAAAGAATTGTGCACACGAGGGTCAGCTCTCCAACTTGAGCTCAGTGAGAAAACAAAACAATGCAACAATCATATGCAGGCGATCAATTCATATCTGTGGTCTGGTTTATAGTTTGCAATGTGCTATAGAAAGGATAGGTGGCCGCCGCACCTCTATACATGAGAGTGTGGATACGCCCAATGAAAACGACACTGTCGCCCACAGCACCCATAATGGCACAATAAACCCCGATGAAAACGGCATTAAAGTATCGGTTGATACCATACCAACAAATAAACCCCTGCTGGCTAGGGTTGCAACCTGGGCTCACAACTAACCAATCCTAATGTCAAATAGTGTATCCAAGGCCTCATCCCAGCATCCCTCAGAATGCCCATAGTGATAGGGCTAAGGCCCCCCGACAGAGTCAGAGAATACCCGGTCTGAGACCACCTCTCCTCATATACCATGACGTAATAGTTCTGCTAAAGTCATAGTGATACGACGATGCTAATGCACAAGACTTGAGTTAGAGATAGAGCTAGAGTGCTGAGGCCCGGCCTATGACACCCCCCCTGAAACTCGCTCGCATCAAGCACATCAACCACTTGCTTAGTGGACATGACTTGAATAGACAATGACACAATATACCCCGATGAGAACGGCATCGAAGTACCGATTGATATCATCCCTACCCGCACCATGTACACCAGCCAAACACAAACATTCACATGCCTATTCCTATCATCATCATCATCATCATGTTATAATCAATAAATTTAAATATGCATGAACAGTAATAATAGAAATATTGGATGACATGTTGAATGCACATTACAAGCATACACGCATAGAATCAATCATGGTATTGGACTCAAGAAATAAAATAGTTTATTATTAACCAATTAGTTTAGGTCTTGTTCCCTCACCTTTGCTTGATTGTACATCCTCTTTTAAGCCTTAAGAATCACCTTTATATCAATATTATATCACTAGAAGACCTAATTAAGTCGATAGAATTTAATTAAAATTTATTCTAATTTTTATAGCTTACTATTAACTGGGGGTAGCAGGACGGGTCGATGCTAGGGTAGCAGTATACTGCGACCCCCTGTAGTAGGGTCGATGCCAGGGTCGAAGGTTCCATCGACCCTGGGTGTGACCACCCCTATTTTGGACTTCTCGAATACTGGGGGTTGATGCTAGGGTCGGATGTTCCATCGACCCTAGGTGCGACCACCCCTTCCCTGGGTTTCCGAAATGCTGGGGGTTGATGCTAGGGTCGGATGTTCCATCGACCCTAGGTGCGACCCCCCATGGTTTGAGTCGAGAATATCAAATTTCATTCATTCTTTCATGTTTGGGTCCTATGGCTTCCTTCTATTGTAAGACCCATGTCAATCTAACCCGGTCTTACCACCTTGAACCAGGTTTACCCATTATGGTCGAGTCAAATGGACCAAGGGCGTGAACGAGATCGAGATCCCAGGTATTAAATCGACCCAAAAACACTTAAAATAGGGGAAGGGTCGCATACACAGCTAAGTAGGGTCGGACCTCCCAAAACAGAAAGTCAGACCCTCAGTTTTGAAGGGAGGGTCAGACAGCTTAAGACCCTAGGGTCGACGGGATCATCGACCCTCCCATCGACCCTCGGTTTCTTCCGAATAAAGAAATTAGGAAATTTCTATATTTTTTTGATTGGGATTCTTTCCAAATCTCAGAGGGACTTATTTAGGATGTTCCTAGTCTATTTAAAGGACGTCCCTAAGCCACTTTCACTCCTTTCACAACCCTAATTGAATTGAGAGAAAGAGAGGAGAAGGAAAAGAGGAAGAAGAGAGGCAAGCAAGAGAACTTAGCAAAAAGGAGAAGAATTTCAGAGAAGGAGTAATCTTCTCAGGTATGGATACTAATTCCATGAATTTCTACAGACCTTAGGTTAGTAATTGTTGAGAGCGTGAACTTGAAGAAACCCAAACCACCAATCTATGGTTAGGTTTCCATGGAAAACCATAGAAGAATGCATGAAAGCTATCTAGGTGGGTTATACATGGTTTCAGACCATGGAATGAATGTAGAATGGAATGTAGGAGCAAGCCATAGGATCCCAAACACGAAGAATGGATTAAAAGAGGGAATTGGACCAAAGTGCACACAGGGTCGCACCCAGGGTCGATAGACCATCCGACCCTAGGTATTCCTGACCATAGGCCCTCAGCATTTGGGAAGTCCAGAAAGAGGGAAACGTCGATAGACCCATCGACCTTAGCATCGACCCTACCTCCGACCCTCAGTTAACAACATGGTTTTTAATTCCGAATAAATTCTAATTAAATTCTATCGACTTTGTTAGGTCTTCTAGCAATATAATAACACTGTAAAGGTGATTCTAAAGCTTGAAAAAGTATCTATTAGCAAGCTAAGGTGAGGAACCTTAACTCCAAACTAAATGGGTTAATAATAAACTGTTTTCTATTTCTTGAGTCCTATGCTATGCTTGATTCTATGCGAATATGTTTGTAATGTGCAAACAACATGCCATTCAATATTTCTATTACTTGTTCATGTATATTTACTTTATTGTTTATAACATGATGATGATGATGATGATAGGAATAGGCATGTGCTTGTATGTGTGTGGTTGATGTGCTTGATGCAAGCGAGTATCAGGGGAGGTGTGATGAGGACGTCAATAAATGTTAACCTTTGGTGGGTCTCAGCACTTTAGCTCTATCTCTAAGTCAAGTCTTGTGCATTAGCATCATCGTATCTCCATTACTTTAGCAGAACTATTATGTCGTAGAGTATCAGGGGAGGTGTCTCGGTCCTTGTAGTCTCTGACTCTACCGGGGGGCCTTAGCTCTATCTCTATGGGCATTCTGAGGGATGCTGGGGTAAGGCCTTGGATACACTGTTTGGCATTAGGATTGGTTAGTTGCGAGCCCAGTTTACAGCCCTCGCTAACAGGGGCTTACGTGTTGGTATGACAATATATAGCAATAACTGTTAACCATTGTTATATACTGTTCATGGTTGGGTGCATGTGAGTTGACGATAAACGTGATCTTCGGGTAACATCACACACTCGTGTATAGAGGCGGAGTCAATAAACGCGGCCTTTGACTACCTAAACCTTTCTATTGCATACTACAAACTTTAAAATCGGACCAAATATATAAATTGACTTTTTGCATGCATATGTATTGTTGCATTGTTTTGGCTACTCACTGAGCCGTGATGTGTGCTCACCCCTCGACATTGAATATTTTTAGTTGATGATGCAGGTTATAAGGTTGAAGATTTTGTAAATGCTTCTGCGTACGGGACGGTAGCGGCGATGGAAGCTGAAGCTGAAGTGGATACACACGACTCCTCTTGCGAGTGCAACTCGTGTGTATTTGATTAGACATTTTATAGGTTTCTTTATTGGATTTATTCAGATATGTATTTGATATTTAATATTTATGTCTCAGTTGAATACAGAATAATTTTCTATTAAATTATTAATATCATTTAGTTTCTCAATTCATCTTATTGTAAGACTTCCGCTATTGTGTGTTATTCTGATTATGATTACGGATGTGTGTAAGTTGGATAACTCGGGGATAGCCTATTTGAGATCCTAGTTGAACCGTTGGTTATTTAGCGGATCATCACACCATTCTGGTTAGACCAAAATTGGGGTGTGACAACTTGGTATCAGAGCATCTCAGACCTTGCCCGACAACTAACATACATTCGAGACAATTGTGAACTGAGATAGGATAAACTAAAAGCTTTAATACAAACACATTGTAAGCACAAGTGATGATTGAGACCAAATTTAAAAAGAGAATAATGCATCTATAAAAGGAAAATAAGTTACATACAATGAGTGAGAGAAACAAAATGTAAATACATAACTAAAGCAGAGTATAGTCCACAACCCGAACAGTTACTCTGTAGTACAAGGAAAAATAAAGTACAATCAAGAAGCTGGAGGCGAAGGAGGAGGCGGGGCCTCACGATCTCTGTCATAGTCCTCAGCATAGACCCTAGTCAACCAAGCCACCTAGCTCTGGGTCGTCTGGAGACTAGCTGTGAGACCGGCTATCCTCTGATCAATCGCACGCTGCACCTCTAGGAGCTCTCCCATCTGGGCGTCTGATGCGTGCTGAGTAGCCAACAGCTCGTCCATCCTCAGATCAGATCTGCGCTGAGCATCCCTGATCTCCTACAACATCTCCATCATGGCTGAAGGTGGAAGTGAAGGATCAGCCGAATGTGAAGGACCAGCCTCAGGTGCAGGAGCCGCCGCAGAAGAAGTACCAACTCTAGCCGCATGTGTAGGTGAAGGCGGTGGTATCGAGTCGACGTCCATATACATACGATCGTCATCATCGACCGGATCCATACGAGCTCTAGCAAAAGCAGCAGCAGCCTCAGCATCAGCCATCTCGACCCGAGTGTGAGGGCGCACCATCGCGTTCCTCTCCTCATCACTAACCTCAGCATCTCGCAGCCCCATCTTGCAGATAGCCTCCCAATCTAGAGACGACAAGAAGGTCTTCTCCTGGATCTTCTCATCTACCAGATCCACCTCCAGACGGGTCAGTAGCACTATAATCATGCGTCCATAGGGTAGATTACCCCTATGACCGGACAATGTAGCACTAATCATCGTCCGCATGATGATGTAAGGAAGGCAGACCGGCTGGCGAGTGCAGATGCTATAAATCAAAAACTGTGTCAGCTGAGAGACCCTCTCATAGTGCCCACTCTGCAGGATCAGATTATGCTGGATAATCTTACAGAAGACCCGTGGAGCTGGACGTAAGTAACAGGCTCTCATCTGCCAGCGATCAGGGCGTAACAGCTGGTTGTCGATCTCTGCCCTCATCTCCATCTCAACAAACTGTGACTCTCCCGACGCACAGTACACCATGGGGCCATCATAGGGAATGCCCAACAGATCGGCCAACTGCCTATAATCAAAGGAAATGTGCACCCCCTTGACGTAACTGGTGATGCACAACTCCTAACCATGCTCAACGTTGTTGTAATTCCCCACCCCCTGGAGATTACAATAGAACTGGCGCACCAAATCTGGACATGTGCACGCGTCGTATGTGATGACAGGGAGCCACCCCATATCACCAAATGCTCCCTCTACATTGAACAAGGCTAGCTCAGCCAAGTTCACCATGCGACCCCCTTCCACTTTCTTACGGGCATAGTCAACATACTGTGCCTTAGCTTCATTCGAACGAAAGAGAAGTGGATCACGCACTCTGGGTACTTTGGTACGAGCCATAGTATCTGCAAATAAGAAAGAGAAAGGAAACAAGGTGTTAATAGGATAAAAATCCGAAATATGATATAGTAACGACGTAAGTTGACCATAAAGCCCATTCCTCACCATATAAGTGGGCATAAGGACTTACGAAGGTTTAAACATATCCTACGACCCACATGCAGTAGGAAATTTTAATTGACGATGTCCAATTTGAAGAAATTAAAGAAAAATAAAAAATGTCGACAAATTAGGGCAAAAAGAGAAAATTTTAAGTTTCTCGATAACCAACCGATGAAACTCAAAAATTTTTGAGGGCTTTCGTTCCTCGAGACACCAATAATAAAAGCCCCCAATAAAAATCGAATTTTTACGGTTGAAAAAAGTTTAATTCGGAAAATACAAGTTAAACGGGCGAAAACCTAGAAAAGAAAACCTAAAAACAGGTAAAAATGAGAGAACATACCTGTATGGATGAAGTGAACGTCGAAACCCGGACTAAAATTGACCCACAACAGTAGAGTAGCACTGTAGCAACTCAGAGAGGAGAGACGAGTCGAAACGGAGGAGGAATATTGAGAAATGACCCAGAATCGGATATTAAAAATCTGATTTTTGGTCCGAGGGTCGGACAATTCGACTAGCACCATCGACCCTCGAATCGACCCTCCCATTGACCCTCGGCTCTCGGGAATCTGACAGAAAACTAAGGGTCGGAACTGAGGGTCGGATACCCATCGACCCTCGTATCGACCCTCAGGTCTCGGGAAGAACAGGTCATTCCCAGGGTCGAAAACTAAGGGTCAGACATACCAGCGACCCTCACCATCGACCCTGCATAGAAAAGACAGCATTTTTTTTATAAAATGAGCTAGAATTGGAATTGATTATTGGTTAGCGTGCCTACATGAAATATAAATGACCTCACCTATTCTAATGATTTTCAGGCACCACCAATTAGCGAAAGGAATTATGTCTGGACGTAGAGTGACCCGGTAGACCCGAAATGCAGTCCCACCACCACCACCAGTGGAGGAGACTAGTCAAGAGAATAACTACGCACCGAGAAATCCAGAACTGGCAAACCCTACAAATTTGCCACCTCCACCACCAGAGCTAGCAACAGTGGTGATGAACCTGGCACAGCAGCTGCAGCAGATGCAACACGCACAGGCTCAGATGCAGGTCTCCATGGGAATTATGTTCCAAGCCACTCAGGCCGCACCCATGCACACTGGACAAGCTAGTGCAGCCCCGGTGGGTAACCACCCAGCTCATCAGACACCTCAACAACCGGCTGCACAGATTCCAGTGCAGGTACTGGAAGCAGCTCAAGGGAATTACCACAATCCACCCTATATGTTTGGGGCAAACCCCCAGAATCAGCTGGACCACTCCCGACTAGTGGAGAGATTTTTGAAGATGAAACCCCGAGAATTCAACGGCAAGCCGTCTGATCCATTGTGGCCAGCCCACTGGATAGACGAGATGGAGAGAAACTTCCTCATGATGACTATCACAGAGGAAGAGAAAGTACTATGTGCCATCTTCATGCTCAAGGGCGACGCACACCATTGGTGGAAATCCACGAAGACATATTTACTGACCCAGCACGCCCTGCTGACTTGGGCTATATATAAAGAAGCATTCTTCGAGAAATATTTCCCACGAAGCTTCAGAGATTCGATGGAGAAGGAGTTCCTGAGCTTGTACCAGGGACAGATGACTGTAGATTCATACCAACAATGTTACGAAGAGCTATTTTTCTTTGCACCGGCTAGCATGCAAGAAGAAGATACCAAAACCCGTAGGTTCATCGCGGGACTAAGAGGAAGCATCAGAGAAAATGTTCTGGGCTTAGAGAAGAGAATTTACAACGAAGCTGTCCAGATTGCTCGAGTGATTGAAACGAGCCAGAAGGAGAGTTACCTTACTCAGAACAGAGGCATCAAGAGACCAGCTGGAAACTCCTACAACGGAGGCAATAATAGGACGTATAAACCTTTCCGTCCTCAGAATTTTAATGCTGCAACCAAGACTACTCCAGTAGCTCAACCTTAGCCAAAGCCAAATTCTGAAGTCCTGAGGTGTTTTAACTGCAACCAACCCGGGCATATGGCAAGGGAGTGCCCAAAGCCCAAGAAACAATTCCATCAGGGACGTATATATGCTGTCACGTCCGAGGATGCGGCCGCATCACCCGATGTGGTCACAGGTATGACTGAAACTTTTAAAGTTGTAATTACATTGAATGAGCACGTAGACTAAGTAAAGATAAATCACAGATATTGTACCTATAAATGGCGTACCCGCTAGAGTACTCTTCGATTCCGGAGCTACTCATTCATTTATATTTGTGTCATTTGGAAAGAAGACCAAATTACCCATCAAAATATTAGACTATAAATTACTTGTACGGTCACCGATGGGGTTAGAAGTGGAACTAGAGAAAGGTTATGGACCATGTCCAGTTCTCATTGGCGAGAAAACCTTAGATGCAAACTTGATACAACTTGAGATGGCAGACTTTGATGTCATCTTGGGAATGGACTGGTTAGCTCGGCATTCTGCAAATTTATTATGCGCCGAAAAGAAGCTAACGTTCAAAGACAAAGAAGGAGCAAAATAAAGTTTCTCGGGAACCAAACTTCCCCGAAGACGCAAGCTCATACTTTCAGCAATAAAGGCTAAGAAGTGCCTTGACAAGGGAGCAGTCGGGTATCTAGTGTCAGTGGTCGACCTAACCAAGGAAGCACCACGAATGGAAGACCTTGACGTCGTGTGGGATTACCCTGACGTATTTCCGGAGGAACTACCCGGATTACCACCCGACCAAGCCACAGAGTTTGTAATAGACCTGATACCTGGAGCCGCACCCGTATCAAAAGCACCCTATAGAATGGCTCCTACGGAACTGAAGGAACTGAAGGTGCAACTACAAGAACTACTGGACAAGGGTTATATTCGACCCAGTATATCTCCATGGGGGGCACCGGTGTTGTTCGTAAAGAAGAAGGATGGTAGCGTTCGATTATGCATCGACTATCGTGAGTTGAATAAACTGACAATCAAGAATCGATATCCACTACCTCGGATCGATGACTTGTTCGATCAGTTACAAGGGGCAAAAGTATTTTCAAACATCGATCTTCGATCAGGCTATCATCAGCTGAAGATTAAAGAATGTGATATTCCGAAGACAGCTTTCAAGACCAGATACGGACATTATGAATTTTTGGTTATGTCTTTCGGATTAACTAATGCACCGGCAATGTTCATGGAACTTATGAACCGAGTTTTCCATGATATGTTGGATACATCGGTTATAGTATTTATTGATGACATATTGGTATATTCCAAAGACAAGGAAACTCATATCAAGAACCTAAACGCAGCCCTACAGCGTTTAAGGAAAGAGAAGCTATATGCCAAATTTTCAAAGTGCGAGTTTTAGCTAAGTGAAGTCGCATTCCTAGGCCATGTAGTATCCGCTGAAGGAATCAAAGTGGATCCCAGCAAGATCGAGGCTATTGTAAAATGGGAAGCATCAAAGAGCGTTTTGGAAATCAGAAGTTTTCTGGGTCTAGCTGGTTATTATCGAAGATTCGTAGAAAATTATTCTCGGATTTCCGTACCTCTCACCAGTTTGACTAAGAAAGGTGAAAAGTTTGTGTGGACCGATAAATGTGAGAAGAGTTTCCAAACACTGAAGACCAGATTGATATCTGCTCTAATTTTGACTATTCCTATTCCAGGACAGACGTTTACCTTATACACTGATGCGTCGGGACTGGGATTAGGATGTGTGCTTATGCAAGGAGAGCAAGTAATTGCTTATGCTTCAAGACAGTTAAAGGTACATGAGAAAAATTATCCACTCATGATCTGGAGTTAGCGGCAGTAGTACATGCGGTCAAGATATGGAGACATTACTTATACGGAGAGAAATTTCAGATTAAGTCGGACCATAAAAGTCTTACTTATTTATTTAATCAGAAGGAGTTGAATATGAGACAACGAAGATGGCTGAAACTACTGAAAGACTATGATTGTGATATCCAGTATCATCCGGGAAAAACGAACGTAGTAGCGGATGCATTAAGCAGAAAAGCAATGATAAAATCTCAAGGAGAAGTTAGCACGACCGCAGCAATGTGTACCACCGGAATGGTATTCAATCACGGCAGCGAGCAGTATGTGATAGATACAACGGATGGATCAGCCAACCAAGGGTTTATTCATCGGTTTTCGAATATGTTCACGACATTGAAGATTATACCAGATATAGTGGACGAAGTGAAGACAGCTATCAAAGCAGATCCTTATCTGAGAATAGTACAAGAAGATATCAAGAAAGGTAGGACTAATCCTGAGTTCACCTTAGATGAAGAGAAGGTACTGAAATACAAAGGAAGAATATGTGTACCTGAAACAGAAAGTGCAGACATTAGACACCGACTGATGAAAGAAGCCCATACCACCATCTATTCGATACATCCTGGAAGTAAAAAAAATATATCATGATCTGAAGAAACTATATTGGTGGAGGGGAATGAAGGCAGATGTAGCCAAGTTCGTGTCTCAATGCCTAAATTGTCAGAAAGTAAAGGCCGAACGACAAAGACCCGCAGGACTGTTACAGCCATTACCAGAACCAGCATGGAAATGAGACTGTATCACTATGGACTTCGTCACGGGACTACCATTGACTCCTCGAGTAGTTGACGTAGTTTGGGTGATTGTGGACCGTCTGACTAAAACAGCTCGTTTCATACCTATACGACCTCAGTATACACTGGAAAGGTTAGCGAAGCTGTATGTGGATAATATTGTTCGGTTACACGGTGTACCAGAAAGCATTGTGTCCGATAGAGACCCACGATTTACTTCCAAGTTTTGGGAAGAATTGCAAAAGGCTATGGGTACAACGTTGAAGTTCAGTACTGCATTCCACCCACAGACAGATGGACAGTCAGAACGTACAATTCAGATTCTAGAAGATATGCTACGAGCATGTGTAATTGATTTCAAGGGATCATGGGACGAAAGATTACCACTGATCGAGTTCGCTTATAATAACAGCTATCAGGCCACAATAGAATTGATGTCACCATATGAAGCACTGTATGTCCGAAAGTGTCGAACTCCCTTGTTTTGGAATGAAGTTGGAGAACGTAGTATTGTTGGACCGGAATTTGTTGAAGAGACTTGTCGAGTGGTCGACATCATCAAGGAAAGAGTGAAAACAGCTCAGAACCGTCAGAAGCAATATGCAGATACTCGACGAAGAGATCTGGAGTTCGCCGTAGGTGACAAAGTATTTTTGAAGATATCGCCTATGCGTGGATTGAAGAGGTTCGGACAGAAAGGGAAACTAAGTCCAAGATATGTCGGGCCATATGAAATTCTAGCTAAGCGTGGAAAAGTAGCTTATCAGTTAGCACTACCACCATCTATGTCAAGTGTACATGACGTATTTCACATTTTTAATTGAAGAAGTATGTCAAAGACCTAACGCATGTTTTGACAGTGGATTTGCCGGAATTGACTGATGATTTGACATTTGAAGTAACACCAACAGAAATCACTAGTCGAAAAGTTCAACGTCTACGCAACAGATATATCTACTATGCTAAGGTCACATGGAAAGGTAGAGACATGGAAGAAATTACATGGGAAGAAGAAAATGCTATGAGAAAGCAATACCCATACTTATTTGATTCGGAAGGTACGTACAATTTCGAGGATGAAATTTTTATAAGTTGGGGGGAGTTGTAAGACCCGTGTCAATCTAACCCAGTCTTACCACCTTGAACCAGGTTTACCCATTATGGTCGAGTCAAATGGACCAAGGGCGTGAAGGAGATCGAGATCTCAGGTCTTAAATCGACCCAAAAACATTTAAAATAGGGGAAGGGTCGCATACCCAGCTAAGAAGGGTCGGACCTCCCAAAACAGAAAGTCAGACCCTTAGTTTTGAAGGGAGGGTCGGAAAGCTTAAGACCCTATGGTCGACGGGATCATCGACCCTCCCATCGACCCTCGGTTTCTGCCGAATATAGAAATTAGGAAATTTCTATATTTTTTTGATTGGGATTCTTTCCAAATCTCAGAGGGACTTATTTAGGATGTTCCTAGTCTATTTAAAGGATGTCCCTAAGACACTTTCACTCCTTTCACAACCCTAATTGAATTGAGAGAAAGAGAGGAGAATGAAAAGAGGAAGAAGAGAGGCAAGCAAGAGAACTTAGCAAAAAGGAGAAGAATTTTAGAGAAGGAGTAATCTTCTCAGGTATGGATACTAATTCCATGAATTTCTACAGACCTTAGGTTAGTAATTGTTGAGAGTGTGATATCGAAGAAACCCAAACCACCAATCTACGGTTAGGTTTCCATGGAAAACCATAGAAGAATGCATGAAAGCTATCTAGGTGGGTTATACATGGTTTCAGACCATGGAATGAATGTAGAATGGAATGTAGGAGCAAGCCATAGGATCCCAAACACGAAGAATGGATTAAAAGAGGGAATTGGACTAAAGTGCACCCAGGGTCGCACCCAGGGTCGATAGACCATCCGACCCTAGGTATTCCTGACCATCGACCCTCAGCATTCGGGAAGTCCAGAAAGAGGGAAGGGTCGATAGACCCATCGACCCTAGCATCGACCCTATCTCCGACCCTCAGTTAACAACATGGTTTTTAATTCTGAATAAATTCTAATTAAATTCTATCGACTTCGTTAGGTCTTCTAGCAATATAATAACACTGTAAAGGTGATTCTAAAGCTTGGAAAAGTATCTATTAGCAAGCTAAGGTGAGGAACCTTAACTCCAAACTAAATGGGTTAATAATAAACTGTTATCTATTTCTTGAGTCCTATGCTATGCTTGATTCTATGCGAATATGTTTGTAATGTGCATACAGCATGCCATCCAATATTTCTATTACTTGTTCATGCATATTTACTTTATTGTTTATAACATGATGATGATGATGATGATAGGAATAGGCATGTGCTTGTATGTGTGTGGTTGATGTGCTTGATGCGAGCGAGTATCAGGGGAGGTGTGATGAGGACGTCAATAAACGTTAACCTTTGGCGGGTCTCAGCACTTTAGCTCTATCTCTAACTCAAGTCTTGTGCATTTGCATCGTCGTATCGCCATTACTTTAGCAGAACTATTATGTCGTAAAGTATCAGGGGGGGTGGTTTCGGTCCTTGTAGTCTCCGACTCTACCGGGGGGCCTTAGCTCTATCTCTATGGGCATTCTGAGGGATGCTGGGGTGAGGCCTTGGATACACTGTTTGGCATTAGGATTGGTTAGTTGTGAGCCCAGTTTGTAGCCCTCGCTAATAGGGGCTTACGTGTTGGTATGGCAATATATAGCAATAATCGTTAACCTTTGTTATATACTGTTCATGGTTGGGTGCATGTGAGTTGACGATAAACGTGATCTTCGGGTAACGTCACACACTCGTGTATAGAGGCGGAGTCAATAAACGCGACCTTTGGCTACTTAAACTTTTCTATTGCATACTGTAAACTTTAAAACCGGACCAAAGATATAAATTGACTTTTTGCATGCATATGTATTGTTGCATTGTTTTGGCTACTCACTGAGCCATGATGTGTGCTCACCCCTCGACATCGAATATTTTTAGTTGATGATGCAGGTTATAAGGTTGAAGATTTTGTAAATGCTTCTGCGTACGGGACTGTAGCGACGATGGAAGCTGAAGCTGAAGTGGATACACACGACTCCTCTTGCGAGTGCAACTCGTGTGTATTTGATTAGACATTTTATAGGTTTCTTTATTGGATTTATTCAGACATGTATTTGATATTTAATATTTATGTCTCAGTTGAATATAGAATAATTTGCTAATAAATTATTAATATCATTTAGTTTCTCAGTTCATCTTATTATAAGACTTCCGCTATTGTGTATTATTCTGATTATGATTACGGATGTGTGTAAGTTGGATAACTCGGGGATAGCCTATTTGAGATCCTGGTTGAACCGTTGGTTATTTAGCGGTTCATCACACCATTCTGGTTAGACCAAAATTGGGGTGTGACATCTATAGTCCATTCTATACATGTTCTATGGTGTAGAACTATTCTTTATTCACCTACATGGTTTCAATGATCTCCTTCATGGTTTCCATTGAAACCTAACCATGGATGGATGATTTGGGTTTCTCTTAGATCATACCCTCTTCATTATCTACACTAAGGTCTTTAGAAATTCATGGAAATAGTATCCATACCTGAGAAGTATGCTTCTTCCTCTAAATCCCTTCTCTTTGGTCTTCTTCTCCACTTTCCATCTCTTCTCCTTCTCTTCCTTCTCTTCTCTTTCTCTCAATCCAATTAAGGTTGTAAAAGGAGTGAAAGAGGCTTAGGGACGTCCTATTTATAGAGTTAAACCTCCCAAAATAAGTCCCATTGAGTTTAGAAAATGTTCCAATTGAAATTAGGAAAGTTTCCTAATTTTGGTTCGTGCTATTTTTACCGATTACCGGGGGTCGATGGGGGGGTAGGACATTTTCGAGACCCCCTGCGACCCCTGGTCATGGGTCGATGGGGGGGTCGAACCTGCCTGTTTAGGCATGCGACCCTACCCTCATTTTGACTGTTTTTGAGTAAATTTTCATATTGGGTCTTGGTTTTTCTTCACACACTTGGTCCACTTGGCTCGACCATGATATGTAGACAGGTCACGACACAAAATGTAAGGTTTGACCGGGTTCGTGGCGTGCAGGTCTTACACCTACCACATGGCTAAGTCAGCTTGCCCCAAGCCTGTAAACGGAAGCCTGTCCACATTCCTTTTTTTTTTTTTTGGTATGTAGGCTACACGTAATACCGCTTTACTTGATCCAGATTTGTCAAATATTGTAATTCATCTCCGTTCAGATCAGTCAGACGAATAGCCTTCCCTAGTAATATTTCCTTGACGATGTATGGTCCGCTCCAGTTTGGACGAAACTTGCCCCTTGGATCATGTGTTGGTGCTCTCTGCTCCTTCAGCACTAAATTACCAACTGTTATGACAGATTCAGACTTTCTTGTTGAATGTATTTGCTATTCTCTGTTGGTACTTCTTTATGTTGTCTGCCGCCCTGATTCTTCTTTCATTTATGAGGCTCAATTCGTCATATCTAGCTTGAAGCCATTCTGTCTCGGGGATCTTGCATTCCATCGCTACCCTTAGTGATTGCACCTCCAATTCAACAGGGAGTACTGCTTCCATGCCATAGACCAGGGAGTAAGGGGTTGCCCCAGTAGATGTTTTGATAAAGGTTCTGTAAGCCCAAAGTGCATATGGGAGTTTATCTACCCAATCAACATTGGTTTGTGCCATCTTCTGTAAAATAACTTTTACGTTCTTATTGGCAGCTTCGACTACCCCATTTGTCTGTGGTCTATATGGGGAGGATCTATGTCTCTTGATGTGGAATTTTTCACACAGTTCCTCTACTTTACCCCTGAAGTGTTGTCCTTGGTCAGAAATAAGAGCTTGAGGCACCCCGTGTCGACAGATGATCTGCTCTTGTAGGAATTTTGCCACTTTGTTTGCTGTGAGCTTTGCATATGCCTGAACTTCCACCCATTTTGTAAAATAATCAATGGCTACCAAGATAAACTCCTGTCTACTTTAAGATTTAGGATGTACTTGCCTATCACATCAATGCCCCAAGTCAAGAAAGGCCATGGGGAGCTGAGTGTGTGCAGTTCTGTCAGAGGTACATGTATTAAATTGGCAAATATTTGGCACTTGTGGCATATTTTTTACGTATTCTACACAGTCTGCCTCCATTGTGTTCCAGAAGTACCCGTGTCGGAGGATCTTCTTTGTAAGCATTCTAGCATTCATATGGGGACCACACACTCCTTGGTGTACTTGCTCGATGACATTCTGTACTTGCTCTTCATCAACACAGACTAGTTGTATTCTTTCATAAGATCACTTGTACAAGATGTCTTCGCACAACACAAATTGAGAGGCATATCTTCTCAAGAATTTCTTGTCTCCCACAGAAGCATCAATGGGGTACTTTCCTTCTTTGATGAAGTCTACAATTGGCGCAAACCAAGAGCGACCATCGACTGTCAAGGCATTGATTTCACCCGTGTGTGCAGGCTGTGTTCTTCTTTCAATTATCAAAGGTTTGATCTTTTCTGTTGGATCATCTCCAATCATTGATGCTAGGGTGGCCAATGCATCAGCGTATGTATTAGTATCTCTGAGTGAGTAGTCAAACTCTATCTTCTCAAAGCTTTGGGCCAATGCCATTGCACATTCCTTGTAGGGTATCAACTTTTCATCCTTGGTCCTCCAATCTTCTCTAACTTGATAAATGACAATAGAGGAATCACCATATTCTTTCAATTTCATGACGCCAATGGCTAATGCCGCTTTCAAACACATAATGCATGCTTCATATTCTGCAGTATTGTTTGTGTAATCAAACTCCAAATGGAAGGAAAATGGTATAAATACACCATCTGGGTCTATGAATAGCACTCCTGCACCGTATCCTCTGTGATTGGCTGCTCCATCAAAGAACATAAGCCATGTATCTATTTGTCCATCTTCTTGAGTCACATGTACCTCTTCATCTGGAAACATATCTTCTAAGTGTTGGAAACTATCTTCTACTGGATGCACAGAAAAATGTTCAGCTATCCCACTCCCTTTTATGGACTTCTGGGTGGTGTATGTGATGTCAAACTCTGATAACAACAATAACCATCTGGCCATTCTTCCTGTAAGGGCAGGCTTCTCGAATAAGTATTTCAATGGATCCATCCGTGAGATTAGTATGATATGATATGAGAGTATGTAATGCCTCAATCTCTTTGTTACCCAAACTAAAGCAGTACATGTCTTCTCCAATGAGGTGTAATTGGCTTCATATCTGGTGAACTTATTGCTTAAGTAGTAGATGGCTTTCTCTGTTTGCCCATCTGAGTCATGTTGCACGAGCATTGTTCCCATAGAATTGTCCAATACTGACAAGTATAGTAGCAGGGGTCTCCCAGGCACTGGGGGTACGAGGACCGGTGGATTCATCAAATATGTCTTGATCTTCTCGAACGCCATTTGACATTGAGGGTTCTAGGTCTTTGGCTGATTCTTCCTCAACAGCTTAAATATTGGCTCACATGTGGCCGTGAGGTGTGCAATGAATCTGTTTATGTACTGTAATCTACTTAAAAATCCCCTTATTTCTTTTTCAGTCCTTGGTGGTGGCATCTCTGTTATAGCTTTGATTTTTGATGGATCTATCTCAATGCCCCTGCAGCTAACCATGAAGCCCAATATCTTCCCTGCTATCATTTCGAACCCACATTTTTGAGGGTTCAGTCTCAACTTATATTGTTTAATCCTCTCAAAGAATGCTTTGAGTGTGAGTATGTGGCCTTCATGGGTAACAGATTTTACAATCATATCGTCGACGTACACCTCAACTTCTTTGTGGATCATATCATGTAATATGGTTATGGCCATTTTTTGATATGTCGCCTCGGCGTTCTTCAACCCGAATGGCATTACAGTATAACAGTAGGTGCCCCAGTCCGTGGTGAAAGCAGTCTTGGCTTTATCTTCTAGCGCCATCTTTATTTGGTTGTACCTTGAGAATCTATCCATAAATGATAGTAGTGCATGTCCTGTCATATTGTCCACCAAAATGTCAATCTTGGGTAGCGGGAAATCATCCTTAGGGCTTGCTTTGTTTAGGTTTCGATAATCCACGCATACCCTCAACCGTCTGTCCTTCTTAGGTACAATCACAATGTTTGCCAACCACTCAGGGTACCTGGTTACTTCTAAGAATCCTGCACCCAATTGCTTCATTATGCCCTCTTTGACCTTTAATGTCCATTCAAGTCGTAGCCTTCTCAACTTCTGTTTATGTGGCTTTGCTTTTGGGAACAAAGGTATCTTGTATTGCACAACTTCAGGATCAATGCCGGGCATGTCCTCATAGGACCAAGCAAACACTTCTTGGTACTCTATTAGCAATTCTGTCATCAGGGCCGCATCTTCTTCAGTCAGGGTAGCACCAATCTTGATCTCATGAGGCTCCTCAACTGTACCTAGATTGATCATTAGGAAGTCTCGCTAGTAGGTTGGGCCTTCTTCTCTTCTGAGATTTCAACTTGTCGTTGTATTTCAATAGGGATTTGATCATATTCATCATTGTTAGAGTTAGAGCTTAAAATTAGAATGGAAGATGTAGACACAGAGTAATAAGAAATATCATCTTTATTAACTATGGATAACAGTGGTACAGAAGAAGTAGCTCCTAATGGAGCAGACTCAAAGCTGGAAAAGGACTCATTTCTATCTATTGACTCTTTTATTATAGGCGCAGACATGGCCATACTAGGAATACATGACTCAGCATTGGTGTAGACAAAACTATCTAAGCAACTCCAGTTCGGGATCACACCATTGAAGGGATAGATCAGTTGTTGTGGATTTGGCTCTTCATTTTTATTTCCTCCGGTGGGTGTCATCACTTGATCTTCCTCGAACAAGTTACCGATGTCAACTGTATCTGCCTCAGATTGTAGCTCTCCTCTTTGCTCTTTTACTGGTGTCTTCTCAGTATCTTCCCAGTCAATGGTACAGTCAAAGAAAATCTCAAAATCTGGCCATCATCTCTGGAATCTCCCATCAAACCAAGGTTTGGAGAAACCATGGAAAGGTGAGTCATCTCCTTCTTTGACGAAATACCCATTCAGAGTGTAGTATGCAGTATTTTCTTGACTGTACAATCCTTCAGTCAATACTTGATTGATTTGCCCATCTGTTCTCTGCTGTTGCCATCTTCCTCTACTCATGCATATAGCCTTTATTGTACTACTACTGTCATATGCATTACTATTTTTGTATTTCTTCTTTTCGAGCCTCAAAAATCTTTGATCGGCTCCCCACTGTTTTCGCTCTATCAACTCTAAATCATGTCCGTCAGGTATGTACCCCAGTCCAAATCTGTGCTCATTAATTAACATAGATAAGACTTTAATATTACCTTGTTGATGTAAGTCGAGGCCCATTCCTAGAAAATAAGACATATTTAGCAATTGACGAAAAGGAAAGGACAAATGCATACCTGTGGGATCTACCCCTGTGATAGCCAAGATGTTGTCTATTTTAAAGCCGTCAAGATGGACAGTTTCAGTTGATCCCTCATCACATTCAAAACCCATTTTCCTTGTAACCAGTGCATTGACCATTTCTGAATCCACATTGATGGTTATGATGACGTCCCCATGTATGGATCTGACTTTCTGATGTAGGGTGGATGCAACTGCATTGGTTGCATGTAACCATGGTCGATCCAGTAGTATATTAAATGTAGCCTGGATATCAGTGACTTGGAACTCTGCATCAAATATAGTCGGACCGACTCGGATAGGCATAGTGAAGGCACCTTGGATGGCCCTGCGGGTGTTGTCATAAGCCTTGATGATCAGATCTGATGGCTTCATCTCTTCATCTTTGAATCCCATGTACCTGAATGTTCTGAGGAGAAATACATTTAGGGCTGACCCATTATCGATTAACACTTGTGAGACAACCTTGTCTCTGCAACCAATAGTGATGTGTAGTGCTTTGATGTGTTTGGCTCCTTCACTAGGGAGGTTTGCATTGCTAAATATGATTGAATTTACTGCATAACGGCCGCTGACCAGATCCGCTAGTTCATTGCAATCCATTATTACCGGGACTTGTATGTTTGTCAGGGATTTCAGCACGGCATCCCTATGAACTTTTGATGCCATCAATAGCTCCCAGATGGAGACATTTGCTTGCATCTTCTACAATTGCTTGAGAACCGGATTGGGTGGTTCAGGTTGGCTAGATTGCCCCTGTTCCTTTTATCTGGCCAACTGGGCTGGATTCTCTGCTGCTAAATGTGCTGGCTTATATCCTTTGCCTGTACGGGTTTCTGCCACAGTCCTATTTTCTCCTGGGATGTAGATGCCATAGTCATCAAACTGTTCATCCAAATGACTAATTTCCTATCCTTCACCGGGTATGTAAATTCCAAATTCATCAAATTGTTCATTCAGCTGAGTAATTTCTTGTTCTTCATCGGGTATGTGGACAATGTAAGGCTCCTCTGACTCTTCAGAATGTCCATAGTACCAGGGATAAGTAAGATCAAACTCCTGATCCAAATTGCCACCTATCATGCAAACTTCACTCTCTAGAACCTTTTCCTTGGACTCCGACATCTCCCATTCTATGAAATTCACATAATGATATGGGAGTGGGTTATTGTTGATTGATGTCTGATTGGTTCTTCCTTGTACTTTGAATGCCCCTGAATCAATTAGGTCTTGTATAACATTTTTGAGGTTCCAATAGTATTCCATATCATAACCTACTTGATTGTGGAACTTACAGAATTTCTCAGCACGATAAGAGGCTGGTAGTGGGTTTGGCACATTCATGGGTGGTGGTGGCTTTAATTTTCCAACCCTCATCAATCTTTCCATTAACACCTCCCTTGGTAATGATAACTCTGTATACAACCTGAAAGGCCTTTGTCGTGGAGCTGGTAATGCATAGTTACTTGGTGCCATTGCAACAACTGTATTAGTAATTGCTACTTCCTTGTAGGCTTGGGCATTTTTGTACTTGGGTTGATTGGATCTCCTGCTTGGACCCAACTCTGACTTTTCCATTTTCATTGGGAGTTCATCTCCATAGTTAATGGAATCTTCTACTTGTTGTCCCGCGACGACCAACCCTTCGAATGTGAGGATAGCCTGTCCAAATATATGTGTTTTGTATGCTTTATTGAGCCCTTTCATCATCATTTGGACCTGGTCCCTCTCTGACGGTCGATCCCAAAGTTGTGCGGCCACTTTCCTGAACCTGGTCAAATATTCTGTGAAGCCTTCATCAAACTTTTGTACCGTGGTCTCTAATTGCCTCCTATGAGTCTCAATCTCAGTATTATAAGAGTAATGATTGGAGAATGCTCTGGTGATATCGGTCCAAGAGTGGACTTGTGAGGGATTTTGATACATTAGCCATCTATGTGCCCCTCCAGTTAATGAGAATTGGAATGCCTGCCCCAGTTGTTCTTCAGTAAACCCATGCCCTTGCCTTAATAGTCATGTGAATGATCTCAGATGTGTCTTAGGATCCCTTGTCCCGTCAAAATTTTCAGTAGTCCATTTAAATTTCAGTGGTAGTTTGGCATCTGGGAAGAAACACAGTCCCTCAGAATCAATGATTTGGCTTACTACGCCCTTCAAGCCCCTCAGTATCTGTTCTACATGACTTAGTCGGTTCCCATATGGATCTTCAGATTCCTTCGGCTTCTTGATTGAAGGAGCCTTCTGGATGATCGATGGTTGCTTGCAGACAACCTCTCCCTCTTCCTCAAAAGCAGGATTTGAGAACAAAATCAGATTATTCTTGCTAGGGGTATCTTCTTTTGATGTAGAGTGTGTGTCCTCTTTTCCCATTAGTAACTTATGCACATTCTGCAGCATGACAGCCATCTCAGTTATAGTATCCTCTATCTTGGTCACTCGGTCCTCTAATGAATTATCATCTTGATCACGGTTAGCCATAGCTTTAATTGGTTTTTCAGGAATAGGCCCGACCGGTTTAGTGATGGGTACTCTAGACAGCCTATTGGTGATAGGATCTCTTATCGAAAGGGTAGCAATGCTTGCAGATTGGCTCGACAGTCACCTGATGTTGGAATAGATCAATGGATTAGGATTTGGAAATGACTGGACACATGAAGGTTTTACATGCACACACAAGCTGACTCAACCAATACAAATGTTAGCTCCCTTATGAAATCCATTGAATAAATATTATCCAAGTCAATTTAATTGTTTTGACAGACCCTATGATTGGTCTTGGGCCTCACGACCCAAATGGTTCATTAGACAGCAAGATCCAACCACTTAGTTCGTTGAATTCAAAGAATTAAAAATGGATATACTTTTTTGTAATTTTCATATGGGATGGTTAGCAAAAGTGGTTCATGACTGAACAAATCGATAAATGATCGATCAATCATGGTACCTATGCCGTGACAGGGAATTTCTGATTATTTTTGAAACCGATGTGTTAATAATGATAGATCCGACGCATTGAGCTCGTTGGTAGAGAGTGTACAGTAGCCATCCACTATGACATGGAACAGGTTTATACAATCCTCTCGCTCTCAACAAGTGAGAGTTCAAGATGCTCATTGTGTGAGATCAAACATGTCAACAAATCGAGAGTAAAAATGGGTAGAACTTCAATATTACGGGCATGGATATTGTGATTGAACGGGTTTTACCATGTCAATTCAGAGATAGACCAAAAATAATGTACATGTAGCTCAAACTGGGTTATGATAGAAAAGGTCACCTTGACGAGGACGGGGTAACCTATCACCGAATGCGCGATGAATAATGGGCCCCCAATCCATTTATATACTATGATGCAAGAATCAAGCGACGTGGAGTAGCATAATGCATTCCCAACAGACCTGAGAAACGCTCATCAGAGGCTGCTCGCCGGTCGTGATCTTACAAAGTACAGGCCAAGGTTGTGTGTTTCGCCTAGCGGGCTGCCCCATATGCATGGGACCTGGTTCGGCTACTCGCACGAATGTGTGACTAAACCCATACCCCCCCAAAGCAATATGTACAAACAATAAATATAGTACCCTAGATCTAGCATCCAATGTCAAGCAATCAATATAAGGAAAGTATCCTAGGAGTCTGAATATTACTCCTCAACAGAGTCGCCACTGTGAGGACAATGGAAAATAATGATCCTCCTCTTGATAAAAAATATCCGTATCGATGAAGATCAATTGTTCTGTTGGAGTCGTCACCTAGATTAAGGTCTAGGACCTCTAAAAATGTAGCCTTACCCTGAGGTAAGACTTCTATTGACTCATAACCCAATGTATCAGTTCTTTGGTCTGCAAGAGATCGGGTAAGTATTCAGGGTACAATTACGGGAAGGTGTTAGGCACCCAAACCGCCCGATCAATATCGGCCTCCTAAACTTTCTTTAAATTCTAATTTTGACTGTCCTTGATCAACTAGACGACTAGGGTTCAATGGGGGATGTTTTAAACCAAGTTGCTAAGTTATTCTTACCTAGGGTTTATCCAATCATGATTTAAAGCAAATAAACAAGCAATGAGTACCGTACTATACAGTGAACCGGACCAAAGATGGTTCGGCCTTGGACTGAATCTGAGATATGTAAGACATCTCAAATTTCCTACGTATTTCAATCTAGAAAATCAAGTCCAAAACGTAGTTCGAAATGGGTTTTGTGATTAAAGATTATAGAAGTGATTTATGCATGTGCTTCAATTAGATTCTTTGTTCAAGTTGAAGTTTATGCTGAAATAAATGGTTGATGGGTGACTTTGTACCGTATTTGGGATTCCCAAATTGCTACGTATTCTAAGGTGTGCCCTAGAAATCAGGTATGACGTAGTTCGAAATGATTGTAAGAGTCGGATTTGAAATGTGTACCAAATTCCTATCATTTTTGTCAATAGGATCTAGGGATGAGACCTAAATTCCTATCATTCAGATTTGGGATGCATACCAAATTCTTTCCATTTTTGTCAATAGGATCTAGGGATGAGACCTAAATTCCTACCATTTTTGTTGTTTCCATTTTTGCCAATAGGATCTAGGGATGAGACCTAAATTCCTATTATTTTTACTATTCTCATTTTTGTCAATAGGATCTAGGGATGAGACCTAAATTCCTATTATTTTTACTGTTTCCATTTTTGTCAATAGGATTTAGGGATGAGACGTAAATTCCTACCATTTTGTTGTTTTCATTTTTATCAATAGGATCTAGGGATGAGACCTAAATTCCTATTATTTTTATTGTTTCCATTTTTTAGGTTTATAGGGTTTCCTATCCCTTTTCATTGCGATTTTCATTTTTTAGGGTTTTATACCTTAATTATTCTCTTTATTCTAGGGTTTATCTTGCCCTAATTATTCATTCCATTTTTAGGATTTCACTTTCCCTAATTATTGTTTTTTTCTATCTTAGGATTTCCTACCCTAATTATTGTGTTCTTTTCATTTTTTATGGTTTTCTACCCTAATTGCTATTTTTTCAATTTATCTCTTTCCAAGATAAATATAGCAAGTGAAAACATTCATACTGTAGCAGTGGTAGCATTCCAAATACAACAATGATATCATTCCAAATATGACAGTAAAAGTGTGCATCCAATATGACATGTGAGCATTTCGAATATAGCATGTAAGCAATCCAATACAGCATTTGAGAGTCAATATAGCAAGTGACAATGCGTATGCAAATATAGTAATGATCATGTGAATAATCCAAACATGGCAAGTGAATACTCTAAATGTAGCCATTTATCCAAATATGATATGTGGATACTCTAAATGTAGCAAGTATACAATCAAATATGATAAAATTCACCAAATCACTCAAGCAATCAATTGCATGTTACAGTGAATGAGACATCAATGAAACCTTTCTGAAAAATCTAAAATTATCAAAAAAACATATGTTCAATAAGTTATTTGAAAATATTGAAACTTTTATGAAGACATTTGGAATGAATAATGACTCAAAAATGTCAAAATTGTGACACAAAGTTTCAAGTAATGCATAAACTAGGAACTGCTTTCAAATTCTATCACATTACACCAAAATGACCATAAGTAGATCTTTTGTAACTCAAATTAAGCTCTATTTTTTTTTCAGAAAGAAGACTTGACATGCTACATTTCATCTGAAGGGGTCGAATCCCAACAGAGAGCAAAACCATGTCAAATGAATGCCCCAAGACCGGATATTTGCACTGGTCAAGTCTGTTCCAGATTTTTGATCAATTACACCATAAGTTCCGTATAAAATCCTACACTTAATGAAAATTAAATCCATATATATGTCGATGTAGATAACTGTCAGATCTAAAATTTCATCAAGAAGAAAAAAGTAAAAATAGAACATTCTCTTTGTGAAAAAAGAACCTTTTCAATCATGTAAATTAGTATATCCTAACAGATTCAAAATCAGAGCACTATGCACTTAAAAATCAATATCAATTCAATAAAAAATCAAACAAATCCGAAACCAGTGCCTCATTTTAGAAAACTTCCATATATAAAAAATTTATATCAAGTTTGTTTTTTGATTATGGCCATAAAATCCTTTTCTAGAGACTTTCTGATAAGGGGGTTGCATTATACCTAAGTAGGGCAGCAATGCCAAAGAAGAATTTTTTTGATAGACTTTTCCAATTCCAAATGAAATTAAATTTCTAGGGGAGTCTTCTAACATATCAGAGAGAATCTCATAAAAATTTGGCTTCAAAATCTATTGGAACCTTGGTCAAGTTGAGCTGTTGAGAGAAACTTGGTATGTGTTGTCATTGTTGGCAACCTTGGCAACCTAGTGATATGGCAACCTAGTGATATGGAGGAGAGAGAATGTCAGCAAGCAGGAAATGTATCCAGTCAACAGATAGAGTGGGTCCCACTAACATACATGGTGACTGGGTTGGTGCACTGACAGCAGTTGATGATAGAGACTAGCAGAAGAAAGAGAATAAAAACCAGAAAGTAGAGAGAGAAAGAAGAGAGAGAAAAAAGAAAGAGAAAATGAGCAGAGAGAAAGAGGAGAGAGAGTGGGTGGGGACCAGGTGGGTCCCACCTGGGGTGGCTAGGCCAGCATGGCAGCCAGCTCAGGCCAGCATGGCCGATGCCCGTGGCACCAAGCCAGCAGCAAGCCTCGCAAGGCAAGCCAGCAGCAAGCCTCGCAAGGCAAGCCAGCAGCATGCCTCGCAAGGCTAGCCAGCAGCAAGCCTCGCCAGGCCAGCCAGTAGCTAGCCTCACAAGGCCAGCAAGCAGCCAGCCTGGCAAGGCCATGTGCACATCTATGCTGCAAGTCACCGGGACAGCAGCAGCACCTGCACGCACCTCGTAAGCCTCCACAAGGCTTGCCCCTCATGCGGATCAGCTGTTCGATGAATTTCCGCAAAGAAAGGCCGACTCAAGACCCTACTGAAAAAATTTGGATTTACAGGGCATTACCACACTTTGTTCAGGGGTATTTTGGTCCAAGAAAAATAAGAAGATTCGAAATCGTCGAGCTAGAATGAGCCACGCCATTCAGATGCTCATCTAATGGCTGATATCAAGGCGAGCTATGGTAGTTCACAGGCGCTCTATCAAGATTCTTGCGAGAGGCCTATGATTGGTCAGATACAGCTTAAAGAGGTGATCCGCGTCGCATGGAGAGGAATCCAGGATTCGGTGAAGCGCGGGTATGGTGCGTCGGCGCTGCGGATCCCAATCTAATGGCTAATATCTGCTTCAAGATCCACTGACGGGATTTCAAAGATCGAAAGGCCCAGAGGCTTTCCCGCTTTCATCTGACAGATCCAACGGTCCAAAATAAAAGATACCGTCTGTGCCAATCAGATCTCGACAACAACGTATGGTGGGACAGCGGCGGCGGCACTACGATGCTTCGCGCCACATCGAATCAACTCTGATGATTCTTTTTGGAATGTTCTGATTGGTCGATCTTCTTCTGGCCATATCTCAGCCGTTCGATCTCTGATTTGAGCGTGTAATATATCAAACTGAAGGGAATTTGAAGAACTAGCCTTTAAAACAAGTTTGGGCTCAAGAAGAAGTAGCTGAAGCATGATTTTAGGGAAAACACCTTGTTGGAACTTCAAAGAGCTGAGTTTTGACTCCCATCTTCTCTGTGCGGCCATTAATGCTTCATTGAAGCTAGGGAAGAGTACTGGGACAATGCATTGAGTGTTCAGTGGAGTCATGGTGATGAAGAATGTCCTGTGCAGCCAGAAAAGAGATCGATAAGCTTAAACAATGAGCTTTACACCAGCTGTGAGCAAGACGGGAAGGTAACTTCGCACTCAAACCCTCACTATGATGAATGTGATAAATGGGATGGGTTTGTAATTATTAAATGATTCATATGTATAGCCTGTCAGGTTGAGTCCTGATAGGTTTATGGGTAGTAGCCCATATTCAAGTTGTAGCTTGTCTTACCTGGTGGTGTAGCACCTTACTGTTGTACCAGTCGAAAACTACCAATTAATGTTGTGTATTGGGTATAATACGAAACCCTGGTTAGGGTACTACTCCGTGGACTAGCCATCACAATGAGTGATTGGTGAACCACGTTACAACCTGTGTTGTGAGTGTGTATGAAATTATCTATGAGTGTGGAATAGAAGTCTGTGTGTTCTAGGTCTGGGTGTACACACTTGGCAGGACAAACCCCTGGTATGGATACTTGTGGGTGTGTGTGGTTGGTGTGTGCACAAAATGTGTTTGGCAAATTGGCAGTAAGAAAAGTTCATTTGACAGCTTAAGGAAGCACACAATAAACAACAGTTCTTGGCAGTAGGCTCCAAAGCAGTAGGCAAAATCATCTCATTGAAAATATTTTTGATGGCAATGATTCACCCCCCTCTCAGTGACTACCTGGGATCAACAATTGGTATTAGAACGAGGTTCCCAAGGGAAGAAGTTTGACAGCTTTCGGGTACAGATAGTGCATTGAGATAGGGATATGGCTACAAATGAAGAACATCATGGGCATAGTAGAATTCCTATGTTTGATGGCTCCAACTACAGTTGTGAAAAGTCAAGATGGAGGCATACCTGATAGCACAAGGATATGGGGTACAGTTAGCTGTGAAGAATGGGTACAAGCACACAACTGAAGATATCAGTGATGCAGTTGAGATGAAGAAGAGAGAAAATAAACCTAAGGCAGTCACAGCTCTTCTAGCTGCACTAACAAGTAATGAGCTTACTAGAGTAATCAGTTGTCCAACATCAAAGGAGATATGGGACAAGTTGCAGAGTGTACATGAAGGTGACAGTAAAATTAAGGAGTCCAAATTACAAATACTGAGATCTCAATTTGAAAGCTTGAGAATGAGTGAAGGTGAGACAATTGAGTTTTACCTGAATATAGTAAACAAGGTCACCAATGCAATCAGAGCATTGGGTGAAGAACTGAAGGAGATTCATGTGGTCAAGAAGGTGTTGAGGACACTTCCAAAACTATACAATGCCAAGGTGTCATCCATTGAGGAAATTGCTACTTTGGATACGTTGACCATAAATGAACTGCATGGTATTTTGGTTACCTATGAGATGAGGATGATCGAGCCAGTGCCAACTGAGAAGGAAGCTGCTTTTGAGGCTTTTAAAAAATTAAAAATGAAAGAGCCAGTGGAGAATTCAAAAGCTGATGCAGAGAATGACTCAGATGATTCAGATGATGAGCTTATAGCCTATCTGGCTACCAATCTCAAGAAGAGATCTGAGAAGTTCAAAAATAAGTTTTCAATGAGATGCTTCAACTGTGGTGGCTTAGGACACTTTGCTTCTAAGTGCCAGAAAAAGGATAGAGTGTATGATTTTGATGAAGAAGAGCCTAAAGGGAGTCAAGAGAAGAAAGGAAAGAAAAAATTCATTCCAAGAAAGAGAAGTTATCTGTCAAAGCATGATAACCCTTCTGATGAGCCTGAGGAAGAAAATGATGATGATATTCTTTTCATGGTAAGACTTGAAGAAACCCCTACAGGGATTGAAGCAACAAAGAAGAGAAGTGATAATTCAAAGAGAAGAGTAGAAGATGATGACAATCTAGATCTTGAAGCAGAGTTACTTTCTACACTCACAGAGCTTAAGTCAGAAAGAAAGAAAAATAAAAGTTTAAATGATCAACTCAACCAAGCCAATGACATAAATACTGAGATTATGGAAACACTCAGGAAAGCAAAAAAATTTTTGATGAGCTTGACAATGATCTTATACTAAAAACTTCTGAGTGTAAGAAGCTTGAGGAAGTTGTTGTAAGACTTGAAGCAGAATTGGCCAAGTCTACAAAGAAGAAAAGTTATGTTGAAGCTACTGCAAAAATTTCCCATGTAACAATTCTAGAGTCAAGAGATAAGAATGTCAGGCTACAGGAAGATGAAGAAACGCAGTTCTGAAAATGAAGACTAGGAGGAAGACAACATCCTTGATGAGATTCTGAGTTACCAAAGATCCTCTCACATTAAATCTGGACTTAGATACATCGAGCAGCTATCTGAGAAGATAAAGGATAAAGGGTCTACAGATGATTCCATTGTGTTTGTAAAATAAAAGCAAAAGGAATAACTAGCAGTGAGAGCTTGAAAAAGTAAGAATAATGAAGAGGGTTTCAGGACAGTCAGGCAAGGTAGACAGATAAAACAAAGTCAATTTCAGAGAAACTGACAGGTTCAGAGAAACAGGTCCAGAGGATAATGTTATGGCTGCAATGCCTATGGGCATAGAGTGGTAGAGTGTAAAAGACAAGAGAGACCTCTAGTATTCATTGACAGAAATAGATTTGCTCCTCTTGCTGATGAGAGAGTAATGTGCTATAGATGTGAGAGACTTGGGCATATTGCCAGAAACTGCAAAATAATTTTTCCATCTCAAAGATAAGCTAAGAGGAAGGGAAGAAAAGATCCTCTCAGAAAACCAGTTCAGAGAGAAGAAAGAAATGAAATGGAAAGAAAAATAAGGAAGCCTATTACAGTAAAAGACAAGGCTATATGGGTGGAAAAACCACAGATGAAAAGAAACAAGTCCTTGATGGTACAAGCAGCACTTAAAGCAAACAGAAGTAAGCAAACTCTATGGATTCTTGATAGTGGATGCTCTACACACATGACTGGCAACAAAGAAAAATTCACAAGTCTCAATGCTGTAGAAGGAGGAACAGTGAAATTTCGAAATAATGAAGGTGCCAGAGTTGAAGGAAGAGGTTCAGTGAACATTAACAATGGGAAGATAAAGTCTCACAATGTCTTGTAGGTTAATGGGTTGAAACATAATCTACTCAGTGTGAGTTAGATATGTGATCATGGACATGAGATCACTTTCAACAATAAAGGATTTGTTGTCCACAGGATTGGAACAGGAAAGGCAGTGGACACTGGTGAAAGAACAGTTGAAAATCTTTATGTGTTGACATATGCCATCAACAAGTGCATAATAACTCAAGAAGATGAAAATTGGCTGTGGCATAGAAGAACGGGACACATTCATTTCAAAAACTTAACTAAAATTAGCAAGGAGCAAGTAGTGAGAGATCTTCCCAAGATGAAGACTCCAGAGAACCCTGTGTGTGGTCCATGTCAGAAGGGTAAGCAAGCAAGAGCCACATATAAATCAAAGGAGTACCATTCAAGTAAACCTCTTGACTTGATACACATAGACTTGTGTGGACCTATGAGAACATAGGCCATAGGAGGTGAGAGATACTTCATCTTGTTCATTGATGAGTATTCTAGAATGACCTGGGTGATGTTTCTGAAGCATAAAATTGAAGCTCTTGACAAGTTCAAAGCATTCAAGAAGAGAGTGGAAAATGAGATAAGAAACACAATTAAGTATTTGAGGTTTGATCAACCCAAGGAATTTACATGGAATGAATTCTAAAACTTTTGCAATGAAAGTGGAATCAGAATTCAACATTCTGCTGCTAGAATCCCTCAGCAAAATGGAGTGGTTGAAAGAAAGAACAGAACAGTGTAAGAAATGGCTAGAACTATGATGGCAAAAAATAACACAGCAAAACATTTATGGAGAGAAGGCATCTATACTGCAGTGCATATCACCAACAGATGTCTACTAAGGCCTCATGAAAACAAGACATCTTATGAATTGTGGTTTGGGAGGAAAGCTACAGTGAAGTATTTCAGGATTTTTGGTTCTAAGTGCTACATCAAGCGAAAGGAGGAGAACCTTGGCAAATTTGATGACAGAGCTGATGAAGGCATATTTCTGGGCTATTCTTTCAAAAGTAAGGCATACAGGTGCTACAATAAAAGACTAGGAAGAATTGTGGAGAGTTCAGATGTGAAAATTGATGAGAATATAGGGAATGTAAAAGGGACTGAACCAAAAGGTTCCATCCTTGAAGAACTTGATGAAGATGACTTACTATCAGTTAACAAAGGGCAGCAAGATGAAGAAGAATCTGAAATGCAAGAGATTCAAATTGAAATGCAGAAAGAAGGCAGACCAAAATATAATAAATGATTGAAATTCATCATAATCATCAAATGATAGGAGATCTAAATGTAGGAAGACAAACCAGAAGGATGAAAGCTGCTGCTTATTCATTACTGTCTGAGGTAGAGCCTAAGACTATACATGAGGCTAGCAATGATGAATTTTGGTTGAAAGCTATGAATGATGAGCTTGACCAAATTGAGAAGAACAACACTTGGGAGCTAGTTCCTAGACTAGTAGACAAAAATGTGATTGGCACAAAGTGGATTTTCAGGAACAAACTAAATGAAGAGGGCCAGGTTGTGAGAAACCAGGCTAGACTTGTATACAAAGGTTATGCCCAAGTAGAAGGAATTGATTTCAATGAAACTTTTGATCCTGTGGCAAGGCTTGAGTCTATCAGAATGTTCTTAGCATTAGTTGTGCACAGAGGATTCAAGGTTTATCAAATGGATGTGAAATCTACATTTTTGAATGGTAATCTAGAAGAGGAGGTGTATACTGAGCAACCTGAAGGGTTCCAACTCAGTAATGATGAAGACATGGTATGCAAGTTGAAGAAGGCTCTATATGGGTTGAAGCAAGCTCCAAGAGCTTGGTATGAAAGACTTGACGCATATCTACATAAATTGGGTCTACGAAGAGGAGTAGTGGACAACAATCTATATGTCATGACAGAAGACAGCAGTCAACTAGTAGTTGTGGTCTATGTGGATGACAACATTTTTGGGGGACACTGTGAGATGCTCTGCAAGCAGTTTGCTAAGAAGATGAGGATAGAGTTTGAGATGTCTATGCTTGGAGAGATGTCATATTTTTTGGGGTTGTAGATTCATCAGAAAGACAATGGCATCTTTATCTCTCAAATGAAGTATACCAAAGAGATGATGAAGAAATTTGTGATGAAAGACTGTAAACCAGTGGGGACACCAATGACAATGAATATCAAGTTAAGCTCAGAAGACGATTTACCAACAGTTGATCAGACACTGTATAGGTCAATGATTGGTAGTTTATTGTACTTGACAGCTTCAAGGCCTGACATTCTGCAAGCAGTGTGCCTAGTGGCTAGATTTCAGGCTTGCCCTAAGGAGACTCACTTAATGGCAGTAAAGAGGATATTCAGATATTTGAAAGGCACAACAGATTATGGACTGTGGTATCCCAAGATTGGAAGATTCACATTGATAGTATTTTCAGATGCAGACTGGGCTAGTAGCATTGATGACATAAAGAGCACTAGTGGTGGTGCATTCTTTATGGGGAAGAGTTTAGTAGCATGGCATAGCAAGAAATAGGAATCTGTCTCCTTATCTACAACAGAAGCAGAATACATAGCAGCAGCAGCTAGATGCACTCAGGTAATCTGGATGAAAAGACAGATGTCAGATTTCAGTGTTACTTGTGAAGAGCCAGTGGTTATTAAATTTGACAACATGAGTGCAATAAACATCTCCAATAATCCTGTACAACACTCAAGAACCAAGCACATTGATATTAGATATCATTATTTAAAGGAGAAGGTGCTTGAAGGGGAAGTGAGATTGGACTTTGTTCCTATTGCAGACCAGGTGGCAAACATCTTCACCAAGGCACTTCCAAAGGACTCCTTTGAGAAACTCAGAGACCAGCTAGGAGTGGTGACTCTTGGCACACTGTAGATGGCATATGTGTAGGGGGAGTTGGTATCTGCATAGCATCATTGTTCATCTATAGGATTAGAAAGATGCGGTGGGCACTCCTATAGGTGAGTTTATGCAGAGGGAGTTCTGATGTAGGGGGAGTAGTGATGAAGGGGGAGCACCTTTTTTCCCTTTGTACTTGTTGACATAGGGGGAGAGAGTGCTTGATATCATGTGGAGATATCATATCATGTGGAGATACCATGTAGGTTGCCAACAATTCCAAAGGGGGAGATTGTTAGAACCTTGGCCAAGTTGAGCTGTTGAGAGCAACTTGGTATTTGTTGTCATTGTTGGCAACCCTGACAACCTAGTGATATGGTAACCTAGTGATATAGAGGAGAGAGAATGTCAACAGGTAGGAAATGTATCCAGTCAACAGACAGAGTAGGTCCCACTAACAGACATGGTGACTTGGTTGGTGCACTGATAGCAGTTGATGAGAGAGACCAGCAGAAGAAAGAAAATGAAAACTAGAAAAAAGAGAGAGAAAGAAGAGAGAGAAAATGAGGAGAGAGAAAGAGGAGAGAAAGTGGGTGGGGACCAGGTGGGTCCCACTTGGGGTGGCCAGGCCAGCATGGCTGATGCCCGCGGCACCAAGCCAACAGAAAGCCTCGCAAGGCAAGCCAGCAGCAAGCCTTACAAGGCCAGCCAGCAGCAAGCCTCGCAAGGCCAGCCAGCAGCAAGCCTTACAAGGCCAGCCAGCAGCAAGCCTCGCAAGGCCAGCCAGCAGCTAGCCCCACAAGGCCAGCACGCAGCCAGCCTGGCAAGGCCATGTGCACAGCTATGCCACAAGTTAGCAGGACAGCAGCAGCACCCGTGCGCGCCTCGCAAGCCTCCGCAAGCCTTGCCCCGCATGCGGATCAATTGTTCGGCGAATTTCCAAAAAGAAAGGCCGACTCAAGACCCAACTGGAAAAATTTGGATTTACAAGGCATTACCACACTTTGTTCAGGGGTATTTTGGTCCAAGAAAAAGGAGAAGATTCGAAATCGTCAAGCCAGATTGAGCCACGCCATTTAGATGCTCATCCAATGGCTGATATCAAGGCGGGCTATGGTAGTTCACAGGCACTTCGTCAAGATTCTTGTGCGAGGCCTATGATTGGTCAGATACAGCTTAAAGAGGTGATCCGCGTTGCATGGATAGGAATCCAGGATTCGATGAAGCGCGCGTATGGTTCATCGGCGCTGCGGATCTCAATCTGATGGCTAATATTTGCTTCGAGATCCGCTAATGGGATTTCAAAGATCGGAAGGCCCAGAGGCTTTCCCGCTTTCATCTGACAGATCCAACGGTCCAAAATAAAAGATACCGTCTGCGCCAATCAGATCTCAACAACAACGTATGGTGGGATAGCGGCGGCGGCGCTACGGTGCTTCGCACCACATGGAATCAGCTCTAATGATTCTTTTTGGAATGTTCTGATTGGCCGATCTTCTTCTGGCCATATCTCAGCCGTCTGATATCTGATTTGAGCGTGTAATATATCAAACTGAAGGGAATTTGAAGAACTAGCCTTCAAAACAAGTTTGGGCTCGAGAAGAAGTAGCTGAAGCAAGATTTTAGGGAAAACACCTTGTTGGAGCTTCAAAGAGCTGAGTTTTGACTCCCATCTTCTCTGTGCGGCCATTAATGCAGTCACACCCCAATTCTGCACTATTCAGAATGGTGTGATGAACCGCTAATAAACAAACGGTTCAACCAGGATCTCAAATAGGCTATCCCCGCGTTATCTAAACTTACACACATCCATAATCATAATCAGAGTAAATACACAATAGCGGAAGTCTTATAATAACATGAACTGAGAACTAAAATGATATCATTAATTTAATAGCAAATTATTCTATTTTCAACTGAGACATAAATATTTAAATACCAAATACATGTCTTAATAAATCCAACAAAGAAACCTATAAAATATCTAATCAAATACACACGAGTTGCACTCGCAAGAGGAGTCGTGTGTATCCGCTTCAGCTTCAACCTCCATGGCTGCCACGTTCCCGTACGCAGACGCATTCATATAGTCTTCAACGGTATAACCTGCATCATCAACTAAAAATATTCGACGTCGAGGGGTGAGCACACATCATGGCTCAGTGAGTAGTCAAAATAATGCAACAATACATATGCATGCACATCAATTTATATCTTTGGTCTGGTTAAAAGTTTGCAGTATGCTATAGAAAGGTTGAGGTAGCCAAAGGTCGCGTTTATTGACTCCGCCACTATACACGAGTGTGTGACGTTACCCGAAGATCACGTTTATCGTCAACTCACATGCACCCAATCATGAACATTATACAACAAAGGTTACGTTTATTGCTATATAGTGCCATACCAACACGTAAGCCCCTGTTGGCGAGGGCTACAAACTGGGCTCGCAACTAACCAATCCTAATGCCAAATAGTGTATCCAAGGCCTCACCCCAGCATCCCTCAGAATGTCCATAGAGATAGAGCTAAGGCCCCCCGGTAGAGTTAGAGACTACAAGGACCGAGACCACCTCCCCTGATACTCTACGACATAATAATAGTTCTACTAAAGTAATGGCGATACGACGATGCCAATGCAGAAGACTTGAGTTAGAGATAGAGCTAAAGTGCTGAGACCCGCCAAAGGTTAACGTTTATTGACGTTCTCATCACACCTCCCCTGATACTCGCTCGCATCAAGCACATCAACCATACACATACAAGCACATGCTTATTCCTATCATCATCATCATCATCATGTTATAAACGATAAAGTAAATATGCATGAACAAGTAATAGAAATATTGGATGGCATGTTGTATACACATTACAAATATATTCGCATAGAATCAAGCATGGCATTGGACTCAAGAAATAGAAAACAGTTTATTATTAACCAATTTAGTTTGGAGTTAAGGTTCCTCACCTTAGCTTGCTACAAGATACTTTTCCAAGCTTTAAAATCACCTTTATAATGTTATTATATTGCTAGAAGACCTAACAAAGTCGATAAAATTTAATTAAAATAAATTCCAGATTTAAAAACCATTCTGTTAACTGAGGGTCGATGCTAGGGTCGATGCTAAGGTCGATGGGTCTATCGACCCTCCCTTCTTTCTAGACTTCCCGAATGCTGAGGGTCGATGATCAAAAACACCTAGGGTCGGATGGCCTATCGACCCTGGGTGCGACCCTCGGTGCACTTTGGTCCAATTTCCACTTTTAACCTATCCTTCGTGTTTGGGGTCCTATGTCTTGCTTCTACATTCCATTCAACACTCATTCCATGGTCTGAAACCATGAATCATCCTCCTAGATGGCTTTCATGCATTCTCCTAGGGTTTTTCATGAAAACCTAACCATGGATGGATGGTTTGGGTTTCTCTGAGATCACTCTCTCTCCAATAACTATCCTAAGGTCTGTAGAAACTTATGGAATTAGTATCCATACCTGAGAAGATTAATCTTTCCCTGCAACTCTTCTCCTTTTTGCTAAGTTCTCTTGCTTGCCTCTCTTCTTCCTCTTTTCCTTCTCCTTTCTTTCTCTCAATTCAATTAGGGTTGTCAAAGGAGTGAAAGTGGCTTAGGGACGTCCTTTAAATAGGCTATAAACATCCTAAAATAAGTCCCTTTGAGATTAGGAAGGAATCCAATCGAAAATCTCAAAGTTTCCTAGTTTCTATTTTCGGCAGGATCCGAGGGTCGATGATCCCGTCGACCCTAGGGTCTTAAGCTGTCCGACCCTGCCTTCAAAACCGAGGGTCTGACTCTTTGTTTTGGGAGGTCCGACCCTGCTTAGCTGGGTATGCGACCCTTCCCCTAATTTAAGTGTTTTTGGGTCGATTTGATACCTGGGATCTCGATCTCCTTCACGTCCTTGGTCCATTTGACTCGACCATGATGGGTGAACCTGGTTCAAGGTGGTAAGACCGGGTTAGAATGACACAGGTCTTAAAAATGCTTCATTGAAGCTAGGGAAGAGTACTGGGACAATGCATTGAGTGTTCAGTGGAGTCATGGTGATGAAGAATGACCTATGCATCCAGTGAAGAGATCGATAAGTTTGCACAGTGAGCTTTACACCAACTGTGAGCAAGACGGGAAGGTAACTTCGCACTCAAACCCTCACTATGATGAATGTGATAAATGGGATGGGTTTGTAATTATTAAATGATTCATATGTTTAGCCTGTCAAGCTGGGTCTTGATAGGTTTGTGGGTAGTAGCCCATATTCATGTTGTAGCTTGTCTTACATGGTGGTGTAGCACCTTACTGTTGTAGCAGTCGAAAACTACCAATTAATGTTGTGTATTGGGTATAATACGAAACCCTGATTAGGGTATTACCCCGTAGACTAGCCATCACAATGAGTGATTGGTGAACCACGTTACAGCCTGTGTTGTGAGTGTTTATGAAATTGTCTATGAGTGTGGAATAGAAGTCTGTGTGCTGCAGGTCTGGGTGTACACACTTGGCAGGCCAAACCCCTGGTATGGATACCTGTGGGTGTATGGTTGGTGTGTGCACAAAATGTGTTTGACAAATTGGCAGTGAGAAAAGTTCATTTGACAGTTCAAGGCAGCACACAGTAAACAACAGTTCTTGGTAGCAGGCTCCAAAGTAGTAGGAAAAATCATTTCATTGGAAATATTTTTGAGGGCACTGATTTACCCCCCCCCCCTCTCTCAGTGACTACCTGGGATCAACAAAATCTAAGAAAAACCACATGAGATGCACGTCTTAAATTTGGATCCTAAATCTAAAAATTTCAGATTAGAAATCCACTTTGTAAAATTTATCAAAAACATCAAACATCATTATAGCATTCAAAGTTTCATCATTGAATAGTTTAAACAAATCATCATACATAAAAAATGCTAGACATGAGCATCCTAACATCAACATGCATGCAATAGAGCATTCTTGATCGAGATCTAATAAAAATAAGTTTTTTCAAGCAAAATCAACATTCAAGCATTCTAAAGGCCCCTAAATTCATTTTAGGGTACCAACCTTGTGCTCGAATGGAGTGAAACCTTCGATGTAGGATTTTTGGAAATCGTATCAAACTTTTTGATGTTGAATCCTCATTCTCCACTTTTCTGCTCCTTTCTCCCTTATCTTTCTCTCTTTCACGTTTTCTCTTTTCTTTCTTTTTCTCTTCTTCTTCTTCTTTCTTTCTCTTTTCTTTCTTTTCTCTTGGCTGAAAAACCCTCTTCTAGAAAAATCCCCTTTCTTCTTCTTTCTCTCCTCACGTTTTTTCTTTCTCCCCTATTCTCTCTTTTTTTTCTCACTTCTCTCATTTCTCCCTTTTCTCTCCCTCATGGCCTCCCTTTCTTCTCTTGGAAAACCGTTTTTCCTTCCTTTTTCTTCTTCTTTCCTTCTTCTCTTTTTTCCTTTTTTCCTTCTTTCCTTTTTTTTTCCTTTTTTTCTCGGCTTTCCTTCCTCTTTTTTTTTCTAGAAAACCCTCACTCTCCCCTCTCATGGCCTCTCTTTTCTCCTTTTTCTCTTCTTTCCTTTTTCTTCTTCTTTTCTTCTCTCTTTTTTCCTTTTTTTTCCTTTCTCCCTCTCTCTTTCCCATGTTTTTTTTCTAGAAAAACTTTTCCTCATGTTTTTCTTCCTCTTCCTTCCTTATTCTTCTTCTTTCCTTTTTCTTCTTCTTTCCTTCCTTTCTTCTTTCCTTTTTTTTTCTTCTCCTTCTCTCTTTCCTACGGCTTCTTCTAGAAATATTCTCTCCTCACGGCCTCTCTCTCTTTCGGCTTTCCTTTTTCCCTATATATATATATATAATATATATATATATATATATATATATATATATATATATATATATATATTATAAATGATAATATATTACACATTATATACATAAAAGAGATACATGCATATGGGCTGACGTGACTAGGTTCGGATTGGTCTGAGCTGGGTCGGGCTGAGTTGGACTAAGTTGGGTTGAACTGGTTTGGACCAAAGTTGACTTTTTTCTATCATTTCATAGTCCATTTCTGCCACCATTCCACATGGAATTTTTCGATAGCCTCTATTCCAAATTTTCTCATTCACTTTGTAGAACACTAAAAATGAGGAATATTAGAACTTGAATCACCTCATTTGGAAATAAAATGGCTAACTTATGAATTTCTAAAGTTTAAGCATGCCAATTATCGATAATCTGACTAACCATTCTGCATAGGATCCTTCGAAGACTTCTACCGGAAATCCTTTACGTCCACTTTGTAGATTACTAAAAATGGAACATATTGAAACTAAAATCACTTGATTTGGATGTGGGGTGACCAAAATATGAATTTTTAAAGATTAAATGATCATTTCCATGTGTAATTTTGCATGGGACCTTTTGTACCAAATTTTTCACGTCCACTTTGTAGAACATCACAAATGAAGAATAATGGTCTTTGAATCATCTGAATCTGACGTAGAATGACAAAGATATGAAGCTTTGAAGTTCTATCGATAATTTTGCATGAAAGCTTGCATGGGGCCCACCGGTGACCTTTGCCTGGGATTTTTCACGTTCACTTTGAAGAGGACTGAAAATAAGGAATATTGGCCTTTGAATCATCTGATTTCGATATCAGATGACCAAGATATGATGATTTGAAGTTTAAATAATAATGCATGCATCATACGATAATTACGTAAATGCCCTTACACTTTCAAACTGTGATATCTCCCTTGTTTGATGTCAGAATTTGATGATTCTGGTCTCATTTTGAAGACAATTTCACAACCTATACATCCAAGTAGGTAATATCCTATGACTCTGCTGTAGGGTTCATTAAAGAATCACAAATCTTTGGGTTAAAAGTTGAAAACCTGCTATATGGATTCACTTATATTGAGGGTAGCAAAAATAGGGTGCTTACACGGTGCCTAAGTAGACCTTAGGTGGAATGGATGCGCATCCCAAAGCATCCAAGCCAACTGGCTGACCAATAAGCCATATTTTGGTCTAACCAAATGCTCTGCTAGATGATGCACCACCCGATTGTCAGCCTCCGATTGAGGACAAGATTGGGATTTTCTCTTTCTACGGGTTCTATAAAAAGGAGGACCTAACCTCCTTTCTCTCTTCTTAGAACAGAGTGAGAGAAGAAGAAGAGGAAGAGAAAGCTTAGAGACCAAGCTCAAGACCTTGCATTCTCACCCATTGAAGGTAAGTGCATTACTCCTCTCTCCTTCCTTGGTATATGAATGCTTGGTTATTGGTGGTTAGCACCATTAATGGTAACCACCATTAATGACCTAGAAATGTTAGGTTTGGTTCACCCACTCCATATATGGAGTTTAATGGAGCCCTAAATGGCTCCTTTTTGTCACATTGATGGTGGGAATAAGTTACCCACCTGTTAGGTGGGAAAAATCCCATCCATTTAAAAATCTTACACGTGTCAAGCTTCACCTTCGGAGCCGACCGCTCGGAGTGTCTTACGCTCGGCTTATGAGGCATTCGGTATCTTGCCATCGGCCTCTCATGCGCCCAGCATGCTGCACTCGCCCTATGCCGTCTGGTTGTCATTATCTACAGCGCTCGGAGTAATAGTCCTACCCGGCTACGTTTCCCAGTCGGTGGCCAGAGTCCTAATGTGATTATGCTACATCCGAGGAGTCCTTCTCCCAGTCTGATACGACGCCGACTATCGCGGTCTGTGATTACTCACACATTGACATGTGTCAGTCCCAGACCTGACCGACCTAGCTTCCTTGGCTAAGGTCTCCTACTCCTACTCGGAGTCTACCACACGGGTGTCCCATAAAGCGACACGTGGCAATCCAATTGGCAGTCTACTCCCCTGAGTCCTGGTACCTCCATGCTTCTTCCCAATCTATAAGTAGAGGGCAATCCCTCAAGGTAATGACTTACACACAAGTTACCAGTTCACAATATCTCTCTCTCATTCTCGCACGCTCAAACTCTTTCATCGTCCCACATTCTTTAAACTGGAGATAGCTTTCTGCTATCTCTTGACTGCTTACATTGGGAATCTGACTTAGGCATCGGAGTGTACCTAGGGCTTAGGCGCCCCACTCCTTTGTCTCATCTTTGTGGTTGCATTTAACTCAGAGCGCGGATCGGCAGGCGGTTTCCAACCATAACAGTTTGGCGCCCACCGTGGGGCCTCTTTTGACTGAGTTTAAAGATTAGCGCGCGAGCACTCTGATTTCAATGGCTCACAGAAGAACTCGAGCACAGGCATCTCATGCCCCTTCGGAGCCATCTGTGCACGTTCAGGTAGGCAGCAGTGGAAGTACGACGAGGACAAACCGCGAGCCCACGCCTGCACCAGCACCAATACCACCACCGGTACCAGCGCCGGTTCCAAGTCATACGCCAATGGCGACACCACCACCACCCCCTCAGTATGTTACTCGTCAGCAGTTTGATGAGTTGAGGCAACAAATCGAACAGCTAGCGAGAGTCCTGAGGGGCGCCTGAGCAAGCGGTTCGACAGCAGGAGGAGAAAATCCCCATCCGATACTGAATCCGCCCCCGGATGTTCCGCCAGCGGCCCATCCGCAGCCGCCGAGGACGGCTTCTACCAGCACCTTGCCAAATAATCCCCCCATGGGAGATCAAGCGCCTGGACGGAGTGTGGCCGGATCAGCCGCTCGGCACCCCCCGACAAATCAACACCAGGCGCCAGCGGTGCCACCTCCGGTGAGAGGCACGAGGTCCTTCCTCGATGCCCTCTGCCAGGAGAGGGTTAATGTAGAGACACCAGGAACGGTTGCGCCACCTCCGGATACACCTCAGTCCGAGGTCGAGCGACGTTTACTGGAGCTAACCACTCGGCTTCAACAGGTGGAGCAGAACCGGGTAGCTCCACCGAGGATGGCCTACACTGCAATTACGGCGCTCTCGGACGAGATCATGAGGGTACCCCCTCCTGACAACTTCAAGATGCCGGTCCTGGACTCGTACCATGGGAGTACCGACCCCGAGCGGCATCTGGATGCGTTCGTCTCTACGACGCTATTCTATCCACTGAGCGACAACCTCATCTGTAGGGCGTTTCCTTCAACGCTCAGGGGCGCCGCTCGCACTTGGTTCAACAATCTCCCACCGAAGAGTATTACATCGTTCGAACAACTATTGAACAAATTCTTGACGCACTTCCAAGCCAGCCGAGTGCGCAAGAAGACTTCATACCATCTGTCAACGGTCAAGCAGCAGAAGGATAAATCCCTGCGGGACTTCATTAAGCGCTTCAATACCGAGGTGCTCGAGATCAAGGATGTCGAGCCCGCAGTGCACATGTCCAGCCTGTAGGCCGGGGTGACTGACAGAGAGCTTTGTTAGTCCCTTGCCAAAAAGCCACCAAAAAACCTGGACGACCTGCTCGCCAGGTGTGAGAAATACGCCTCTACAGACGAGACGACGAAGGCCCAGAAAAATAATACGGTAAACAACTTGAAGGCCGATCCTAAGCCTATAGACAAGAAGAGGTCTGAGTCGGCCGACTAGGTGCCGAACTCAGTCGACCCCAAGAAGCAGAAGTCCGGTAAGGATCAAACCTACAGGCATCTGTACAAGACCTTCGAGTATTATACTCCACTCAACACTTCGATGACGGAGATTTACGAAGTGATCAAGAACAATCGAAACCTCCGATCTCTGCCAAAAACCCTCGGCGATGGAAGGAATAAAGATCGCTCCCGATACTGTCGCTTCCATCGCGACTACGTCCATGAAACAGAGGAGTGCAAGTACCTCAAAGGAGAGATTGAGGACCTCATCTGACGAGGATACTACGGTAATTTTGTTCAGAACGCTGACCGAGCGCTGGCTCCCGCTCGAAGGGACTGGGAATTACCACCTCCACCTCCGAGGAACCCTCAACCCAACGACTGCCCAGCGGACACTGGTGATAATCAAAACGCCGCTCGGAGGGACGACAGAGACCCTGATGGAGGACCGGCTGCCCCCAAACAGTGGGTCGGCGCCATTTAGTTCGGGTCGATCGAAAGCTTATCTGGAGCTAGAAAAGAAAGGGTGTTGGTAAAAGAAAGGCTTGGAGGCCGACAGCACACCCAATCCGGGTCCATCCCGTCCTGGTCAGAAGCACAAAGTCGAGGCAGAAGAAGAAAGAAGTCTCATCTGGCTTCAAAGAGAAGAAAAGCCGAGCGGAGGTTCGTGGGCAGTCCGCAGCCCAAGGACCGACCGCGCACAGCAATGGGATTGCGCATCCCTGGTGACAATGGAGTCTATGCCATCGCTAAGGACCCCAAGCCGAAGACAAGTCAGTCCTCACCATCATAGGAGGACCAGCGGGCGGAAACGCCTCTTCGCGTACAGGAGAGCCCGCGGAGGAACTCTTGCAAATTCTGATCGCGGACGATCAGCCCGAGAAGACATTCCCGGTCGGCTCCATGCTGCCCGAGGAACAAAGGGAAGGCCCTACCGCGTACTCCGGACATAACCACCCTCGGCGGTGAGGAAATTCCGAGGACATGGCATTACACCAACCTTCGAAAATATTATTAATAATTAGCAGCTTTTTATTCTCAGTTCATTACAGAATTTTTCAATTATTTTTTCCAACAAGTCTAAGTTGTATACCGGACCCCCTGAGGCCATCCGCTTAGTTTCTTTTAATACAAAGCAGCACAGATTTAGTTCAGTCAACAACTCACAACAAGACTTTCATAGCCATTCCTTCCGGCCCAGCCGATCTCAACCAGGCATAGGTCAAACATCGCCCTCGGCGTATCTTCCTACCGCGGTCCACAAGAAGACCAAGGTAGCATGAAAATCATACCCGTATCTGCCTACCGCGGTCCACAAGCAAACCTCGGTAGCACGCAGACCATACTCGTATCTTCCTACCATGGCCCACAAGCAGACCAAGGTAGCATGAAGACCATACTCGTATCTTCCTACCGCGGTCCACAAGCAGACCTCGGTAGCAGACCTCGGTAGCACATAGACCATACGCATATCTTCCTACCACGGTCGACAAGCAGACCTCGGTAGCATGAAGACCATACTTTTATCTGTCTACCGCTGTCCACAAGCAGGCCACGGTAGCATGCAGACCATACTCGTATCTTCCTACCACGGTCCACAAGCAGACCAAGGTAGCATGAAGACCATACTCGTATCTGCCTACCGCGGTCCACAAGCAGACCTCGGTAGCACGCAGACCATACGCATATCTTCCTACCACGGTCCACAAGCAGACCTCGGTAGCATGAAGACCATACTTGTATCTGCCTACCGCGGTCCACAAGCAAGCCACAGTAGCATGCAGATCATACTCGTATCTTCCTACCACGGTCCACAAGCAGACCAAGGTAGCATGAAGACCATACTCGTATCTGCCTACCGCGGTCCACAAGCAGACTTCGGTAGCACGCAGACAATACGCATATCTTCCTACCACGGTCCACAAGCAGACCTCGGTAGCATGAATACCATACTTGTATCTGCCTACTGCGGTCCACAAGAAGGCTATGGTAGCATGCAGACCATACTCGTACCTAGCATGAAGATCATACCAGTATTTGCCTATCGCGGTTTACGAGCAGACCTCGGTAGTCCGACCACGGTCCTCAAACATCCAGCTGCTCGGAGATACATCCGATCATGCTAATGACAGTCATTTTGAGGAACCCTTGCCATTTCTCAGAGAATCAAGTGTTCTCGACCTGATCAGTAGTCAAGCCGACAACACTTCCGGAGTAGGGGCACCTTTGCCATTTCTCAAAATAGAACCAGCCCTCGAACCGAGCCACACTCAACATTGTTCGCACTCAGCATTATTACTTAAGTGTTCTCGGCCTATCAGAGCACCGAGCCGACAACACTTCTGAGGTATGGCAGTCAGCAATGCCTTGGCCATTTTTATTACTTAAGTGAATTTTTATTACTTAAGTGTTCTCGGCTTACCAGAGGGCCGAGCCGACAACACTTCTGGGGTAACCGCCGAATGGGTAACAACATCCAAGAAGAAAGAAAACAGAACCAAGTATGCTTTACTAAAATCCCAAAAAGGGCGGTCGTACAATTACAATGAAAAGAAAAAAATCTACGTACATATATACAAGATGACTCGAAAGTCCTCAGGACCGGTTCTCCTCGGCGGTCGGGTTTACAGGACCCTCGGATGGCAGCGGCAGATCCAGGAGCTCCATGATCGACATCTGGGGCACCTCGTACAGAGGGAGGTCATCCTCCTGCATACGGTCAACCTCTATAGGGGCCGTCGGCTCCACCCGATCATCCTCGGCCACGACCGGCGCCTCAGTCACCGCTGGCTCCACCCCAAGTACCTCGGCCATGATCGAGATCTCTGACCAGTTGAAGTCGACGCCCTTTTCCACGAGCTGTTCCTTCAGGTATTTGACACCTTTCATTAAAAACCCACAGGTGGCCTCCTCCACGTCCTCCCTATACTGAGGAGACAATCGGTACTCGGCCACAGCTCGATCCAGGGCCTCCCGGTGTGCCTCTTCGGCCTTGGCCAGAGCCTCCTTGGCAGATCTGGCCTCATCCTCAGACTTTTAGAGCTTCTCCTCCAGGACCAGCTTTGCCTTCTCCACAGCTTGCAGGTCTTCCTCGGCTTTCCGTTGCTTGTCCTCGGCCGACCGTAGCTTTTCTTCCACTTGGTGCACTCTCTTGTGCTCCTCGTCGAGAGCGGCCTCGGCTTTGTCCAGCGAGGCCCGGAGGGTGACCTTCTCTGCAGCAAGGCCCTCAACCTCCGAGGATTTATTGTTGAGGTTTTCCTCGGTTGCCTTCAGAGCCTCACGCAGGGAGATCTCTAGGACCTCCTTCTCGTCCAAGTCAAAAAAGGCGCGGGCGGCTCGTTCACTGACCTCGGCCAGAAGATTACTCATCTGCACAAAAGGGAACGATAGTGTCAATACGACAAACATAAAAAAAAGGGAGAAAAGAATAGGGAATTCCAAACATTACCTGGGAACACACAACGAACACTCTCCTGAAGACCTCTTCGTTCGCCAAGCTGGACGTGAAATCCACGTCGTCCGGGAGGCGTCCCTCTGTGACAATGATCCTCACCGCCCTCGAGCTCTTGAAGACCGAGTCCATCAACTTCAGTCTGAGCATAGGAGAGAAGGCGGTCGTCATCGCTTTCGGCTTGTCGCTCCTCTGTTGGGGAGCGGGCTCGGCCTCCCCCTTAGAGGCGCCGGTGGCCTCGGTCAGATCGACTACCTTGAAACCTTGAGTGATCTTCTTTATAAAGGGCGTCGCCACGCCATGGTCGGCCAGAAACAGTTTTGTCACGGCTGCCTCGTGGGGCTGGGCTTCCTTCACAGCCCCTTGGCGAGGCTGGACTTCCTTCGTCGCAGCCTCCGCCCTTGCTTCGTCTTTTCGGCCCAGCCTAGGCATAGGCCTCATCTTGTAGATGTCGGCCGGGAGTTCCACGGCCAACTTGATCTTCTTCTTGGGTGGACCCTCTGGCATGGGCCCCTTGCCCTTTGCCTCGGCCGTCGCCCTCTGCTCCTTGCGAGGAGGCGCGCCCGCTGGCTCGCCTGCCAGCTGGACCCCCTTTGCAGCATCGACCGTCCACTTGTGCAGAATCCGAGCAACGATATGATCGTCACCAAAGTTCACTGTAATGAGACAAGAGACGATGGTCAGTAACAAAATTGAAATAACTACAGTGTACAGTCTGTCCTACAGTTGATAAACTCACCAAGGAGGCCGTGCTCGGCCAACTGCACGGGATCCGCGAGGTCGGCATAGCCCACAGTCTTCCCGGTCATCATTTTGCGTTGAATCTATCTCTCCTCCGTCGTTAGAAAGGGGACTTTGTTGAACCCCGTGGCGTCGACCACCAGCCAAACGTTCGACAGAGGGAGAGCAGGGCCGCCCTCGGGAGGGCCCACGAAGAAAAATTTATCCTTCCACCTGTGGATGGAAGAAGGCTTTTGGGAGATGGCCGGGAGCTTCTTTGCGCTCCTTTGACTAAAAAAGTACCACCTGGTCATAGAGCGGGACTCGGTTAGACTGGCCAACTGGAAGAGTGACCGAAACAAGTTCACAGTCGGAGTCTCTCCCAGTCGGCGGACAAACAAGATGAAGGCATATATGCATCGCCACCCATTCGGAGCTAGTTGGGAGGGGGCGATGCGGTAGACTTGGAGAATTTCTACTGCTAGAGGGTGAAGGGAGAATCGGAGCCCGGACTTTAAGGTGTGCTCATACACGCATATCTCCGACTTATTCACAGTACAAGCCCGTTCGTCGGGGGAAGGGAGCCGAACACGGACGTCCGTCATCGGCTCTATGAGTTGATATGCCCGACAGATCAATGACAAAGCCGGTTCAATCCTAATCCTACTCGGAACCCTCCATGTAGGGAGTGCGTCGATAGAAGGGACAGATGGTCAGCCGCCTCTTTGGCGAGAAGCCCAACGAGCTAAGGTGCCAGCAGGACGACCACACTCATCGGCCTCAGAGGAACTCTACTCGAGTTCCTCCTCTGGGGTCGGATCGGAAGCCACAAAGACAGCTTGTGGAGATTTTTGGATGATGGCCTCTGCTCCGTTACCTATCGACTCTGAGGTCTCGGACTCGAACTCCCAGCTAACGGAATCTTGAATCCATCCAGAAGGTTTGGGGGCAGTGGAGAATCCCTCCATTGAGAAGGATGATGACCTTTCAGAAGAAGTCCGGGATTGGGCCATTTTCTCACTCACTTTCACTCTACCGGAGGGTGTAAAGTTATTGGACGACTGGGAACTACTAAACATGAAATGGTAGAAAAAAGGAAGAGAGGAAGGAGACTTACTGATTGGAGAAAATGGGACTCCGAGTGCACGAAGGAAGCTTGAAGACTATGAACCAAGAAGATCCGACTGCTTTGAGGAAACTCCAATCGTGACTCAACCAAATGGTCGAATGAAGGGATCAAAGGAGTATTTATAGGAGTTGCGACTGAAAACCATCTCTTCGGGCTCCGACCACGTGGCTCAGCACCATTGGTTGTCGTCTGCCGTGCCAGACGTGACGTGACAGTCTGACGTCACTCGCAATGATAGCGCTCCTTCTCAAGACGATCAAATCGATTACAGTCGTCCGATGCGTTCGACCGTTCGAAGACGAGCGGATATTGATACCGCTCCTTCTCGAGGCGCACCGCCTCCTGGTGGCCGTCGGATCAAGGTGTCAATCCGCGTCACTTCGAAGATCGACGATTGAGCGCAATTGTGGAACTCGAGTTTAACGCCTCGAGCCCTGCACCTCCATCAATCGTGCAGACGATTGGTGACAACCGTCTTCCACTCAGACATGAAGTTTGATTTTAAGAGGATGCACGCGGAAGCAGCTTATGCGGCCATCGATTTTGCAATCGGACTCATACGACACGCATTCTCGACACTGTTTAATCTTGTTGCACTATCAAATTCGTTGTATCCGACAACGCAAGGGGCATCTGTTAGGTGGGAAAAATCCCATCCATTTAAAATCTTACACGTGTCAAGCTTCACCTTTGGAGCCGACCGTTCGGAGTGTCTTACGCTCGGCTTATGAGGCATTCGGTATCTTGCCATCGGCTTCTCATGCGCCTGGCATGCTGCACTCGTCCTATGCCATCTGGTTGTCATTATCTACGGTAGCGCTCGGAGTCATAGTCCTACCTGGCTACGTTTCCCAGTCGGTGGCCAGAGTCCTAATGTGATTTTGCTACATCCGAGGAGTCCTTCTCCCAGTCTGATACGATGCCGACTATCGCAGTCCGTAATTACTCACACATTGACATATGTCAGTCCCAGAGCTGACCAACCTAGCTTCCTTAGCTAAGGTCTCCTACTCCTACTCGGACTCTACCACACGAGTGTCCCATAGAGCGACACGTGGCAATCCTATTGGCAGTCTACTCCCCTGAGTCCTGGTACCTCCATGCTTCTTCCCAATCTATAAGTAGAGGGCAATCCCTCAAGGTAATGACTTACGCACAAGTTACCAGTTCACAATATCTCTCTCTCATTCTCGCACGCTCAAACTCTTTCATCGTCCCACATTCTTTAAACTGGAGATAGCTTTCTGCTATCTCTTGACTGCTTACATTGGGAATCTGACTTAGGCATCGAAGTGTACCCGGGGCTTAGGCGCCCCACTCCTTTGTCTCATCTCTGTGGTTGTAGGTAACTCAGAGCGCGGATCGGCGGGCGATTTCCAACCGTAACACCACTAGTTAGAATGAAGCTATGATGTGGGAATCAAGTCTCCAACACTTGGAGACCAAGCTCCATGCATGACCTGGTTACTGGGTCTGAACTAGAGGCATAACCAGAGGCCTGGTTATGGCCATCCCTACGGGTAGCTTAGACCAAGCCTCTGCTAAGGCAAATGCCTTGGCTAATGACCAAGGACCAACCGGAGGACTTTCACAGAGGTACGATCCTCTAGTCATTCTCCCGGTTACCTGGTGGGTCCAATTAAACTGGACCCTTTGGCTAGGCTTAATACCTAATCGGAGGCAGTGTCGGATGATACACCACTTGGCAAAGCCTCTGAAAAACCTACTAGAACCCCACTGTGTATAACAGTATATAAATCGGATAGTCTGTCGGATGCTTGACCATCCGATTGTCCCTCCGGTTCTGCTTACTTAGAAAATATTCTAAGTGTTAACCGAATGACCTTTTGGAGGATACCTCACTAGGTTACATCCTCTAGTTCAGTCTGTGCTAGCCAATATGCCTAGTAATGATTAGGAGAACCAATTGTTGGGTTTTTAGCATGTCTTAGGACCCATGTATGTACATGTAAGGCTTGTCAATGTTGATTAAAAGTTATACAACCAATCAAATGAATCACTATCTTCGTAAATAGGTATTGGAAAAGTGTAAATTTGAAGCCTTCTATTTGGCTTCGGATTACTGCTGCACATGTACTATAACCTGGTGAGGGGTCTAGTCCGTAGACTTAGGACATTTTTCATAACATGTCTACTTTTGCTTAGTAACATGCATAGGTTGTAATTAACTGTATGCTTTCTATTACTGTTATGTTTGAGCATGCATTGCATTACAACAACTATGAATGTTATGTTTGTTGATTGGGAATGATGGACATATAGCGTGTTAGAGCATAATATATGGGGTATGATGATTATGCTATACCTTAGTGGGGACACGGTGATCCATGGGAGTGGTGAGTCAAAGATCGCCGTTGGGGTATAGTTTTGTTATTAAATAATAACAATATGTAAAATCATGTATGATGTCTCATGTGACGAGTAGGACCGTGGGTGTGTGGATCTTGTTGGATTGCAACCATGTATGGTGGTTTGTGTGGCCCATTAGAGCGTAGGCACACGGACCATGTTGGATTGTAAGAACACTAGTGGGGAAAAGGTAATCCATGGAAGTGGTGAACTTGGGTTTTCTACTGGTAGAGATCATGAAGGTTTTGTTGACTTCCTAGTAAGGGCACAGAGATCCATGGGAGTGGTGATTCGGGTGATTTTGTTGGCGGGCAGCTAAAATGACATGAATGTACATAATAGACATAGGTGGTGCCATTCTCTATTTCCTACGCCCTTCCAATAAGGGTTAAGATACTAGCATAGACTCACACTTTGGAAGGTTGGGAGACCCGAGTGGGAGTCAATGACGTATGGGTGTATGGTAGCTGGCATGAGATGGAGTCTAAGATGGGAAGTGACAAGCCTGAAAGGATTAGAGTCCTAGAATGGGGTTTGCTTGTAGAAGTTGTTTAATGACCCAGGAGTAAGCACCCCATTTTTATTATCCCCAGCATAAGTGAATCCATATGACAAGTTTCTTGCTTTTAACCCAAGGGTTTGGGATTCTTTAATGAACCCCACAGTAGGGTCATAGGCTATTACCTATTTGGATGTATAGGTCGTGAAATTATCTTCAAAATGAGACCGAAATCATCAAATTCTGACATCAAACAAGGAAGGTATCACTGTTTGAAAGTGCAGGGGCATTTACATAATTATCGTATGATGCATGCATTATCATTTAAACTTCAAATCATCATATCTTGATCATCCAATATCGAAATCATATGATTCAAGCACCAATATTCCTTATTTTTAGTCCTTTTCAAAGTGGATGTGAAAAATCCCAGGTAGAGGTCATCGGTCGGCCCTATGCAAGCTCTCATGTAGAATTATCAAACTTCAATGCTTCGTATCTTTGCCGTTCTACGTTCGATTCAGATGATTTAAAGGCCATTATTCTTCATTTGTGGTGTTCTACAAAGTGGACGTAAAAAATTCGGTACAGAAATCTTCGATGGGTCCCATGCAAAATTATATGTCGAAATGACTATTTAATCTTTGAAAATTCATATTTTGGTCACCCCACATCCACATCAGGTGATTTCAGTTTCAATATATTCCATTTTTAGTACTCTACAAAGTTGACGTAAAGGATTTCAGGTGGAAGTCTCCGAAGGATCCCATGCAGAATGGTTAGCCAAATTATCGTAAATTGACCTACTTAAACTTCAGAAATTCATAAGTTGGCCATTTTATTTCCAAATGAGGTGATCAAGTTCCAATATTCCTCATTTTTAGTGTTTTACAAAGTGAACGTAGAAAATTTGGGGTAGAGGCTATTGGAAAATTCCATGTGCAATGGAGGCCGAAATTATCACACCCCAATTCCGCATTATTCAGAATGGTGTGATAAACCGCTAATAAGCCAACGGTTCAACCATGATCTTAAATAGGTTGTGTCTATTCGCTTAAACCATACACATCCACAACCATAATCAAAATAAATACACAATAGCGGAAGTCTTAATATTAAATAAACTGAGAATCTAAATGTGATAATCATAAACAAAATATCCAATTATGTTGTATCGATCGAGACATAAGTAAATACAATATCAAATTACATTTCCTTAATGGTCCAAATAAAAATCTAATCGAAAACGCATGAGTTGCACTCGCATGATGAGTCATGCGTCTCCACAATATCTTTAGCATCCATTGCAGCAACGTGCCCGTATGTGGGACCATTCATATAATCTTCCACAGTCGTACCTGCATAATCAACTAAAAATATTCAAATTCGAAAAGGGTGAGCACACATCACGGCTCAGTGAGCAAACAAAACAATGCAACAAACATATGCATGCATTCAATTCATATATGTGGTCTGGTATATAAGTTTACAATGTGCTACAGAAAGGTTTGGAGGCCGCTGCACCTCTATACGCGAGTGTGTGGAACCGCTCAACGGATCAAACACCATTGCCGCCCCCACATGCACCCACCATGGGATAGAGATAGAGCTAAAGTGCTTAGGACCACACCGCATCACACTTCCCTTGATGCTCTATCCATACCAACACATAAGCCCCTATTAGCGAGGGCTTGCAAACTGGGCTCGCAACTAACCAATCCTAATGTCAAACAGTGTATCCAAGTCCTCACCCCAGCACCCCTTAATACGTCAATAGAGATAGAGCTAAGGCCCCCCGGTAGAGTCGAAGACTACACGGTCCGAGACCACCTCCCCAGATTCCGTACAACGTAATAGTTCTACTAAGGTAATGGCGATACGACGATGTCAGTGGACAAGACTTGAGTAGAGATAGGGCTAAAGTGCTTAGGACCGCACCACATCACACTTCCCCTGATGCCCCACTTGCATCAAGTATTTTAACCACACACAAACATTCACATGCATATTCCTAGCATCATCATCATCATCACGTTGTAAATAAACGGAATTAAATATGCATGAAATTTAATAACAGGAATAGTAGATGACATCTGATATGCACATTACAATCATACAATCATAGAATCATACATGGAATTGGACTCAATAAACAAAAATGGTTTATTATTAGCCAATCAGTTTAGATCTTGTTTCCTCACCTTTGCTTGAGTGTAGATCCTCTTTCAAGCTTTAAGAATCACCTTTATATCAATAGGAAAACCTAACAAGTCGATCTTATGGTCTGATAGGGTCGGTTACCAGTCGACCCTAAGTGCGACCATATGTAATTTGAGTCGACTTTTCATCCTACAGTCTACTCTTTCATGTTTGGATCCTTTAGCTTACTTTCAGGGTCCATTCTATGATTGTTCTATGGCTTAAAACTCCAAGTTACTTCCTTTACTTTGTTTACAATGATTCGCTCCATGGATTCCCTTGGAATTTTCCCATGGATGGATGATTTGAGTTTCTTCTAGATCCTACCCTCTTTATATACTATTCTAGGGTCTTACACAATTCATGGAGAATGTTTTCATACCTTAGACTTGCTGAATTCAGAGATTCCTCTGAAACTCTTCTCCTTAGCCTTCTTCTCCAACTTTCCTTCTCTTCCTTCTCTTCTCTTTCCCTTACTTTCAATTAGGGTTTCAAAAGGAAAGAATGAGCCTAAGGGACGTCCTATTTGTAGAGGAAAACCTCCCAAAATCCGTCCTAATGAGTTTAGGAAAGGTTCCCTTTGAATTAGGAAAGTTTCTTAATTTCCGATTTCTGTCAGTTTGCCTAGGGTCAATGCTAGGGTCATAGAATCCGTCGACCCTAGGGTCTCAAGTCATCCGACTCTTGGACTCAAAAGTCATGGGTTGGACCCTGCTGAGGTGGGGTCGAGCGTACTTGTTTAGGCATGTGACCCTACCCTCCATTTTACTGTTTTGGGGTCAATTTCATACCTGGTTTTGTGATTTCCTTCACGCACTTGGTCCATGTGGCTCGACCATGATAGGTAGACCTGGTACAAGGTGGTAAGACCGGTTAGTTTGGTACGGGTCTTACAACTCCCCCTGCTTATAAAAATTTCATCCTCAAAATTTGTACATACCTTATGAGTCAAAAAGATGAGGGTACTGCTTTCGCATAGCATTCTCTTCTTCCCATGTGATTTCTTCTATATTTTAACCTCTCCAGGTGACTTTAACATAATAGATGTCACGGTTGCGTAGTCGTTGAACCTTTTGGCTGGTGATTTCAGTTGGTGCTACTTCAAAAGTCAAATCATCAGTCAAATCAGGAGGATCTACTGTTAAAATGTGTGTTGGATCTTTGACGTACTTCTTTAATAAGGAGATATGAAATACATCATGCACACTTGACATAGATGGTGGTAGTGCTAACTGGTAAGCCACTTTTTCACGTTTAGCTAGAATCTCATATGGTCCAATATATCTCAGACTTAGTTTCCCTTTCTGTCCAAACCTTTTCAAACCTCGCATAGGTGATACTTTGAGGAATACCTTATCACCTATGAAAAATTCAAGATCTCGGCGCCGAGTATCTGCATACTGTTTCTGACGATTCTAAGTCGTTCTTACTCTTTCCTTGATAATGTCGACTACTCGACATGTATCTTCAACAAATTCCGGTCCAACAATGCTACGTTCTCCAACTTCATTCCAAAACAAAGGAGTTCGACACTTCCTGCCATACAGTGCTTCATAGAGTGACATCTGTATAGTAGCCTGATAGCTGTTGTTATAGGTGAACTCGATCAGTGATAATTTTTCATCCCACGATCCTTTAAAATCAATTACACAGGCTCGGAGCATGTCTTCTAGAATCTGAATGGTACGCTCCGACTATCTGTTTGTCTGAGGATGGAATGCAGTACTAAACTTCAATGTTGTACCCATAGCCTTTTGCAATCCTTCCCAAAACTTTGAAGTAAATCGTTGATCTCTGTCGGACACAATGCTTTCAGGTACACCGTGTAATCTAATAATATTATCCACATACAACTTAGCTAACCTCTCTAGTATATACTGAGGTCGTATAGCTATAAATTGAGCCGTTTTAGTCAGGCGGTCTACAATTACCCAAACCGCATCAACTACTCGGGAAGTCAATGGTAACCCGGTGACGAAGTCCATGGTGATGCAGTCCCATTTCCATGCTGGTTCCGATAATGGCTGTAACAGTCCTGCAGGTCATTGTCGTTCAGCCTTCACCCTCTGACAGTTTAGGCATTGAGACACGAACTTAGCTACATCTGCTTTCATTCCCCTCCACCAATATAATTTTTTTAGATCATGATACATTTTTGTACTTCCAGGATGTATCGAATAGGTGGTGGTATGGGCTTCCTTCATTAGTCAGTGTCTAATATCCAAACTTTCTGTTTTAGGTACACATATTCTTCCTTTGTATTTCAATACCTTTTCATCGTCTAAGGTGAACTCAGGAATAGCCCTACCTTTTTCGATGTCTTCTTGTACCGTTCTTAGATAAGGGTCTGATTTAATAGCTGTTTTCACTTCATCAATTATATCAGGTACAATCTTCAATGTGGCGAACATATTTAAAAAACTGATGGATAAACCCTTGGTTGGTTGATTCACCCGGTGCATCTATCACAAACTGCTCATTATCGTAATTGAACACTTTTCCAGTGGTACACATTGCGGCAGTTGTGTTAACCTCTCCTTGAGATTTTATCATCGCTTTTCTACTCAGCGTGTCAGCAACCACATTAGCTTTCCCTGGATGGTACTGGGTATCATAATCATAGTCTTTCAATAGTTCCAGCCACCTTCTTTGTCTCATATTCAGCTCCTTCTGATTAAAGAGATAAGTAAGACTCTTTTGATCTGATTTATTCTGAAATTTCTCTCCGTACAAATAATGTCTCCATATCTTGACAGCATGTACCACTGCCGCTAATTCCAAGTCATGAGTGGGATAGTTCTTCTCATGTGTCTTCAGTTGTCTTGAGGCATAAACAATTACTTGTTCCCCTTGCATAAGTACACATCCTAAACCCAATCCTGACGCATCAGTGTACAAAATAAATGGCTGTCCTGGTATAGGAATAGTCAAAATCAGAACTGATATCAATCTAGTCTTCAATGTTTGAAAACTCTACTCACATTTATCAGTCCAAACAAAATTTTCACCTTTCTTAGTCAAACTAGTGAGAGGTACGGCAATTCGGGAATAGTCTTCCACAAATCGTCGATAACACCCAGCTAGATCTAAGAAACTTTTAATTTCTACAACGCTCTTCGGTGCTTCCCACTTCACAATAGCTTCAATCTTGCTAGGATCCACTTTAATTCCTTCAGTGGATACAACATGGCCTAGGAATGCGACCTCATTTAGTCAAAACTCACACTTTGTAAATTTGGCATAAAGCTTCTCTTTCCGTAATTGCTGCAGAGCGGCGTTTAGATTCATAATATGAGTTTCCTTGTCCTTGATCGACGTTTCCAACATATCATGGAATACCCGATTCATAAGTTCCATAAAAAATGTTGGTGCATTCGTCAATCCAGAAGACATGACCATAAATTCATAATGTCCATATCTGGTCCTGAATGCTGTCTTGGGAATATCATCATCCTTAATCTTCAACTGATGATATCCGGACCGAAGATCGATCTTGGAGAACACCTTGCCACCTTGCAACTGATCAAACAGGTCATCGATCCGCGGCAATGGGTACCGATTCTTGATTGTCAGCTTATTCAGTTCTCGGTAGTCTATACACAGTCGAACACTACCGTCCTTCTTCTTTACGAATAATTCTGGCGCTCCCCATGGTGATATGCTAGGTCTAATGTAACCCTTGTCCAGTAGTTCTTATAGCTGTACTTTTAATTCCTTTAATTCAGTAGGAGCCATTCGATAAGGTGCTTTATACACTGGTGCGGCTCCGGGTATCAAATCTATAACAAATTTTGTAGCTCGATCAGGTGGTAGTCCTAGTAGTTCTTCAGGAAATACATTTTAAAAAGTCACGCACGACATCAATATCCTCCATTCGTGGTGCTTCCTTGGTGAGGTCGACCACTGAAACTAGATAGCCAACTCCTCCTTTCTCGAGGCATTTCCTAACCTTTAATGCAGAGAGGATGAGCTTTCGTTTACGAGGAAGTTTGGTTCCCACAAAACTGAACTCTGCTCCTTCCTTGTCTTTAAATGTCAGCTTCTTTTTGGCACATAATAGATTTGCAGAATGCCGAGCTAACCAGTTCATTCCCAAGATGACGTCAAAGTCTGCCATCTCAAGTTGAATCAGGGTTGCATCTAAAGTTTTCTCATCAATAAGGACTGGACATGGTCCATAACCTGTTTTTAATTCCACTTCTAATCCCATCGGCGACCGTAGAAGCAGTTTATAGTCTAGATATTTGAGGGGTAGGTTCAGCTTCTTTCTAAATGACACAAATATAAAAGAATGAGTAGCTCTTGAATCGAAGAGTACTCTGGCGGGGATTCCATTAATGGGTACTATACCTGTAAGACCTGTATCGAACTAACCCGGTCTTACCACCTTGAACCAGGTCTACCCATCATGGTTGATCCAAATGGACCAAGTGCGTGAAGGAGATAATGATCCCAGGTATTAAACTGACCCAAAAACACTAAAATAGGGGGGAGGGTCGCACACCCAGCTAGGCAGGGTCGGACCCCCCCAATGTAAAAGTCAGACCCTGAGTTTCTGACCGGGGGTCAGATAATTTAGAACCAGGGGTCGATGGGATCTCCGACCCCCTCATCGACCCCCAGTCTGCCGACAGAAACCGTGAATTAGGAACTTTCCAAATTTCAATGGGATTCTTTCCTAATCTCAATGGAACTTATTTTGGGAATTTCTACTCTATAAATAGGACGTCCCTAAGCCTCTTTCACTCCATTTAGAACCTTAATTGGGTTGAGAGAAAGAAAAGAGAAGGAGAAGAGAAGGAAAAGAAAAGGAAAGTGGAGAAGAAGATCAAAGAGAAGGCTTCAGAGAAATAAGCCCAATTCTCAGGTATGGATACTATCTCCATGTAATTCTTAAGACCTTAGAATAGATAGTGAAGAGGGTATGTTCTAGGAGAAACCCAAATCATCAACCCATGGTTAGGTTTCAATGGAAAACCATGGGGGGAGATCATTAAAACCATGGAGGTGAATAAACTAATGTTCTAAACCATAGAATGTCACACCCCAATTCCGCACCATTCGGAACGGTGTGATGAACCGTCAATAAACCAATGGTTCAATCAGGATCTCAAATAGGCTATCACACATACGATAAATCAAAACACATTCCACATTAATCAGAGGTAATAAAGTAAATAGCAGAAGTCTTACAGATAATGAACTGAGGTCTAATCATGATAAATAATTAATATTCTATTTATTTCCACGTAACCAAAATATAATTTAATACATATTACAATATCCAATTACGAAAACTAAACACTAAATGTATCCACCGTTGAAACGCTCACTTAACGAACCATCTTTGTCCTCCACAGCTTGCTCACCATGGCCGCCACATGTTCATATGTTGGCGTGTTGACATAATTTTCAATCATAATACCTGCAACATCAGAAACTAAAAGAATTGTGTGCACGAGGGTCAACTCTCCAACTTGAGCTTAGTGAGAAAACAAAACAATGCAACAATCATATGCATGTGATCAATTCATATCTGTGGTCTGGTTTATAGTTTGCAATGCGCTATAGAAAGGGTTGGAGGTCAAAGGTTAACGTTTATTGACCCCTCCTCTATACACAGGGTGTGGAAGCCCGTCCAAAGGTTAACATTTATTGTCGTCCCCATCCACCCTACCATGAACATTGTACAACAAAGGTTAACGTTTATTGTTGTACAGTGCCATACCAACACGTAAGCCCCTGCTGGCGAGGGCTTGCCAACTGGGCTCGCAACTAACCAATCCTAATGCCAAATAGTGTATCCAAAGCCTCACCCCAGCATCCCTCAGAACGCCCATAGAGATAGAGCTAAGGCCCCCGGTAGAGTCAGAGACTACAAGGACCGAGACCACCTCTCCTGATACTCTACGACGTAATAGTTCTGCTAAAGTAATGGCGATATGACGATGCTAATGCACAAGACTTGAGTTAGAGATAGAGCTAGAGTGCTGAGGCTTGGACTATGACACTCCCCCTGATACTCGCTCGCATCAAGCACACCAACCACACACATACATTCACATGCCTATTCCTATCATCATGGTCATTATCATGTTATAAACAATAAAGTAAATATGCATGAACAATAAATAGAAATATTGGATGACATGTTGAATGCACATTACAAGCATGTTCGCATAGAATCAAGCATAGCATTGGACTCAAGAAATAAAAATAGTATGTTATTAACCAATTAGTTTAGGTCTTGTTTCCTCACCTTAGCTTGCTAGTAGATCCTCTTTCAAGCTTTAAGAATCACCTTTATATTGATATCATATTGCTAGAAGACCTAACAAAGTCGATAGAATTTAGTTAGATTTTATTTGAATTTTTCCAACTTGTTGTTAACTGGGGGTAGCAGGACGGGTCGATGCCAGGGTCGAAGGTTCCATCGACCCTGGGTGCGACCACCCCTATTTTGGACTTCCCAAATACTGGGGGTCGATGCTAGGGTCGGATGTTCCATCGACCCTAGGTGCGACCACCTCTTCCCTGGGTTTTCCCGAATGCTGGGGGTCGATGCTAGGGTCGGATGTTCCATCGACCATAGGTGCGACCCCCCTGGTTTGAGTCGAGAATATCAAATTTCGTTCATTCTTTCATGTTTGGATCATATGGCTTCCTTCTATAGTCCATTCCATACATGTTCTATGGTGTAAAACTATTCTTTATTCACCTACATGGTTTCAATGATCTCCTCCATGGTTTCCATTGAAACTTAACCATGGATTGATGATTTGGGTTTCTCTTAGATCATACCCTCTTCATTATCTACATTAAAGTCTTTAGAAATTCATGGAAATAGTATCCATACCTGAGAAGTTTGCTTCTTCCTCTGAATCCCTTCTCTTTGGTCTTCTTCTCCACTTTCTTTCTCTTCTCCTTCTCTTCCTTCTCTTCTCTTTCTCTCAATCCAATTAGGGTTGTAAAAGGAGTGAAAGAGGCTTAGGGACGTCCTATTTATAGATTAAAACCTCCCAAAATAAGTCTCATTGAGTTTAGGAAAGGTTCCAATTGAAATTAGGAAAGTTTTCTAATTTTCGGTTCATGCTGTTTTTACCGATTATCAGGGGTCGATGGGGGGGGTCAGACAATTCGAGACCCCTGCGACCCCTGGTGACGGGTCGATGGGGGGGGTCGGACCTGCCTGTTTAGGCATGCGACCCTACCCTCATTTTGACTATTTTTGAGTAAATTTTCATATTGGGTCTTGATTTTTCTTCACACACTTGGTCTACTTGGCTCGACCATGATATGTAGATGGGTCACGACACAAAATATAAGGTTACCAGTATGACTGGGCAACGTGGCACTGATCATCATCTGCATGATGATATAGGGAAGGCAGACGGGCTGCCTAGTGAATATGCAGTACAGCAGATACTGGGTCAACTGGGAGACCCTCTCGTAATGTCCACTTTGCGGTATCAGATTGTGCTGAATAATCATGCAGTACACCCATGGATCTGAATGTAGGTAACTCGCTTTCATCTCCCAGCGATCCTCTCTGATGAGCTGACGGTCTATCTCAGCCCTCATCTGTAATGAAAAGAACTAGGGCTCTCCAGGGGCACAAAATACGTAGGAGCCATCATATGAGATACCCACCAAGTCCGCTAGCTATCGATAGTCAAAGAAAATCTCAACTCCCTTGACATAGCTAGTGATCCTGAGCTCACTACCCCTCTCAATGTCATTGTAATCCCCCACCACTTGGAGATTACAATAGAACTGTTGTACCAAGTCAGGACAGGTACAGGCGTCATAGGTGATGACAGGGAGCCATCCCATATCGCCAAAATCCCCCTCCACATTGAACAAGGCCAAGCTAGCCAAGTCCACCTTGCGGCCTCCCTCTACTTTCTTACGAGCGTAGTGGGCACACTACGTCTCGGCTTCATTGGAAAAGAAGCGAAGACGGTCGCGAACCCTGGGTACCTTTGTATGAGCCATAGTATCTGTAAATAAGAAAGAAAAACAAATAATGGCTTAGTAGGTATGAAAAACCCGAAATTTTGACATTATAACGACGTAAATTGGTCAAAAGCCTCACTTTTCACCCATACACGTGGGCGGGAGGACTTACATAGATCCTAAACTATCCTGTAAGACTCATACAGTCAGAAATTTTAGCTAATGAGATTGAATGGGAAGAAATTTCTAGAAATTTGAAAATTCGACAAAATTAGGGCAAAAAGGGTAAATTTCGAGTTTCTCGATAACCAATCGATGAAACTCAAATATTTATAAGGGCTTTCATTCCTCGAGTCACTAACAACAAAACCCCCAATAAAAATATAATTTTTACGGTTGAAAAAAGTTTAATTTGAAGAAAACGAGATATACGAGCAAAAACCTAGGTAAGGAAACCTAAAAACATCAAAACGTAGAAGATATACCTGTAGAGTTGTAGACATCGAAACGAGAAGCACAAACCACCAATGGATCGGAGTTGTCATTGTAGCAACTCAGAGGGACGAGATGAGTCGAAGCGGAGAAGAAAGAATGGGAAATGGACTCTGAATCGGAACTTAAAAATCTGATTTTTAGTCCGGGGGTCAGAAATTCGACTAAAACCATCGACCCACCCATCGACCCCCGCATCGACCCTCGGCTCTCGGTAATCTGACAGAGCACCCGGGGTCGCAACCTGGGTCGGACATCCTCCGACCCCCCCATCGACCCCCGGCTCTCGAGAAGAATTGGTGATTCCTTAGGGTCGCATACTGAGGGTCGGACATCCATCGACCCTGCAGTGAAAATACAGCATTTTCGACAAAATGATATGAAAATTTTGAAATTTGCATTTGTTAGTGGTTTTAAAATATGAAAATGAATTATATAATGATTGTCTCATGTGTTCAATGACTTTCAGGTAATTCCACTACCAAATTAGACAATGGTTGGACGTAGAGTAACCAGACAAAACCGTAACTCTATCCCACCACCACCACCTGTGGGGGAAGATAGCCAGACACACTCGGAAACACAGGGGAATACGAATACGGCACCATCCGTCATAAATGGGCAGAAAAATCCTATAAATCTGCCAGCTCCACCTATAGACTTGGCTACAGTTGTATTGAACTTGGCCCAACAGCTGCAGCAAATGCAACAGGCACATGCTACTATGCAAGCTGCCTTAGGTACGACTTTTCCAGCTGCACCGACACCTCCAATGCTAGCTGGACAGGAAAATACAGATCCAGGGGGAAGTAACACAGTACCCCACGTACCTCAGAGTCCCATCATGCAGGCTCAAGTACAAAATCCTGAGATAGCTCAAGGTGGATATCAATACCAACCACCTATGTATGGGGCGTATGTCCCGCAACAACTAGACCACTCCAGACTGGTAGAGCATTTTCTGAAACTGAAGCCCAAGGAATTTAATGGCAAGCCATTTGATCCCTTATAGCCGGCACACTGGGTTGACGAGATGGAAAGAAATTTTATGATGATGACAGTGAATGAAGAAGAGAAAGTATTGTGTGCTACCTTTATGCTGAAAGGAGATGCACACCATTGGTGGAGGTCTACCAGGACATATTTATTAACAAAGCACGCCCAACTGACTTGGGATATTTATAAGGAGGCATTCTTTGAGAAGTACTTTCCTAGAAGTTTCAGAGATTCTATGGAAAGAGAGTTCCTGAGTTTATATCAGGGGCAGATGACCGTGGATGCATATCAATAGCGTTATGAAAAGCTGTTCTTCTTTACACCCACTAGTATGCAAGAGGAAAACACAAAGACCTGAAGGTTCATCATGGGACATAGGGGAAGCATCCGCGAGCATGTTCTGGGACATGAAAAGAAAATCTATAATGAAGTGGCACAAATTGCTCGAGTTATAGAATCGAGCCGGAAGGAGAGTTATTTCATGCAAAACAGGGGTATAAAAAGGCCAGCTGCAAATTCTTATAACGGAGGAAATAACAAGACATTCAAACCCTCCCATGCTCAAGGCTTTACCGCTGCAACCAAGACTACGCCGGTAGCTCAACAGTAACAAAAGCCGACTACTGAAGGGATGAAATGTTATAACTGCAATCAAGTGGGACATATGGCAAGGGAATGTCCTAAGCCCAGGAAGCAGCTACATCAAGGATGAGTTTATGCGGTTACATCTGAAGATACTGCCGCATCGCTTGATGTGGTCACAGGTATGACTTAAATTATTTTTTTAAGTTGTATTACATTGTATGAGCATGTAGACTAAGTTAAAATAAATCACAGGTATCGTACCTATAAATGGCATACCCGCCAGAGTACTCTTTGACTCAGGAGCTACTCATTATTTTATATCTGTGTCATTTGGAAAGAAGTTGAATTTACCCATTAAATCCTTAGACTACAAACTGCTTGTACGATCACCTATGGGATTATAAGTGGAGTTAGAGAAAGGTTATGGACCATGTCCAGTTCTTATTAATGAAAAGACTTTGGATGCATCCTTAATCCAACTTGAGATGGAAGACTTTGACGCCATCTTGGGAATGGACTGGTTAGCTTGGCATTCTGTAAACCTATTGTGTGTCAAAAAGAAGCTGACATTTAAAGACAACGAAGGAGCAGAGTTTAGTTTTGCGGGAACCAAACTTTCCCGTAAACGAAAGCTCATACTCTCTGCGCTGAAGGTTAAGAAGTGCCTTGAGAAAGGAGCAGTCGGGTATTTAGTATCTTTGGTTGACCTTACCAAAGAAGCACCACGAATGGAGGATATTGATGTCGTGCATGACTATCCAGATGTATTTCTGAAAGAACTACCAGGATTACCACCCGACCGAGCTACAAAGTTTGTTATAGATCTTATACCTGGAGCCGCACCAATATCGAAAGCACCTTATCGAATGGCTCCTACTGAACTGAAGGAATTGAAAGTACAACTACAAGAACTGCTGGACAAGGGTTACATTCACCCTAGTATATCACCATGGGGAGCGCCAGTATTATTCGCGAAGAAGAAGGACGGTAGTGTTCGATTGTGTATAGACTACCGAGAACTGAATAAACTGACAATCAAGAATCGGTATCCATTTCCTCGGATCGATGACCTGTTCGATCAGTTACAAGGTGCCAAGCTGTTCTCCAAGATCGATCTTCGGTCAGGCTACCATCAGCTGAAGATTAAAGACGGTGATATTCCCAAGAAAGCATTCAGGACCAGATATGGACATTATGAATTTTTGGTCATGTCTTTCGGATTGACGAACGCACCAGCAACCTTATGGAACTTATGAACCGGATTTTCCACGATATGTTGGATACGTCGGTTATTGTATTCATTGATGATATATTGGTTTACTCCAAAGATGAGGAAACTCATTTTAAGAATCTAAACGCCGCTCTGCAGTGACTACGGAAGGAGAAGCTCTATGCCAAATTTTCAAAGTGTGAGTTTTAGCTAAAGGAAGTCGCATTTCTAGGCCATGTTGTATCCGCTGAAGGAATTAAAGAGGATCCCAGCAAGATCGAGGCCATTGTAAAGTGGGAAGCACCGAAGAGCGTTGCAGAAATTAGAAGTTTCTTGGGTCTAGCTGGGTATTATCGACGATTTGTGGAAGACTATTCCCGAATTGTCGTACCTCTTACCAGTTTTACTAAGAAGGGCGAGAAGTTTGTTTGGACTGATAAATGCGAGCACAGTTTCCAAACATTGAAGGCTAGATTGATATCTGCTCTGATCTTGACTATTCCAATTCCAGGACAGCCATTTACCTTGTACACTGATGTGTCAGGACTGGGATTAGGATGCGTACTTATGCAAGGAGAACAAGTAATTGCCTATGCCTCAAGACAGTTAAAGACACATGAGAAGAACTATCCCACTCATGATTTGGAACTAGCGGCAGTAGTACATGCTGTCAAAATATGGAGACATTACCTGTACGGGGAGAAGTTTCAGATTAAATCAGACCATAAAAGTCTTACTTATCTATTTAATTAGAAGGAGTTGAATATGAGACAAAGAAGATGGCTGGAATTATTGAAAGACTATGATTGTGATATCCAGTATCCTCTGGGAAAATCTAATGTAGTAGCCGACGCGTTGAGTAGAAAGGCAATGATAAAATCTCAGGGAGAGGTTAGCACAACTGCCGTAATGTGTACTATCGAGAATGTATTCAATCACGGTAATGAGCAGTTTGTGATAGATGCACCGGATGGATCAGCCAACCAAGGGTTTATTCATCGGTTTTCAAATACGTTCGCCGCATTGAAGATAATACCGGACATAGTTGATGAAGTAAAGACAGCTATCAAAACAGACCCTTACCTAAGAACGGTACAAGAGGACATTGAAAAAGGTAAGACTATCCCTGAGTTCACCTTGGATGAAGAGAAAATACTGAAGTACAAAGGAAGAATATGTGTACCTGAAACAGAAAGCTTGGACATTAGACACCGATTGATGAAAGAAGCCCATACCACCATCTATTCGATACATCCTGGAAGTACAAAAATGTATCATGATCTAAAGAAATTATATTGGTGGAGAGGAACGAAAGCAGATGTAGGTAAGTTCGTGTCTCAATGCCTAAATTGTCAGAAAGTAAAGGTTGAACGACAAAGACCGGCAGGACTGTTACAGCCGTTACCAGAACCAGCATGGAAATGGGACTGCATCACTATGGACTTCGTCACAAGATTACCATTGACTCCTCGAGTGGTTGACGTAGTTTGGGTGCTTGTAGACCGCTTGACTACAACAGTTCGCTTTATACCTATACGACCTCAGTATACACTGGAGAGGTTAGCTAAGCTGTATGTGGATAATATTGTGCGATTACACGGTGTACCTGAAAGCATTGTGTCCGATAGAGATCCATGATTTACTTCAAGTTTTGGAAAGGATTGCAAAAGGCTATGGGTACAACATTGAAGTTTAGTACTGCATTCCATCCACAGACAGATGGACAGTCAGAGCGTACAATTCAGATTTTAGAAGATATGCTTCGAGCATATGTAATTGATTTTAAAGGATCATGGGATGAAAAGTTATCATTGATTGAGTTCACTTATAACAATAGCAATAGCTATCAGGCTACTATACAGATGTTACCCTATGAAGAACTGTATGGCAGGAAGTGTCGAACTCCTTTGTTTTGGAATGAAGTTGGAGAACGTAGTATTGTTGGACTCGAATTTGTTGAAGAGACTTGTCGAGTAGTCGACATTATCAAGGAAAGAGTAAAAATGGCTCAGAATCGTCAGAAGAAATATGCAGACACTAGACATCGAGACCTTGAATTCACCGTAGGTGATAAAGTATTCTTAAAAGTATTGCCTATGCGAGGTTTGAAACGGTTTGGACAGAAAGGGAAATTAAGTCCGAGATATATCAGACCATATGAGATTCTAGCTAAGCTTGGAAAAGTGGCTTACCAGTTAGAACTACCACCATCTATATCAAGTTTGCATGACGTATTTCATATTTCCTTATTGAAGAAGTATGTCAAGGATCCGACGCACGTTTTGACAATAGACCTACCTGATTTGACTGAAGATTTGACATTTGAAGTGGCACCAACTGAAATCACTAGTCGAAAGGTTCAACGACTACGCAACTATGATATCTATTATGTTAAGGTCACTTGGAGAAGTAAGGATATGGAAGAAATCACATGGGAAGAAGAGAATGCTATGCGAAAGCAATAACCTTATCTATTCAACTCGGAAGGTATGTACAATTTCGAGGATGAATTTTTTATAAGTAGGGGGAAGTTGTAAGACCCGTATCGAACTAATCCAGTCTTACCACCTTGAACCAGGTCTACCCATCATGGTCGAGCCAAATGGACCAAGTGCGTGAAGGAGATAACGATCCCAAGTATTAAACTGACCCAAAAACACTAAAATAGGGGGGAGGGTCGCACACCAAGCTAGGCAAGGTCGGACCCCCCAATATAAAAGTCAGACCCTGAGTTTCTGACCGGAGGTCGGACAAATTAGAACCAGGGGTCGACGGGATCGCCGACCCCCTCATCGACCCCCAGTCTGCCGACAGAAACCGTGAATTAGGAACTTTCCAAATTTCAATGAGATTCTTTCCTAATCTCAATGGGACTTATTTTGGGAGTTTCTACTCTATAAATTGGACATCCCTAAGCCTCTTTCACTCCTTTTAGAACCCTAATTGGATTGAGAGAAAGAGAAGAGAAGGAGAAGAGAAGGAGAAGAGAAGGAAAGTAGAGAAGAAGATCAAAGAAAAGGCTTCAGAGAAACAAGCCCAATTGTTAGGTATGGATACTATCTCCATGTAAATCTTAAGACCAGAATAGATAGTGAAGAGGGTATGATCTAGGAGAAACCCAAATCATCCACCCATGGTTAGGTTTCAATGGAAAACCATTGGGGAGATCATTAAAACCATGGAGGTGAATAAACTATGGTTCTAAACCATAAAACATGTATGGAATGGATTATACAAGCAAGCCATAGGACCCAAACATGAAAGAATGGACTGTAGGATGAAAATTTTGACTAAACCCATGGGGGTCACACGGGGGGTCGATGGAGAATCAACCCTACCAGACCCTAACATCGACCCCCAGTTAACAGTAAGCTTTTTAAAATCAGAATTAATTCTAATTAAATTCTATCAACTTGATTAGGTCTTCTAGTGATATAATAATGATATTTAGTTGATTCTTAAAGCTTGAGAGAGGATCTACAATCAAGCAAAGGTGAGGGAACAAGACCTAAACTAATTGGTTAATAATAAACTATTTTTATTTCTTGAGTCCAATGCCATGATTGATTCTATGCGTGTATGCTTGTTATGTGCATTCAACATGTCATCCAATATTTCTATTATTACTGTTCATGCATATTTAAATTTATTGTTTATAACATGATGATGATGATGATGATAGAAATAGACATGTGAATGTATGTGTGTTGTTAATGTGCTTGATGCGAGCGAGTATCAGGGGGGGTGTCATAGGCTGGGCCTCAGCACTCTAGCTCTATCTCTAACTCAAGTCTTGTCCACTGACATCGTCGTATCGCCATTACCTTAGCAGAACTATTACGTCGTAGTGTATGAGGGGAGGTGGTCTCGGACCGTGTAGTCTCTGACTCTGTCGGGAGGCCTTAGCCCTATCTCTATGGACGTATTAAGGGATGCTGTGGTGAGGCCTTGGATACACTGATTGGCATTAGGATTGGTTAGTTGCGAGCCCAGTTTGCAAGCCCTCGCCAGTAGGGGCTTACGTGTTGGTATGGGTAGAGTATCAGGGAAAGTGTCATAGGCCGGGCCTCAGCACTTTAGCTCTATCTCTATTCCATGGTAGGGTGGATGGGGATGACAATAAACGTTAACCTTTGGGCGGGCCTCCACACCCTGTGCATAGAGGCGAGGTGGCCACTGAACCTTTCTATAGTGCATTACAAACTTATTTATCAGACCATAGATATGAATTGATTGAATGCATATGTTTCTTGCATTGTTTTGTTTGCTCACTGAGCCATGATGTGTGCTCACCCTCTCGACGTCGAATATTTTAGTTGATGATGCAGGTACTATGATTGAAGATTATATGAGTGCTCCAGTGTACGAGCGTGTTGCTGCAATGGAAGCCGAAGATTTAGTGGATACGCATGATCCCTCATGCGAGTGCAACTCATGCGTATTCGATTAGATTTTTGTTTGAATTATTAAGGGAATCTAATTGATACTTTATTTATTTATTTCTTAGTTGATACAACAATAACTTGATATTTTATTATGGTTATCACAGTTAGATTTCTCAGTTCATTTATTATTAGGACTTCCACTATTGTGTATTTATTATGATTATGGTTGTGGATGTATATGGTTTCATTTTCAATGGACACAACCTATTAGAGATCCTAATTGAACTGTTGGTTTATTAGCGGTTCATCACACCGTTCTGAATGGTGCAGAATTGGGGTGTAACAATACCTGTGATTTGTTTTAATTTAGTCTACATGTTCATACAATGTAACACAAAATGAAAGGTTCAGGTCATACCTGTGACCACATCAGGCGATGCGGCAGCATCCTTAGAGGTAACAGCATAAACTCTTCCTTGTTGTGTTTGCTTTCTGGGCTTGGGGCACTCCTTTGAATAATGTCCCATTTGATTGCAGTTAAAGCATTTTACTCCTTCATTATTTGGCTTTTGTGCTGTTGAGCTACTGGGGTAGTCTTGGCTGCAGCATTAAAACGTTGAGTACGAAAGTGTTTGAATATCCTTGTATTCCCTCCGTTATATGAATTTCCAGTTGGCCTCTTAATACCCCTGTTTTGAGCAAAATAGCTCTCTTTCTGGCTCGACTCTATCACCCGAGCAATTTGTACAGCTTCGTTGTAGACTTTCTTCTCAAGTCCTAGTACATGTTCACGAATACTTCCCCTAAGTCCCATGACGAACCTTTGGGTCTTTGTATCTTCTGCTTGCATACTGATTGGTGCAAAGAAGAACAGCTCCTCATAACGCTGTTGATATGCATTGATAGTCATCTGTCCCTGATACAAACTCAAGAACTCTTTGTCCATAGAATCTCTGAAACTCCTAGGAAAATATTTCTCAAAGATTGCCTCTTTATATATATATCCCAGGTCAGTTGGGCATGCTTTGTTAGCAGATATGTTCGTGTGGACTTCCACCAGTGGTGTGCATCGCCTTTCAGCATGAACGTTGCACACAACACTTTTTCCTCTTCGTTCACCATCATCATCGTGAAATTCCTCTCCATCTCATCGATCCAGTGTGCTGACTACAACGGATCAGCTGGCTTACCACTATACTCTTTGGGCTTCATCTTCAAAAAATGCTCAACTAGTCCAGAGTGGTCTAGTTGATGAGGAACATAAGCCCCATACATAGGTGGTTGGTATTGATATCTACCTGGAGCTACTTCAGGGTTTTGCACTTGAGCCTGCATGATGGGAGTCTGAGGTGCATGGGGTACTATGTTACTTCCCCCTGGTACTGTGCTTGCCTATCCTGTTGGCATCGGTGTCATCTGTGTAGCTGGAAAAGCCATGCCTATGACAGCTTGCATAGTAGCTTGTACTTGTTGTATTTGCTGCAGCTATTGTGCCAAATTCATTACGGCTGTAGCCAGGTCTGTAGGTGGAGCTAGCAGATTTATAGGATTTGTCTGCCCATTAACTACGGATGGTGCCGTGTTCAGATTCTCCTGTGTTTCAGGATGTATATGGTTGTCTTCCTCCATAGGTGGTGGTGGTGGAATAGAGTTTCGGCTTTGTCTCGTTACTCTTCGCCCAGCCATTTTTCCGTTCTGAAGATAGTAGTGCATGTAAGTAACCATAGCACATGTGAGGTAATCAATATAATTGTTCTCCAGTGAAAAATCCAACTAATCAATATCATATTCACATTTTTCTGATGATTCTGTCAAAATTACTGTATTTTCCATCATAGGGTCGATGGTAGGGTCGATCCTTATGCGACCCTAGGGTATGCGACCCTGAGAATCACTGTCAACTTACCGAGAACCTAGGGTCGATGGTAGGGTCGGTATATGTCCGACCCTAGGGTCGACCCCTAGTTCTCTATCAGATCACCAAGAGGCTAGGGTCGATGAGGGGGTCGGAGGTAGGGTCGCATGTTTTGGTCGAATTATGGGACCCTATGACCAAGAATTAGGTTTTAACTCCCGATTTTTTATTCAATTCTCATTCTTTCTCCCCCTTTCCGACTTAGCTCATTCCTCTGAGTTGCTACAGTGACAACCCCGACCCGTTGATGATTCTATCATACTTCTGAGACTCTCACTCCTTCTCTTCAGGTGTATGCCCTACTGTTGCATGTTTTTAAGGTTTATTAACTAGGGTTTCTCCCATTTTAATCGTTTTCTTCAAATTAAAATTTCTCCAACCGTAAAAATTCAATTTTTATTGGGGGCTTTTGCTGTTGGTCACCCAGTGGATGAAATCCCTCAAAAATATTCAAGTTTCATCGGTTGGTTATCGAGAAACTTGAAAATTTCCAATTTTGACCTAATTTTTTGAGATTTTTGAATTTCTTGAAATTTCTTCAAATTCAATCTTCTTAGATAAAACTTCCAACTGTATAAGTCTTGCAAGATAGTTTAGAATCTATATAAGTCCTCCTGCCCATGTGTATGGGTGAAAAGTGAGGCTTTTGACCAATTTATGCCGTTATAATGCCGAAATTTTTGGGTTTTTCACCATTACTAAGCTATTATCTGTTTTTTTTTTGTTTTGGCAGATAATATGGCTCGTACCAAAGTACCTAGGGTTTACGACCCAGTTCGTTTCTATTTTAACGAGGCCGAGGCTCAGTATGCCCGCTACCCTCGTAAGAAGGTAGAGGGAGGTCGTCGTGTGGACTTGGCTAGCCTATCCTTGTTTGACGTAGAGAGAACATTTAGTGACATGGGCTGGCTTCTCGTGATTACCTACAATGCCTATACCCATCCGGATCTGGTGAGACAGTTCTATTGTAATCTCCAGGTGGTGGTAGATCACAATGACACTGAGAGGGGTAAGGAGCTCAAGATCACGAGCTACGTCAAGGGAGTAGAGATTTCCTTTGACTGCCAGCAATTAGCGAACCTCTTGGGCATTTCATATGATGGCCCCTTGGTATACTGTGCTCCCAGAGAGCCCCAGTTCTTTTCCTTGGAGATGCGGGCTGATATAGACTGTCAGCTTATCAGAGAGGATCGCTGGGAGATGAAGGCGATCAACCTACGTCCAGAGCCTCGGGTGTACTGTAAGATCATCCAACACAACCTGATACCCTAGAGTGGACACTACGAGAGGATCTCCCAGTTGACCCAGTATTTACTTTACTGTATCTACACTAGGCAGCCTGTCTGCCTCCCTTATATTATTATGCAGATGATGATCTGTTCTACGCTGCTTGGTCAGATAGGCAACCTGCCCTATGGACGTCTGATCACCACCCTGCTTATCCGCCTGGGTGTTGATTTAGTGGATGAGAGGATTCAGGAGAAGACTTTCTCATCGGTGCTAGACTGGGAGGCTATCTGTAGGATGGGCATGCGGGTTATTCAGGTCAGTGATGAGGAGAGGAACGCTTTGGTGCGTCCTCGTACTTGGGTGGAGGTGGCAGATGCTGAGGCAGTAGTAGCAGCCGCTAAAGCAGGGGTTCATGGGGTGATGCTGAGGATGAGGATCATATGTACATGGATGTGGACTCCATACCTCCTCCATCACCTCTGCATTCTACTGGAGCTGGTCCATCACAGACTCCTTCACGCCCACCATCTGATGATATGATGGGATTACTTCGTGAGATTAGGGAGGCTCAGCGTGCGATGGATTCGAGGGTGGGAGAGCTTCTAGATGCTCAGCGTGCATCTGATCAGCGGATGACTGCGTTGAAGGCTAGTCTCCAGACGACCCAGACTCAGGTAGCTTGGTCGACTAGAGTCTATGCTGAGGATTATGACAGAGATCGTGAGGCACCGCCTCCCCCATGACCTCCAGCTTCATGATGTATTTTTCTTTCCTTTTGTATTACAGAGTAACTGTCCGGGTTGTGGACTGTACTCTGTTTTAGATATGTACATAAACTTGCTTTGGTTGGATATGTATATACATTTGTCTTTCACTCGAGTGTATATGAACTTGTTTCTCATTTAATAGATGCATTATTCTCTTTTTAAATTTTGTCTCAAACAACACAGGTGCTTATAATGTGTTATTATTATAGCTTTTAAATTTTATCCTATCTCAGATCACGAACTTTTGTGGAAGTATACTGATTTAAATGATAGGGCTTGAGAGCTCTGATACCAAGTTGTCACACCCCAATTCCATACTATTCAGAACGGTGTGATGAACCGCTAATAAGCCAATAGTTCAACCAGGATCTCAAATAGGCTGTGTCCATTCGCTTAAACCATACACATCCACAACCATAATCAGAATAAATACACAATAGCGGAAGTCTTAATATTAAACGAACTGAGAATCTAAATGTGATAATCATAAATAAAATATCCAATTATGTTGTATCGACCGAGACATAAGTAAATAAAATATCAAATTACATTTCCTTAGTGGCCCAAATAAAAATCTAATCGAAAATGCAAGAGTTGCACTTGCATGATGAGTCATGCGTCTCCACTATATCTTCAGCATCCATTGCAGCAACGTGCCCGTATGCAAGAGCATTCATATAATCTTCCACAATCGTACCTGCATCATCAACTAAAAATATTCGAATTCAAAAAGGGTAAGCATACATCACGGCTTAGTGAGCAAACAAAACAATGCAACAAACATATGCATGAATTCAATTCATATCTATGGTCTGGTATATAAGTTTGCAATGTGCTATAGAAAGGTTTGGAGGCCGCCGCACCTCTATACACGAGTGTATGGAATCACTCAACGCATCAAACACCATTTCCGCCCCCACATGCACCCACCACGGGATAGAGATAGAGCTAAAGTGCTTAGGACCGCACCGCATCACACTTCCCCTGATGCTCTACCCATACCAACACGTAAGCCCCTATTGGTGAGGGCTTGCAAACTGGGCTCGCAACTAACCAAACCTAATGTCAAACAGTGTATCCAAGGCCTCACCCTAGTATCCCTCAATACGTCCATAGAGATAGAGCTAAGGCCCCCCGACAGAGTCGAAGACTACATGGTCCGAGACCACCTCCCCTGATGCCCTACAACGTAATAGTTCTGCTAAGATAATGGCGATATGACGATGTCAGTGGACAAGACTTGAGTGGAGATAGGGCTAAAGTGCTTAGGATCGCACCGCATCACACTTCCCCTGATGCCTTACTCGCATCAAGTACACTAACCACACACAAACATTCACATGCCTATTCCTAGCATCATCATCATCATCATGTTGTAAATAAACGGAATTAAATATGCATGAACTTTAATAACATGAATAGTAGATGACATGTGATATGCACATTACAATCATACAATCATAGAATCATACATGGAATTGGACTCAATAAATAAAAATGGTTTATTATTAGCCAATTAGTTTAGGTCTTTTTCCCTCACCTTTCCTTGAGTGTAGATCCTTTTTCAAGCTTTAAGAATCACCTTTATATCAATAAGAAAACCTAACAAGTCGATAGATCTTAATTAGAATTCATTCCGATAGTTTTAAGCTTGCTGTAAAGCTAGGGTCGCAAGATGGGTCACAGGTATCTGAGACTCCAGGGTATAGGGTCGATCATAGGGTCGGTTATCCATTGACCTTAGGTGCGACCATAGCTTCCCTGGATTTCTCGAGAGCTAGGGGTCGATCCTGTGGTCTGATAGGGTCGATTACCAGTCGACCCTAAGTGCGACCATATGTAATTTGAGTTGATTTTTCATCCTACAGTCCACTCTTTCATGTTTAGATCCTTTGGCTTACTTTCATGGTCCATTCTATGATTTTTCTATGGCTTAAAACTCCAAGTTACTTCCTTTACTTTGTTTACAATGATTCCCTCCATGGATTCCCTTGGAATTTTCCCATGGATGGATGATTTGGGTTTCTTCTAGATCCTACCCTCTTTATATACTATTCTAGGATCTTACACAATTCATGGAGAATGTTTTCATACCATAGACTTGCTGAATTCAGAGATTCCTCTGGAACTCTTCTCCTTAGCCTTCTTCTCTAACTTTCCTTCTCTTCCTTCTCTTCTCTTTTCCTCACTTTCAATTAGGGTTTCAAAAGGAGAGAATGAGCCTAAGGGATGTCCTATTTGTAGAGGAAAACCTCCCAAAATTTGTCCCAACGAGTTTAGGAAAGGTTCCCTTTGAATTAGGAAAGTTTCTTAATTTCTGGTTTCTGTCAGTTTACCTAGGGTCGATGCTAGGGTCGCAGAATCCGTCGACCCTAGGGTCTCAAGTCATTCGACCCTAGGACTCAAAAGTCATGGGCTGGACCCAGCTGAGGTGGGGTCGACCCTACCTATTTAGGCATGCGACCCTACCCTCTATTTTACTATTTTTGGGTCAATTTCGTACCTGGTTTTGTGATTTCCTTCACGCACTTGGTCCATGTGGCTCGACCATGATAGGTAGACCTGGTACAAGGTGGTAATGTCACACCCCACTTCTGATCCAACCAGAATGGTGTGAGTGAACCGTCATTGAACCCACGGTTCACACCAGGATCCCGAATAGACCGTGCCCTCTCATACAAACCATTGCACATAACCACAATCAGAATATAAATAATACAGCGGAAGTCTTTAAATAGAATGAACTGAGTATCTATTGACAAATTAAATAAGTATCCAATTATTCAAATTCAAACATAAAATATAATATCATTACTTCTCTTTAATTCAATCAAAAATAATGAAAATAAAAAAAAATCTAATCAAAGGTACACACAGAAAGGGCACTCGCATGAAGCATCATGCTCGTCCTCTCCTGCCTGTACATCCAACGCAACAACACCACCATACGCCGGAGCGTTCACATAATCGTCCACTGAGTAACCTGCATCAACATCTAAAACAATGTACGTACAAAGGATGAGCTCACAACTTAGCTCAGTAAGACAATCAGACAGTTTCACAATATTATGCATGAGTAACAATCATTTTATGCTGTGGTCTGGTCTAAGTTTGCAATGTGCTATAGAAAGGTTTGGTGGCCCCCACACCTCTATACACGAGTGTGTGGTACCGCATGGAATCACACCACCATCGGCCCACATGCACCCATCATGGAATAGAGATAGAGCTAAGATATCTCCGTACCTCCCCTGATGCTCTACCCATACCAGTACCTAAACCCCTACTGGCCAGGGCTCGCAAACTGGGCTCGCAACTAACCAATCCTATATGTCATCCATGTACGCTCTATCCCAGCACAACCGTCTACGGCATTGAGATAGAGCTAGAGCGTGCAGGTCGGGCTGGAGACCACAATACCTCACCTCCCCCTGATACCCTATCCGCAACTAACACACTAGGATAGAAACATAACGCAGGTAGACCCTATCCCAACATAACTCCCTACGGCATAGGGATAGAGCTAAAGCATCGTGGACAAGCCAACGTCGACCTCGGAGACCACAATGCCACATAACCATGGCCAGGCTAGCATCAACATCAGATACCACCGTACCACGACATTCCCCTGATGCCCCACCCGTACCAAGCATGTTAAGACAGAATACTACAAAAGGTGTCAGTGTGAGGAATGATCCCAGGCCCATGCCCCACTCCACACACTAACGAAAACAATCACATGCCTAACAATCACATCCTATCATTGCATGAACAATAATAATAACTGAAAGTAAAGGATGGCATGTGAATATGCACAAACACCACATCATATATGTTTAGGTTATTAACAACGATTTATTGTCCATTAATTATTAGGGTTTAGGTCAGATTCCCTTACCTGACGCTCGTTTGTTAGCTTGCTCCATGTCGCAAGATCTAAACGGAAAGTCACAAAGTCCTACAATATTATTAGGGTTTCATTAGAATATTTTTCTTAGGGTTTCATGTTGGTCAGAAACCAATAAGGTTACAAAATACCCTCATAGAGCTGACCGGTGGCATGTACCGATCGCAACTCTGTGGAGAAGACTGGCGACCGGTATGGTCAGCCGGTCCCCACAGACCATCCTCCCGGAAGATACCGTTGGCAACATACCGGCCGCACTGTGTGCAACCGGTATAGTCGACCGGTATGTCTCTGGAAGACCATACTTGGGTTTTTCGACTGTCGTCGATCATCCTCTATGGATTTCCATGGTCCTTCTCCTTTCCAACCTCCTTCTCTTCTCTAGGGTTTGTGAGAGACAATGGAAAGGATTTGAGGAGGTTTAAGGGTGTTTATATAGGCTAGAATTAGGGTTTAGTAACCGTATTAGGATTAGGAAGGTTCAGGAATTAGGGTTTAGGAAAGTGAGACCCACAGAGATCAATTTCTGGATCTCCATAGTCAGCTACGCAGAGCTGACCGATCGACCGGTACCAAGACCGGTACCATCGATCGGTCAACATAAAATCATGTTGATTTGATCGTCTTTGGTCCGATTTCGTACCTGCTTGTCATCTTCTCGTCCCGTATGGCCCGGTGATGATCGAAAGACCTGTTACGACATAAAACCAAGGTTTAGACCGGGTTTACAGAGTGCGGGTCTTACAACTCCCCTACCCTTAAAAGAAATTTCATCCTCGAAATTTGCATGTAGGTCTCACAACTCCCCCACCCTTAAAAGAAATTTCGGCCTCGAAATTTGAACGTACCTTGATCGTAGAAAAGATTAGGATACTCCTTCCTCATTGCGCTCTCCTCTTCCCAAGTAATTTCTTCGACATTTTGGCTTCTCCAATGCACCTTCACATAATGGATATCTTGGTTCGAAGTTGCTGTACCTTTCGGCTTGAGAGCATCACAGGCACCACGCATCACAGGCACCACTTCAAATGTTAAGTCTTTAGTCAAGTCTGGGGGGTCTGCTGTCAAGATGTGCGATCAGTCTCTGACATACTTCTTCAACAATGATACATGGAACACATCATGAACACTTGACATAGATGGTGGTACAGCCAATTGATATGCTACATTACCACGTCTGGTCAATATCTCGTATGGTCCCACATACCTGGGGCATAGCTTCCCCTTCTTACCAAACCGTTTCAGACCTCGCACCGGTGATATCTTCAAGAATACTTTGTCACCCACTGCAAACTCCAGATCTCGATGTTGATTATCCGCATAGTGCTTCTGTCTAACTTGAGTTGTCTTTACTCTTTCCTTGATCTGATCAATCACTCGACAAGTTTCTTCAACAAACTCCGGTCCTACAATTCTTCTTTCTCCCACCTCGTTCCATAACAGAGGTGTTCGATACTTTTTCCCATAGAGTGCTTCATATGGGGCCATCTGAATTGTAGCCTGATAGCTATTGTTATAAACAAACTCGATAAGTGATAGTTTCTCATCCCAAGCTCCCTTGAAGTCTAATGCACAGGCTTGGAGCATATCTTCTAAAATTTGAATAGTTCGTTCTGATTGTCCGTCCGTCTGAGGGTGAAAAGTTGTACTGAACTTCAACTTCGTTCTCATAGCTTTCTGTAATCCTTCCCAGAACTTTGATGTGAAACGGGGATCTCTGTCAGATACTATACTCTCTGGGACGCCATGAAGTCTGACTATATTATCAACATATAACTTGGCCAGTTTCTCCATGGTATACTGAGGTCTGACCACAATAAATCGAGCTGTCTTGGTGAGTCGGTCGACTATAACCCAAACTGCATCCACTGACCTTGGTGTCAAAGGTAGGACAATGACGAAATCCATGGTGATACAATCCCACTTCCATGCAGGTTCCGATAATGACTGTAGTAAACCTGCGGGTCTCTACCTTTCTGCTTTAACTTGTTGACAATTTAGACATTGGAACACGAAATGAGCTATATCTGCTTTCATACCCCTCCACCAATATAGTCTTCTTAAATCATGGTACATTTTGGTACTTCCTGGATGTATCGAATATGGAGTGTAATGAGCTTCAGTCATAACTCGATCTCTGATATTGCAGTCTTCACTCTCAGGTATACATAACCGTCCACGATACCTGAGTACCTTGTCTGAATCCAAGGTAAAGTCGGGATTGCTCGTACCCTTCTCTAAGTCTTCTTGCACTGTCTTGAGATGTGGATCCTGTAGGATTGCTACCTTGACTTCATCAACTAGATCCGGTGAGATCTTCAAAGCTGCGAACATCATGGTGAACTTATGAATTAAGCCTTGCTCGACTGGATCTTCTGTAGTCTCTATTATATACTCTTCATCGTCTTCAATTGAACTTGAGGCTGCGGCACATAATGCAGCATTTGTACTTGGTCCTGGCTCAGGTTTCGATGCCCACTTTCTGCTTAAGGCGTCAACCACAACATTTGCTTTACCCGGATGATACTGGATGTCACAATCATAAATTTTTAGTAACTCCAGCCATCTCCTCTGTCTCATATTCAGATCCTTTTGAGTGAAAAGATAAGTTAAACTCTTGTGATCTGACTTAATCTGAAACTTCTCACCGTACAAGTAGTGTCTCTAAGTCTTGATTGCATGTATAACTGCTGCTAACTCCAAATCATGCGTAGGATAGTTATTTTCATGCTCTTTTAACTGTCTTGATGCGTAAGCAATCACCTGTTCTCCTTGCATCAATACACACCCGATACCCAACTCTGAAGCATCCGTATATAAAGTAAATGGTACGCTTGGTTCTGGGATGGTCAAGATAGGTGCAGAAACTTGGTTCTAGGATGGTCAAGATAGGTGCAGAGACTAGTCTTGACTTCAAAGTCTGAAAGCACTTCTCGCACTCATCTGTCCATATGAATTTCTCTCCCTTCTTGGTCAATCTGGTGAGTGGAACAGCGATCCTAGAGTAATCTTCCACGAATCTTCTATAATAACCAGCCAACCCAAGGAAACTACGAATCTCCGCAACAGATTTTGGTACTTCCCATCCTACTATAGCAGCTATCTTACTTGGATCAACCTTGATACCGTCTTCAGATACTACATGGCCCAAGAAAGCCACTTCCTTCAGCCAAAACTCGCACTTCTTGAACTTAGCATAAAGCTTCTCTTGTCTTAGCCGTTGTAGGGCTGCTCTTAAGTGTGTTGTATGAGCCTCCATGTCCTTTGAGTAGACCAATATGTCATCGATGAATACGATGATCGAAGTGTCCAACATATCATGAAACACTCGGTTCATCAGTTCCATGAACGACGCTGGGGCATTGGTCAACCCGAATGACATGACTAGAAACTCGTAATGCCCATACCTTGTCCTGAAAGCAGTCTTCGGAATATCTCCGGCCTTGATCTTCAATTGGTGATACCCCGATCGGAGATCAATCTTCGAGAAAACCTTTACACCTTGTAATTGATCGAACAGATCATCGATTCTAGGCAAAGGATACCGATTCTTGATCGTCAACTTGTTCAGTTTATGATAGTCAATGCATAGTCTTACACTTCCATCTTTCTTCTTGACAAATAATACAGGTGCTCCCCAAGGCGATATGCTAGATCGTATGAAACCCTTATCTAACAATTCTTGTAACTGGGTCTTCAACTCCTTTAACTCGGTAGGGGCCATCCTGTATGGTGCTATAGACACCGGCGCCGAACCTGGCATAAGGTCTATTACAAACTCTGTAGCCCTGTCCGATGGTAGACCTGGAAGCTCCTCTGTAAATACATTTGGGAACTCTCGAACCACATCTATATCTTCCATCTTGTGTGACTCCGCCGTGATGTCGACTACAGATACTAGATACCCCACTCCCCCTTTCTCTAAGCATCGCTTAGCTTTTAGGGCGGAGAGGATCAGCTTCCGCTTCCTAGGTAGCTTGATCCCAGTGAAGCTATACTCCTTTCCCTTTTTCTCTGTAAGCACAAGATTCCTTTCACCACATAATAGGATAGCTGAATGATGGCCTAGCCAATCCATTCCCAAGATGACATCAAAGTCTGCCATCTCGAGTAGCACCAAACTTGCTTCTAAGTCTCGACCGTCAATACATACTGTACATGGTCCATAATATTCAGTCAAAGCCACTTCAACTCCTAGCGGAGAGCGAACTATCAAGCTTGGGTTCAAGTGCTTGATTGGTAACTCCATTCGCTTTCCAAAGGAAATAGAAACAAAGGAGTGCGTGGCTCCAGAGTCAAAGAGTACTCTGGCAGGTATACCAGCTACATTTACAATTCCTAAAATTTTTATTGTCCCTTAGTTCTACATGCGCATACACACAATGAAAAATAGTAAGCCAAATAGTAAGGGATAGAGTCATACCAGTGACCACATCGGGTGATGCCGCTGCCTCTTCGGTAGTGACCGCATATACTTTTCCTTGCTGGGGAGGTTGCTTCCTAGGTAGAGTGCAGGTCTTTGCAATATGACCCACTTGCTGAGTTGAAACATTTAATGTTCGGGTTGTGTCCAGCGAACTGTGGCACAAGTGGTGCCATATTGTTCCTTGCAGGCACTGTAGCGGTCTGAGCCCTGTATGGGCAGAAAGGTCTATTGTTACCGCCACCCAAACTCTCAATAGCGGGTCTCTTCACTCCTCTGTTCTGTGAAAAGAAGCTGTCCCTCTGACTAGATTCTATCACTCTAGCAACCTGCGCAGCCTCATTGTAAATTTTCTTGTCCAGCCCCAATATGTGCTCTCTGATGCCTCCACACAGTCCCATGGTGAACCTACGTGTCTTGGTCTCTTCTTCTTACATACTTGCCGGTGCGAAGAAAATAACTCCTCGTACCTCTGCTGGTAAGCATCCACAGTCGACTGAGACTGTTGTAGATTGAGGAACTCCCTCTCCATCTGATCCCTGAAACTCTTCGGGAAGTATTTATCGAAGAAGGCAACTTTGAATGCTTCCCAATCCACCTGTGTATGCTTCATCTCCAGATATGCCCGTGTAGAATTTCACCAAGCATTCGCATCTTCCTTCAGCATATGAGTGGCAAACAGGACCTTTTCATCCTCTGTACAAGTCATCAGTCGGAAATTCTTCTCCATTTCTGCAACCCACTGTGCTGGCCACAATGGTTTCCTTGTCTTACCTATGAATGAAGAAGGCTTCAGCTTTAGGAATCTGTCCACTGCCCGACTCAGATCGTGTTGTCCCTGTGTATTCATTCCGTACCATGGTGGTGGATATGGATATGCTCCCTGATAAGCAGAAGATGACGGAAACTGGTGCGGTGGTGTTACATTCTGGGGTTGGCCCATTGGCCCTGGACTACCATGCGTCGGCTGTGTAGTATTATTCCCTCCAGACTCGGGCGTACCTCTAGTGGGAACAGAACCCGGTGGCCTGAACATCTTCAAGATCTCGCTCAGGAATTCTTTCTGCTGAGCTTGCATCTGATAGACCAGGTTTGTAACAATGGTCTCAGAATTCCTGTGAGGTGGCCTAGGATAATTTGTCAGTACCCTTGGGACCTGTTCTTCCTCAACTTCCGGGCTTGGCTCTCTAACATGGCCTGGTTCAACCTGTTCTTCTTCCTCGAGGCGCATCCTAGCCTGGTGACGCTTTCAACCCCTACGACCGTTTTCGCCCACCATCTCAGACTATTCTATTTGGATCTGAGAGGAAAACATAACACATGAGAATGAAACAATAGTAGTGGTGTTAGTCTTGAACAATGTAAGGCGAAACAGTCGAAAGGTAGAATATAAATATACAAAAAAATTTAAATTTTTTTTTCATGATTTTTCTGGCTGTTTATAGCTGACCGGTCGCAACATACCGGTCGCTACTCTGTAGAAAGTGGTGCGACTGGTATAGTCGACCGGTCAGAATGAAAATTCTGACCGAGACATAGCGGTCGCAGCCCTGTAGGGGTACCGGTCGACCGGTATGCCCAGAAAGGCTTTAAAAATCGTGAAAAGTGAGAATTTTCTCACTTTTCTTTCTCTTTTCTCTCTGGTGGCGATTTCTCTCTGCCATCCCAAGTTGCTACAGTCCGGCCGGTGACCTTAGAAGCCGATTTCTTCCGTTTAAATCTTAGTACATCATCTCCAGGTAGGTCTCTTTCCTCTCTTTCAAGTTTTTATAACTTTTTCATATTGTCTTTATGTAGAATTCTAGGTTTTTCTTTGATTGAGAGATTCCAACCGTAGGAACTCTTTTCCTTCGGCTTAGAAAGGGTTTAGGGACCCCTAAGAGCAAAATCCCTCAACCAATTTGAGGTTTCACCGAACGGTTTTTGGAAAAATCAAATTTTTACAATTTTTGACCTAGGTTTTCAAAAATTTCGAAATGTCTTGGTTTTTCTTAAATTCTTGAAATTGCTTATTGTAATTGCCTGTGTTTGATTTTTTGAAGAGTGTGGGGGTTATGTAAGTCCTCCTCCCCAAGTTTTTGGGTGAGTTCGAGGCTTTTTCCCAAATTACAGTCGTTATGCTGCCGAAATTTTGACAAAATCTAACATTTTTCTTCTTATTTTCTTTTGTTTTGTAGTTTAAATGGCTCCACGACGTGCTCTTGGCAAACATCCTCATGGCTCGAGTGTGCGCGCTTCTCAGCCACCTGCTCCACAACTCGACGAGCATTGGTTCCGTTCCTTGGAGGCACAAGCTCGTTTCCCCTGGTTTGATAGCAAAAACATCGAATCTGGGCAGCGAGTTAACTTGGATCAGTTGGACAGGTTCGATGTGCGAGCGGCTTTTGACGCGCTTGGGTGGGTGCCTGTAATCTCATACACAGATACAACTCGTCCCAACCTGGTTAAGAATTTTTATGCTAACCTGGAGCTTCATGGGGATGTCAACGATCCCAATCAGGGTAGGGACTTGCGCATCACCAGCTACGTCAAGGGCGTCCATATTTCCTTCAACACTCATCAGTTGGCCAACCTCCTAGGGATTCCAAATGATGGAGATCTAGTGTATTGCCCTCCAAAAGTGAAGGGTTATCTTAGCGAGGATTTACGCCGAGAGATAGCGGAGCAGATCCTAAATCCTGGGGCTCCTATGAAGGCGGCTAGTCTGAAGCCCCTAGCTCGAGTCTATAGCCGCATCATCCAGCACGACATTGTGCCCCCAGAGCGGCCACTACAGTGAGTTATCTTAGCTCACTCAGTATATCACCTACTGCGTCTGCACCGGGGAGCGGGTTTCTCTCCCTTACCTCATCATCCGGACCATGCATCAGGCGACCCTGGCCGATCAGGCTAGTAACCTTCCATACGGTCGTGTCATCACCTTCCTTCTACGTCGCCTGGGTGTGAGCATGAAAGGCGAGGTGACTGTTGAGGATACCATGACATCCGACATTGACTGGGATCCCATTTAGAGGATGCAGATGGTCAATTTGCCCATTAGCGACGACGAGTTGGAGGCTCGCCCTCGCCCACTCGGGAGGGTAGCAGCCGCAGCAATAGCAGCAGCAGTAGCCAATGCGGCCTATGCAGCAGAGGCCGAGAGTGATGATGACGAGGATAGGGCAGAGGGTGTACCAGCGCCAGCTCCACAGCCTACACCTGCAGCACCACCATCTACATCTACAGCTGGACCATCTCATCCCCCTCTAGACCCGATGTTGAGCATGTTTACTGAGATTAGGGACACCCAGAGGGTCATCCTCGAGTCTCAGCGAGAGATGGGTCAGGAGTTGGGACGTCTGGCTCGTAGCCTACAGGTGACTCAGGACTAGGTGCACTAGCTTAGGGTCGCATACGAGCGAGACTATGACATAGCGGACCCTATTCCTCCTAGGCCCCCTTCCCCATGATTGTCCCTTTTTATTTTCTTCTCTTTTGACTGTTTATATAACAGGGTAACTGTTCGGTTTGTGGATCGTACCCTGTAGCACTATTTCATTTGATACTCATTTTTTCTATTTAATGAAAGTTTTCATGGTTCACCTAACTAGTGCATGGGTATCAATAAAATTCCATATTTAATACAGTATTTTATGCTCTTTCTTAATCAGTCTCAGGTATCAAACAATGCTTAGGGTGTGTCTGTATTAAAATTTTAAAATTTTTCCTAACTCAGTTCATCCGATTTAGTTAAGTGCAATATGGTATGTGGACAGAGCCCGAGGGCTCTAATACCAAGTTGTCACACCCCAATTCTGATCCAACCAGAATGATGTGAGTGAACCGTCATTGAACCAACGGTTCACACCAGGATCTCGAATAGACCGTGTCCTCTCATACAAACCATTGCACATAACCACAATCAGAATATAAATAATACAGCGGAAGTCTTTAAATAGAATGAACTGAGTATTCATTGATAAATTAAATAAGTATCCAATTATTCAAATTCAAACATAAAATATAATATCATTACATATCTTTAATCTAATAAAAAATAATGAAAATAAATAAAAATCCAATCAAAGGTACACGCAGAAAGGGCACTCGCATGAAGCGTCATGCTCGTCCTCACCTGCCTGTACATCCAACGCAGCAACACCACCATACACCGGAGCGTTCACATAATCGTCCACCGAGTAACCTGCATCAACATTTAAAACAATGTACGTGCAAAGGATGAGCTCACAACTTAGCTCAGTAAGACAATCAGACAGTTTCACAATATTATGCATGAGTAACAAACATTTTATGCTATGGTCTGATTTAAGTTTGCAATGTGCTATAGAAAGGTTTGGTGGCCCCCGCACCTCTATACACGAGTGTGTGGCACCGCATGGAATCACACCACCACCGGCCCACATACACCCATCATGGAATAGAGATAGAGCTAAGATATCCCCGTACCTCCCCTGATGCTCTACCCATACCAGTACCTAAACCCCTACTGGCCAGGGCTCGCAAACTGGGCTTGCAAATAACCAATCCTATATATCATCCATGTACGCTCCATCCCAGCACAGCCGTCTACGGCATAGAGATAGAGCTAGAGCGTGCAGGCCAGGCTGGAGACCACAATACCTCACCTCCCCCTGATACCCTATCCGCAACTAACACACTAGGATAGAAACATAACGCAGGTAGACCCTATCCCAACATAACTCCCTACGGCATAGAGATAGAGCTAAAGCATCGTGGACAAGCCAGCGTCGACCTCGGAGACCACAATGCCACATAACCATGGCCAGGCCAGCATCAACATCGGAGACCACCGTACCACGACCTTCCCCTGATGCCCCACCCATACCAAGCATGTTAAGACAGAATACTACAAAAGGTGCCAGTGTGAGGAATGATCCCAGGCCCATGCCCCACTCCACACACTAACGAAAACAATCACATGCCTAACAATCACATCCTATCAATGCATGAACAATAATAATAACTGAAAGTAAAGGATGGCATGTGAATATGCACAAACACCACATCATATATGTTCAGGTTATTAACAACGATTTACTGTCCATTAATTATTAGGGTTTAGGTCAGATTCCCTTACCTGACGCTCGTTTGTTAGCTTGCTCCATGTCGCAAGATCCAAACGGAAAGTCACAAAGTCCTACAATATTATTAGGGTTTCATTAGAATATTTTTCTTAGGGTTTCATGTTGGTCAGAAACCAATAAGGTTACAAAATACCCTCATAGAGCTGACCGGTGGCATGTACCGATCGCAACTCTGTGGAGAAGACTGGCGACCGGTATGGTCAGCCGGTCCCTACAGACCATCCTCCCGGAAGATACCGTTGGCAACCGGCCGCACTGTGTGCAACCGGTATAGTCGATCGGTATGTCTCTGGAAGACCATACTTGGGTTTTTCGACTGTCGTCGATCATCCTCCATGGATTTCCATGGTTTCTCCTATCCATTCTAAGTCTAAGCTTTGAGTTAGAGTTATCTCTAACTCATTCAAGTCTTATTTCGATGAATATCATCTTGGAACTCGAATCTAGGGTTCGACGGCAACTTAGGGTTTTAAGGTCCAGTTAGGGTTTTAGATCAATACCTACTTTGCATGGTATTGATCCACCCACACCACTATCCTAGAGTCATAGGGTAAGAAGAGTGGTTAAACACTTACCGTCAACTGGCGTAACGGGAGCGCCGTCGAACGGTAATGGCGGCACCTCCTTCTTCTTCCTAGCTCCTTCTCCTTTCCAACCTCCTTCTCTTCTCTAAGGTTTGTGAGAGACAATGGAAAGGATTTGAGGAGGTTTAAGGGTGTTTATATAGGCTAAAATTAGGGTTTAGTAACCCTATTAGGATTAGAAAGGTTCAGGCATTAGGGTTTAGGAAAGTGGGACCCACAGAGATTAATTTCCAGATCTCCATAGTCAGCTGTAGAGAGCTGACTGGTCGACCGGTACCAAGACCGGTACCATCGACCGGTCAACATAAAATCATGTTGATTTGATCGTCTTTGGTCCGATTTCGTATCTGCTTCTCATCCGCTAGTCCCGTCTGGACCGGTGATGATCAGAAGACCTGCTACGACATAAAACCAAGGTTTAGACTGGGTTTACAGAGTGCGGGTCTTATAGGTAAGACCGGTTAGTTTGGTACGAGTTTTATAGAAATAGACTATGACATGATAAAAGAAGTGTACTTTGGTCCAAACCCAGCTCAACCCAACTTAGTCCAACTCAACCCAGCCCAGCTCAGACCTGTCCAAACCAAGTCATCTCGTCCCACATGCATGCATTTCTTATATATATATATATATATATATATATATATATATATATATATATATATATATATATATATATATATATATATATATATATATATATATATATATATATATATATATATATATATATATATATATATATTTATTTATTTATTTATTTATATAATGTATAATATATTATTATATATAATATATACAAATATCTTATAGATATATTATATTATATATATATATATATATATATATATATATATATTAATATATTTATTTATATTATATAGAAAAGGAGAAATAGCCGTGAAAAAGGAGAAAAGGAAAGAAAGGAAGAAAGTCGAGAGAGAGAAACGAAAAAAGAAGAAAAAGGAAAGAAAGGAAGAAAGCCGAGAATGAGAGAGAAGCTGAGAAGAAGAAGTTAAAGGAAGGAAAATAAGAGAAGGAAAGAAAAGAAAAAAAAAAGAGAGAAAAACGTGGAAGGGAGGGAGATTTTCTAGAAAGAGGAAGGAGAAAAGGAAAGAAAAGAAAAAGGAAGGAAAGGGAGGAGATTTTCTAGAAGAAGGAAAGGGAGGAGATTTTCTAAAAGAAGGAAAGAAAAAGGAAGGAAAGAGGGGATTTTTCTAGAAGAAGGAAAGAGAGAAAAGAGAGAAAAAAGAAAGAGGCCATGAGAGAAAGAGGGAAAAGAGAGAAAAGAAAGAGAGGCCGTGAGAGAAGGAGAGAAAAGAGAGAAAAGAGAGAGAAGCTGAGGAAGAGAGAGAGGAGAAAAGGGAGAGAAAAGAAGAAAAGAGAGAGGCTGTGAGAGAAAGAGAGAAAAGAGAGAAAAGAGAGAGAGGCTATGAGAGAAAGAGAAAAAAGGGAAAAGAAGAAGAAGAAGAGGAACAAGAAGAAGGCAGAAAAGAGCAGAGAAGAGGAGGAGGAGGATTCACCTTCAAAAATCTTGATACGATCTCCAAAAAATCCTACATCAAAGGTTTCGCACAAAGTTGGTACCCTAAAACTAATTTAGTGGTCTTTAGAAGGTTTGAATGTTGATTTTGCTTGAAAAGACTCATTTTCATTAAATCTCGATCAGGAATGCCTTATTGCAAGCATGTTGATGTTAGGATGCTCATGTATAATATTTTTTATGTATGATAATTTGTTAAATTATTTAATGATGAAGATTTGAGTGTTGTATGAAGATTTTTGATGTTTTTGATAAATTCTACAAAGTGGATTTCTGATCTGAAATTTTCAGATTTAGAATCCAAATTTGGGACGTGCATCTCATGTGGTTTTGTTTAGATTTTGAAGCCCAAATTTTTATGGGATTCTCTCTGATATGTCAGAAGACTCCTCTAGAAATTTCGTTACATTTGGAATTGGGAAGGTTCATCAAACAAATTCTCCATTGGCATTGCTGCCCTACTCGGGTATAATGCAATCCCCTATCAGAAAGTCTCTAGAAAAGGGTCTTATGGCCATAATCAAGAAAACAACATCATACAAATTTTTAGATAAAGAGGTCTTCTAAACAATGGCACTAGTTTCGGATTTTTTTAATTTTTTATTGAATTGATATTGATTTTTGAAGTGTATAGTGCTCTATTTTTTAATCTGTTAGGATATACAGATTGGCATGACTGAAAAGTATCTTTTTCACAATGAGAATGTTCTGTTTGCATATTTGTTTTTCTTGATTAAATTTTAGATCTGTCAATTATCTACATGGACATATGTTTGGATTTAATTTTCATTAAGTATATGATTGTACGCGGAATTTATGGTGCAACTGGTCAAAAATCTGGAACAGACTTGACCAGTGCACATATCTGGTCTTGTGGCATTCATTTGACCTGGTTTCATCCCCTTTTGGGATTAGATGCCTTGAGACAAAAGTTAGCTTTCTAAATCTTCTTTCTAAGGGTATGTTTTGAGGTTAATTCTGATATATTTAGGTCTCCATATGCCCATTATGGCACAGGGTGACAGAATCTGTCACCATGCATTTGCACTGAATTGTGCAATATTTTTGACCCATATGTGCTCTCTGTTGAGATTCGACCCCTTCAGATGAAATGTATCATGTCAAGTCATCTATTTGTAAAAAAAAAAAAAGAAGTTTAATTTGAGTTACAGAAGACCTACTTATGGTTATTTTGGTATAATATGATAAAAATTCAAATCAATTCCTAGTTTGTGCAATACTTGAAACTTTGTGTCACAATTTTAACATTTTTGAGTCATTATTGTCACACCCCAATTTCGCACACTTCAGAATGGTGTGATGAACCGCTAGCAAACCAACGGTTCAATCAAAATCTCGTACAGATGGTATCCGATTGATCTAAACCTCATACATCCACATTCATAACCAGAGTAAATACACAATAGCGAAAGTCTTATAGTAAAATGAACTGAGAATCTACTGTGATATTAATATTTAATAGCAAATTATTTTGTATCAACTGAGACATAAATAAATATCAAATACATGTCCTTAATAAATCTAAAAAAAAAATATATTAAATCGAATACACATGAGTTGCACTTGCAAGAGGAGTCATGTGTATCCAATGCATCTTCCACTTCCATCGCCGCCACGTTCCCGTACACTGGAGCATTTATATAATCTTTGACAGTAATACATGCATCATCAACTAAAAAAATATTCGACGTCGAGGGGTGAGCACACATCTTGGCTCAATGAGCAAACAAAACAATGCAACAATACATATGCATGCAGTCAAATCATATCTGTGGTCTGGTTTAAAGTTTGCAATGTGCTATAGAAAGGATAGGTGGCCGCCGCACCTCTATACACGAGTGTGTGGAAACGCCCAATGAAAACGGCACCGTCGCCCCACATGCACCTAGAATGGCACAATATACACCCCATGAAAAACGGTCATGGCTGTACCGGTTGATACCATACTAACAAATAAACCCCTGCTGGCTAGGATTGCAAACTGGGCTTGCAACTAACCAATCCTAATGCCAAATAGTGTATCCAAGGCCTCACCCCAGCATCCCTCAGAACATCCATAAAGATAGAGCTAAGGCCCCTGGTAGAGTCAGAGACTACAAGGACCGAGACCACCTCCCTTGATACTCTACGACATAATAGTTCTGCTAAGGTAATGGTGATACGACGACGTCAGTGGACATGACTTGAATAGGCTATGGCACAATATACCCCGATGAAAATGGCATCGAAGTACCGATTGATACCATCCCTACCCGCACCATATACACTGGCCAAACACAAACATTTACATGCCTATTCCTATCATCGTCATCATCATCATGTAATGAACAATAAAGTAAATATGCATGAACAAATAATAGGCATATTAGATGACATGTTGCACATACAAGCATACACGCATAGAATCATTATGGCATTGGACTCAAGAAATAAAATAGTTTATTATTAATCAATTAGTTTAAGTCTTGTTCCCTCACCTTAGCTTGTTAATAGATCCTCTTCCAAGCTTTAGAAACACCTTTATATTGTTATTATATTGCTAGAAGACCTAACAAAGTCGATAGAACTTAATTAGAATTTATTCTGAATTTAAAAACCATATTGTTAACTGGGGGTCGGAGGTAGGGTCGGAGTAATGATCAACCGCTGGTGCGACCACTCCTATTCTGGACTTCCCGAACACTGGGGGTCGATGCTCAGGGTCTGGTAGGGTCGATTGGCCATCGACCCCCCATGCGACCCAATGTGGGTTTTGGTCGATTTTCTTCCTTAAATACATTCTTCGTGTTTGGGGTCCTATAGCTTGCTACTACAGTCCATATTACACATGTTTTACGGCCTAGAACCATGATTCATTCACCTAAATGGCTTTCATGACTTCTCCATGGTTTTCCATGAAAACCTAACCATCGGTTGATGGTTTGGGATTCTCCGAGATCATACTCTCTTCATTATCTAACCTAAGGTCTGTAGAAACTCATGGAATTAGTATCCATACCTGAGAAGAATACTCCTTCTCTGCAATTCTTCTCCTTTTTGCTTTCTTTTATTCCTTACTTCTCTTCTTCTTCTCTTCCTTCTCTTCTCTTTATCTCAATTCAATTAGGGTTGTAAAAGGAGTGAAAGAGGCTTAGGGACATCCTATTTATAGAGTAGAAACTCCTAAAATAAGTCCCATTGAGATTTAGAAAGAGTCCAACCGAAATTAGGAAACTTTCCTAATTTCTATTTCTGGCGGCAACTGGGGGTCGATGAGGGGGTCGAGATCCCGTTGACCTCTGACCCCCTCTGTAAAACTGGGGATCTGACCTTCTGTCTTGGGGGGTCCGACCCTCCCTTGCTGGGTATGCGACCCTCCCCTTAATTGAAGTGTTTTTGGGTCAATTTAATACCTGGGATCACGATCTCCTTCACGCCCTTGGTCCATTTTGCTCAACCATGATGGGTAAACCTGGTTCAAGGTAGTAAGACCGGGTTAGTTTGATACGGGTCTTACAACTCCCCCCTACTTATAAAAATTCCGTCCTCAAAATTGTACATACCTTCTGAATCAAATAAGTGAGGGTATTGCTTTCACATAGCATTCTCTTCTTCTCATGTAATTTCTTCCATGTTTCTACTTCTCCAAGTGACCTTAACATAATAGATATCTCGGTCGCATAGTCATTGAACCTTTCGACTGGTGATTTCAGTTGGTATTACTTTAAATGTCAAATCATCAGTCAAATCTGGTAGATCTACTGCTAAAACGTATGTTGGATCCTTGACATACTTCTTCAATAGGGAAATATGAAATACGTCATGCACACTGGACCAAGATGGTGGTAATGCTAACTGGTAAGCCACTTTTCCACACTTAGCTAAAATCTCATATGGCCCGACATATCTTGGACTTAGTTTCCCTTTCTGTCCGAACCGTTTCAGACCTCGCATAGGTGATACCTTCAAAAATACTTTTTCACCCACAATGAACTCAAGATCTCTGCGTCGGGTATCTGCATATTGCTTCTGACGATTCTGGGTTGTTCTCACTCTTTCCTTGATAATGTCGACCACGCGGTAAGTCTCTTCAACAAATTCTGGCCCAACAATACTACGTTCTCTAACTTCGTTCCAAAATAAAGGAGTTCGACACTTTCTACCATACAGTGCTTAATAGGGTGACATCTGTATAGTAGCCTGATAGCTATTGTTATAGGCGAACTCGATCAGTGGTAGTTTTTCATCCCATGATCCTTTGAAATCAATTAGACATGCTCGTAGCATATCTTCTAGAATCTGGATTGTATGCTCTAATTGTCCATCTGTCTATGGATGGAATGCAGTACTAAATTTCAATGTTGTACCCATAGCCTTTTGCAATCCTTCCCAAATCGTGGATCTCTATCAAACACAATGCTCTCTGGTACACCGTGTAATCGAACAATATTATCCACATACAGCTTTGCTAACATTTCCAGTGTATACTGAGGTCGTATCGGTATAAAGCGAGCTATCTTAGTCAGACGGTCTACAATCACCCAAACTGGGTCAACCACTCGAGGAGTTAGTGGTAATCCCGTGACGAAGTCCATAGTGATGCAGTCCCATTTCCATGCTGGTTCTGGTAACAGCTGTAACAGTCCTACGGGTCTTTGCCGTTCAGCCTTTACTTTCTGACAATTTAGGCATTGAGACACAAACTTGGCTACACTGCTTTCATTCCTCTCCACTAATATAGTTTCTTTAGGTCATGATACAATTTTGTACATTCAGGATGTATCGAATAGATGGTGGTATGGGCTTCTTTCATCAGTCGGTGTCTAATCTCCACACTTTCTATTTCGGGTACACATATCCTTCCTTTGTACTTCAGTACCTTCTCTTCGTCCAAGGTGAACTCAGGGTTAGTCCTACCTTTTTCGATGTCTTCTTGCACCGTTCTTAGGTAAGGGTCTAATTTGATAGCTGTCTTCACTTCATCAATTATATCCGGCATAATCTTTAATGCAGCGAACATGTTTGAAAACCGATGAATAAACCCTTGGTTGGCTGATCCATCCGTTGTATCTATCACATACTGTTCATTACCATGATTGAATACCATTCCGGTAGTACACATTGCTACAGTTGTGCTAACCTCCCCCTGGGATTTTATCACTGCCTTTCTGCTCAACGTATCTGCTACTACATTAGCTTTCCCCAGATGATACTGGATATCACAATCATAGTCTTTCAGTAGTTCTAGCCATCTTCTTTGTCTCATATTCAACTCCTTTTGATTAAATAAATTAGTAAGACTCTTAAATAAATTAGTAAGACTCTTATGGTCCGATTTAATCTGGTAATGTCTCCATATCTTGACAGCATGTACTACTGCTGCTAACTCCAAATCATGAGTGGGATAATTTTTCTCATGTGTCTTCAACTGTCTCAAGGCATAAGCAATTACTTGTTCTCCTTGCATAAGCACACATCCTAATCCCAATCCTGACGCATCAGTGTACAAGGTAAATGGCTGTCCGAGAACGAGAATAGTCAAAATCGGAGCGGATATCAATCTGGTCTTCAATGTCTGGAAGCTCTTCTCACATTTATCCGTCCACACAAACTTTTCACCTTTCTTAGTCAAACTGGTGAGAGATACGGAAATTCGGGAATAGTCTTCCACAAATCTCCGATAATAACCTGCGAGACCCAGAAAGCTTCTAATTTCGGCAACGCTCTTTGGTGCTTCCCATTTTACAATAGCCTCGATCTTGCTGGGGTCCACTTTGATTCCTTCAACGGATACTACATGGCCTAGGAAGGTGACTTCACTTAGCCAAAACTGACATTTGGTAAATTTGGCATATAGCTTCTCTTTCCTTAAACGTTGTAGGGTGGCGTTTAGGTTCTTAATATGGGTTTCTTTGTCCTTAGAATATACCAATATATCGTCAATAAATACAATAACTGACGTATCCAACATATCATGGAAAACCCAGTTCATAAGTTCCATGAAAGTTGCTGGTGCATTTGTTAATCCAAAAGACATGACCAAGAAGTCATAATGTCCATACCTGGTCCTGAAAGCTGTCTTAGGAATATCACCCTCGTTAATCTTCAACTGATGATAGCCTGACCGAAGATCGATCTTAGAAAATACTTTTGCCCCTTGCAACTGATCGAACAAGTCATCGATCCGAGGTAGTGGATACCGATTCTTGATTGTCAGTTTATTCAGCTCTCGATAGTCGATACATAATCGAACGCTACCGTCCTTCTTCTTTACGAACAATACTGGTGCTCCCCATGGTGATATACTAGGTCGAATATAACCCTTGTCCAGCAGTTCATGTAGTTGCAGTTTCAATTCCTTCAGTTCAGTAGGAGCCATTCTATAAGGTGCTTTTGATACTGGTGCGGCTTCAGGTATAAGATCTATCACAAACTCTGTGGCTCGGTCGGGTGGTAATCCTGGTAGTTCCTCAGGAAACACGTCGGGGTAGTCCCGCACGGCATCAATATCTTCCATCTGTGGTGCTTCCTTGGTGAGGTCGACCACTGATACTAGATACCCGACTGCCCCCTTTCAAGGCACTTCTTAGCCTTTAGTGTTGAGAGTGAGCTTGCGTTTACGGGGAAGTTTGGTTCCCGCAAAACTGAATTATGCTCCTTCTTTGTCTTTAAATGTTAGTTTCTTTTCGGCGCATAGTAGGTTCGCAGAATGCTGAGCTAACCAGTCCATTCCCAAGATGACGTCAAAGTCTGCCATCCCAAGTTGGACCAAGGTTGCATCTAAGGTTTTCTCCCCAATGAGAACAGGACATGGCCCATAACCTTTCTCTAACTCCACTTCTAACCCCATCGGTGACCGTACAAGTAGTTTGTAGTCCAATGTTTTGATGGGTAGGTTCAGCTTCTTTCCAAATGACACAGATATAAAGGAATGAGTAGCTCCTGAATCAAAGAGTACTCTGGCGGGTATGCCATTTATAGATACGATACCTGTGATTTATTTTACTTAGTCTACATGCTATACAATGTAATACAACTTTAAAGGTTTCAATCATACCTGTGACCACATCGGGTGATGCGGCAGCATCCTCGGATGTAACAGCATATACTCGTCCTTGATGTAAGTGCTTCTTGGGCTTAGGACACTCCCTTGCCATATGTCCCGTTTGGCTGCAGTTATAACATCTCGGACCTTCAGAATTTGGCTTTGGTTGCTGTTGAGTTACTGGGGTAGTCTTGGATGCAGCAGTAAAGCCTTGAGCACGGAAGGGTTTAAATGTCTTGTTGTTACCTCCGTTATAAACATTTCCGGCTGGCCTTTTTATGCCTCTGTTCTGTGTAAAATAACTTTCCTTCTGGCTCGATTCTATAACTCGAGCAATTTTGACAGCTTCATTGTATATCTTCTTTTCCAAACCCAGAACGTGCTCTCTGATGCTTCCTCTAAGTCCCATGACAAACCTATAGGTCTTAGTGTCTTCTTCTTGCATACTAAGTGGTGCAAAGAAAAGTAGCTCCTCATAACGCTGTTGATATGCATCCACGGACATCTGGCCCTGATATAAACTCAGGAACTCCTTCTCCATAGAATCTCTGAAGCTTTGGGGAAAATACTTCTCAAAGAAAGCTTCTTTATAAATAGCCCAAGTCAATAGGGCGTGCTTAGTCAATAGATAGGCCCTGGTAGATTTCCACCAATGATGTGCATCGCCTTTTAGCATGAAGGTGGCATATAATACCTTTTCTTCTTCTATAATAGTCATCATAAGAAAATTTTTCTCCATCTCGTCTTTCCAATGTGCTGGCCATAAAGGATCAGACGGTTTACCGTTAAACTCCTTGGGCTTCATCTTCAAGAATCTCTCAACCAGTCGAGAGTGATCCATCTGATTTTGGGGGTATGCCCCAAACATAGGTTGTGGATACTGATAATTAACCTGAGCTGCTTCCGGACCTGGTACTGGAATCTGTGCAGCTGGTGGTTGAGGTGTTTGAGGTGCTGGGTGGTTACCCACCGGTGCTGCACTGGCTTGTCCAGTCGTCATGGGTGTAGCATGTGCGGCCTAAAACATAATCCCCATTGCCACTTGCATTTGAGCCTGTGCGTGTTGCATTTGTTGCAGCTGCTGTGCTAGGTTCATAACTACGGTTGCTAGCTCCGGTGGTGGAGGTGGTAAGTTTGTAGGATTTGCCTGACCTGGATTTACTGGTGCTGCAACCTGCGGATCACCCTGCGCATATATATTTTCTTGACTAGTTTCCTCCACAGGTGGTGGTGGTGGAACTGTATTTCGGCTCTTCCTGGTTACTCTACGCCCAGACATATTTTCTCCTGAGAATGGGGGTGCCTAAAAATCATCAAAATACATGAGACAATCATTTATACTTCATGTAGGCACGCTAACCGATATAAAATTTCAAAATTTTCAGCTCATTCTACGAAAACACTATTTTTCTATGCAGGGTCGATGGTATGTCCGACCCTCAGTATTCGACCCTAGGAATAACCTATTCTTCCCGAGAGCCGGGGGTCGATGGGTGTCCGACCCCCAGGTACGACCCCTGGTTTACTGTCAAGTTCCCGAAAGCTGGGGGTCGATATGGGGGTCGATGGATGTCCAACCCCCAGGTGCGACCCCTGGTTTTCTATCAAATTCCCGAGAGCTGGGGGTTGATACGGGGGTCGGTATGGGGGTCAATGATCCTGGTCGAATTGTCCGACACCCAGACCAGAAATCAGATTTTTAAGGTCCGATTCTGGGTTCATTTCCCATTATTTCTTCCCCGTTTCGACTCGTCTCCCACCTCTGAGTTGCTACAGTGCCACTCTGCTATATTGGTCAATTTGGGTCCGTGTTTCGACGTTCACATCGTTTCTACCAGTATGTTTTCTCATTTTTACCTGTTTTTAGGTTTCCATTTCTAGGTTTTCGCCCGTTTAACTTGTATTTTTCAAATAAAACTTTTTCCAACCGTAAAAAATTTGATTTTTATTGGGGGCTTTTTTTATTGGTGTCTCGAGGACGAAAGCCCTCAAAAAATTTTGAGTTTCATCGGTTGGTTATCGATAAACTTGGATTTTTGCTCTTTTTGCCCTAATTTGTCGAAATTTTTGATTTCTCACAATTTCTTCAAATTGGATCACATTAGTTGGAATTTCCTATTGGGTGAGTGTTGTAGGATATGTTAGAACCTACGTAAGTCCTCCTGCCCACGTGTATGGGTGGCAAGTGAGGCTTTTGGCCCACTTACGTCGTTATAATGTCAAAATTTCAATTTTTTCTATCGTACTAACATGCTTATCTGTTTTCTTTCTTATTTGCAGAAATCATGGCCCGTACCAAAGTACCTAGAGTTCGTGATCCTCTTCGTTTTCTCTCTAACAAAGCCGAGGCACAGTATGCCCACTACGCTCGCAAGAAAGTGGAGGGTGGTCGTATGGTGAACTTGGCTGAGTTGGCCCTGTTCAATGTAGAGAGGGCGTTTGGTGATATGGGCTGGCTCCCAGTCATCACTTACGACGCATGCACCCGTCTGGATTTAGTACGCCAGTTTTATTGTAATCTCCAAGTGGTGGGGTATTACAATGATGTTGAGAGGGGTCACGAGTTGTGCATCACGAGTTACGTCAAAAGGGTGAACAACTCGTTTGACTACTGTCAGCTGACAGACCTACTGGGCATCTCCTATGACGGCCCCATGGTTTTCTGTGCTCCGGGAGAGCCCCAGTTCTTCTCTTTATAGATGAGGGCCGAGATCGATAATCAGCTCCTACAACCCGATCGCTGGCAGATGAGGGCAGGCTATATGCGTCCAGCTCCACGGATATATTGCAAGATTATTCAGCATAACCTGATCCTGTAGAGTGGCCATTACGAGAGGGTTTCCTAGCTGACCCAGTATCTTTTGTACAGCATTTGCACTAGACAGCCCGTCTGCCTTTCATACATCATTATGCGTACTATGATCACTGCTACGTTGCCCAGTCACACTGGCAACCATTCGTACGGAAGTATGATCACTATGCTGCTTACCCGCCTGGGGGTTGATTTAGTAGATGAGAAGATTCAGGAGAAGACCTTCTCGTCGCCTCTAAATTGGGAGGCTATTTGCAAGATGGGCATGCGGGATGCCCAGGTCAGTGATGAAGAGAGGAACGCGATGGTGCGCCCTCACACTCGCATAGAGATAGCTGACGCTGAGGCAGCTGCCGCCGCTGCTGGAGTTCATGCGGAGCCTGCTGATGATGATGACCGCATGTACATGGATGTAGACTCGATAGCACCGCCTTCACCTATGCATGCGGATGGAGCTGGTACTTCATATGTGGCGGGTCCTTCTCATGAGGCTGGTCCTTCTCATGCAGCTGGTCCTTCACACCCACCTTCTGATATGATGGAGATGTTGCATGAGATCAAAGATGCTCAGCGCAGATCTGATCTGAGGATTGAAGAGTTACTAGACGCTCAGCGTGTGAGAGTGGATGAGCTCATAGACGCCCAGCGTACATCACACATGAGGATGGGAGAGCTCATAGACGCCCAGGGTACATCAGACATGAGGATGGGAGAGCTCATAAAGGCTCAGCGTCGGACTGATCAGCGGGTAGCTGATCTTACAGCTAGTCTTCAAACGACCCAGACTCAGATAGCCTGGTTGACTAGAGTCTCCGCTGAGGATTATGACAGAGATCGTGAGGAACCGCCTCCTCCTTCACCTCCAGCTTCATGATTGTATCTATTTTCTTTCATTGTACTACAGAGTAACTGTCCGGGTTGTGGACTGTACTCTACTTTAGCTATGTATGTATGTTTGTTTCCCTCTCATTGTATGTAAAATTGTTTCTTCCTTTAATAGATGCATTATTGTCTTTTCAAATTTGGTCTCAAACATCACTTGTGCTTATAGTGTGTTAATATTACAGTTTTTACTTTTATCCTATCTCAGTTCACAATTCATCGTAAGGGTATGCTAGTTTAGCGGACACGGTCTGAGATGCTCTGATACCAAGTTGTCACACCCCAATTCCGAACACTTCAGAATGGTGTGATGAACCGCTAGCAAACCAATGGTTCAACCAGGATCTCGTACGGATGGTATCCGGCTGATCTAAACCTCATACATCCATATTCATAATCAGAGTAAATACACAATAGCAGAAGTCTTATAGTAAAATGAACTGAGAATCTACTGTGACATTAATATTTAAATAGCAAATTATTCTGTATCAACTGAGACATAAATAAATATCAAATACATGTCCTTAATAAATCTAGAAAAAAAAACATCAAATCGAATACACATGAGTTGCACTCGCAAGAGGAGTCATGTGTATCCAATGCATCTTCCACTTCCATCGCCGCCATGTTCCTGTACACTGGAGCATTTATATAATCTTCGACGGTAATACATGCATCATCAACTAAAAAAATATTCGACGTCGAGGGGTGAGCACACATCATGGCTCAGTGAGCAAACAAAACAATGCAACAATACATATGCATGCAGTCAAATCATATCTTTGGTCTGGTTTAAAGTTTGCAATGTGCTATAGAAATGATAGGTGGCCGCCGCACCTCTATACACGAGTGTGTGGAAATGCCCAATGAAAACGGCACCGTCGCCCCACATGCACCCAGAATGGCACAATATACACCCCATGAAAAATGGTCATGGCTGTACCGGTTGATACCATACCAACAAATAAACCCCTGCTGGCTAGGGTTGCAAACTGGGCTCGCAACTAACCAATCCTAATGCCAAACAGTGTATCCAAGGCCGTACCCCAGTATCCCTCAGAACATCCATAGAGATAGAGCTAAGCCCCCCGGTAAAGTCAGAGTCTGCAAGGACCGAGACCACCTCCCCTGATACTCTACGACATAATAGTTCTGCTAAGGTAATGACGATATGATGACGTCAGTGGACATGACTTGAATAGGCTATGGCACAATATACCCCGATGAAAACGGCATCGAAGTACCAGTTGATACCATCCCTACCCGCACCATATACACTGGCCAAACATAAACATTCACATGCCTATTCCTATCATCATCATCATCATCATCATGTAATGAACAATAAAGTAAATATGCATGAACAAATAATAGGCATATTGGATGACATGTTGAATGCACATACAAGCATACACGCATAGAATCATTATGGCATTAGACTCAAGAAATAAAATAGTTTATTATTAACCAATTAGTTTAGGTCTTGTTCCCTCACCTTAGCTTGTTAATAGATCCTCTTCCAAGCTTTAGAATCACCTTTATTATATTGCTAGAAGACCTAACAAAGTCGATAGAACTTAATTAGAATTTATTCCGAATTTAAAAACCATACTGTTAACTGGGGGTCGGAGGTAGCGTCGGAGTAATGATCGACCCCTGGTGCGACCACCCCTATTTTGGACTTCCCGAACACTGGGGGTCGATGCTCAGGGTCTGGTAGGGTCGATTGGCCATCGACCCCCAATGCGACCCCCTGTGGGTTTTGGTTGATTTTCTTCCTTAAATCCATTCTTCGTGTTTGGGGTCCTATGGCTTGCTACTACAGTCCATATTACACATGTTCTATGGCCTAAAACCATGATTCATTCACCTAAATGGCTTTCATGACTTCCCCATGGTTTTCCATGAAAACCTAACCATCGGTTGATGGTTTGGGATTCTCCGAGATCACACTCTCTTCATTATCTAACCTAAGGTCTGTAGAAACTCATGGAATTAGTTTCCAAACCTGAGAAGAATACTCCTTCTCTACAATTCTTCTCCTTTTTGCTTTCTTCTTTTCCTTGCTTCTCTTCTTCTTCTCTTCCTTCTCTTCTCTTTCTCTCAATTCAATTAGGGGTTATAAAAGGAGTGAAAGAGGCTTAGGGACATCCTATTTATAGAGTAGAAACTCCTAAAATAAGTCCCATTGAGATTTGGAAAGAGTCCAACCGAAATTAGGAAACTTTTCTAATTTCTATTTTTGGCGGCAACTGGGGTCGATGAGGGGGTCGATGATCCCGTCGACCCCTGGTTCCTAAAGTGTCCAACCCTCTCTGTAAAACTGGGGGTCTGACCTTCTGTCTTGGGGGGTCCGACCCTCCCTTGCTGGGTATGCGACCCTCCCCTTAATTTAAGTGTTTTTAGGTCGATTTAATACCTGGGATCACGATCTCCTTCACGCCCTTGGTCCATTTTGCTCAACCATGATGGGTAAATCTGGTTCAAGGTGGTAAGACCAGGTTAGTTTGATACGGGTCTAACAACTATGAATTTCAAATGTCTTCTTAAAAGTTATAATATTTTCAAAGAACTTCTTGAGCATATGTTTTTTTGATAATTTTGAGTTTTCAGAAAGGTTTCATCGATGTCTCATTCACGGTAATATGCAATTGATTGCTTGAGTGATTTGGTGAATTCTACCATTTGATTGCATGCTTGCTACATTTAGAGTGTCCACATGCCATATTTGGATAAATGGCCACATTTAGATTACTCACATTGTCACACCACAATTCTGACTGGACCAGAAGTGTGAGTGAACCGTCACTGAACCAACGATTCACACCAGGATCTCAATAAGACCGTGTCCACTCATACAAACCATTGCACATAACCATAATCAGAATATTATAAAATACAGGGGAAGTCTTAAATTAAATGAACTGAGTAATCTATTGATAAATTTAAATAAAATATTCACTTATTTAAATTCCTAAAACTTAAGTAAATATCTTTACATCAATGTATTCCAATAGAAAATAACTAAAACAAATCAAATCCTAGAGATATACGCAGAAAGTGTACTCGCATGAAGCGTCATGCTCGTCGTCTCCTGCTTGCACGTTCAAAGCAGCCACGCCTCCATACACTGGAGCGTCCACGTAATCATCCACCGTATAACCTGCATCAATATCTAAAAACATGTATATATACAAGGGTGAGCTCACAACTTAGCCCAGTAAGACAATCAGACCATTCAACAAACATATGCATGAGTAACATTCACATCATTGTCTGGTTTTAAGTTTACAATGTGCTATAGAAAGGATTGGCGGCCACTGCACCTCTATACACGATTGTGTGAAGCCGCCTAATGGTTCAAACACCACTGTCATCCCACATGCACCCTACCATCGATTAGAGATAGAGCTAAGGCATCCGGATCAAACACCGCCAACACCTCCCTTGATACTTTACCCATACCAACACGTAAGCCCCTATTGGAGAAGGCTTGCAAACTGGGCTCGCAACTAACCAATCCTATATGTCATCATAGTAGGCCCTGTCCCAACGCAGCTCCCTACGGCATAGAGATAGAGCTAGAGTCTAATGGCCAGGCCAGAGACCACAATGCCACTTCCTCCCCCTGAAACCCTACCCGCACCAAGCATGCTAAGACAGAAAGATACGAAAAGGTGCTAGTGTGAGGAATGATCCCAGACCTCTAGTCCTTCCCATTCCACACACCAACGAAAACAATCACATGCCTAACAGTCATATCCTAGCATAGCTAGTATGCATGAACAATAATAATAACTGAAAATAAAGGATGACATGCGAGTATGCACAAACATCATACCATAGATCAGGGTTATTAACAACGTTTTACTGTTTATTAGATTATTAGGATTTAGGACCGATTCCCTTACCTAACGCTTGATTGATAGTTTGCTCTGCGTCACAAGGTCCAAACTTGCTATCATAAGGTCCTATACAATGTTAGGTTTAATTAGAATAGTTTTTCCTTAGGTTTACGTTGGTCGAAAAACCAACTGGGTCAAAAACACTCTTCACAGAGCAGACCGGTCATAGGTACCGATCACAGCATTGTGGGGAAAATCTACTACCGGTATGGTCGACCCGTCCCCATAGACCAGTCCCTGGGAGGTACCGGTCGCAGTACCGGTCGCATAGAGTGTAACCGGTATGGTCGACCGGTATGTCTCCGGAAGACCATACGCTTGGTTTTCACCTTCCGTCGGTCACCCTCTATTGATCCTAGGGTTTCTCCTACACATCCTAGGTCTGAGCACTGAGTTAGAGTTATTTCCAATTCCATTTAAGTCCTAGCCTCGATGATCTTCGACTTAAAACTTGAATATATGGTTTACCGACTAGATTAGGGTTTGACGGCAAACATTGTTTAGATCAATACCTACTTTGCATGGTATTGATCCAATTATAACTAACCATCTTAGAATACTTAATGTAGAGGAAGGTTTAAGCACTTACTGGTGACTCGATAATGTGTTCTTCGTCGAACGGCAATGGCGGCTCTTCCCTCTCCTTCCTAGCTTCTTCTCTTTCTTCAATCTCTTTCTCCTCTTTAGGGTTTGTGAGGATCAATGAAAGAGGTTTTAGGAGGTTTAAGGGTCCTTATATAGGCTAGAGTTAGGTTTAGGAAGCCTCCTAACATTAGGAAACTCTTTCCATTTGAAATTTAGAAAGTGGGACACGCAGAGATTCGTTTCCAGATCCATGCTGCCCAGGCTATACCGGTCGACCATCGATCGGTACCAAGACCTATACCATCGACCGGTATCTAACTTTTCATACCTGAATTGGTTCGATTAGTCCAATTTCATACCTGATTGTCATTCGCTCGTCCCGTCTAGTCCAATGATGATTGGAAGACCTGTTAGGACATGAACAAAAAGTTTAGATCGGATTCATGGAGTGCGGGTCTTACAACTCCCCCACCCTTAAAAGAAATTTCATCCCCGAAATTTTCATGTAGGTTTCACAACTGCCCCACCCTTAAAATAAATTTTGGCCTCGAAATTTGAACGTACCTTGGTTGTCAAAAAGGTTAGGGTATTCCTTTCGCATCGCGTTCTTTTCCTCCCAAATAATTTCTTCTACATCTTGGCTTTTCCAATGCACTTTCACATAGTGGATATCCTTGCTTTGGAGATGTTGTACCTTTCGGCTTGTGAGCATCACAGGTACTACTTCAAAAGTCAAGTCCTCTGTCAAGTCGGGTGGGTCTGCCGTCAAGATGTGCGATGGATCCCTGACGTACTTCTTCAATAAAGAAACATGGAACACATCATGAACGCTTGACATGGATGGTGGTAGAGCCAGTTGATATGCCACATTCCCACGTCTGGGAAAAATCTCGTATGGTCCCATATATCTAGGGCATAGCTTCCCCTTCTTACCAAACCGTTTCAGACCTCGTACAGGTGATATCTTCAAGAATACTTTATCACCCACTGCAAACTCCAGATCTCCACGTCGGTTATCTGCATAGAGCTTTTGTCGAACCTGTGCTATCTTCACTCTTTTCTTGATTTGATCAATCACTCGACAAGTTTCTTCAACGAACTCCGGTCCTACAATCCTTCTCTCTCCCACCTCAATCCATAACAGAGGTGTACGATATTTCTTCCTATAGAGTGCCTCATATGGAGCCATCTAGATCGTAGCCTGGTAACTGTTGTTAAAAGCAAATTCGATGAGCGATAGCTTCTCGTCCCAAGCTCCTTTGAAATCTAGAGCACACGCTCTGAGCATATCTTTTAAGATTTGAATAGTTCTTTCTGACTGCCTATTAGTCTGAGGATGAAAAGTTGTACTAAACTTCAACTTGGTTCCCATAGCTTTCTGTAATCCTTCCCAGAACTTTGATGTAAAACGGAGATCTCTATCAGATACTATACTTTCTGGGATGCCATGAAGTCTGACTATATTATCCACATATAGCTTAGCTAGTTTCTCCATGGTATACTAAGGTCTGATAGTGATGAATCGAGCTGTCTTGGTAAGTCGATCGACTATAACCCATACTGTATCCACTGACCTTGGTGTAGGGTAGGCCAGTGAAGAAATCCATTGTGATACAATCCCACTTCCATGCTGGCTTCGGTAGTGGTTGTAACAAACTTGTGGGTCTATGTCTTTTTGCTTTAACTTGCTGGCAATTCAGACATTGGAATACGAATCGAGCTACATCCGCTTTCATACCCCTCCACCAATATAATCTTCTTAAATCATTGTACATCTTGGTGCTTCATGAATGTACCGAATATGGGGTGTAATGAGCTTCTATCATAACTCGATCTCTGATATTTGAGTCCTCACTCTCAGGTATACATAATCGTCTGTGATACCTGAGTACCTTGTCTGAATCCAAGGTAAAGTCAGGATTGCTTTTACCCTTCTCTAGATCTTCTTGCACAGTCTTGAGGTGTGGATCCTATAGGATTGCTACTTTGACCTCATCTATTAGGTCCGATGTGATTTTCAAGGCTGCGAACATCGATGTAAGCTTATGAATTAAGCCCTATTCCACTGGATCTCCTGCAGTCTCTAATATAAACTCTTTGTCATTCTCTATTGAGCTTGAGGTTACAGCACACAATGCAGCATTTGTACTAGGTCCTGCCTCAGGTTTCAATGCCTGCTTTCTGCTTAAGGCATCGGCCACAACATTTGCCTTACCCGGATGGTACTGGATGTCATAATCATAATCTTTTAATAATTCCAGCCATCTCCTCTGTCTCATATTCAGGTCCTTCTAAGTGAAAAGGTAAGTTAAGCTCTTGTGATCCGATTTAATCTGAAACTTTTCATTGTAAAGGTAGTGTCTCCAAGTCTTGATTACGTGAATAACTACTGCTAATTCTAGATCATGCGTAGGATAGTTCTTCTCATGCTCTTTCAACTGTCTTGATGCATAGGCAATCACCTGCTCTCCTTGCATCAACACATATCCAAGACCCAACCCTGAGGCATCCGTATATAGGATAAACGGCAAGCCTGGTGCTGGGATGGTCAAGATAGGTGCAGAGACTAGTCTTGACTTCAAAGTCTGAAATCACTTCTCACACTCATCTGTCTATATGAACTTTTCTCCTTTCTTAGTTAGTCTGGTGAGTGGAACGACGATTCTTGAGTAGTCTTCTACGAATCTTCTATAGTAACCAGCCAATCCAAGAAAGCTACGAATCTCTGCAACTGATTTTGGTGCATCACATCCTACTATAGCTGTGATCTTGCTTGGATCTACCTTGATACCGTCTGCAGATACTACATGACCCAAGAAGGCCACTTCCTTCAGCCAAAATTCACACTTCTTGAACTTGGCGTAAAGCTTATCTCTTCTCAGCCGTTGTAGGGCTGCTATCAAATGTGTTGCATGAGTCTCCCTATCTTGTGAGTAGATCAATATGTCGTCAATGAATACGATGATCGAAGTGTCCAACATGTCATGAAACACTCGGTTCATCAGTTCCATGAATGACGCTGGAGTGTTAGTCAACCCGAACCACATTACCAGGAACTCATAATGCCCATACCTTATTCTGAAAGAAGTTTTTGGAATATCTATGCCTTGATCTTCAATTGGTGATACCCTGATCTAAGATCAATCATTGAGAAAACCTTTGCACCCTGTAACTAATCGAACAGATCATAGATCCTAGGCAAAGGATATTGGTTCTTGATGGTTAACTTATTCAGCTCTCTGTAGTCGATACATAGCCGTACACTACCGTCCTTCTTCTTAACTAACAATACATGTGCTCCCCATGGTGATATGCTTGGTTGTATAAAGCCCTTATCTTGTAGTTCTTGTAACTAGGTTTTCAACTCCTTTAATTCGGTAGGGGCCATCCTGTACAGTGCCTTAGACACCGGTGTCGACCCTGGCATAAGGTCTATCACGAACTCTGTAGCCCTGTCTGGAGGTAGACCTAGGAGATCTTCTGGAAATACATCTAAAACTCTCATACCACATCTAGATCTTCCATCTTTGGCACCTCGGCAGTTATGTCGACCGCGGACACTAAGTACCCCACTCCTCCCTTCTCTAAGCATCTCTTAGTTTTTAGGGTGGAGAGGATCAGTTTCCTTTCACCACATAATAAGCTAGTTGAATTATGGCCTAGCCAATCCATTCCCAAGATGACGTTAAAGTCTGCCATCTCGAGTTGAACCAGATTTGCTTCTAGGTTTTGACCCTCAATACTAACTGTACACGGCCCATAGTATTCATTCAACGCCACTTCGACTCCCAACGGAGAGTGAACTATCAAGCTTGGGTTAAAATACTTGACAAGTAATTCCATTCGCTTCCCAAAAGAAATAGAAATGAAAGAAGTGTGTGGCCCCAGAGTCAAAGAGTACTCTGGCGGGTACACCAGCTATATTTACAATCCCTGAAATTTAATTATCCCTTAGTTCTACATGCTCAAACATAACAAAACAGTAAGCTAAATAGGAAGGGATAGAACCATACCAGTAACCACATCAGGTGATGCGGCTAACTCTTTAGTGGTGACTGCGAATACCTTTCCTTGCTGCGGTAGTTGCTTCTTAGGTAGAGTATAGGTCTTCGCATATTGACCCAATTGTCGACAGTTGAAACATTTAACATTTGGGTTCTGTCCAGTAAACTATAACGGTGGTGTTGCAGTAGTGTTCCTTGTAGGCACCGCAACAGATTTAGCCCTGTATGAGCAGAATGGTCTAGTATTGTCTCCACCTGAAGTCTCAGTAGTAGGCTTCTTCAGTCCCCTGTTTTGAGCAAAGAAGTTGTCTCTTTGGCTGGATTCAATTACCCTGGCAATCTACACAGCCTCATTATATATATTCTTCTCCAAACCCAAGACGTGCTCTCGGATACTTCCTAGCAATCCCATGGTAAACCTACGGGTCTTGGTTTCTTCTTCTTGCATGCTTGCCAGAGCGAAGAAGAACAGCTCTTCATATCTCTGCTGGTAAGCATCAACCATTGACTGGGATTGTTTCAGGTCCAGGAATTCCTTCTCCATTTGATCACGGAAGCTCTTTGGAAAGTACTTATCGAAGAAGGCTCCCTTGAATATTGCCCAATCGATCTGAGTGTGCTTTACCTCTAAGTATGTCCGGGTAGAATTCCACCAGGCATTTGCATCTTCCTTGAGCATGTGTGTAAGACCCGTGTCAATCTAACCCGGTCTTACCACCTTGAACCAGGTCTACCCATCATGGTCGAACCAAATGGATCAAGTGCATGACGGAGATCACGATCCCAGGTATTAAACTGACTCAAAAATACTAAAATAGGGGGAGGGTCGCATACCCAGCAAGGGAGGGTCGGACCCCCCCCCCCAGTATAAAAGTCAGACCCCCAGTTTTATACCGGGGGTCGGACATTTAAAGAACCAGGGGTCGACGGGATCTCCGACCCCCCAATCGACCCCCGGTAATCGGTAAAAACAGCACGAACTGGAAATTAGGAAAACCTTCCTAATTTCAATTGGAACCTTTCCTAATCTCAATGGGACTTATTTTGGGAGTTTCTACTCTATAAATAGGATGTCCCTAAGCCTCTTTCACTCCTTTTAGAACCCTAATTGAATTGAGAGAAAGAGAAGAAGAAGAGAAGGAAAGTAGAGAAGAAGGCAAAAGGAGAAGAGTTTCAGAGGAGTACTCTTCTCAGGTAAGAATACTAATTCTATGTATTTTGTGAGACTTAGAATAGTTAATGAGAAAAGTATGATGTAGGAGAAACCTCAAACTATCAATCCATGATTAAGTTTCAATGGAAACCATGGAGGAGATCAACTAAACCATATGATATGTAAAGAGTAGTTCTAAACCATAGGAAGTGTATGGAATGGACTATGGAAAGAAGCCAAAGGATTCAAACAAGAGAGAATGAACCACAAGGTGTTTTGTCGACCAAACCCACGGGGGGTCGCACCTAGGGTCGATGGACCATCGACCCTGGCATCGACCCTACTATAGGGGGTCGCAGTATACTGCTACCCTAGCATTGACCCGTCCTGCTACCCCCAATTAACAGCCAGTTGGAAAAATTAAAATAAAATCTAACTAAATTCTATCGACTTTGTTAGGTCTTCTAGCAATATAATATCAATATAAAGGTGATTCTTAAAGCTTGAAAGAGGATCTACTAGCAAGCTAAGGTGAGGAAACAAAACCTAAACTAATTGGTTAATAACAAACTGTTTTTATTTCTTGAGTCCAATGCTATGCTTGATTCTATGCGAACATGCTTGTAATGTGCATTCAACATGTCATCCAATATTTTTATTTATTGTTCATGCATATTTACTTTATTGTTTATAACATGATAATGACCATGATGATAGGAATAGGCATGTGAATGTATGTGTGTGGTTGGTGTACTTGATGCAAGCGATTATCAGGGGGAGTGTCATAGGCCGGGCCTTAGCACTCTAGCTCTATCTCTAACTCATGTCTTGTGCATTAGCATCGTCGTATCGCCATTACTTTAGCAAAACTATTACATCGTATAGTATCAGGGGAGGTGGTCTCGGTCCTTGTAGTCTCTGACTCTATCGGGGGGCCTTAGCTCTATCTCTATGGGCGTTCTGAGGGATGCTGAGGTGAGGCCTTGGATACACGGTTTGACATTAGGATTGGTTAGTTGCGAGCCCAGTTTGTAAGCCCTCGCTAGTAGGGGCTTACGTGTTGGTATGGCACAGTACAACAATAAATGTTAACCTTTGTTGTACAATGTTCATGGTAGGGTCGATGGGGATGACAATAAACGTTAACCTTTGGGCGGGCTTCCACACCCTGTGTATAGAGGAGGGGTCAATAAATATTAACCTTTGACCTCCAACCCTTTCTATTGCATATTGCAAACTTTAAACCAGACCACAGATATGAATTGAATGCATGCATATGTATTGTGGCATTGTTTTGTTTGCTCACTGATCCATGATGTGTGCTCACCCTCTCGACGTCGAATATTTTTAGTTGATGATGCAGGTATTACCGTCAAAGATTATGTCAATGCTCCAGTGTACGGGCACATGGCGGCGATGGAAGTTGAAGACGAAGTGGAAACGCATGACTCCTCTTGCGAGCGCAACTCATGCGTATTCGATTAGATTTTATTTTAATTATTTGGATTTTGTAAAGACATGTAATTGGTATTTTAGTTATGTCTCTGTTGAAACAGCATAATTGGATATTTTAATATGATTATCATATTTAGATTTCTCAGTTCATTTTATTATAAGACTTCCGCTATTGTGTATTTACTCTGATTATGAATGTGGATGTATGAGGTTTAGATAAAATGGATATAGTCTACTCGAGATCTTGGTTGAACCGTTGGTTTGTTGATGGTTCATCATAGCATTCTGAATAGTATAGAATTGGGGTGTGACAACTTGGTATCAGAGCATCTCAGGCCTTGTCCGCTAAACTAGCATACCTTCATGACGAATTGTGAACTGAGATAGGGTAAAGGTAAAAACTGTAATATTAACACAATATAAGCACAAGTGATGTTTGAGACCAAATTTGAAAAGAGAATAATGCATCTATTAAAGGGAGAATAATTTTAAATGCAATGAGAGAGAAATAAACGTATATAAATACCTAAAGCAGAGTACAGTCCACAATCCGGATAGTTACTCTGTAGTACAAAGAAAGGAAACAAATACAATCATGAAGCTGGAGGTGAAGGAGGAGGCGGTGCCTCACGGTCTCTGTCATAATCCTCAGCATAGACTCTAGTCAATCAGGCTACCTGAGTCTGGGTCGTCTGAAGACTAGCTGTGAGACCAGCCACCCACTGATCAGTCACGCGCTGAGCACCCAAAATCTCCTCCATCCGCATATCTGACCTGCGCTGAGCATCCATGAGCTCTCCCATCCTCATGTTCGATATGCGCTGGGCGTCTAGTAGCTCATCTACTCTCATACGCTGAGCGTCTATTAACTCCCCCATCCTCAGATCAGATCTGTGTTGAGCCTCTCTGATCTCATGTAATATCCCCATCATATCAGAAGGTGGGTGTGAAGGGCCAGTCGCATGAGAAGGACCAGCCGCATAAGAAGTACTAGCTCCAGCAGCATGTGTAGGTGAAGGAGGTGGTATGGAGTCCACAACCATGTATAGACGGTCATCATCACCAGCAGGCTCCCTATGAACTCCAGCGGCTGCTGCTGCTGCATCAGCGTTAGCCATCTCCACGCGAGTACGAGGGCGCACCATCGCGTTCCTTTCCTCATCACTGACCTGGGCATCCCACATACCCATCTTACAGATGGCATCCCAATCCAACGGGGAGGAGAAGGATTTCTCCTGAATCTTCTCACCCAACAAATCCACACCCAGGCGGGTAAGCAGCGTAGTGATCATACGTCCATAGGGCAAGTTTCCAGTATGACTGGGCAACGTAGCACTGATAATCGTCTGCATGATGATGTAAGGTAGGCAGACCAGCTGCCTAGTACAGATGCAATACAACAAAAATTGAGTCAGCTGGGAGACCCTCTCAAAATGACCACCCTATGGAAGTAGGTTGTGCTGAATGATCTTGCAGTACACCCGCAGATCCGAACGAAGATAACTCGCTTTCATCTCCCAGCGATCAGGTCTAATGAGCTGACAGTCTATCTAAGCCCTCATTTGTAATGAAAAGAACTGGGGCTCTCCAGGGGCACAAAAGACGAAGGAGCCATCGTAGGAAATACCCAGCAGGTCAGCTAGCAGCCGATAGTCAAAGGAGACCTCAACTCCCTTGACATAGCTAGTGATCCGGAGCTCATTACCCCTCTCAACATCATTGTAATCCCCCACCAGCTGGAGGTTACAATGGAACTGGCGTACCATGTCAGGGCAGGTACAGGCATCATAGGTGATGACAGGAAGTCAGCCCATGTCACCAAAAGCTCTCTCCACATTGAACAAGGCTAGGCTAGCCAAGTCCACCTTGCGGCCTCCTTCTACCTTCTTACGAGCAAAGCGGGCATATTGTGCCTCAGCTTCATTATTATGGAAGCGAAGACGGTCGCGAACACTAGGAACCTTGGTACGGGCCATAATATCTACAAACCACAAGGAAAAACAGATAATGGATTAGTAAGGTAGAAAAATTCGAAATTTTAACATTATAACGACGTAAGTTGGCCAAAAGCCTCATTTTTCACCCATACACGTGGGCAGGAGGACTTACGTAGGTTCTAAACTATCCTGCAATACTCATACAGTTGGAAATTCTAGCTAACGGAATTCAATTTGAATAAATTTTGAGAAATTCAAAAATCTTGACAATTTAGGGCAAAAAGGGAAAATTTTGAGTTTCTCGATAACCAACCGATGAAACTCAAATATTTTTGAGGGCTTTTGTCCATTGACTCACCAACAACAAAAGCCCCCAATAAAAATCGAATTTTTACGGCTAGAAAAAGTTTAATTTGAAGAAAATGAGATATACGGGTGAAAACCTAGAAAAGAAAACCTAAAAACATGTAAAGGTAAGATATATACCTGTAGGGAAGGTGTAGACGTCGAAACAAGGAACCCAAATGACCAATGTAGCAGAGTTGGCACTGTAGCAACTCAGAGGAAGGAGATGAGTCGAAACGGAGGAGGAAGAATGGAAAATGAACTCAGAATCGAACCTTAAAAATCTGATTTTTGGTCCGGGGGTCAGAGAATTCGACCAGGACCATCGACCCATCCATCGACCCCCATATCGACCCACGACTCTCGGTAATCTGACAAAAAACCAGGGGTCGAACCTAGGGTCGGACATACCATCGACCTCCGAATCGACCCCCGACTCTCGGTAAGAATCAGTGATTCCCAGGGTCGATCCTAGGGTCGGACATACCATCGACCCCCACCATCGACCCTGCATAGAAAAGACAGTATTTTTCACAGAATGATCTGAAAATTTTGAAAATAACATCGGTTAGTGTATCTACATAAAGTATAAATGATTACCTCACGTATTTTAATGATTTTTAGGCATCACCATTATTAGAGGAAAAAATATATGGTTGGGCGTAGAGTAACCAGGTAGAGCCGAAACGCAGTTCCACCACCACCACCCGTGGAGAAAGCCAGTCAAGAAAATATAAATGTACAAGGTAATCCGCAGGTTGCACCACCAGTAAACCAGGATCTAAAAAATCCTACTAACTTGCCACCCCCACCACCGGAACTGATTACTGTGGTGATTAATCTGGCACAACAACTTCAACAAATGCAACACGCGCAAGCCCATACGCAGGCAATGATGGGAATGATGTTCCAGGTGGCACAAACTACACCTATGCCGGCTGGGCAAGCCAATGCAACACCGGTGGGTAACCACCCAACACCTCAACCACTAGCTGCACAGATTCCAGTACCACATCCTGAGGTAGTGCAGGGAAATTTTTAGTATCCACCACCTATATATGGGGCATATGCTCCTAATCAGCTGGATCACTCTCGACTCGTCGAGAGATTCTTAAAGATGAAACCTAAGGAGTTCAATGGAAAACCATCTGATCCGCTATGGTCGGCACACTGGATCGACAAAATGGAGAGAAACTAAGTATCTCTATTAACAGATGTCAAAGAATATAAGAATCAGAATGTTTATCCAAAAGTATTTCATTTCCTTCTTTCAAATTCAGTATGATGAAGAACACTTGTTTTATTTAGTGAACCTAGGTTTAAAAGATCAGGAGTAAATCTATGGTAATCGAACCAAATACAAAATGAATTAGACCCATGGTTGTTGGTTACAGGTGGTCCGAATACATGGAAATAGAGGTTATACAGCTCTTGGCCTCACGGTTATGGGTTCTATCGAGTATATAATGCCATTAGTCAAGGCACTATAGGAATAAATCTGGAGAAAGTTTTGGTACATCAATAAATCAGGTATAAAATTGAAAGATGTACAATCAGAATGATAAAACCTTTAACTGATCATTTAATTTACATCTATATTTATTTTTTCGATCATGAGGGTAGCTTAGATTGGTATAATAAGGAATATACTAAAGAGACAATATCTATAACTCCAATTGACAGGTTAAATTGATAAGGTATCCTGTCAAGGTACAAGAATTTAAAATCAGGTATGTGCATCCTCTATAATCATAAGAGTAAGTCAATGATGCACCACATCCTATATAAACCTATCTAGTTATATGGCCACAATAGATTTTATCCTTTGTTGAAAATGTAAGAGGCTACATCGTCAAAAAACATTCCTCAACCCTTATCGGATCATTTTGTCATGGGGCAGCTATCCCATACATCGATGGCTGTTAAGGGTAACTACCTTGATACACTGCTTGTTGTGCACCAAGCTTCTGCACTGAGGGGTGCGTCACTAGGATTTGCTGTATAATAGGCACTGTGTTATGGGTAACATGTACTGGAGGTACAGTGTTGATATCAATTGGTACTGTACATGGTCTAACCTGGAGGTATTGGCGTAGCATTGGCAACATGGGTAGTGATTCACATAGCAACTTGCATAGTCGGTCTCATCTGTTATTGCTCTTGTATTTTGTCGGCCATGTTTATTACAACCATGGCCAAGGCACTTGGTAGTCCAGATAATTTGTCTGGAGTGACTTGGTTGTTCACGTCCTTTGATTTGCTCCAATCTGATTATCATTATTTATCATCTGCTCAGATGAGTTTTCACTACCTGTTCTTGACCCAGATATTGGTGTGGCTAAGTTGCGACCTCTTTTAATACTCAACAGGCAATGGATCAGCTTGTGGTGGATCTCACTTTGAGTCTCCACGTCACCCAGGAGTATAGCCTTATCTTCTTTTATAGTTACTCTCATTTTTGGTGTATGGCCATTGTTTTTCTATCTCTGTTGGATTTAGCCCGAGATCTTTTCCTTTTCCACTACAGGGATTTAGGCGTTACTAGCCATTTTTTTTCACCCCAATCATACATCGAGTTTCATATCTTGTGAGTACCAACTCGGTATTCTAATTTTTCTGCTTTACAGATGCTTCCTTCTTATTACTGTAGTATATCCTTTGTATACTCAGGAAACTATCCAACTTATAGATCGTACCATATGTTATTGTTTATCAGGATATATTTAGATTTTTTTTTTCTGTTTGTGTATACATATGGTTCCACCTTTTATATGTACATTATTGTCTTGTTTAAGTTCTGTCTCAACCAACACAGGTGCTTATGGTGTGTTTGTTTTGAAGCTTTTAAGTCTATCCTAACTCAGTTCATAGACACAATCGTGAATGTATTCAGATTTGATGGGCAAGGCTTGAGAACTCTGATACCAAGTTGTCACACTCTAATTTTGGACTAACCAGAATGGTGTTGTCACACCCCAAATTATGCACCATTCAGAACGGTGTGATGAACTGCTATAAACCAATGATTCAACCAGGATCTCTAGTAGGCGGTATCCATTAAAAATAAAACCACGCACATCCACAACCATAATCAGAATAAATACACAATAGCGAAAGTCTTATAGTAAATGAACTGAGCATTCTAAATGTAATAATCATAATTAAAATATCAAATTATTATTGTATCAACTGAGACATAACTAAATAAAATATTAATTACATCTTTTATAAATTCAAATAAAATCCTAATAGAATACGCATGAGTTGCACTCGCATGAGGGGCCATGCGTATCCTCTAAGTCTTCAGCCTCCATTGCAGCAACGCGCGCATACATCGAGTCATTTATATAATCTGCAACTGTGGTACCTGCATCATCAACTAAAAATATTCGACGTCGAAAAGGTGAGCACACATCATGGCTTAGTGAGCAAACAAAACAATGCAACAAACATACGCATGCATTCAATTCATATCTTTGGCCTGGTAAATAAGTTTGCAATGTGCTATAGAAAGGGTTGAAGGTCAAAGGTCACGCTTATTGACCCCTCCTCTATACACGAGTGTGTGAAGCCGCCCAAAGGTCATGCTTATTGTCGTCCCACATGCACCCACCATGAACATTGTACAACAATGGTTAACGCTTATTGCTGTATAGTGCCATACCAACACGTAAGCCCCTGATGGCGAGGGCTTGTAAATCGGGCTCGCAGCTAACCAATCCTAATGCCAAACAGTGTATCCAAGGCCTCACCCCAGCATCCCTCAATACGTCCATAGAGATAAAGCTAGGGTCTGGTGACCAGGATGAACCACAGTGTCACGTCCCCCCTGATACCCTATGACGTATTAGTTTCACTAAGCTAATGGCGATACGACGATGTTTAGTGGACAAGACTTGAGTTAGAGATAAAGCTAGAGTCTGGTGACCAGGATGAACCACAATGTCACGTCATCCCCCTGATACTCACTCGCATCAAGCACACCAACCATACACATACATCCATATGTCTATTCCTATCATCATCATCATCATCATGTTATAAACAATAATTAAATATGCATGAACGGTAATAATAGAAATATTGGATGACATGTTGAATGCACATAACAAGCATACAAGCATAGAATCAATCATGGCATTGGACTTGAAATAAAATAGTTTATTATTAACCAATTAGTTTAGGTCTTGTTCCCTCACCCTTACTTGATCGTAGGTCTTCTTTCAAGCTTTAAAAATCAACTATATATCGATATTATATCACTAGAAAACCTAACCAAGTCGATATAATTTAATTAGAATTAATTTAGACTTTAAAAAGCATGCTGTTAACTGGGGGTCGATGCTAGGGTCGAAGGTTTGATCGACCCTGGGTGCGACCACCCCTATTCTGGACTTCCCAAATACTGGGGGTCGATGATCAGGGTCTGGTAGGGTCAATTGGCCATCGACCCCCGTGTGACCCCCTGTGGGTTTTGTCAATTTTTCATCCTATAGTCCATTCTTCGTGTTTGGGGTCCTATGGCTTGCTTCTACAGTCCATTCCACACATGTTCTATGGCCTAGAACCGTAGTTCATTCACCTATATAGCTTTCAGAATTTTCCCCATAGTTTTTCATGAAAACCTAACCATGGGTGGATGATTTGGGTTTCTCCTAGATCATTCCCTCTTCTCTAGCTATTCTAAGGTCAGTAGAATTACATGGAGATAGTATCCATACCTGAGAATTAGGCTTGTTTCTCTGAAGCCTTCTCCTTGATCTTCTTCTCCACTTTCCTTCTCTTCTCTTTCTCTTCTCCTTCTCTTCTCTTTCTCTCAATCCAATTAGGGTTCTAAAAGAAGTGAAAGAGGCTTAGGGATGTCCTATTTATAGAGTAGAAACTCCCAAAATAAGTCCCATTGAGATTAGGAAGGAATCCCATTGAAATTAAGAAAGTTTCCTAATTTTCGGTTCGTGCTGTTTTTACCGATTACCGAGGGTCGATAGGGGGGGTCAAAGATCCCGTCGACCCCTGGTACTTAAACTGTCTGACCCCCGATATAAAACTGGGGGTCTGACTTTTATACTGGGGGGGGGGTCTGACCCTCCCTTGCTGGGTATGCGACCCTCCCCCTAATTTTAGTGTTTTTGGGTCTGTTTAATACCTGGGATCGTGCTCTCCTTCACGCACTTAATCCGTTTGGTTGGACCATGATGGGTAGACTTGGTTGAAGGTGGTAAGACCGGGTTATTTTGATATGGGTGTTACAACTCCCCCCTACTTTTAAAAATTTTGTCCCTGAAATTGTTCATACCTTCTGAGTAGAATAAATGAGGGTATTACTTTCATATAGCATTCTCTTCTTCCCATGTAATTTCTTCCATGTCTCTACTTCTCCAAGTGACCTAAACATAATAAATATCTCGGTTGCGCATTCGTTGAACCTTTCGGTTGGTGATTTCAGTTGGTGTTACTTCAAATGTCAAATCATCAGTCAAATCAGGCAGATCTACTGTCAGAACGTGCGTAGGATCTTTGACATACTTCTTTAATAAGGAAATATGAAATACGTCATGCACACTTGACATAGATGGTGGTAGGGCTAACTGGTAAGCCACTTTCCCACGCTTAGCTAGAATCTCATATGGCCCGACATATCTTGGACTTAGTTTCCCTTTCGGTCCGAAACGTTTCAATCCTCGCATAGGTGATACTTTAAGAATACTTTATCACCCACGACGAACTCAAGGTCTCGGCGTCGGGTATCGGCATATTGCTTCTGACGATTCTAAGATGTTCTCACTCTTTATTTGATAATGTCGACCACTCGACAAGTCTCTTCAACAAATTCTGGTCCAACAATACTACGTTCCCCAACTTCATTCCAAAACAACGGAGTTCGACACTTTCTGCCATACAGTGCTTCATAGGGTGCCACCTGTATAGTAGCCTGATAGCTACTATTATAAGCGAACTCAATCAGTGGTAACTTTTCATCCCATGATCCTTTGAAGTCAATTACACATGCTCGAAGCATATCTTCTAAAATTTGAATTGTACGCTCCAACTGTCCATCTGTCTGTGGGTGGAATGTAGTACTAAACTTCAATGTTCTACCCATAGCCTTTTGCAATCCTTCCCAAAACTTTGAAGTAAATCGTGGATCTCTATCGAACATAATATTTTCAGGTACGCCGTGTAATCGCACAATGTTATCCACATACAGCTTAGCTAACCTCTCCAGTGTATACTGGGGTCGTATAGGTATAAAGTGAGCTATTTTAGTCAGGCGGTCTACAATCACCCAAACTGCGGCAACTACTCGAGGAGTCAGTGATAATCCCGTGATGAAGTCCATAGTGATGCAGTCCCATTTCCATGCTGGTTCCGATAATGGCTGTAACAGTCCTGCCGGTCTTTGTCGTTCAGCCTTTGCCTTCTGACAATTTAGGCCTTGAGACACGAACTTAGCTACATCTGCTTTCATTCCTCTCCACCAATATAGTTTCTTTAAATCATGATACATTTTTGTACTTCCAGGATGTATAGAATAAATGGTGGTATGGGCCTCTTTCATCAATCGGTGTCTAATGTCCAAGCTTTCTGTTTCGGGTACACATATTCTTCCTTTGTACTTCAGTACCTTTTCTTCGTCCAAGGTGAACTCAGGGTTAGTTCTATCTTTTTTGATGTCTTCTTGTACCGTTCTTAGGTAAGGGTCTGATTTGTTAGCTGTCTTTACTTCATCAACTATATCCAGTATAATTTTCAATGAGGCGAACATATTTGAAAACCGATGAATAAACCCTTGGTTGGCTGATCCATCTGGTGCATCTATCACAAACTGCTCATTACCGTGCTTGAATACCTTTCTGGTAGTACACATTGCGGAAGTTGTGCTAATCTCTCCCTGAGATTTTATCATTGCCTTTCAACTCAATGTGTCGGCTACTACATTAGCTTTTCTCGGATGATCACAATCATAGTCTTTCAATAGTTCCAGTCATCTTCTTCGTCTCATATTCAGCTCCTTCTGATTAATTAGGTAAGTAAGACTTTTATGGTCTGATTTAATCTGAAACTTCTCCCCGTACAGATAATGTCTCTATATTTTGACAGCATGTACTACTGCTGCTAGTTCCAAATCATGAGTGGGGTAGTTCTTTTCATGTGTCTTCAGTTGTCTTGAGGAATATGCAATTACTTGTTCTCCTTGCATAAGTACACATCCTAATCCCAGTCCTGACGCATCGGTGTACAAGATAAATGGTTGTCCTGGAATCGAGATGGTCAAGATTGGAGTTGATATCAATCTAGCTTTCAAGGTTTGGAAACTCTTCTCGCATTTATCCGTCTAGAAAAACTTCTCACCCTTCTTAGTCAAACTGGTAAGAGGTTCGGAATTCGGGAAAAGTCTTCCACAAATCATCGATAATACCCAGCTAGACCCAGAAAACATCTAATTTCTGCAACGCTCTTCGGTGCTTTCCACTTTACAATAGCTTCAATCTTGTTGGGATCCACTTTAATTCCTTCAGCGGATACTACATGGCCTAGAAATGCGACTTCCTTTAGCCAAAACTCACACTTTGTAAATTTAGCGTAGAGCTTTTCCCTTCGTAGTCGTTGCAGAGCGGCGTTTAGATTCTTGACATGAGTTTCCTCGTCCTTGGAGAAGACTAATATATCATCAATGAATACAATAACCGACGTAACCAACATGTCGTGAAAATCCCGGTTCATAAGTTCCATAAAGGTTGCTGGTGCGTTTGTCAATCCAAAAGACATGACCAAAAATTCATAATGTCCATATCTGGTCCTGAATACTGTCTTGGGGATATCACCATCCTTAATCTTTAGCTAATGGTAACCTGATCGAAGATCAATCTTTGAGAATACTTTGGCACCTTGCAACTGATCGAACAGGTCATCGATCCAAGGCAATGGATACCGATTCTTGATTGTCAGTTTATTCAGTTCTCAGTAGTCTATACACAAGCGAACGCTACCGTCTTTTTTCTTCACGAATAAAACTGGCGCTCCCCATGGTGATATGCTAGGGTGAATGTAACCCTTGTCCAGCAGTTCCTGTAGTTGTACTTTCAATTCCTTCAGTTCAGTAGGAGCCATTCGATAGGGTGCTTTCGATACTAGTGCGGCTCCAGGTATAAGATCTATAACAAACTCTGTAGCTCGATCGGGTGGTAATCCTGGTAATTCGTCAGGAAATATGTCTGGATAGTCCCACATGACATCAATATCTTCCATTCGTGGTGCTTCCTTGGTAAGGTCGACCACAAATACTAAATACCCGAATGCCCCTTTCTCAAGGTACTTCTTAGCCTTTAGCGCCGAGAGTATGAGCTTTCGTTTACGGGGAAGTTTGATTCCCGAAAAACTGAACTCTGCTCCTTCCTTGTCTTTAATTGTCAGCTTCTTTTCAGCACACAATAGGTTTACAGAATGCCGAACTAACCAGTCCATTCCCAAGATGATGTCAAAGTCTGCCATCTCAAGTTGGATCAAGGTCGCATCCAAGGTATTTTCATCAATATGAACTGGACATGGTCCATAACCTTTTTCTAACTCCACTTCTAATCCCATAGGTGATCGTACAAGTAGTCTGTAGTCTAAGGATTTAAGGGGTAGATTTAACTTCTTTCCAAACGTCATAGATATAAAGGAATGAGTAGCTCCTGAATCAAAGATACTCTGGCGGGAATGCCATTAATAGGTACGATACCTGTGATTTGTTTTGGTTTAGTCTACATGCTCATACAATGTAATACAACTAACAAAATGTAAGTCACACCTGTAACCACATCAGGCGATGCGGCAGCGTCCTCGGATGTAACCGCGTAAACTCGTCCTTGATGTAGCTGCTTCTTGGGCATAGGACATTCCCTTGCTATATGCCCTAGTTCTAATGAAATAGTCGGAACTAGGGCAAATACCAGCTCCTCAAGAGTTAAATGCTTTCCCCACATTTGTCTAACCACTCAAATTTTACACCCTTCTTCATCAATCCCGTCAATGGTATGGCTATACCAGAATCCTTTAATAAAGCGCCTGTAATAGCCAACTAATCCAAGAGACTTCTAACTTCTGTAACAGTTATGGGTGTACACCAGTCCATGAATGCACTGACCCTACCAGAGTCTACTACTAAACCTTCAACTGATATGATATGTCCCAAGAAAGCTACTTGTCTAAGCCAAAACTTGCATTTCTTGAACTTGGCATATAACTTCTCCTGTCTTAACTTTTGTAGTGTTAAGCGGAGGTGTTCTGCATGGGTGTTTTTATCGGGTGAGTAAATGAGGATGTCATTGATGAAAACGATGATAAATTTATCTAAGAAATCATGGAATACCTGGTTCATTAGCTCTATGAATAACGCTGGAGCATTTTTCAACCCGAAGGACATCATCGAAAACTCAAAGTGACCATATCTTGTCCTGAACACTGTCTTGGGTATATCACTTCCTTTGATCTTTAATTGGTGATTCCCCGACCGTAAGTCTATCTTTGAAAATACACTTGCCCCTTGAAGTTGATTGAACAAGTCATCGATTTGGGGCAAGGGATACCGGTTCTTGATAGTGAGTTTGTTTGGATCCTGGTAATCTATGCATGGATGGACACTCCCGTCCTTCTTCTTTACAAATAATGCCAATGCTCCCCAAGGTGAGATGCTAGGCCTAATGAAACCCTTATCCAATCGCTCTCAAAGCTGTATCTTGAGTTCCTTCAACTTAGTTGGGGACATGCGGTAAAGAGATTTAGAAGCCGGAGCTGCTCCTAGGACTAAGTCCATAACGAACTCGGTTTTTCTATCTGGTGGTAGACCTAATAATTCCTCAGGAAACACATTGGGAAATCTGTTAACTATCAATATGTCTTTTAATCTCGGTATCTGGGTTTCTGTGTCCAAGACTGACATAAGATAACTCTTACATCCTTGATGTAGGAACTTAGAAGCTTGAAGTGCTGACAGGAACAACTTGCGACACTTCTTAGTCTTGTCGCCGGTAAATACAAAAGCTTTCCCACTTGTAGGCTAGAACAGGATCTGACGTCTGGAACATAAGATGTTGGCCCGGTGTTTGACCAACCAGTCCATTCTCAATATCCCAAAATCTTTCATCTCAAGGTTGACGAGGTTAGTCTCCATCACCTTATCCTCTATTATAACGTCACTTGGTCCATAATATGTCTCTAAATTGGACTTGGGTCCGGTATATGCACCTCTAATGCATAGTTTATCTTGGGCAGTGGCATTCCCAATTTAACGATGAGTGTTGGGGATACAAATGAATGTGTAGCCCCGAAGTCAAAAAGCACTCGTACAGATATACTAGAAATAGAAATCGTATCTACACATGTATTCATAGGAATGTCACAACATGCCATGCAAAATGATGCTTTCTTCTTAACTTTAAAATACATGCAACTACTCTTGGAGAACCCTCAGCAACCTCAGCAGATAGGGCAAAGACCTTGCCTTGTCTAGGGGGTGGTGCCTTCTTTGGTTTTGGGCACACTCTTGTAAAATGGCCAGACTTTCCACAGTGGAAACATGCGCCATAGGGCACAGATGAGGTGTTAGAAGCTGCAGGTTTAGGCTGACTTTCCTTGGGCACAAACATAGCTGGCTTATTTGTAGCCGGGGCCGGATCACTACATGCAGACCAAACTGTGAAAGGAGTAGCCGAAGTTGTAACTGAGGTAACTGAGGAACTTGGGTATTATGTACGGAAAGGCCTATTGGTAGGGTAGTTATCTGTGAAGCTCATAGGTCTTTTTGACCTTGAGATGATGGAACTGGGGGTACTCCATGTAGAGTGGCCAATAACTCGGCGAAGACCATTGCTATCATCCTTTGTTGCTCCTCTAGGTTTCGGACCAACCTATCCATAGCGACTGTTATTTGAGCCACAGTTTACACTGGAAGTGCCTGTGGGAGATCAGTGAGTGGTGGAGGCGGTAATGGAACATGTGGAGGTGAATGGGAATCTCCATGTCCTACACCACCTTCATCTCATGCCAGAGGGGGCAAATTTACTTGACGCCCACTTGGTGGGGGCTTTGGAGGCATTGCTTTCAAATGGTCGAACTTTGGTAGGGCAAATCTGTAAATGCCCAAATGTTAATATCAACCATAAATCCAATTTTTCCATAACAACAAGTTAAACATATCATGTTATGGCAGGTATAAGCAATGCATCAACAATTTTTTCTTTTCTAAGTCTCTTTTAGACTGCTTTCTAAATTGGGCCAGTAATTGGGGTGACCAACAAGATAAAGTGATGCATCAGAATGACTTTGACTCTAAGCTTGGTCAGACCAGAACTTCCATGATGTTTGCTGGGATGATCCCCCATTTATACCACCAGGGTCTGAGAGAGGGATATCGTCGATATGTGCCCACTCCACCAGTAGCTCAGCAAAGTGGTTCAGATCCACCCCTGCTATTAATCCTCAGTGATCACTTATTACTTTCCTTTTCTTTTTACCTTTTACTTGTACTTACAGCGTCATGTAACTTTTGTACATGCCATGCATATAAGGTAACGGTCTGATGTGTGAACTGTACACTACTTTTGACTTATGCACATCACTTCTATTCATATATACTTGTACCTTCTTTTATTATCATTATAATCAGATGTTTTGATCATGGGATGACTGCCCGGGTTGTGGGCCGCATCCTAATTTTTATACTTAAAAATTAGGTACATATGTACATGTCATATCTTTTACTTTTGTTCATAGTTCAAATTATGATTTATGTTCTTTCATTAGTTCTTGTAATGTGATGTAACCCAACTTACTGTTTTCCTTGCTTACTACTGATTGGTTCATAAAAGCTTTTAGTTAGGGATCCAAATCGTCTCATCCCTGAAATTCAGGAAGCATGGCGGCGACCCCACTAGATGGTCGCCACGTGGGGGTTGGATGAATCTGACCCCTCCGTTCTAGCCGACAAGCCGAGCCGACAAGAGAGTGTCAGCTCGAACAGAGGCGTCGGATTCATCTGACCCCCACGTGACGACCATCCAATGGGGTCGCCGCCACGCCTCCCGAATCTCAGGGATGAGATGATTTGAATCCTTTAGTTAGCCTAGGCATCTCTTCTAACACATGAAAATGCATGTGCAGGGGAAGTCTATAGGTAAAGTCAGAGTGGTTGTGCTCTAATACCAGTCTTGTCATAGCCCATTCTAGGGAATCGGGCATGATATCCAATTCATCCAAGAAACAATCGGAATCATCCAGCGATTGACAACCAAAATAATCTACCAGCAAGCCCCACAGTCTATACAAACAATATCTATAATAATCAACAATAATTAATAATCATTGCAGCGGAGTAATAAGAGTTATAGAGGAATCATAATAGAGAATAGATGCTTCTAATGTTATCATTACATAATAAGTCTGTTATGTCTTACAAATCATTTTACAAGTAATTTTCATATTACATATACCCTGTACTAAATAACTAGAGTAAATCAGAATAAAATACTATTGATAAACTAAACCGCATCTATCTATAGATATCAAAATAGAGGTGAGGCACTGACTCAAGTCCCATAAACACAATTTTTAGGTACAGCCCTTGACATAATCCCTCAGTGATCTTCCACCAGAAGAAGTGCTCTCTACATCAAAAGGATCCATTTCAGCAGTCACAGAAGAGGTACCTACAACCAAAGCTAGAAAGATTTCCATATCGAGGGGTGAGCTCCCATTCCAGCTCAACAAGAAGTCAGGTATCCAATGTAATCCTATGCAACAATTTATAAATGCAGTACAGAAGCAAATAAACAATCAATTGTGAGTGGCAATCAAATATGTATACAGTCATGGTCGGCCTGTACCATGGCTCAATTACATCGCATGAGTGAACCGCCATTGATCCCAAGCACCCCTCGATGAATCAATGACACCCCTGAACCAAGCACTCCTCGATGATCAGTGACTCGCATAACCCATGAGTGAACTGCCATTGATCCCGAGCACTCCTCGATGAATCAATGACACCCCTAACCCGAGCACTCCTCAATGATCAGTGGCTTGACCATTCTTCACTAAAGCACGAATCATTTGACCAAATTGATGCATGATGCATGAAATGATTTGGATTACACCCAACAAAGATCCCAGTTCCACTCCCATGGACTGACTGTGTCCCCACTAAAGTGTAACTAGGCATATGGCCGTGTATCGTACTCCCATACACCACATGATCATATACCCCATAACATAATCATATCCATATCCAATCAATCAATCAATCATCCAACATGGCATGTGCACGCAGTAAATAAAACTATACTCCAATAGGATTCCCCATTCCACTCCCATAGACTGATCGTGTCGCCACTAGAGCATAGAGTGCCAACATGGCACTTGTATTGTACTCCCATACTTAACACTCCCATCATATATGGTCTCAACAAAGACTGCACCTAGCAGAGAACCTTGACTCCCTACTCCCATGGTTCGTCATGCCTCCATTAAGGTACAGCCACTCCCAATGTGATTCATGAGGTCACTCGTTACATGAACCACCATACATGGGTGGTATCCCAACAAAGAACCCCAGATCCCTACTCCCATGGATCATCGTGTCTTTACTAGGATACCAGCACACCAACATGATACATATGCCTGTATTTCCATACATCACACACACCATCATATATGAATATGTGCACAATGATGTTAACCATTACTCCTTGCAGAGAACCCTAGATTCCCACTCCCATGGTTTACCATGTCTCTACTAACTTATCAAAAACTATTAACATGGCCCATGTATTGTACCCAGCACGCTACACGTCCATCATACAACAACAAACATACATAGTTATTATTATAATGTAAATGCATGAACAGTTATATACAATTCATTGGATGATATGTTATGGTAACAAAATGCACATATAGCAAACACAAGCTCAAACTTTACGTGACCCAACCCCTCACCTATAGACACCAAAGGTGCTACTGAACCTTCAAGCCAGCAGAAGGCTTCATCCACTACTCGTGCTGTTTTACTTAATTAGTTAGATAAGCTTCATTAGTTTGGTAATCATCTTTTAAACTAGTATGGACAAGTCCTAATGTTTATGTATGGGTCCCAAGATAAGCAAGGAACCGAAAGGATAGTCTTCCTAACTATTTCTAGGGTTATAAGCCAATATAGACTGAATCGACAATAAAAGCAGTTTAGCGTTCCACCGATACATGAAGCCAATTAACATTTAGTCATTTCATTCGTACATCAAATGGAAAGACAGATCGGATAATTGATCATCCAGTTAGTCATTGCTTTATATATTGTTTACAGTAGTGGGGGTTCTAGAAGGTTTTTCGAAGGCTTTGCCAGGTGGTGTATCATCCGGCACTACCTTGGGTTCATGCCTTTCAGTTCATGCCGCCTGTTTGTACAGCTGGTTCGTGTCATTGATTCATGTCGTTTGTTCGTACCACCTGTTCTATGACACCGGTTCCTTGCCATTGGTTTTGTAACACTGATTTCGTGCCACAGGTTCCATGACACCTGTTACGTGGGTCCGGTTGGTCATTTAGCCAAGGTATTTTACCTAGGTGGAGCCTCAGTTTAGGTCCACCGGGGGAACGTTCCATCGAAATGTGCCACCGGTTCAAACCCAAAAACCAAGCACGAACCAGAGAAGGTTTTCTTCTTTGGGGAATGTCTTTCTCACTTGGTTTCCTTCACTCGAAGTGCTGGGAAACATTCTCCCATCATATTCACACAAGATGGGAGTTGTTTAGACCCCATGATGTCTCCATTCATAGAGGGGATGATAACCTAAGTTTTCTAGGTCAAGCTTGGTCTACATTAATGGAGATTTGATTCCCACTAAATGATATCCATTTTAGTTGGGGAAACTTATTCCCACCATTTATACATTCAATGAGAACCATTTATGGTTCCATTGATTCCATTCATGGAGGGGTAGAGAAAACCTAACTTCTAGGTTTAATGGTGGTTCACCATTAATTGTCTTAACATTTAACCACAAAAGAAAGAAAGGGGAAGACAATGGCTTACCTCCAATGATGATCCACTCAAGGGTTTGAGGACTTGGAGTTCTTCCTCTCCACTCTTCTCATTCCACTCTCACTCTTCCACAGTTCCAAATGGAAGGAAAAGAGGTTGGTTCCTTTTTATAGAACCTATGGAGAAAGAAAGACTCAAATCAGAGTTCAACAGGTTGCAGTCAAGCGGATGAACTTTCATCCGGTCGTACCTCTGGTTGGGCTTAAAATAAGTTCAGGCTTAGTTTTGTGGGCCTAGTTTGCTGAGGATGTTTTATAGGTTTCTTGGACATCATTCCCCACACTCTACCATCACTAAGGGATCCTAGAGTTTGACCCAATCATCATATGGAGGGTCTAAAGTTAAGGTGCCAAGTGTTGGCATAGTAAGATCTAACACCGAGAGATCCGAATTGTGAGGATTTTGAATGTGGGTCTTACACGCAGCACTAGTGTCGAAAGCTCCATATAGGATGGCACCTACTAAGCTCAAGGAGTTTAAGGTCCAACTGCAATAACTACTGGATAAAGGTTTTATAAGGCTTAGTATTTCTCCTTGGGGAGCGCCAGTGTTATTTGTAAAGAAGAAGGATGGTAGTGTATGCCTCTGCATCGTTTATAGAGAACTGAACAAGCTTACCATCAAGAACTGGTATCCATTGCCGCACATAGATGACTTATTCAATCAGCTATAAGACACTGCAGTGTTTTTCAAGATTGAATTTCGATCAGGATATCACTTATTGAGAATAAAGAAGAGTGACATACCTAAGACGACCTTCTGGACCAAGTATGAGCACTATGAATTTCTGGTCATGTCCTTCGGGTTGAGTAATGCTCCTGCCTCATTCATGGAGCTTATGAATGGGAATTTCATGACATGTTAGACACTTCGGTGATAGTCGACGACATATTGATCTATTTAAAGGATATAGAAGAGTACAAGACACACTTACATTAAGCATTGCAAAGGTTACGAGAAAAGACACTCTATGCCAAATTTAAAAAGTGTGATTTTTGGTTGAACAAAGTGGCATGTTAGGTCACGTAGTGACAGCAGAAGGGATTAAGGTGGACCCCAGTAAAATTAAAGCCATTATTAACTGGGAAGAACCTAGAACGGTCGTTGAAATCAAAAGTTTATTAGGTTTAGCAGGGTACTATCGTAGATTTGTAGAAGATTACTCCAGGATAGCCATACCACTAACTAAATTAACCAAGAAGGGAGAAAGATTCATTTGGTCAGACAAGTGCAAAAGGAGTTTCTAAACTTTGAAGGAAAGATTGATCTCAGCTCCTATTTTGACAATTCCAAGACCAAGGAAACCTTTTACTCTATATACTGATGCCTCTAAGCTAGGCTTAGGATGTGTACTCATGTAAGGAGAACAAGTTGTGGCTTATACCTCAAGACAATTGAAGAAACATGAGGAGAATTACCCAACACATGATTTGGTTAGCAGTAGTAGTGTTCGCCCTCAAAGCATGGAGACACTATTTGTATGGAGAAAAGTTTCATATTAAGTCTGATCACGAAAGCCTTACCTAATTATTCACTTAAAAGGACTTAAATATGAGACAATGAAGATGGGTAAAATTACTGAAAGATTATGATTGCAAATCTCATATCACCCCAGGAAGGCCAACGTAGTAGCCAATGCCTTAAGTAGGAAGAACCTAGCAAGGCCTAAAGAAAGAGTTGAACTAGGTTCAGTCTTAACGATACAAGGAATGGCCCAAGGTATATTTGACTTGTCAGAAGAATCCTTAGGGAACCAAGTTATAGGTGAACTTGTGAGCTTATTCATAACCTTACAGATAAAAGCAGAATTAATCACAGAAGTTGTTAAGGAGTTACCAACAGACCTCTACCTTTGAACTCTAAGGGAAGACCTACAAAGAGGAAAGTCAGATCCTAACTTTGCTCTTTCTCCGGAAGGTCACTCAGATTCCAAGGCAAACTTTGTATTCCTTCAACGGCCATAGATATCAAGGAAAAAATATTGAAGGAAGCCCACAACGCCCCCTATTTAGCCCATCCAGGTAGTACAAAGATGTATCATGACCTAAAGAAGTCAGTTTGGTAGAGAGGAATGAAGGCAGATGTAGCAAATTTTGTATATATATGTTTAACGGGCCAGCAGGTGAAGGTGGTTCGCCAGAAATCATCCAGTTACTTCAGTCATTACTGGTACCCTAATGGAATGGGACTACGTCACATTAGATTTCATTATAGGTCTACCCTTGACACCCAAAAATATTGATGATGTTTGGGTAATTGTCGATAGACTCACAAAGACAACAAGATTTATAGCAATTCGACCTCAATATACATTGGATAGACTAGTTAAACTGTTCAAAAATCAAGTAGTTCGTCTACACGGTGTACCTCAAAACATTGTATCAAACAGAGATCCCCAATTCACATCCAGATTTTGAAAAAGTTTACATTGCACAATGGGTACCAAATTACAATTTGGTACAGCTTTTCACCCACAAACAGAAGGTCAGTCAGAGAGGATGATTCAGATAATAGAGGATATGCTCCGTGCTTGTGTGATAAACTTCAAAAGAGGATGGGACGAAAATCTATCTTTGATGGAGTTCACCTATAACAACAGCTACCAAGCCAGTATTGGCATGGGTCCATATGAGGCTCTCTATGGACGAAAATGCAAAACCCCATTGTATTAAGAAGAAGTTGGCAAAAGAAGAATAGTTGAATTGGATTTTGTCCAAGAGACTTACCAAGAAGTGGACATAATAAGGGCAAGGATCAAAGCAGCCCAAACCTGACAAAAAAGCTACTCCGATTTCAGAAGAAAGGATATTGAGTTTGCCGTAGGAGACAAAGTGTTCCTGAAAATTTCACCTTTCAGAGGACTGAAATGCTTTGGTAAGAAGGGGAAGTTGAGCCCTAGATATGTGGGACTTTATGAGATCCTAAAGAAGTATAGAATGGTAGCTTATCAATTAGCGCTACCATCATCATTATCAGATGTGCACGATGTGTTCCACGTATCAATGTTAAATAAGTATGTACAAGACCCATCCCACATACTAGAAGCTGATCCTCCTCAGCTAAATGAAGTCTTGATATTGGAACTTAAACCTCAGATGATTCTGGACAGGAAGGTCTAACACCTAAGAAATTAGGACGTTCACTATGTCAAGGTTATGTAGAAGAACCAGCGTATAGAAGACCTATCTTGGGAAGAGGAAAAATCTATGAAGAGGAAGTATCTTCACTTGTTTGAGGAGACGGGTGAGTAGAAATTTTTGGGATGAAATTCTTTTAAGGGGGGAGTAGTAAAACCCGCACCCAGGAAACATGGCCTAACTCGGTTTTTCTTTTGTGCTAGGGTTTCCCACATTGATGGACCCAATTCGATGTCTAATCTATAACTAGCATGACAGGTAACCATTAAGTACTTAAACTTTTCTTGCCATGAGTTTAAAGTACAACTTAAAGGAGGGCTGGTCACAACTGTCGGTCAGTGAATGCGATGGATAGCGACCAGGACTATTGATCGGCCAGGCCAAAATGGACCTATTCATGGGATTTGACAGATTGAATTCATTTTGAAAGCTATTTTGGATATTCCTTGGACCCATGGACTAATCTAAAGGGGCCCACACCTATCTTAACCACCTTTGGAGTTGAGGAATGAAGGGAGTCCCTTCCTAACCCAAACTCTTGCCACTTAGCAACTCCCTATGAGTTCTTTATTCAAACTAGGAGTTATACTCCAAGAAGGACACCTCAATAGATTAAAAACCCTACCTTTTCACTTCCCTCTAAGTATGTACCCACCTTAGAAGTTCTGATGTGATCTCAGAGAAAGGAAGAAAGTTGAAGGAAGAGGGAGAAGCTTTGCAACATCTGTACTTGGAGAATTATCGACGACCAATACTGCTAGTCTACATTGGTTAAACGATCGCAAGTAAAACTCTAAACCCTTTCTGAAGAGGTTAACAAAAGATCTATACTCTGTCAAAAATTACATTAAGTTGATGGATGATCACTCTTCGAGAAGACATATTGTCACAACCCATTCTGGGGAATTGGGCTTGATATCTGAGTCATCTAAGAGACAACTCAAATCTTTTAGTGATCGACAATCAAAATGATCTACCAGCAAACCCCACAGTCTACACAAATAATATCCATAATAATCAATAATAATTAATAATAATTACAACGGTAAGAGCTGCAGCAAAATCATAATAGAAAACAAATGCTTGTAATGTTATCATTACATAATAAGTCTGTTATGTCTTATAAATTATTTTACAAGTAATATTCATATTATATATACCCCATACTAAATAACTACAGTAAATCAGAATAAAATAATGTAGATAGACCAAACCATATTTATCTACAGACATCAAAATCATAGAAGCGAGGTGTTGACTCAAGTCGCATAAACACAGTCTTTACAGGTATAGCCTTCGACATGACTCCTCAATGGCCCTCCATCAAGAGAAGTGCCCTCAACATCAATAGGATCCATAGCAGTAGATATAGTAGAGGTACCTACAACCAAAGCTAAAAAGAATTCAATATCGAAGGATGAGTTCCCATCCCAGCTCAGCGAGAGTCAGGTATCCAATGCAATCCTATGCAATAATTTAATAAATGCAATACAAAAGAAAATTCAAACAATTGTGAGTAGCAATCAAATTTGTAAGCAATCATGGTCGACCTATACCCTAGCTCAATTGCACCCAATGGGTAAACCATCATTGACCCCGAGCACTCCTCATAATGATCAATGACACCCCTGACCCAAGCACTCCTCGATGATCAGTGGCTCGCACTACCCATGAGTGAACCATCATTGATCTCGAGCATCCCTCGATGGATCAATGACACCCTTGACCCGAACACTCTTTGAAGATCAGTGGCTTATCCATCATTTACTAAAGCACAAGTCATTTGACCAAATTGATGCAGGATGCAAGAGAATATAATAAATAAGGCTACACTTCAGTAGAGATCCCCGTTCCACTCCAATGAACTGACAGGTATTACGGCCATGTATTGTGCTCCCAAATGCTACATGATCATATACCCCATATACAATCACATCCATAACAACAATCACTCAACATGTCATGTGTACGTACCACATAAAACTATACTCCAGTAGGAATCCCCATTCCACTCCCATTGACTAACTGTGTCCCCACTAGAGCATAGAGTGCCAACATGGCACGAGTATTGTACTCCCATACTCTACATGCCCATCATACATGGTCTCAACAAAGACAACACCCAACTGAGAACCCTGACTCCCCACTGCCATAGTTTGTCGTGTCTCTACTAAGGTACAGGCATTCCCAACGTAATTCATGAGGTTACTCGTTACATGAACCACCATACATGGGTGGCATCCTAACAGAGAACCCTAGATCCCCACTCCCATGGATCACCTTGCATCCACTAAGACACCAACACACCAACATGGTACGTATGCCCATACTCCAATACGTCACACACACCATCATACATGGTTATGCACACAAACAATACCAACAACTACTCCTTGCAAAGAACCCCAGATTCCCACTCCCATGGTTCATAGTGTCTCTACCAAGGTAAGAACAACCATCAACATACATAATTATAGTTATATGCAAATGCATGAACAGTTATATATATTTCATTGGATGACATGTTATAAAAGAAAAAGAACAATAAACACACAATAAGCACATGCTCAAACTCTACGTGACCTGATCCCTTACCTGTAGACACCAAAGATGCTGCTAAACCTTAAAGTCAATAGAAGGCTTCGTCCACTACCCACGGTGTTTTACTTAATTAGTTAAATAAGCTTTATTAAGTTGGTGAACATCTTTTAAACTAGCATAGACAAGTCCTAGAGTCTATGCACAGGTCCCAAGGAAGGTCGAGAACCGAAAGGATAGTTTTCCTAATCATTTCTAGGCTTATAAGTCAATACAGACTAAACAGGCAGATAGAACCGGTTAGACGTTCCACCGGTACATGATGTTGGTTAATACTTAGTCATTTCTTAGTAAACAGAACCGAAGGATGAATCAGATGGTTGGTCATTCGATAGGCCAACTGCTTCATATCCATTATTATACAGTGTGGTTCCAGTAAGCCATTTGAAAGCTTTCCCAGGTAATACATCATCCGGCACTGCCTCCTGTTCCTATCCCTAGTTCATGCCGTTGGTTCAGTTGCACCGGTTCTGTGCCACCGATTCTGTGACACCGGTTCATTGTCACCAGTTCTGTGACACCATTTTCATGCCACAGGTTTCGTGACACTGGTTTCGTGCCACTAGTTCTGTGACACAGATTCTGTGCCATCGATTTCATCCCAGAAGCCAAGCATGAACTAGAGAAGTTTTTCTTCTTCGGGGAAGGTTTCCCACCATAGTTTCCTTCATTCAAAATGGTGAGAAATACACTTCTACCATTGTTACACATAATGGGAGTCATTTAGACCCCATTATCATCTTCATTCATGGAAGAGGAGACAACCTAGGTTTTCTAGGTTAAGCTTGGTCTCTATTAATGGAGGTTTAATTCTAACTTCATGATATCCATTTTAGTTTGTGAAAATCATCTTTCCACCATTATTAGGTACAATAGGAGCCACTTATGTCTCCATTAAACTCCATATGGAGTGGGTGAACACAAACCTAGGTTTTCTAGGTTGTTAATGGTGGCCACCATTAATGGTACTCAACCACCAATGGTTTCTAGCCTTAAACATCAAGGAAGAAGGAGGAAGGTTCATTTCACTTACCTCCAAGGGGTTAATGCTAGGGCTTGGGTTCTTGAGCTTCAAGTTCACTTCTCCTCCTCTTCACTCACTATCATTCTACCATGGTTCAGCAAGAGTGAAATAAGGGAGAGTGAGCTCCCTATTATAGAAATTGGGGAGAGTTTAACCGATTGCAGTCAAGCGAATGAACGTTCATTCCATTATACCTCCTGTTGGGCTTAAAAATAGATTTAGGGCTAGTTTGGTGGGCCCGATTTGATAGGGATGCTTATTAGGTTTCATGTATCTTGTTTTACATATTCTACCATTACTAATTGATCTAAGAAGTTGACCCAACATTATATAGAGAGGGTCAAACGTTAGGGTGCCAAGTATTGGCACAGTAAGACCTGATACGAAGAGATCCGAGTCGTAGAGTCGTGAAGATTTCAAAATGGGTCTTACACATATTCTCGATGAATGATTGGGGTAAACCTTGAATCCAACCTTGTTATATTAATGCTTAGACCTAGGAGTACCCCACTTTAGACTACATGAAGTTAACAAAGTATGAATGAATCTCACATCTTGAGGACTATCGACAAACTCAATAAAAGAGTTCCAAAGTGTGTTCTGTGAGAGGTCGGATGATACCTTGGACGGTGGATCCAAAGTTTTAGCCTGACGATAGAACAATTCCAAAAGGCTCCAGGAAGTGGACGGACGTTGCGATGATTGTTGCTACTATACCGATCGACGCTACAACCGACCCTTGGCTGAAGGTTCTGACATTCGTGGAATGCTATGTCAGACGCGTTAAACACAACCGAGGTACCGACCAGCAAACCCCAGAAGACTATTACTTAATTTGTTAAAAACATAACTAAGAGAATAACTTTAATTTGCTTAATTTAGGTGTCACGTGCGTGGATATTTTAGACTCACGTGGTGCAAATAGTAAGAATTGAAAGAACCCAGGTAAGGAATAGAACCCCTAATGAATTCTAGAGTGTTTATAATATATGATTGTTGTGCCACATGCTTATTGTGATAACATGTCATCCAATAACTGCTTTGTACATGCATTTGCATTTATATTATGATTATTGAGTGAATGTATGTGATGAGATCTATTAGGTAATGGTAAAACGGTCGAGGACCACTAGATCTGACCTGCTATATAATTCTTTATGAGTATGTCACTCACCCCTAGTGGATGACAGCATCTTAGGGGGACAAAACAGATGGTCTGGGATTCCTACTAGGATTGGTGATAGGGATATTTCGGATGACATGTAGGATTGGTTAGTGGCACCACCCCTATACGCAACCCTAGCCAGTAGGGGATCAGGTACTAGTAGGATGGAGTGATGAGGGGGAAGGGTCAACAATGTTCATTGGAGCATTACTGGCTGGATTTGCTGCCCGATCACCATTCTGATTGGAATATTGTGTGGCTTTATCGGGGCTATTGGAGTAGGCTGGTAAGTGTCCAAACATTCCCATGCATGGAGGTTATAGTCAGTTTCTGGAAAGTATGGCTAGGCCTTACCATAGCATACTAGCATACATGATACCAGACTCTTCCATTGTTGCGTGTAATAAATTGATCATGCATTTTGTTTGCTTGCTTGTTTGTTTCTCACTGAGCTCATGTTGAAGAGCTGACTCTCACGCACGCCATTTTTTTAGACGATATTTTTTATACCACTATTGCTGACTTTCTGAATGCACCTATGATCTCTCATTTAACATAGTTAGGTGGAATGTCGTTCGAAGACGAAGCACATGATGCGGACTGTGAATGTAACGCATGTGTCTTCGATGGATAAATATTCATAGTAAAGAGTTTCTAGAATAATGAACAATTTTTGTTATTTTCCCTTTTTGAGTATTTAATTTACATTTAGTTAGCCCATGAATTATAGGGCCATCATACTTTAAATTTGATTGATTAGAGATGGTTGATGAACAAGTTTTAAGATGTAATGCACTGATAGTATTACTTTTATTTATCATTAGAATGCTCATGGTTATTAGTTATCTTCCACTATATATTACTTTGGATTGTGTGTATGACATTGTGTTGATGCGTGGTTGTTATGTGTATGCACCGCTTATGAGATCCTAGTGGGATCACATCAAAACTACAGTATTGATCCAGTCGTATCCCAAAAAAAATTTCATACCAATAATTTGGGGTGCGACAACTATAACCAATGAACACACATTGTGTTGACCGATAGTCAAGCTTAAATGATGCTTACGGGCGTAGATAGGGATAGCATGCATAACCCAAGGTTCGAAGGAATGAATAGTCTGGTGGCCAACCAAACAACTTTTTAAACGAACTAATAAAACCAACGGTTGCACTGGATAGCCGATTGATCAAGAAATCAAAGATTCAAGATAGTGGCCCAAAAACGCTTGGGCATAGATGCATGTGCCATAATTGATAGGTCAGTGCTGACCACATGTTGGTGTTTTCTCTCAACGGCACCGTTTTGCTCATTCAGGTGAGGACAAGATACTCAATGAACAATACCGAAGTTTACCAATTCACAGGAGATAGTCCTAAATTTCCCAGCCAATCATATTGTAGGGATTTAATTTTTCAATCAAGAAGGCATTCAACATGAGTCATAAACATTAAAAAGGTAGACAAAGCAGTATCTTTAGTTGGTAGTAAAACAACCACGTAAATTTGCTATAGTCATCTACAAAAGTAATATAGTATCAATTCCCACAACTTGATAAAACTAGGGAAGGACCCCATAAATTAGAATGGATAAGTTCCAAAGGACCAGAAGATGTTGTCATAGTAGAAGGGGAAAGAAACCGATGCATCTTTCTAAGTTGACAAGGTCCACAAACAATTTTGATAGTTCGGTAGGAGATAAGTAGATGGTATGAATGAATCAAGTGACTCGTCAGCCAAGTGGAAGGATGCCCAAGTCGATGATGCCAACAGTCAACTAAAACTTGACCAGTAAGAAATGCTACTTTATTGAAGTGAGAAACACCATCAAGCTTCAAAGTGTATAAGTCGTTGCTACTCTGTCCTTGCAAAAGGACCTCCTTTGTGCGCTGGTCGTTAATACAAAACCATATGGGGTGGAATTCAAAATATACATTATTATCCTTTGTAAATTAATTTGCTTATAGATAGTAAATTTTTAGTGATAAAAGGAATTAATAGTATATCCCTGAAATAGAATGGCCTATTTTTGTGAGAAAAGGAAGAATGACCGACTTTAGTGATATGCAAAATTGATCGGTCTCCAATGTTGACCCAATCAGTGCCATTGTAGTCAAAGTTGATATGGAGATTGTTCATATCAGCAGTTAGATGAATACTGACATCCAAGTCTGAATACCATGACATGTCTAGCAAGCTCGAGCTTTAATGGTACTAATAGTTAGATTCGCAAGAGATGATGGAGAAATGGGAGGTAACCAAAAGATTGCAAGAGATGAGGGAGAGAGCTCCTTTAAGGCTCTGATACCATAGGAAACATAAAGTAAGTTGTAGTCAAAAGATTAATTTCTTGTATTTTCTGAGAATGATATGTACAGAATTATATTGGTTGTGTAAAACCAAAACTGACTGTAACTAACCACGTACAATATACACAACATAAAAATGGGAAACAATTATAACTTAGTGGATGTGGTTGAAAGTCCACAATCATGAAAATCAAGTGAAGTGTCAAACATGGTAACTGTGTCAGTTCTTCCACATTTCGTATGATACAATTCCTTAACATATGTTGGCTCTAAAGTTGGCAGAGACCAATTCGAGTAGGTGGTTGGAATTGTTTCCACAAGTACATGTGAATTTGGGGATTGTCTTGGAAGGAGAAGGGATGTTGCTCGGTGCATGCGAGCAATATTGCGAAGCCACAATTCATTGTTCGACACATTATCGGGCTTTGAAGCTTTTGGGAGTACATTTTTGGAGTAGTGTGTGAATGAGGAAGACGACGATAGACAAGTAGTAAATCAGACTGAAGCCCTGGATTCCTCTTTTGTCCCTTACTCATACAAGGACTTCGATCACGATGAATTATATGCCTTCGATGCATTCTTTTAGCTCTCCTATTCATAACCTCATATCACTCCTTCTATGTTTCGATTGTTGTGGACGATGATTGAGACAACATCGATCATTAAAGTTTAATGAAGTTTAAGTGAAATAGGAAGATTAAAAAGGTCATTTCCAGAAAGAAGAGACCGTTTGCCTTTAAACTATTCTGAGATATATTTGTCCATTTATTCTTAAGTTTAACAGGATGTAAAAAAAATAATTATAATTGTTTGAAAGGTTGGGAGTGTACCCAGGTTATCGGAAAACTAAGAAATATTCATAATTTTTCCTAAAATATTAATTGATCGACAAAAAATAGAAATCATATTTCACATGTTGTAACCTCTACACACATCCTTATTGGGAGTTGTTGATGGGATAGAGATCTAGACTCGTTGAAACCGGGAACAAAAGTCAACATTTTTGAGATTTAAATGTAAAAATAATTACTATTGTAATATTGACTCCATTGACACCTTCTAATCACATGGTCTTGGTTCAAATTTACCCGTTCTTGTGGCAAATTTTATTCATCTTGTCGGGAGAAAAGACTTTTTATAATTTGTAAGAACTCTTTTGGAAAGAAGTAAGCTGAAAAACCCATGCCACCAAATACAAGAGATCCACCGGATACTTGTGTGTTGGTTGCGGTTCATGGTCCTACTTTTGCACGAGGCGTAGATCTTTATCATGGATTTGGATGCAATTACACAGGTTCTTCAATCAAAATTAGAATGGAACACAAGTTCCCATACTTCAGGCCAATATTATAATACATCTCTAGTTTTGCAGGTTTAATCCCTAGCTTTTCGTAAGGGACAAGGAAGGAGTTAATGTTAACTTAACGATCACAAATATAACCAACACTATATATTAATCCAGTGACAATTGTCGCTGGATTTTGCCCAGCGCACAAGATGTTGCCACGCATCTGCAGGCCAAGAACACACAATGAGTTGGGTGGCTTACACCGTGGCCAGTCCGATGCCTAAGTCAGTATGATCTAGGACAAGTAGAATGGTACTCAGGGATAAGAGACCCGAGTTTCTTAGAGAGAAGGGACTAAGGTATAGGAGCTCTATGAGACCTTCCCTTCCCAGTTGATAAAGAGATAACAATGAGAAGGCTAAGTGTTGCAGGTGAGTTTAAACTCACAGATGATAAAGAGTGAATCCCAGAGAGAACTCTAGAGAGTAACGGTACCTTTTGAGAGTGAAAAGTTGGGTCTCTTTCTCCTTGCTATCTTCCTCTATTTATAGGCCAAATATGAAGCTTTTGCAAAGCAAGCTTCCCCTCTCCGGCTAATCTATCATGTCTCCCATTATCATCATCACCCTATCTGGTAGATTAAGGAAGTCTACGACCCCTAGAATGGTGTGTATCTCCAATATATGGCTTCTTCGGCCCCTTATGTCCATGTCATTTGTACTATTTGATGTGAATGGCCTGCTTTTCTCCCTTTCTCGAGTAGATTTAGAATATTTTCCTTCGTGGAGCTCCTCATAGAGATAATGTGGCAGGTCGTGTCAACAAATTTCTCATTTAATGCTCTTGTCGGCATTTATGAGCATTTATTATAACACATTTAATATACGCCTGTCACAATTAATGCTATCAAATCTCCACGATATTGAACTTGTAGGCCGAATCGAATCGCGACCGAATGGATCGAGCTGTATCCCTTGCTTTATCTGGAGCATACGTGGACCTCTCTGATGGATGCCACATGTACGACCCTTACTGTGCCTTTCTCGATCGCCTTTGGAAGGTTCAAATATTATCCGTCGTATTTTCCCCCAACAAAACCCCTTTGTCTCCTTTAGTTCATTTCGACCCAAGAAGCCACTTTACTACGGGAAATGTGCCTTCTCGCCATGCGTCAATGAAGCTATCTCTATTTATGCTTGAGGATTACACTCCGATGTTTCCCTTGAGCTCTCAGCCATATTTAGTCCACGTGTCCACGTTCGAGCGCATTACCACCTCATGAACCATCACGCCTTAATTGTATTAGTAATCATGCTTTTCTGTTGGTGTATCTCGCCTAACCACGTGGCACCTATTCTGTTGACCATCGCATCAGTCACCTCAACAATCAATGCGTCAACTCAGAACCATTATTTTGGTTTTCGAGGCTCGGTGTGGGGAGTCTATAAATATCTCTCTCTCTTTCAACTTTCTTTTTCTTCATATTCTTCTCACTTGTTCGCTGTTGCAACTTCTTCTTCTTTTTCGTCATGCGCTTTCTCTCTGTTCGAGTTATTTTAGTTTCTCCTGTGTCACGTCTTTCAAGCTTTTTAGGTGTCCATCATTGTCGTATTTTCATATCAAGTAAGTTTCGAGTCTCGATTCTCCCTTTAATTTATTGCTTTTGCCCTAACTTACCATGGCCCGTGATGAATCCATCGTCCCTCAACCTTCTGAACCTACCTATCGCTGTGAGGCTAGTGACCCTGTGAATCATGCAAAGAGTAGCTCTAGAACAGGCCTTGTTCGACCATTTGCTTTTGTTCCTGGTGAACTTGGCCCCTATTACGTTGCTTCTCTTAATGTCTTTGTGATAACCAATGATCAACTGGAAGAGTTACAAATCACCTATATGATCCTGCATTCAGTTGAATTGACGGCCCCTAGTCAAGAGGATCGAGCAAGCCACTTGTAAGCACCCCATTTTTGCTACCCTCAGCATAAGTGAATCCATATGGCAGGTTTCTGGCTTTTAACCCAAAGGTTTGTGATTCATTAATGAACCCCACAGTAGGGTCATAGGCTATTACCTACTTAGATGTATAGATCGTCAAATTATCTTCAAAATGAGACTGAAATCATCAAATTTTGACATCAAACAAGGATGATATCACAGTTTGAAAGTGCAAGGGCATTTACGTAATTATCGTATGATGCATGCCTTATCATTTAAACTTCAAATCTTCATATCTTTGTCGTTCTACGTCAGATTTAGATGATTCAAAGGCCAATATTCCTTATTTTTAGTCCTCTTCAAAGTGAAAGTAAAAAATCCCAGGCAAAGGTCATCGGTGGGCCCCATGCAGGCTTTCATGCAAAATTATCGATAGAACTTCAAAGCTTCATATCTTTGCCATTCTACGTCGGATTCAGATGATTCAAAGGCCATTATTTTTCATTTGTGGTGTTCTATAAAGTGGATGTGAAAAATCTCGGGTAGAAGTCTCTGAAGGGTCCCATGCAAAATTACACATGGAAATGGTCATTTAATCTTTAAAAATTAATATTTTGGTCACCCCACATCCAAATCAGGTGATTTTAGTTTCAATATGTTCCATTTTTAGTACTCTACAAAGTGGACATAAAGGATTTTCGATAGAAGTCTCCGAAAGATTCCATGCAGAATGGTTAGCCAAATTATCGATAATTGGCCTGCTTAAACTTCATAAATTCATAAGTTGGTCATTTTATTTCCAAATGAAGTGATTCAAGTTCCAATAATCCTTATTTTTAGTGTTCTACAAAGTGAACATAGAAAATTTAGAATAGAGGCTATCAAAAAATTCCATGTGGATTGGTGGCAGAAATGGACTATGAAATGATAGAAAAAAGTCAACTTTGGCCCAAACCAATTCAACCCAACTTAGTCCAACTAAGTCCGGCCCAGCTCAGACCAATCCGGAACAACTCACGTCGGTCCATATGCATGTATTTCTTTTATATATATATATATATATATATATATATATATATATATATATATATATATATATATATATATATATATATTATAGGAAAAAAGGAAATCCGAAAGAGAAAGAGGCCGTGAGGAGAGAAGGTTTCTAGAAGAAGCCATGGGAAAAAGAGAGGGAGAAGGGAAAAAAGGAAAGAAGAGAGGAAGGAAACAAGAAGAAAAAGGAAAGAAGAGAAAAAGGAAGGAAGAGGGAGAAAGAAAAACGTGAGGAGAAGGTTTTCTAGAAGAAAAACCGTGGAAAAGAGAGAGGGAGAAGGGAAAAAAAGGAAGGAAGAAAGGAAGGAAAGAAGAAGAAAGAGGAAAGAAGAGAAAAAGGGGAAAAGAGAGGCTGTGAGAGGGAGAGTGAGGGTTTTCTAGAAGAAAAAAAAAAGAAAGGAAAGCCGAGAAGAAAAGAAGAAAAGGAAAGAAGAGAAGAAGGAAAGAAGAAGAAAAGGAAGGAAGAGAGACGAAGGAAAGGAAAAAAGGGAAAAAAGAAAAAGGTGAGAAAAGGGGATTTTTCTAGAGTAGGGTTTTCTAGCCAAGAGAAAGAGAAAAGAAAAGAAAAAGAGAAGAGGAGAGAAAGAAAAAAAAACGTGAAGGAGAAAGGAGAAGGAGAGAGGAGAAAGATAAAGGGAGAGAAGCCAAGAGAAGGAGAGAAGAAGAAAAAGAGAAAAGAAAGAAAAGAGAAAACGTGAAAGAGAGAAAGAGAGGAAAGAAAGGAGTAGAGAACAGGAGAATGAGGATTTACCTTCAAAAAGCTTGATACGATTGCTAAAAATCCTACATCGAAGGTTTCGCTCCATTCAAACACAAGGTTGGTACCGTAAAATGAATTTAGTGATCTTCAGAATGTTTGAATGTTGATTTTGCTTGAAAAAACTTATTTTCATTAAATCTCGATCAGGAATGCCCTATTGCATGCATGTTGATGTTAGGATGCTCATGTCTAACATTTTCATGTATGATAATTTGTTTAAACTATTCAATGATGAAGATTTGAGTGCTATATAATGATGTTTGATGTTTTTGATAAATTTTACAAAGTAGATTTCTAATCTGAAATTTCCAGATTTAGGATACAAATTTGGAACTTGCATATCATGTTGTTTTTTTTATATTTTGAAGCCCAAATTTTTATGGGATTCTCTCTGATATGCTGGAAGACTCTCCTAGAAATTTCGTTCCATTTGGAATTGGGAACATCTATCAAAAAAATTCTTCTTTGGAATTGCTGTCCAACTCAGATATAATGCAATCCCCTATCAAAAAGTCACTAGAAAATGATCTTATGGCCATAATCAGAAAAGCAACTTCATATAAATTTTTTAGATATAGAAGTCTTCTAAAAAAAGGCAGTAGTTTTGAATTTTTTTGATTTTTTATTAAATTGATATTGATTTTGAAGTGCATAGTGCTCTGATTTTGAATCTGTTAGGATATACTGATTTGCATGATTGAAAAGGATCTTTTTAACAATGATAATGATCTGTTTTCACTTGTTTTTCTTAATGAAATTTTAAATATATCAATCATCTACATGTACATATGTCTGGATTTAATTTTCATTAAGTATTGAATTTTATATGAAATTTATGGTGCAACTGGTCAAAAATCTGGAACAGATTTGACCAGTGCACATATCTTGTCTTGTGGCATTTATTTGACCTGGTTTCGTCCTCTGCTGGGATTCGACCCCTTCAGATGAAAGGTAGAATGTTAAGTCATCTTTCTGTAAAAAAACATAGAGCTTAATTTGAGTTACAAAAGACCTACTTATGGTCGTTTTGGTGTAATGTGACAGAATCTGAAATCAGTTTCTAGTTTGTGCAATACTTGAAACTTTGTGTCACAATTTTGACATTTTTGAGTCATTATTCATTCCAAATGTCTTCATAAAATTTACAATATTTTCAAAGAATTTCTTGAACATATGTTTTTTTGATAATTTTGGATTTTCCAAAAGGTGTTTCATTGATGTCTCATTCACTGTAACATGCAATTGATTGCTTGAGTGATTTGATGAATTCTATCATATTTGATTGCATACTTGCTACATTTAGAGTATCCACATGCCATATTTGGATAAATGGCCATATTTAGAGTACTCACATGCTTTGTTTGGATTGTGTACATACCATGTTTGCCATATCCATGTGTTGCTATATTTGGTAGAATGAATAATTTTTTATCATATTTAGCAATATCTTGATAATTACCATATTTAGACATGCCATGTTTAGACTTGTCATGCTTAGAATATAGCATATTAAGTTTTACCATGTTTAAATAAATTTTTATGGTATCATATGCCATGTTAGGGAGATTTTCATAGTCTTACTATATGTTGTGATAGTTACCATAAATATCATACATGCCATGCTTAGATAGAATATTTCATTTGTGGCAATAACTTCATTTTTTACAACACCCGAGTTAAACTATCATGTATGCACACTTTTAGAATACAATCTAGGTGTGGGGACGTGTATTTAGGCACCCACATTCTTGGGAAGGGCATAATGGAAAATATAAAAAAATCTTAATAAAGAAAGTGAATGCTCTGCCAAACCTTCCAAAATTAGAACTTAGGATGAAAAGGGTTGCTCAGGACGATTTCCACTTCTCAGTAAACCCTAAACCTAGAATAGGTTCTAAACCCTAAACCTAGAATAAGTTCTAAATCCTAAACCTAGAATAGGTTCACAATCCTAAACCTAGAACAAGTTATTTCAGTCATTCCCGAACTACGCGGATTCTGATTCCTAGGGCAAACCCTAAGATACGTAGGCCATTTGGGAGTAACCCAAATTCGGATCCACACCTTTGTCCACTTGGACTATCCATAAATCCACTAGGATATTTATCCATATTTTGACCCAGAAAGGGTTATCCACATTCCAACGCAAATTGGGTTATCCACATACCAACCCAAAAAGGGTTTTCCACATTTTGGCCCAAATAGGGTTATCCACATTCAGAACCAGAAAGGATTATCCATTCTTAGATCCACTAAGACTATTTATCAGTTCGTATGGACTATCCAAATCCTAACCCATAGGGTTTCTCAGCCTTTCAAGCTTAAACTTCAACTTGAACAATGAAATTAATCATGCACAAGCATAAATCACAGCCATAAACTTTAATCACACCTGAACTACGATGGTGAACCTGATTTTTAGAATAATTCCGTGATACATAGGCAATCTGATGGATACAAGTTTGGTTCAATGATATCAAGCCACTTGATTTGGTTCGGTTTAACAGATAGAGTCTAGCGTAGGAAAGGTATAGGAGACCGATTTCGATCGGGTGGTTTGGGTGCCTAATCCCTTCCCATAACCGTAACCTGACGCTTACCCAATCTCTGAAGGACCAGAAATCCAATCTAGAGTCATGAGTCAATCAAGTTTTACCTTAGGGTGAGATTTTACATTTTCTAAGTGTCCTAGACCTTAATCTAGGTGGCAACTTCCAAAACAAAATTACGATCTTTGTCCTCACAGTGGCGACTCCGATGCGGATATAAATGTCAGACTCCTAAATGAAAACTTTTCTTGTGTGAATTGGATGCTAGCTCTTAGGATACTATATTTATGCTTGTATGATATTGTTTTGGGGGGAATGGGTTCAGTCACACATTAGTGCGAGTAGTCGAATCGGATCCCATGCATATGGGGCAGCCCGCTAGGAGAAACATACAACCTTGGCATGTACTTTGTGAGACCACGACCGGTGAGCAGCCTCTAACAAGCATTTCTTGGGTCCGCTTGGGAATGCGTTATGCTACTCCACGTCGCTTGATTCTTGCAACATAGTATATAAAGGGATTGAGGGCCCATTATTCATCGTGCATTAGGTGATAGGTTACCCCGCCTTTGTCAAGGTGGTCTTTTCTGTCCTAACCCAGATTCTAGTCCAATGTTTATTATTTGGTTTATCCTTGAACCAACCCAGTAAAATCTGCTTAATCATGACATCCATGTTCGAGACATCGAATTTCTGTCCGTTTTTGTCCTCGATTGGTCAACATGTTAGAATCTACATGATGAGCATCTTGAACTCTCACCATTGGGAGTATGAGGTATGTATACTCCTATTCTACATCATAGTAGACGGTCACTATATACCCTCCATTAAGTAAGCTCGATGTGTCGAACCTCTCATTGTTAACATATCGATTTTGAAAAATGAGCAGAAAATCCCTGTCAAGACATAGATACCATGGTCAAAAAGAAATTTACTAGTTTGTTCCTCTATGAACCACTTTTGCTAACCATCCCTAATAAGGACAACGGATTAATATATCCATTTCAATTTCAATGAAATTCGGTAACCCAAGTGGCCAGACCTTGGTACCACTGATTATCCATTTTTGGAATCACGAGGTCCCAAGACTAAACACATGGTTTAATCAAATTCAATTAAATTGACTTGGATAATGTTTACCCGATTACCCTTATGAAGGAGCTAATTCTTATTTGGTTGAGTCATCCTTAATTGCGCATGTGACTTCTTTCCACTTCTGGCATCCTAGAGTCCTAATATTGATCACTTTTGGGTTCTTTTCCGGTACAAGTCAAGGAGTCAGCCTAAACCACAACCATTTCTACCTCTTGGATAAGGGATCCCATTACTAGGAGGTTGTCTAGGGTGTACACACCAAAGCCAGTTAGTCCCACCTCAACCACATCAACTGAATCAATGGCTGAGGGATCAAACCAAGTCTCGAGCTCTATGGATGCCAGGATGGAAAAGATGGAGGATACCATGGGGATGATAGCTGCCGTAATAAGGGATATACAATTACAATTGCAGGCTCAAGGGTCGACTTCTGAAAGGGTAAATATGGCACCGCCACAAGGACTGGGTACCCCTAATCCAATTGTGTCAAAAAATTTCATAAACCCGGCATTTGAAGATATGGAAGGTGTCATACCCTAGAAACATTCAATCATTCAGGCTACCCCCTGTGACCAAGAAATTGAAGGAAGAAGATTTCCCATACGGTGATAGACTGAGTCAAGTGGAAAAAATACTAAGGGGCATGAAAGGAGTAGAAAATCAAATCATTGATTCTAAAGGATTATGCTTCTTTCTAGAAACTAATTTGCCTCCCAAGTTTAAATGGACCACTGAGAAATTTGACGGGACAGGAGACCCGAGGACCCACTTAAGATCATTTACGGGCTTATTGAAGCAAGGTGAAGGGTTTACTAATGAGCAGTTAGGACAAGCATTCCAATTCTCACTCAAAGGCGGGGCTCATCGATGGTTGATGAATCTGAACCCATCACAAATACATTCGTGGTCAGACATCACCAAAGCATTTATGAGTTTCTATTCCTACAACACAGAGATAGAGACCCACCATAGGAAATTGGAAACCATGGTCCAAGCATAGGGAGAGACATTCACAACCTATTTAACTTGGTTCAGAAGTGTAGCAGCAAAGCTTTGGGATCGACCTTTCGAGAGGGATCAGGTGCAAATAATGATGAGAGGCTTAAGTGGGCCATATAAGACATACATTTCGGCCAAGCCATCCTATCATTCGAAGGGCTCGTGGTTGCAGGACAAAAAGTAGAGGACGCCATAACTCAGGGACATATATTACCAGGAAAGATAGAAAGGTCAGAAGGGGCTTCGAATAGAAGGTCATACCCACCAAGAAATCCAGGGAATCAATCAGCAAAGCAAGTAGCTAATACCAATTCTGAGCCATTGATCTTGGGAAGTTCAAGTTATACCCCACCACCATAAGCAAGACCAAGGAGACAGTTCATGGATTTGGGGATTACCCGATCCAAGGCTCTGGATAAATTGATATAAGCTAAGAAGTTGATAGTGCTTGACCCTCGTCCACCTCCAAGTCCTCTTCCACATAATTTTTGTATGGACTTGTTCTGTAAGTACCACAATCAACATGGGCATGACACGAACAACTGCTACACATTAAGGCATGCCATACATGATCTATTGGATTATGGTAAATTTAAAGTCCAGCCCAGGAAAGTGTCGATGGAAAATAATCCCCTCCCTCACCACAATGTCAATTTCATAGAATGGGGAGTTGAGCCCTTAGACTTTATGCCCATCATAGAAGGAGTAAGTTGTATGGCTGTCACATCTGGTGACGAAGTAACATGTTGCGTAGTCATCAGGAAGAAGAAGAAGAATATGATTTTTATTTCTCGAAAGATCCATCACACCCAATAGCACAAGTACAGCAGGAAGAAGAAGAATAACCATTCATCATCTACCTCTCAGATGAGGAGACAGAGATAAATCAAGTTGGCAACTGTTTCCTTGAAATGGAGTTCATATTCCCGGAGGATGAACAAGAAGTAGCAGAAACCAAAATAGGGAAGAACTACAAACCATCTCACCTGATGGTAAATGATCCGGCCCAAGTTATGAGAGAGAAAGGTCAAGGACCTGCCAACCAACCATAGCCTTCAAATCCTGTATTGAAACAATTACAAAAGACCCAAGCCAACGTGTCCATTTGGGAGCTTCTGATGGCTTCCAAGGTCTACAGGGATGCAGTACTGAAATCTCTAGCAAGCATTCAGGTCCCAGTTTCAATGGACAGAGAAGAACTAGCCATGCTAGTAGGAGGCAGATATGCCGTTAATGAAATCATTTTTGGAGATGCCGATCTTCCTCAAGGAGGTAAGGATCATATACAGGCTTTACATATTACCATCGGATGTCGGGGCAAGAACATTTTTCGAGTCCTGGTTGATAATGGGTCAGCTTTGAATGTATTCCCTTTTCGTACCTTCAAGCATCTAGGCTTCAGCGAATCAGAGTTGAAACCTTCAGATATAACCATCAAGGCATATGACAATACTAGAAGGGGTATATTGACAGTCTTCACAGTACCAATTCAAGTAGGACTGGCTGAATTTGAAACAGAGTTCCAACTCATTGACATTTCGGCTTCATTCAGCATGCTTCTAGGAAGGCCTTGGATCCATCAGGCCAATGCAGTGGCATCTACTTTGTACCAGAAGATTAAATTCATTCACAAGGGTACCACTATGACAATATACGCGGACTCTGTAGCCGTGAACACATTGGCCACTGGACAGAATAGTGAAGAGTCACAGGGGGATACTTGGCAAGATTTCTCTCTCGGAGGGTTCCAGGTTGACAATATCCTAGCCACAACTGAGCCAAATCCTATAGGTACGCATCTGCCCTTTTCATTTCATCAATTACTTAACATGCTCTAATTTTCAGGTATGGGCCTTGGTTACCACCAACATGGTGATGTCACTTTCTTATCTCTATTGGACAATGAGTATAGATTTGGACTGGGGTATACCCCCACCGAAGGGGATCTAAAAGTAATCAAGCAAAAGCAGAGGGAAGCTGACGAAAGATTTCGGAAGCTCGAGAGGATGAAATACAAGCATAGTAGTCAGTATGGTAGCAACACAATAAGAGCATCAGACAGAGCTAATGGTGACTGGCGACCCCAAAGGACAGACGAAGCAGTCTATCAAGCAATATCTGAGGGGTTGTACAATGTGTAGGACATCCAGTTTTCGAGGACCCTCAATGGGTATTTTGTCAAAGAAAGAGAAGATAACATCTATTGTGGATTTTCAGAACCTTGGTTCAATACCGACCTTTAAAGGCAAGTACCCGGGTTTGAAATATTCCATGATTGTACTTTTGACTGGGAAGAGCTCGAGCAAGTCAAGATCCAAGAGCAAAGCAAGGAGCAGAAATCCGAGACAGAAGTGATCAATATCAACAACCTGTTCAAGGACACTCAAGTGATGACGCTCACTGGTGAAGATCAAGATAGGAGTCCCGATATACAATAATTCACCCTTCCCATCAATGGAATAATCCCCAATTGGAGTTGTTATGATAATTTTGTTTACCCAAAGGGGATGCCATGTAATCCACATGTTATGACTATGTCTAAGCCTAAGGTCCTTAGGTCTTTAGATAAGATTGAGTCCTTTTCAAGTTTTGAGTTTGTTCCACTAAGAACCATTTCCTCTGTACCTCTGCTTTTGAATATGAATAAAGATGATATTTTAAATTACACTAGGTCTACTTCTTCCTTTCCTTCTCCTTCTAACTCTAACTTTGAAAATGATGAAAATGATGAACCATCTCCTGAAATATTACAATCCATCCAATCCTCGGAGGAGAAGAAGGCTCAACCTGTCGGTGAAGACTTCAAAATAATTAACCTCGGTTCAATAGAGCAACCTCGAGAAATAAAGATCGGTGCTACCTTTATGGAAGAAGAATCCAAACAAATGATAGAATTACTGATGGAGTTCCAAGAAGTGTTTGCCCAGTCCTATGAAGATATGCCCGGCATAGACCCTGAAGTTATACAACATAAGATACCTTTGATATCAGATGCAAGGCCATATAAGCAGAAGCTGAGGCAGTTAAGGCCTGAATGGACCCTCAAGGTTAAAGAAGATATCATGAAGCAATTTGACGCAGGATTCCTAGAAGTCACAAAGTACCCAGAGTGGCTAGCAAATGTGGTCATCATACCTAAAAAAGATAGAAGACTGAGGGTGTGCATAGATTACAGAAATCTGAATAAGGTTAGTCCCTGACTTTCCATTACCAAAGATAGACATCTTAGTGGATGACACTGCAAATCATGCTCTTTTGTCCTTCATGGATGGATTCTCAGGGTATAATCAGATAAAGATGGCACCTGAAGACAAGGAGAAAACCACCTTCATAACAGACTGGGGCACCTATTGTTACACTGTGATGCCTTGGGTTGAAGAATGCTGGGGCAACTTATCAAATAATGGCTATTACAATTTTGCACGACCTAATCCTTAAAGAGGTAGAGGTGTATGTAGATGATATGATCATAAAATCATTCACCAGAGAAGGTCACATCCTGGCACTAAGGGAGTTCTTCGAGAGGATCATGCAATATAAACTAAGGCTTAACCCCCAAAAATGTGCATTTGGGGTAATAGCGGGCAAAATGCTAGGCTTTATGGTCAACCAAAGAGGAATCGAAATTGATCCGGCCAAGATAAAAGCCAACTCTAAAATGCCATCTCCTCAAACAGAAAAGGAAGTAAGAGGTTTCTTGGGAAGACTTCAGTACATCAACCGGTTTATTGCACATCTCACTGCAACATGCGAACCAATTTTCAAGCTACTCCGAAAAGACCAGCCAAAAGATTGAAACCTTCAATGTCAGATGGCCTTTGACAAAATCAAGACCTATCTATTGAATCCACCAGTCTTAGCCCCACCAGTACCGGGGAGACCACTACTCCTCTACTTGTTAGTACTAGAGGGTTCTATGGGATCAATGATAGCCCAACATGATACGGATGGAAAGACAGAAAAGGCAGTATAGTACTTGAGTAAGAAATTCACAGGCTACGAAGCCAACTATACACAGCTAGAGAAGACATGCGCAGCCCTGGTTTGGATAACAAAGAGACTGAGGCATTATATGTTATCCTACAAGGTCATACTCATTTCCTGAATGGACCCCCTGAAGTATCTATTCGAGAAACCAACTTTGACAGGAAGGTTAGCTAGGTGCCTATTGTTGTTGTCCGAATTCGACCTCACATATACTACTCAAAAGTCTATCAAGGGGAGTGTAATTGCAGAACATCTATCATTTAAGACCCGTATCGAACTAACCAGTCTTACCACCTTGTATCAGGTCTTCCTATCATGGTCGAGCCAAGTGGACCAAGTGCGTGAAGAAAGCACAAGACCAGGTATGAAATCAACCCAAAAATAGTCAATTATGAGAGTGTGGTCGCATACCTAAATAGATGTAACCGACCATACCTCAAAATAGTGCAACCACATGAATTTTGGTCGTATGGTCACACATTTCAGAAGGTGTGGTCGACAGATTCTGCGACCACACCTCCGACCACACGAACCCAGTCAGAAATCAAAATTAGGAAACCTTCCTAATCCTAAGGGGGTTCTTTCCTAAACTCAGTAGGGCTTATTATGGAAGGTTTTCCTCAATAAATAGGACGTCCCTTAGCCTCTTTCACCCTTTTAGAACTCAAACTGAAAGTGAGAGAAAGAAAAGAGAAGGAAGAGAAGGAGAATTGAAGAGGAAGACTAAGGAGGAAGAAAATTCAGAGAAAACTCTGAATCTTCAGTAAGCTTAAGGTATGAAAACATTCCCCATGTTAAATTGAGAGCCTAGAATAGTTCATGAAAGAGATAGGATTTAGGTGAAATCCAAATCATCAATCCATGGATAAATTCCAAATGAATCCATGGAAAAAATTATGTAGACAATGGATTCTGTCTAAAATACTAGTTCTGAGCCATAGAACAATCATAGGAAGGACCATGATGATAAGTCAAGGGATCTAAATATGAAGGAATGAAGTTGAGGATGAAAAGTTAACCATCACACGTGTGGAGGCACGTGTAGTCGCATGATGTGCGACCACACGAGACACACATGTCCGACCATATTCCCTTGGGAAGTTTCCAGAGAGGGTGTGGTCGCACGTGTGGTCACAGGATATGCGACCACACCCTATGACCACACACCCTGTGGTCGCAGAAACTGAGACCACAGGTGCTGCCACACCTGCGACCCCTCAGTTTTCGTTAGTCTAAATTCATGAGAATTAATTTTAATTTAAAATCTATAAATTTGTTAGGTTTCCAAGTGGTTTAAAAGTGAATTACAAAGCTTGAACGAGGATCTACTATCAACCGAAGGTGAGGGAACAAGACCTAAACTAACTGGCTAATAATAAACTATTTTTATTTATTGAGTCCAATTCCTTGAATGATTCCATGCATGTATGCATGTATTGTGCATTTCACATGTCATCCAATATTCCTGTTAGTACTGTTCATGCATATTTAATTCAGTTTATTTATAACATGATGATGATGATGATGCTAGGAATAGGCATGTGAATGTATGTGTGTGATTAGTGTGCTTGATGTGAGTAGAGCATCAGGGGGAGGACGTGACACTGTGGTTCATCCTGGTCACCAGACTCTAGCTCTATCTCTACTCAAGTCTTGTCCACTGACATCGTCGTATCACCATTACCTTAGCAGAACTATTACGTCGTAGGGCATCAGGGGAGGTGGTCTCGGACCATGTAGTCTCTGACTCTATCGGAGGGCCTTGGCTCTATCTCAATGGACGTATTGAGGGATGCTGGGGTGAGGCCTTGGATACACTATTTGACATTAGGATTGGTTAGTTGCGAGCCCAGTTTGTAAGCCCTTGCCAATAGGGGCTTACGCGTTGGTATGGGTAAGGCATCAGGGGAAGTGTTATGCAGTGTTTGATCTGGGCACTTTAGCTCTATCTCTATTCCATGATGGGTGCATGTGGGACAGCAATGTGTTTGATCCATTGGGCGACTTCACACACTTGCGTATAGAGGTGCAGTGGCCACCTATCCTTTCTATTTCACATTGTAAACTTATGAACCAGACCAAAGATATGAATTGAATGCATGCATATGTTTGTGGCATTGTTTTGTTTGTTCACTGAGCCATGATGTGTGTTCACCCTTTCGATGTCGAATATTTTTAGTTGATGATGCAGGTCCTACCGTAAAAGATTATATGAATGCTCTGATCTACGAAAATATTACGGCGATGGATGCAGAAGCTATGATGGAGTCGCATGATTCATTGTGCGAGTGCAACTCATGCGCCTTTGATTAGATTTAATTGTCAGATTATTTAGAACATATAATTGATTAATTTATTTTATTTTATGTCTTCAGTTATTTGAGATAATTGGATACTTTATTTATGATATCACTGTTAGATACTCAGTTCATTAATATTAAAGGATTACGCTATTGTTTATTTACTCTGATTATGATTGTGGATGTGTATGGTTTAAGTAAAAGGACACAACCTATTCGAGATCCTGGTTAAACCGTTGGATCATAGATGGTTCATCACACCATTCTGGTTGGTGCAGAATTGGGATGTGATAACTTGGTCTCAGAGCTCTCAGGCCCTGCCTATTAAACCGTTATACTTCCACAAAAGTTCATAAATTGAGTTAAGATAAAATTTAAAAGCTTTAACTAGAACACACTATAAGCACCTGTGTTGTATGAGACAAAAATTAAGAAAGAGAATAATGCACTATTAAGATGAGAAACAAGTTTCATATACACATCAAATAAAAAAATTTTTTATTATATATATATATATATATATATATATATATATATATATATATATATATATATATATATATATATATATATATATATATATATATATATATATATATCCAAATCAGAGTACGGTCCATAATCCGGACAGTTACTCTGTAGTACAAGGAAAATAAAAAATAGGCATCATGGAGCTGGAGGTGCTGGAGGAGGAGGTGCCTCACGATCTCGGTCATAATCCTCAGCGTATGCCCTCGTAAACTAGGCTACCTAACTCTGGGTCACCTGGAGACTAGCTGCTAGATCCACCACCCGCTGATCAGTCGCACACTGGGCCTTTAGAATCTCACGCAGCAGCCCATCACGTCATCTGGTGGTGGGTGCAAAGGACCAACTGAGTGGGAAGGAACCCGAGAAGGGCCAGCTCTAGTGGAATGTTGTGGTGATGGAAGAGGTATGGCATCCACATACATGTACATACGATCATCATCCTCAGCATCACCCCCATGGACTCCTGCTGCTACTGCTTCTATCGCCTCAGCGTCTGCTATCTCGACCCGAGTGCGGGGATGCACCATAGCGTTTCTCTCCTCGTCACTGACCTACGCATCCCACATCCCAATCTTGCAGATGGCCTCCCAGTCAAGGTCAGACGAGAAGGTGTCCTCATGGATCCTCTCATCAACTAAGTCGACATGTAGGCGAGTGAGCAGGGTAGTGATCAAATGCCCATAGGGCAGGTTGCCCATCAGACCAGGTGTCGCAGCACGGATCATCGTCCTGATAATAATGTATGGAAGGCAGACAGATGCAGTATAAGAGATACTAGATCAACTGGGAAATTTTCTCATAGTACCCACTCTAAGGAATCAGGTTGTGCTGAATAATCTTGCAGTACACCCGAGGTTCCAGTTGTAGGTTGATTTCCTTAATCTCCTAGCGATCATCCCTAAGAAGCTTGCGGTCAATCTCTGCACGCATCATCAAAGATAGGAACTGGGATTCCTTAGGTGCACAGTATACTAAGGGGCCATCGTTTGATATACCTAGGAGATCATCCAACTCCTGGCAGTTAAAGGAGATTTCCACCCCTTTAACATAACTGGTGATCCTGAGCTCTCTACCCCTGTCAGTATCATTTGGATCAGCCACTACCTGAAGATTGCAATAAAACTGTTTCACCAGTGCAGGACAGGTGTAACCCTCATATAATATCACAGGGAACCAAAAGCACCCTCCACATTAAACAAGGCTAGATTAACCAGGTTTACACAACGACCACCTTCCACCTTTTTACGCTCATAACAAGCATACTGAGTCTTTGCTTCATTGGACCAAAAGTGAAGAGGATCATGAACTCTGGGGACCTTGGTACGAGCCATGTTATCTGTAAAGACACAGAAAAATAAACAAGATATGAGTTATAGAGCAAAACTTAAAATTTTGGCATTATAACGGCATGATTTGGCCAAAAGCCTCACTTTTCACCCAAACAGTTGGGCAGGAGGACTTACATATGTTCCAAACCATCCTGCAAGGCTCATACAGTTGGAAATTTAAACTAGGAAGATCGAATTTGAAGAAATTTCAATAATTTGGAAAAATCCCAAAAATTAGGTCAAAAATGGAAAATTTCAAGTTTCTCAAAAACTAACAGATGAAACTCAAATTTTCTTGAGGGCTTTTCATCCATTGGGTGGCCAATAGCAAAATCCCCCAATAAAAATCAAATTTTTACGATTAAAAAAATTTTAATTTGAAGAAAACACTATAAAGGGAGAAAAACCTAATTTTGAAAGCTTAAAAATGAGGACCAGTAGAGAACATACCTGAGGGAAGGAGCAGAGTTTAGTTTTGCAGGAACCAAACTTCCCCGTAGACGAAAACTCATCCTCTCCTCATTAAAGGCTAGAAAATGCCTCGAGAAAGCAGGAGTTGGGTATCTAGTATCTGTGGTTGATCTCACCAAGGAAGTACCACGAATGGAGGATATTGATGTTGTGCATGACTTTCCAGATGTATTTCCTGAGGAACTACCAGGACTACCACCCGACCGAGCGACAGAGTTCGTTATAAATCTGATACCTGGAGCCGCACTAGTATCTAAAGCACCCTATCGAATGGCTCCTACTGAACTGAAGGAACTAAAGGTACAGTTACAGTAATTACTAGACAAGGGTTATATCAGACCCAGCATATCACCATGGGGAGCGCCGGTATTGTTTGTGAAGAAGAAGGACGGTAGTGTTCGACTGTATATAGACTATCAGGAATTGAATAAGCTTACAATCAAGAATCGATACCCGTTGCCTCGGATATTTGATCAGTTGCAAGGTGCCAAGGTGTTCTCCAAGATTGATCTTCGGTCAGGATACCATCAGTTGAAGATTAAGGAAGGTGATATTCCAAAGACAGCATTCAGAACAAGATATGAACATTATGAATTTTTAGTCATGTCTTTTGGATTAACTAACGCACCTGCGAATTTTATGGAACTCATGAATCGGGTATTCCATGATATGTTGGATACGTCAGTCATTGTGTTTATTGATGATATATTGGTCTACTCAAAGGACAAGGAAACTCATGTCATGAATCTAAGAGCCGCTCTGCAGCGACTAAGAAAAGAAAAGCTTTACGCCAAATTTACAAAGTTTGAGTTTTGGCTAAATGACGTCGCTTTCTTAGGCCATGTAGTATACACTGAGGGAATTAAAGTGGATCCTAGCATGATTGATGCCATTGTGAAATAGGAAGCACCTAAGAGTGTTGCAGAAATCAGAAGTTTTCTAGGTCTAGCTGGGTATTACCGACGATTCATGGAAGATTACTCCAGAATTGCCGTACCTCTTGCCAATTTGACTAAAAAAGAAAAAAAGTTTGTTTGGACTGACAAATGTGAAGAAGGTTTTCAAACATTGAAAGCTAGATTGATATCTTCTCCCATCATAACTATTCCTATTCTAGGACAACCATTTACCTTGTACACTGATGCGTCTAGATTGGGTTTAGGATGTGTGCTTATGCAAGGAGAATAAGTAGTTGTGTATGCCTCAAGACAACTGAAGACACATGAGAAGAACTATCCCACTCATGACTTGGAATTAGCAGCAGTAGTACATGTTGTCAAGATATGGAGACATTATCTGTACGGAGAGAAATTTCAGATTAAATCAGATCATAAAAGTCTCACTTATCTTTTTAATCAGAAAGAGTTGAACATGAGACAAAGAAGATGGCTGGAACTATTAAAGGATTATGATTGCAATATCCAGTATCATCCAGGAAAGGCTAATGTAGTTGCTGATGCGCTAAATAGAAAAGAAATGATAAAATCCCAAGGAGAGGTTAACACTACTGCGGCTATGTGTATTATAGAAAAAGTATTCAATCATGGTAATGACCAGTTCGTGATAGATGCACCGGGTGGATCAACCAATCAAGGGTTTATTCATCGGTTTTCGAATATGTTTGCAACATTGAAGATTGTACCTGATATAATAGATGAAGTGAAAGCCGCCATTAAATCAGACCCTTATCTGAGAACGGTGCAAGAAGACATCGAAAAAGGTAGGACTATTCCGAAGTTCACCTTGGACGTTGAAAAGGTACTGAAGTACAAAGGAAGAGTATGTGTTCCTGAAATGGAAAACTTGGACATTAGACATAGACTAATGAAGGAAGCTCATACCACCGCTTATTCGGTACATCCAAAAAGTACAAAGATGTATCACAATTTAAAGAAATTATATTGGTGGAGAGGAATAAAAGCAGATGTAGCTAAATTTGTGTCTGAATGCCTAAATTGTCAGAAGGTAAAGGCTGAAAGACAAAGACCTGTAGAATTGTTGCAACCACTGCCAGAACCAGCTTGGAAATGAGACTGCATCACTATGGTCTTCGTCACCGGGTTACCATTGACTCCTCGAGTAGTTGACGCGGTCTGGGTGATTGTAGATCCTCTGACTAAGACAGCTCGCTTCATAGCTATATGACCTCAGTATACCCTAGAGAGGTTAGCTAAGCTATATGTGGAAAATATTGTCAGATTACATGGTGTACCTGAAAGCATTGTGTCCAATAGAGACCCACGCTTTACCTTAAAGTTTTGGGAAGGATTATATAAGGCTATGGGTACAACGTTGAAATTCAATACTGCATTCCATCCTCAAACAAACGGACAGTCAGAGCGTACCATTCAGATTTTAGAAGACATGCTTCGAGCCTGTGTTATTGATTTCAAAGGATCATGGGATGAGAAACTACCATTGATCGAGTTCACCTATAACAACAGCTATCAGGCTACTATACAGATGTCACCCTATGAAGCATTGTATGGTAGGAAGTGTCGAACTCCTTTGTTTTGGAATGAAGTTGGTGAACGGAATATCGTTGGACTGGAATTTGTTGAAGAGACTTGTCGAGTAGTCAACATTATCAAGGAAAGAGTTAGAACAGCTCAGAACTAGCAGAAATAGCATGCGGATACTCGACGTCGAGACCTTGAATTTGTTGTAGATGATAAGGTATTCTTGAAAGTATCACCTATGCGAGGCTTAAAAAGATTCAGACAGAAAGGGAAGCTAAGTCCGAGATATGTCGGAACATATGAGATTCTCGCTAAACATGGAAAAGTGGCGTTTCAGTTAGCACTACCCCCATCTATGTCAAGTGTGCATGATGTATTTCCTATCTCGTTACTGAAGAAGTACGTCAGAGATCCAACACAAATTTTAACAGCACATCCATCGGGTCTAACTGATGACTTGACATTTGAAGTAGCACCAACTGAAATCACCAGCCGAAAGGTTCAACGTCTACATAACCGTGACATTTATTATGTTATGGTTACTTGGAGGAGCCGAGATATAGAAGAGATCACATGGGAAGAAGAGAATGCTATGCAAAAGCAATATCCACACCTTTTTTACTCGAAAGGTATGTGCAAATTTTGAGGATGAAATTTCTAATAAGAGGGGGGGAGTTGTAAGACCCGTATCGAACTAACCGGTCTTACCACCTTGTATCAGGTCTTCCTATCATGGTCGAGCCAAGTGCGTGAAGAAACCACAAGACCAGGTATGAAATCAACCCAAAAACAGTCAATTATGAGCGTATGGTCGCATACCTAAACAGGTGTGACAGACCACACCTCAAAATAGTGCAACCACATGAATTTTGGTCATGTGGTCGTACGTTTCAGAAGGTGTGGTCGACGGATTCTGCAACCCAACCTCCGACCATACGAATCCAGTCAGAAACCAAAATTAGGAAACCTTCCTAATCCAAAGGGGGTTCTTTCCTAAACTCAATAGGGCTTACTATGGAAGGTTTTCCTCTATAAATAAGACGTCCCTTAGCCTCTTTCACCCTTCTAGAACTCAAACTGGAAGTGAGAGAAAGAGAAGAGAAGGAAGAGAAAGAGAATTGAAGAGGAAGACTAAGGAGGACGAAAATTCAGAGAAAACTCTGAATCTTTAGCAAGCTTAAGGTATGAAAACATTCCCCATGTTAAATTGAGAGCCTAGAATAGTTCATGAAAGAAATAGGATTTAGGTGAAACCCAAATCATCAATCCATGGATAAATTCCAAGTGAATCCATGGAAAGAAATTATGTGGACAATGGATTCTGTATAAAATACTAGTTCTGAGCCATAAAACAATCATAGGAAAGACCATTATGATAAGCCAAGGGATCCAAACATGAAGGAATGAAGTTGAGGATGAAAAGTTAACCATCACAGGTGTGGAGGCACGTGTGGTCGCATGATGTGTGACCACACGAGACACACATGTCCAACTACATGCCCTCGAAAAATTTCCAGGGAGGGTGTGGTTGCACGTGTGGTCGCAGGATATACGACCACACCCTGTGACCACACCCTGTGGTCGCAGAAACTGAGACCACAGGTGCTGCCACACCTGCGACCCCTCAGTTTCCGTTAGTCTAAATTCATGGGAATTAATTTTAATTTAAAAACTATAAATTTGTTAGGATTCCAAGTGGTTTAAAAGTAAATTACAAAGCTTGGATGAGGATCTACTATCAACCAAAGGTGAGGGAACAAGACCTAAACTAATTGGCTAATAATAAACTATTTTTATTTATTAAGTCCAATACCATGAATGATTCTATGCTTGTATGCGTGTATTGTTCATTTCACATGTCATCCAATATTCTTATTTGTACTGTTCATGCATATTTAATTCAGTATATTTTTAACATGGTGATGATGATGATGCTAGGAATAGGCATGTGAATGTATGTGTGTGGTTAGTGTGCTTGATGCGAGTGGAGCATCAGGGGGAGGACGTGACATTGTGGTTCATCCTAGTCACCAGACTCTAGCTCTATCTCTACTCAAGTCTTGTCCACTGACATCGTCGTATCGCCATTACCTTAGCAGAACTATTATATCGTAGGGAATCAGGGGAGGTGATCTCGGACCGTGTAGTCTCTAACTCTGTCGGGGGGCCTTAGCTCTATCTCTATGGACATATTGAGGGATGCTGGGGTGAAGCCTTGGATACACTGTTTAACATTAGGATTGGTTAGTTGCGAGCCCAGTTTGCAAGCCCTCGCCAATAGGGGCTTACGTGTTGGTATGGGTAGGGCATCAGGGGAAGTGTTATGTGGTGTTTGATCCAGGCACTTTAGCTCTATCTCTATTCCATGATGGGTGCATGCGGGACGGCAATGGTGTTTGATCCATTGGGCGGCTTCACACACTCGTGTATAGAGGTGCGGCAGCCACCTATCCTTTCTATTGCACATTGCAAACTTATGAACCAGACCAAAGATATGAATTGAATGCATGCATATGTTTGTTGCATTGTTTATTTACTCACTGAGCCATGATGTGTGCTCACCCTTTTGACGTCAAATATTTTTAGTTGATGATGTAGGTCCTAAGTCCTACCATAGAAGACTATATGAATGCTCCGATGTACGAAAATGTTACGGCGATGGATGCTGAAGCTATGATGGAGTCGCATGATTCATCGTGCGAGTGCAACTCATGCGTCTTTGATTAGATTTAATTATCGAATTATTCAGAACATGTAATTGATTAATTTATTTTATTTTATGTCTTCAATTATTTGAGATAATTAGATACTTTATTTATGATATCACTGTTAGATACTCAGTTCATTAATATAAAGAATTCTGCTATTGTTTATTTACTCTGATTATGGTTGTAGATGTGTATGGTTTAAGTAAAAGGACACAACCTATTTGAGATCCTGGTTGAACCGTTGGATCATAGATGGTTCATCACACCATTCTTGTTGGTGCAGAGTTGGGATGTGACATATCCGCTCTACTGGTTGAAGATAACCTCAGACATCTGGAAGATGTATTCCCAGATGAAGAAGTCCACATAACTCAAGAAGAGGGGAAGAACTGGATAATGTTCTTCGATGGAGCCACAAATCATATGGGATACGGGGCCAGTGTCTTATTCATAGATCCAGAAGGGGCATTTGTGCCATTTTCATTCAAATTAGACTTTGACTACACAAATAACATTGCAGAGTACGAAGCATGTATCAGGGGACTGAAAGCAGCCTTGGCCATAGGGGTCTGCAGATTAAAGGTCTATGGTGGCTCATCAATTGTTATCTACTAAGTCAGAGGGGACTGAAAAACCAAAGACGAGAAGCTGATACCTTACCAACAATATGCAATAACCTTGGCTCAGAAGTTCATGCAAATTGAATTTGACTACTCCCCAAGAGATACCAATATGTATGCCGATGCATTAGCCACCTTGGCTTTAATGATTGGAAATGATCCTTTGGGACGTATCAAACCCCTAATCATAGAGAAAAGAGTACGACCAGTCCACTTGGAAGAGTGAATGCACTGACAGTCAATGGCTGACCATGGTTTGCTCCCATTATAGATTTCATCAAGGAAGGAAAGTATCCAGTGGAAGCCATAACAGGTGAGAAGAAATCTCTTAGGCGATATGCGTCTCAGTTCATACTATGTGAAGATATCCTGTACAAAAGATCCCATGAAGAAGTGTAGTTGGTCTGTGTCGACGAGGAACAGGCGCAAAACATCATCGAACAAGTACATCAAGGAATATGTGGACCTCACATGAATGCTAGAATGCTTGCAAAGAAGATTCTCAGAATGGGATATTACTGGAACACAATGGAAGCAGACTGTGCAGAGTTTGTAAGGAAATGTCACAAGTGCCAAATCCATGCTAATTTGATACACGTGCCTCCAGTGGAGTTGCATACTCTTAGTTCTCCATGGCCCTTCTCAACCTGGGGCATAGTATAATTGGGAAGGTTCATCCTAAAGCCTCAAATGGGCATGAATTCATCTTGATTGCCATTGATTATTTCACAAAGTGGGTAGAGGCACAGTCATACGCCAAGCTCATAGAAAACAAAGTGACTAAATTTCTACAAGAGTACATCATATGCCGGCATGGGATGCCTCATTCCATAATCTCAAATCAAGGACAACATTTCAGAGGGAGAGTCCAAGAATTATGTGACAAATTCCACATCAAAAGGCACCGGTCCTCTCCTTATCGTCCACAGACAAATGGGGCAGTAAAGGCGACCAATAAAAATGTCAAGGTTATCCTCCAGAAGATGGCAGAGTCTAATGTTGACTGGGCAGACAAAGTACCTTATGTACTCTGGGCATACAGAACATCCATAAGAACATCCACTAGGGCAACACCGTATTCACTAGTATATGGTATGGACACAATCCTCTCAGTAGAATAGAGGTGCCATCACTGAGAGTATTGATGGAATGCAAGATTCCAGAAACTAAATGGCTGCAATCCAGATATGATGAATTAAACTTCGTTGATGAAAGAAGGATGAAGGCAGTCGATAATGTAAAAAAATACCAACAAAGAATGGCGGCAACCTTTAACAAAAAGGTACGTATTCGTCACTTGACAGTCGGGAACCTGGTATTGAAGGAGCAAAGAGCACCTGTCCATGACCCTAGGGGAAATTTTTGCCCTAATTGGAGCGGACCGTTCATGGTAAAAGAGATCTTACCTGGAAAAGATGTTCGACTGGTCGACATGGAAGGCATTGAGTTACAATACTTGACCAACTTGGATCAAGTGAAGAGATATTATGTGCAGCCTCTACACTCTTCAAAAAAAAGGAAAAAAAAAGAGGGTATAGAAGGCCTTTCTCTCACCTGCTGACACCAACAATGGGCATCAATCATTTGAATAATTACCGACATGGTTGACTGGATTCTCCAATGGGGTACAACACCTTTCACCCAGGGATGGTTCATCTTATCATCATAATCAAAGAAAGAATTTCCTGTTTTTTGGCTAAACTCTTTCATCCGTCCATCTATCCAACGGATTTCCCAAGAGTTACATATCAAAGCCCATCTTTCATATCATGTGATACAAACTCTCATGAGTATATCAATCTGAAAAATTATAAAATAAAAATCTGGCTGGAACTCTTATCTATGGTTCATTACATCCGACGGCGTCCCAAGATTCCAATAAGCCCTTCTTTCTCAAACTGATAAATGGGGTCTTCTCGGTAAGATAAGCCCATTCTACATAAATAACTACAAACTCCTCCAGGTGGCAAACCCACCTAGACAGTTTCTTGTCAGTCCCATTTGGACCTCCACTTTCGCTCATCATGTCTATAGATTTAAGTACTTAAAACTCAGACAGAGTCAATCATATGTATACATTTCATGTGTAATCTACTAAGGGCATTTCAATATATCTAAACAACAATAATTTAAGATAATTCCAATGATTTAATTATTTTAACGTCTATTTGTATGTCAGGATTCCTACAGGTCATACCCGGAAGGCTGACAATACATCAATCCATCAAACAAAATTACAGAGATGGATAAGGCACTGAGAAACTGGAGCTGGCGTGTTGAGTTCATGGAAGATAGCTCTTTCCTGCGAAAGCATCAACAGGATGCACTTCCTCAATTGACAATGATAAAATTATGCTCAGATATTTTGAAAGCAGTCGCTCAATGCTGGGATCCAATAGTTCATGTCTTCAAGATGGGAGAAGTCGAATTTTGCCCAACTATGGAAGAATTCAGAGCTTGCCTCCTGCACACACCTAAGCAGAAGATCTTCAAACCATCTCCAGGAAAAGATTACAAGCAAGAGATACAAGATTTTTTCAGCTAGGACAGGAAAGAAATGTGTCATTTTGTACAGGATCAACGACTATAGATAAAGTGCATAATCAAATCATATGCTTGTACAAGTCCAAAAGGGAAAGAAGCAGAGCAAAAAAGACATGTTTACCTCTATTATAGCATAGCCCGACTATTGCTACGAAGTTGCACAGATACAGAATCTCCAATCATAATAGATCTCATCAAACATGCGAAACAAGGTTTTGACATCATCCCTACAGTGTTGGCCGAGACATTAAAGGGCCTTGACTTCATGGCAACTCATCAAAATCAGTTCGAGATGGATAATTTTAGTGGGTTACCATATCTACTTCAAATTTGGTTAACAGAGAGGTTAGGATTAGTTGAAAAATCTGAAGCAACGACCCTTAACCCTTACCAATTGGAAAAAAGAGCAGATCATATGGCCTATCAGATGGACACAGATTGGTTTAACCGCCTCAAGAAAATAACCACATCAGATATCAGATGGAAATGCACTTGGTGGAAGCAAGAGCAGGTTGTCACAAATACAGAGAATAGCTTACATGTCCGGTTCATGGGGTTGACTCATACTTCATTCTATTCCCTAACAAGGCTACCTCAGCAATTCAATATCCCAAGAAGCACTACCAGAGAAGTGACTGATTGTGAACCTCCTAGAGAGTTGACATTAGATTTGGTTGATACCATTGCTCGTGAATGGAACAATCAAAAAGTTCGAACACTCCCTAGAGTTGCCTCAATCAAGAAACCAATAGGTTTTTTGAATTCCAGTGTGTTTCATGAACTATGTCTCTTTAAATTCAACATAGAAACATTTGTTTCCCATCCCATTAGAAATGATCATTATAACATGCTCTATGAAATTTTCAATGATCTGACAAGTGCAGGTACTCATACCAGAATCTCAATCAAAAGAACCTCAATTCAATCAAAAGGAAAGACAATAATTCCTCCACCCAGACAAATCAAAGCCAAGCCCAAGCTCATACAAACCAGTCTTGTATTCACATCCTAGCTCCATACAAGAAGAGGTTCCAAGCCTACAAATCAGCCTTGTATTCATAGCCTAGCTTCATACAAGAAGAGGTTTATCAGCCTACAAATGGATCAAGCTGGGTTCAAGCCCACACGTACCTTGCATCATGAGTCCCACCTCAGCAAGAAGAGGTTCCCAGTCTACAAATGAGCCATGTATTCACAGCCTAGCTTCATACAAGAAGAGGTTTATCAACCTACAAATGGATCAAGTCAGGTTCAAGCCCACGCGAACCTTGCATCATGAGTTCCACCTCAGCAAGAAGAGGTTCCCAGCCTACAAATGAGCCTTGTATTCACAGCTTAGCTTCATACAAGAAGTCCAATCATCAAGTTTTCAAGAAGAGCAAACCTTCTTGCAAGTTGAACTACGGTCTGGGTTTGATTTCTAGGACACCCTTAGAATACGTAGGCAGTTTAGTACAAATTACTCTAAGTACAGCCCAATAAGCAAACCCACACATATCTAAGAATGTGGTTCTTTTGTCTTTAGCCTTCAAATGGTAACAATCTCAGCTAAAGAGGGGCATCTGTAAGCACCCCATTTTTGCTACCCTCAGCATAAGTGAATCCATATGGCAGGTTTTTGACTTTTAACCCAAAGGTTTGTGATTCTTTAATGAACCCCACAGCAGGGTCATAGGCTATTACCTACTTGGATGTACAGGTCATGAAATTATCTTCAAAATAAGAAATAAATCATCAAATTATGACATCAAACAAGGAAGATATCACAGTTTGAAAGTGCAAGGGCATTTACATCATTATCGTATGATGCATGCATTATCATTTAAACTTCAAATCTTCATATCTTTGCCGTTCTACGTCGGATTCAAATGATTCAAAGGCCAATATTCCTTATTTTCAGTCCTCTTCAAAGTGCACATAAAAAATTCCGGGCAAAGATCACCGGTGGGCCCCACACAAGTTTCAAGCAAAATTATCGATAGAACTTCAAAGCTTCATATCTTTGTCGTTCTAAGTCGGATTCAGATGATTCAAAGGCCATTAATCTTCATTTGTGGTGTTCTACAAAGTAGACATGAAAAATCCTGGGTAGAAGTCTCCGAAGGGTCCCATGCAAAATTACACATGAAAATGGTCATTAAATCTTTGAAAATTCATATTTTAGTAACCCCATATCCAAATCAGGTGATTTTAGTTTCAATATGTTTCATTTTTAGTACTCTACAAACTAGATGTAAAGGATTTTCGATAGAAGTCTCCAAAGGATTTCATGCATAATGGTTAGCCAAATTATCGATAATTGGCCTGCTTAAACTTTATAAATTCATAAGTTGACCATTTTATTTTCAAATGAGGTGATTCAAGTTTCAATATTCCTCATTTTTAGTGTTCTACAAAATGAACGTAGAAAATTTGAAATAGAGGCTATTGAAAACTTTCATGTGGAATGGTGGCAGAAATAGACTATGAAATGATAGAAAAAAAGTCAACTTTGGTCCAAACCAGTTCAACCCAACTTAGTCCAACTCAATCCGGCCCAGCTCAGACCAATCCGGACCAAGTCACGTTGGCCCATATGCATGTATTTCTTATATATATATATATATATATATATTATAGGAAAAAAGGAAAGCCGAAGAGAGAGAGGTCGTAAAGAGAGAAGGTTTCTAGAAGAAGCCATGGCAAAGAGAGAGGGAGAAGGGAAAAAAAGAAAAAAGAGAAAAAGGAAGGAAGAGGGAGAAAGAAAACATGAGGTGAAGGATTTCTAGAAGAAAAACTGTGGGAAAGAGAAAGGGAGAAGGGAAAAAAAAGGAAAGAAGAGAGGAAGGAAAGAAAAAGAAAAAGGAAAGAAGAGAAAAAGGGGAAAAGAGAGGCCGTGAGAGGGAGAGTGAGGGTTTTTTAGGAAAAAAAAAGAGGAAGGAAAGCCGAGAAGAAAAGAAGAAAAGGAAAGAAGAGAAGAAGTAAAGAAGAAGAAAAGGAAGGAAGAGAGAAGAAGGCAAGGAAAAAAAGGGACAGGAAGAAAAAGGTGAGAAAAAGGGATTTTTCTAGAGTAGGGTTTTCTAGCCAAGAGAAAGAGAAAAGAAAAGAAAAAGAGAAGAGGAGAGAAAAAAAAGTGAAGGAGAGAGGAGAAAGAGAGAGGGGATTTTTTTCCCTAGAAGAGAGAAAAAAACGTGAAAGGGAGAGAAGCCAAGAGAAAGAGAGAAGAAGAAGAAGAGAAAAGAAAGAAAAGAGAAAACGTAAAAGAGAGAAAGAGAAGAAAGAAAGGAGCAGAGAAGAGGAGAATGAGGATTCACCTTCAAAAAGCTTGATACGATCTTCAAAAATCCTACATCGAAGGTTTCTCTCCATTCAAGCACAAGGTTGGTACCCTAAAACGAATTTAGTGATCTTTAGAATGTTTGAATGTTGATTTTGCTTGAAAATGCTTATTTTCATCAGGAATGCCATATTGCATTCATGTTGATATTAGGATGCTTATGTCTAACATTTTTTATGTATGATAATTTGTTTAAACTATTCAATGATGAAGATTTGAGTGTTATATGATGATGTTTGATGTTTTTGATAAATTTTACAAAGTAAATTTCTAATCTGAAATTTCCAGATTTAGGATACAAATTTGGGATGCGCATCTCATGTGGTTTTTTTAGATTTTGAAGCCCAAATTTTTATGGAATTCTCTAGGATATGCTAGAAGACTCCCCTAGAAATTTCGTTCCATTTGAAATTGGGAACGTCTATCAAAAAAATTCTTCATTGGAATTGCTGTCCTACTTGGATATAATGCAATCCCCTATCAAAAAGTGACTAGAAAAGGATCTTATGGCCATAATCAGAAAAAAAACTTCATATAAATTTTTTAGATATAGAAGTCTTCTAAAAACTGGCACTAGTTACGAATTTTTTTGATTTTTTATTGAATTGATATTGATTTTGAAGTGCATAGTGCTCTGATTTTGAATCTATTAGGATATACTGATTTGCATGATTGAAAATGATCTTTTCACCAAGAGAATGATCAGTTTTTACTTGTTTTTCTTGATGAAATTTTAAATCTATCAATTATCTACATGGGCATATGTCTGGATTTAATTTTCATTAAGTGTGGAATTTTATACGGAATTTATGGTGCAACTGGTCAAAAATCTGGACAGATTTGACCAGTGCACATATCTGGTCTTGTGGCATTCATTTGACCTGGTTTCGTCCTCTGCTGGGATTCGACCCCTTCAGATGAAAGGTAGCATGTCAAGTCATCTTTCTGTAAAAAAATAGGGCTTAATTTGAGTTACAAAAGACCTACTTATGGTCATTTTGGTGTAATGTAACAGAATCTGAAATCAGTTTCTAGTTTGTGCAATACTTGAAACTTTGTGTCACAATTTTGATATTTTTGAGTCATTATTCATTTCAAATGTCTTCATAAAATTTACAATATTTTCAAATAATTTCTTAAACATATGTTTTTTTTTTTTTTTTTTGATAATTTTGGATTTTTCCAAAAGATGTTTCATTGATGTTTCATTCACAGTAACATGCAATTGATTGCTTGAGTGATTTGATGAATTCTATCATATTTGATTTCATACTTACTACATTTAGAGTATCCACATGCCATATTTGGATAAATGGTCATATTTAGAGTACTCATATGCTTTGTTTGGATTGTGCACATATCATGTGTGTCATATCCATGTGTTGCTATATTTGGTAGAATGAATAAATTTTTTATCATATTTAGCAATATCTTGATAATTACCATATTTAGACATGCCATGTTTAGACTTGTCATGCTTAGAATATAGCATATAAGGTTTTGCCATGTTTAAATAAATTTTTATGGTATCATATGCCATGTTAGGGAGATTTTCATAAGCTTACTATATGTTGTGATAGTTACCATAAATATCATACATTTCATGCTTAGACAGAATATTTTATTTGTGGCAATAACTTTATTTTTTACAACACCCTAGTTGAACTGTCATGTATAAATACTTCTAGAAGACAATCTAGGTGTGGGGACGTGCATTTAGACACCCACATTCTTGCGAAGGGCATAATGGAAAATAATAAAAAAAACCTTAATAAAGAAAGAGAATGCTCTACCAAACCTTTCAAAATTTGAACTTAGGATGAAAAGGGTAGCTCAGGACGATTTCCACCTCTCAGTAAACCCTAAACCTAGAATAGGTTCTAAATCCGAAACCTAGAATAGGTTCTCAATCCTAAACCTAGAACAGGTTATTTTAGTCATTCCCGAACTATGCGGATTCTGATTCCTAGGGCAAACCCTAAGATACGTAGGCCATTTGAGAGAAACCCAAATTTGGATCCACATTTTAGTCCACTCGGACTATCCATAGATCCACTTGGATATCCACCCACCATTCTCGAACTACGTGGATTCTGATTCCTAGGGCAAACCCTAGGATACGTAGGCCATTTGGGAGAATTCCAAATTCGGATCCACACCTTAGTCCACTCGGACTATCCGTAGATCAACTAGGATATCCACCCATCATTCTGAACTATGCGGACTCTGATTTATAGGGCAAATCCTAGGATACGTAGGCCATTTAGGAGAATTCCAAATTGAGATCCACACCTTAGTCCACTTGGACTATCCATAGATCCACTAGGATATTTATCCACATTTTGACCCAGAAAGGGTTATCCATATTCCAACACAAATAGAATTATCCACATACCAACCCAGAAAGGGTTATCCATATTTTGACCCAAATAGGGTTATCCACATTCAGACTGTCACACCCCAATTTCGTACATTTCAGAATGGTGTGATGAACCGCTAAATAACCAACGGTTCAACCAGGATCTCAAATAGGCTATCCCCGCGTTACCTGAACCTTCATATACTCATCATCATAATCTGAGTAAATACACAATAGCGGAAGTCTTATAAATAAATGAACTAAAGTGCATCACACCTCCCCTGATACTCTAAAGTCTTATAATAGAGATAGAGCTAAAGTGCTGAGACCCGCCAAAGGTTAACATTTATTGACGTTCTCATCACACATCCCCTGATACTCTCTCGCATCAAGTACATCAACCACACACATACAAGCACATGCCTATTCCTATCATCATCATCATCATCATGTTATAAACAATAAAATAAATATGCATGAACAAGTAATAGAAATATTGGATGGCATGCTGTATGCACATTACAAACATATTTGCATAAAATCAAACATGGCATAGGACTCAAGAATTAGAAAACAGTTTATTATTAACCGATTTAGTTTGGAGTTAAGGTTCCTCACCTTAGTTTGCTATAAGAAACTTTTTCAAGCTTTAAAATCACCTCTACAGTGTTATTATAATGCTAGCAAACCTAACAAAGTCGATGGAATTTAATTAGAATTAATTCCGAATTTAAAAACCATGCTGTTAACTGAGGGTCGATCAGAGGGTCGATGCTCAGGATACATAGGGTCGATGGGTCTATCGACCCTACCCTCTGTCTGAACTTCCCGAATGCTGAGGGTCGATGATCAGGGTGCCTAGGGTCGATGGGTCTATCGACCCTGTGTGCGACCCTCGGTGCACTCTGGTCCAATTTCCACTTTTTAATTCATTCTTCATGTTTGGGGTCCTATGGCTTACTTTCTCATTCCATTAAACATTCATTCCATGGTCTGAAACCATGATTCATCCTCCTAGATGGCTTTCATGCATTATCCTAGGTTTTTCCATGAAAACCTAACCATGAATGGATGGTTTGGGTTTCTCCAAAATCCTACTCTCAACCATATCTAACCTAAGGTCTGTAGAAACTCATGGAATTAGTATCCATACCTGAGAAGATTACTTTTCTTTAGAAATTCTTCTCCTTTTTGCTAAGTCTTCTTCCTTGCCTCCTTTCTTCCTCTTTTCCTTCTTCTCTCTTTCTCTCAATTCAATTAGGGTTGTGAAAGGAGTGAAAGTGGCTTAGGGACGTCCTTTAAATAGAGTAGGAATGTCCTATAATAGTCCCATTGAGATTTAGAAAGAATCCCAATCGAAAATTAGGAAATTTCCTAATTTCAGTTTCGGCAGTAAGTGAGGGTCGATGAGAGGGTCGATGATCCCGTCGACCCTGTGGTCTGACACTGTCCGACCCTCTCCCAAATTTTAAGGGTCTGGGTTTCTGATTTGGGAGGGTCGACCCTGTTTAGCTGGGTATGCAACCCTTCCTCTATTTTAAGTGTTTTTGGGTCGATTTGATACCTGGGATGTCGCTCTCCTTCACGCCCTTGGTCCATTTGACTCGACCATGATGGGTGAACCTGGTTCTAGGTGGTAAGACCGGGTTAGTTTGACACGGGTCTTACAACTCTCCCCAACTTTTAAAAATTTCGTCCTTGAAATTGGACGTACCTTCTGAATCAAATAAATGAGGGTATTGCTTCCGCATAGCATTTTCTTCTTCCCATGTAACTTCTTCCATGTCTCTACTTTTCCATGTGACCTTAACATAGTAGATATCTCTGTTGCGTAGACGTTGAACCTTTCGACTAGTGATTTCCATTGGTGTTACTTCAAATGTCAAATCATCAGTCAATTCTGGCAAATCCACTGTCAAAACATGCGTTGGATCTTTGACATACTTCTTCAGTAAGGAAATGTGAAATACGTCATGCACACTTGACATAGATGGTGGTAGTGCTAACTGATAAGCTACTTTTCCACGCTTAGCCAGAATTTCATATGGCCCGACATATCTTGGACTTAGTTTCCCTTTTTGTCTGAACCTTTTCAATCCTCGCATAGGCGATACCTTCAAAAATACTTTATCACCTACGGAGAACTCTAGATCTCTTCGTCGAGTATCCGCATATTGCTTCTGACGGTTCTGAGCTGTTCTTACTCTTTCCTTGATAATGTCGACCACTCGACAACTCTCTTCAACAAATTCTGGTCCAACAATACTACGTTCTCCAACTTCATTCCAAAACAAAGGAGTTCGACACTTTCTGCCATACGGTGCTTCATAAGGTGACATCTGTATAGTAGCCCGATAGCTATTGTTATAAGCGAACTCGATCAATGGTAACCTTTCATCCCATGATCCCTTGAAATCAATTACACATGCTCGTAGCATATCTTCTAGAATCTGAATTGTGCGCTCCGACCGTCCATCCGTGCGTGGGTGGAATGCAAGATCGAACTTCAACGTTGTACCCATAGCCTTTTGCAATCCTTCCCAAAACTTGAAAGTAAATCGTGGATCTCTATCGGACACAATAATTTCGGTACACCGTGTAGCGAACAATGTTATCCACATACGGCTCGCTAACCTTTCCAAGTGTATACTGAGGTCGTATAGGTATGAAGCGAGCTGTTTTAGTCAGACGGTCCACAATCACCCAAACTGCATCTACTACTCGAGGAGTCAATGGTAGTCCCGTGACGAAGTCCATAGTGATGCAGTCCCATTTCCATGCTGGTTCCGGTAACGGCTGCAATAGTCCAACGGGTCTTTGTCGTTCAGCCTTTACTTTCTGGAAATTTAGGCATTGAGACACGAACTTAGCTACATCTGCTTTCATTCCCCTCCACCAGTATAATTTCTTTAGGTCATGATACATCTTTGTACTTCCAGGATGTACCAAGTAGATGGTGGTGTGGGCTTCTTTCATGAGTCAGTGTCTAATGTCTACACTTTCTGTTTCGGGTACACATATTCTTCCTTTGTATTTCAGTACCTTCTCGTCATCCAAGGTGAACTCAGGGTTAGTCCTACCTTTCTCAATATCTTCGTGTACTGTTCTCAGATAAGGATCTGCTTTGATAGCTGTCTTCACTTCATCCACTATATCCGGTATAATCTTCAATGCCGCGAACATATTCGAAAACTGATGAATAAACCCTTGGTTGGCTGATCCATCCGTTGTGTCTATCACATACTGCTCGTTGCCGTGATTGAATACCATTCCGGTAGTGCACATTGCCGCAGTCGTGATAACTTCTCCTTGAGATTTTATCATTGCTTTTCTGCTCAATGCATCTGTTACTACGTTCGCTTTTCCCGGATGATACTGGATATCACAATCATAGTCTTTCAATAGTTCCAGCCATCTTCTTTGTCTCATATTCAACTCCTTCTGATTAAATAAATAAGTAAGACTTTTATGGTCCGACTTAATCTGGAATTTCTCTCCGTATAGGTAATGTCTCCATATCTTGACAGCATGTAGTACTATCGCTAACTCCAAATCGTGAGTGGGGTAATTTTTCTCATGTACCTTCAACTGTCTCGAGGCATAGGCAATTACTTGCTCTCCTTGCATAAGCACACATCGTAATCCCAATCTCGACGCATCGGTATATAAGGTAAACGTCTGTCCTGGGATCGAAATAGTCAAAATCGGAGCGGATATCAATCTGGTCTTCAGTGTTTGAAAACTCTTTTCACACTTATCCGTCCATACAAATTTTTCACCTTTCTTGGTCAAACTGGTGAGAGGTACGGCAATCCGAGAATAGTCTTTTACGAATCTCCGATAATAACCAGCTAGACCCAGAAAACTTCTAATTTCTGAAACGCTCTTTGGTGCTTTCCACTTTACGATAGCCTTGATCTTACTGGGGTCCACTTTCATTCCTTCAGCGGATACTACATGGCCTAAAAAGGCGACTTCACTTAGCCAAAACTCACACTTTGAAAATTCGGCGTATAACTTCTCTTTCCTTAAACGCTGTAGGGCTGCGTTTAGGTTCTTGACATGGGTTTCCTTGTCCTTGGAGTATACCAATATGTCATCAATAAATACAATAACCGACGTATCCAGCATATCGTGGAAAACTCGGTTCATAAGTTCCATGAACATTGTCGGTGCATTAGTTAATCCGAATGACATCACTAAGAATTCATAATGTCCGTATCTTGTCCTGAAAGTTGTCTTCGGAATGTCACCTTCTTTAATCTTCAGCTGATGATAGCCTGATCGAAGATCGATCTTTGAAAATACTCTTGCCCCCTGTAACTGATCGAACAAGTCATCGATCCTAGGTAGTGGATATCGATTCTTGATTGTCAGTTTGTTCAACTCCCGATAGTCGATACATAATCGAACGCTACCATCCTTTTTCTTTACGAACAACATCGGTGCTCCCCATGGAGATATACTGGGTCTAATGTAGCCCTTATCCAGCAGTTCTTGTAATTGCACTTTTAATTCCTTCAGTTCGGTAGGAGCCATTCTATAAGGTACTTTTGATACTGGTGCGGCTCCGGGTAGAAGGTCTATTACAAACTCCGTGGCTCGGTTGGGTGGTAATCCGGGTAGTTCCTCCGGAAATACATCTGGGTAATCCCGCACGACATCAATATCTTCCATTCGTGGCGCGTCCTTGGTTAGGTCGACCACTGATACTAGATATCCGACGGCTCCCTTTTCAAGGCACTTCTTAGCCTTTAATGCTGAGAGTATGAGCTTACGTCTCCTGGGAAGTTTGGTTCCCGAGAAACTTTATTCTGCTCCTTCTTTGTCTTTGAACGTTAGCTTCTTTTCGGTGCATAATAGGTTTGCTGAATGCCGAGCTAACCTGTCCATTCCCAAGATGACGTCAAAGTCTGCCATCTCAAGTTGTATTAAAGTTGCATCTAAGGTTTTCATGCCAATGAGAACTGAACATGGCCCATAACCTTTCTCTAATTCCACTTCTAATCCCATCGGTGACCGTACGAGTAATTTGTAGTCTAATGTTTTGATGGATAAATTGGTCTTCTTTCCAAACGACACAGATATAAATGAATGAGTAGCTCCTGAATCAAAGAGTACTCTGATGGGTATGCCATTGATAGGTACGATACTTGTGATTCATTTTTACTTAGTCTACATGCTCAATCAATGAATAAAAGTTTCGATCATACCTGTGACCACATCGGGCGATGCGGCAGCATCCTCTGATGTAACAGCATTTACCCGTCCTTGATGTAACTACTTCTTGGGTTTTGGGCATTCTCTTGCCATATGCCCTAGTTGGTTGCAGTTATAGCACTTCGGGGCTTCAGAATTTGGCTTTGGCTGTGGTTGAGCTGCGGAAGTAGACTTTGGTGCAGTGGCAAAATTCTGAGGACAAAAAGGTTTATACATCCTATTATTGCCTCCGTTGTAGGAGTTTCCGGCTGGTCTCTTGATGCCTCTGTTCTGGGAGAAATAACTCTCCTTCTGGCTCGATTCGATCACTCGAGCAATCTGGACAGCTTCGTTGTAGATTTTCTTCTCTAAGCCCATAACATTTTCTCTTATGCTTCCTCTTAGTCCCGCGACAAACCTACGGGTTTTGGTATCTTCTTCCTGCATACTAGCTGGTGCGAAGAAAAACAGCTCTTCATAGCGCTGTTGATACGAGTCTACGGACATCTGCCCCTGGTACAGACTCAAGAACTCTTTCTCCATTGAATCTCTGAAGCTTCTTGGGAAATACTTCTCGAAGAACGCTTCTTTATATATAGCCCATGTCAGTAGGGCATGCTTGGTCAATAAGTACGTCTTTGTAGATTTCCACCAATGGTGTGCGTCGCCCTTGAGCATGAAGGTGGCGCATAGTACTTTATCTTCCTCGGTGATAGTCATCATAAGGAAGTTCCTTTCCATCTCGTCTATCCAGTGTGCTGGCCACAGTGGATCAGACGGCTTGCCGTTAAATTCTCTCGGTTTCATTTTCAAAAACCTCTCCACTAGCCGGGAGTGATCCAGTTGATTTTGGTATGCCCCAAACATAGGGGGTGGGTAGTTGTACATCCCTTGTGCTGCTTCTGGGACCTGCATTGGAATTGGTGCAGCCGGTTGTTGAGGTGTCTGAGGAGCTGGGTGGTTACCCACTGGTACTGCACTGGCTTGCCCAGTGTGTATGGGTGCAGCCTGAGTGGCTTGATACATAATCTCCATGGCAACTTGCATTTGAGCTTGTGCGTGTTGCATCTGCTGTAGCTGCTGAGCTAGGTTCATAACCACAGTTGCTAGCTCCGGTGGTGGAGGTGGCAAATTTGTAGGGTTTGCCGATTCTAGATTACCCTGTGCATGGTTATTTTCTTGACTAGTCTCCTCCACTGGTGGTGGTGGTGGGACTGTATTTCGGGTCTGTCGGGTAACTCTACGTCCAGACATATTTCTTTTCGATGATTGTGGTGCCTGAAAATCATCAAAATAGGTGAGAAATCATGTATATGTCATGTAGGCACGTTAACCAATAATCAATTCCAATTCGAGCTCATTTTATAAACAAAATACTGTCTTTTCTATACAGGGTCGATGGTGAGGGTCGATGGTATGTCAGACCCTTAATGTCCGACCGCTGCGTTTTCCGTCGATTTCCGAGAGCGAGCGAGGGTCGATTAGAGGGTCGATCAGAGGGTCGATGGCTCTAGTCGAATTGTCTGACCCTCGGACCAAAAATCAGATTTTTAAAGTCTGATTTTGGGTCATTTTCTATTATTTCCCTCCCGTTTCGACTCGCCTCTTCTCTCCGAGTTGCTACAGTGCTACTTCACTGTTGTGGATCGATTTTAGTTCGAGTTTCGACATCCACTTCACCCCTACAGGTATGCTTTCCCATTTTTACTTGTTTTTAGGTTCCCATTCCTAGGTTTTTGCCCATTTAACTTGTATTTTTCAAATTAAATTTTTTCCAACCGTAAAAATTCGATTTTTATTGGGGGCTTTTGTTGTTGGTGTCTTGAGGAACGAAAGCCCTCAAACATTTTTGAGTTTCATCGGTTGGTTATCAAGAAACTTAATTTTTTTCTCTTTTTGCCCTAATTTGTCAAAAAATTTTGATTTCTTGCAATTCCTTCAAATTGGACCTTGTCAGTTAGAATTTCCTTCTGTTTAACTGTTGTATGATGTGTTGGAACTTACGTAGGTCCTGCCCACTTGTATGGGTGAAAAGTGAGGCTTTTGACCAACTTACGTCGTTATAATGCCTGATTTTTAAATTTTTATCCTATTAACTCCTTGTTTTCCTTTTTCTTTCTTATCTGCAGATACTATGGTTCGTACCAAAGTACCCAGAGTTCGTGATCCGCTTCGCTTCCGCTCCAATGAAGCCGAGGCACAGTATGCCTACTATACAGGCAAGAAAGTTGAAGGGGGTCGTATGGTGAACCTGGCTGAGCTAGCCTTGTTCAATGTAGAGAGAGCTTTTGGTGATATGGGGTGGCTCCCTGTCATCACATACGATGCGTGCACATGTCCAGAGTTAGTGCGCCAGTTCTACTGTAACCTTCAGATTGTGGGAAACCACAACGATGTGGAGCTTGGTCAGGAGTTGCGCATCACTAGCTACGTCAAAGGGGTGCAGATTTCCTTTGATTATCGGCAACTGGCCGACCTGTTGGGCATTCCTTATGATGGTCCTATGGTGTACTGTGCACCGGGTGAGCACGACTTTATTGAGACGTGGTTGCGGGCCGAGATTGATAGTCAGTTACTACAGCCCGATCGCTGGCAGATGAGGGCGTGCTACTTTGCGTCCGGCTCCACGGGTGTTCTCGTAGGATCATTCAAAGATAACCTGATCCCGCAGAGTGGGCATTATGAGAGGGTGTCTCAGCGGACCCAGTTTTTGATCTACAGTATATGCACTCATCAGCCCGTCTGTCTTCCTTACATCATCATGCGGACGATGATCAGTGCTACATTGTCCGGTCATAGGGGTAATCTACCCTATGGACGTATGATCACCACACTGTTGATTCATCTGGGGGTTGACCTGGTAGATGAGAAGATTCAGGAGAAGACCTTCTCGTCGCCTCTAGATTGGGAGGCTATATGCAAGATGGGACTTCGAGACGCTCAGGTTAGCGATGATGAGAGGAACGCGATGGTGCGCCCTCACACTCGGGTTGAGGTGGCTTGAGGACTACGACAGAGATCGTGAGGCTCCACCTCCTCCTTCGCCTCCCGCTTCCTGATTGTACCTTTTTGTTTTTCCTGTACTTCAGAGTAACTGTCCGGGTTGTGGACTGTACTCTGCTTTAGATATATATTTACACTTTGTTTTACTTTCATTGTATGTCAACTTGTTTCTCTTTTTAATAGATGTATTATTCTCTTTTTAAATTTGGTCTCAACATCACTTGTGCTTACAATGTGTTAATATTACTGTTTTTATTTTATCCTATCTCAGTTCACTATTGCTATGAATGTATGATAGTTCAGCGGGCAAGGCCTGAGATGCTCTGATACCAAGTTGTCACACCCCAATTCCGTACATTTCAGAATGGTGTGATGAACCGCTAAATAACCAACGGTTCAATCAGGATCTCAAATAGGCTATCCCCGCGTTACCTGAACCTTCATATACTCATCATCATAATCTGAGTAAATACACAATACTTATAAATAAATGAACTGAGAACTAAAATGATATCCATAAATAATAGCAAATTATTCTATTTTAACTGAGACATAAATATTTAAGTACCAAATACATGTCTTATAAATCCAATAAAGAAACCTATAAAAATATCTAGTCAAATACACACGAGTTGCACTCGCAAGAGGAGTCGTGTGTATCATCTTCAGCTCTAGCGTCCATTGCTGCTACCGTCCCGTACATAAGCGCATTCATGTAATCTTCAACTGTGTAACCTGCATCATCAACTAAAAATATTCGACGTCGAGGGGTGAGCACACAACACGGCTCAGTGAGTAGCCAAAACAATGCAACATTACATATGCATGCACATTCATTTATCTCTTTGGTCTGGTTTATAGTTTGCAATGCGCAATAAAAAGGTTGGGTGGTCAAAGGTTAACGTTTATTGACACCGCCTCTATACACAGGGAGTGGAAGCCCGCCCGAAAATTAACGTTTATCGTCGTCCCCATCCACCCTACCATAACATTATACAACAAAGGTTAACGTTTATTGCTATATAATGCTATACCAACACGTAAGCCCCTGTTAGCGAGGGCTTGCAAACTGGGCTCGCTACTAACCAATCCTAATGCCAAACAGTGTATCCAAGGCCTCACCCCAGCATCCCTCAGAATGTCCATAGAGATAGAGCTAAGGCCCCCCGGTAGAGTCAGAGACTACAAGGACCGAGACCACCTCCCCTGATACCCTACGACACAATAGTTCTGCTAAGGTAATGGCGATACGACGATGTCAATGCACAAGACTTGAGTTAGAGATAGAGCTAAAGTGCTAAGACCCGCCAAAGGTTAACGTTTATTGACGTTCTCATCACATCTCCCCTGATACTCGCTCGCATCAAGTACATCATCCACACACATACAAGCACATGCCTATTCCTATCATCATCATCATCATCATGTTATAAACAATAAAGTAAATATGCATGAACAAGTAATAGAAATATTGGATGGCATGCTGTATGTACATTACAAACATATTTGCATAAAATCAAACATGGCATAGGACTCAAGAATTAGAAAACAGTTTATTATTAACCGATTTAGTTTGGAGTTAAGGTTCCTCACCTTAGTTTGCTATAAGATATTTTTTCAAGCTTTAAAATCACCTCTACAGTGTTATTATAATGCTAGCAAACCTAACAAAGTCGATGGAATTTAATTAGAATTAATTCCGAATTTAAAAACCATGATGTTAACTGAGGGTCGATCAGAGGGTCGATGCTCAGGATGCATAGGGTTGATGGATCTATCGACCCTACCCTCTGTCTGAACTTCCCGAATGCTGAGGGTCGATGGTCAGGGTGCCTAGGGTCGATGGGTCTATCGACCCTGTGTGCGATCCTCAATGCCCTCTGGTCCAATTTCTACTTTTTAATTCATTCTTCATGTTTGGGGTCCTATGGCTTGCTTTCTCATTCCATTAAACATTCATTCCATGGTCTGAAACCATGATTCATCCTCCTAGATGGCTTTCATGCATTATCCTAGGTTTTTCCATGAAAACCTAACCATGAATGGATGGTTTGGGTTTCTTCGAAATCCTACACTCAACCATATCTAACCTAAGGTCTGTAGAAACTCATGGAATTAGTATCCATACCTGAGAAGATTACTTTTCTCTGGAAATTCTTCTCCTTTTTGCTAAGTCTTCTTCCTTGCCTCCTTTCTTCCTCTTTTCCTTCTTCTCTCTTTCTCTCAATTCAATTAGGGTTGTGAAAGGAGTGAAAGTGGCTTAGGGACGTCCTTTAAATAGAGTAGGAATGTCCTATAATAGTTCCATTGAGATTTGGAAAGAATCCCAATCGAAAATTAGGAAATTTCCTAATTTCAGTTTCGGCAGTAAGCGAGGGTCGATGAGAGGGTCGATGATCCCGTCGACCCTGTGGTCTGACACTATCCGACCCTCTCCCAACTTTTAAGGGTCTGGGTTTCTAATTTGGGAGGGTTGACCCTGTTTAGCTGGGTATGCGACCCTTCCTCTATTTTAAGTGTTTTTGGGTCGATTTGATACCTGGGATCTCGCTCTCCTTCACGCCCTTGGTCCATTTGACTCGACCATGATGGGTGAACCTGGTTCAAGGTGGTAAGACCGGATTAGTTTGACACGGGTCTTACACAGACCCAAAAAGGGTTATCCATTCTTAGATCCACTAGGACTATTTATCAGTTCGTATGGACTATCTAGATCCTAACCCATAAGGTTTCTCAGCCTTTTAAACATAAGCTTCAACTTGAACAATGAATTTAATCATGCACAAGCATAAATCACAGTCATAAACTTTAATCACACCTGAACTATGACAGTGAACCTGATTTTCGAAATAATTCTGTGATACGTAGGCAATCTGATGGATACAGATTCGGTTCAATGATATCAAACCACTTGGTTTGGTTCGGTTTAACAGATAGAGTCTAGCATAGGAAAGGTATAGGAGACCGATTTCAATCGGACGGTTTGGGTGCCTAACCCCTTTCCATAACCGTAACCTGACGCTTACCCAATCTCTGATGGATCAGAAATCCAATCTAAGGGTCATGAGTCAATCGAAGTTTTACCTTAGGGTGAGATTTCACATTTTCTAAGGTTCTAGACCTTAATCTAGGTGGCGACTTCCAAAACAAAATTACGATCTTTGTCCTCACACCACCCCTATACCCACCAAATGGTGATAATTTCTTATATGCTCACTGCTGGTTTCTATTTCCGTGGCCATGACCTAGTTCATGAAATCTTAGGGTATTATGGTCTTGCCCCCACCCAGCTTACCCCTATTTTTTGAGCCCATATACACTCTCTCATCATTTTTTTTCTTCTTAAAACATGAAGAGCTGCCTACCCAACCATTTTTTTGCTATTTATTCAACATTACAGCTCTTACTTGGAAGAATTCCAGGACCCAGCAAACTGAGCACAACGGAGTATACTACTTTTCTTGTCGGGCAACAGAATACCCCCCCGATGCTGATAGATTTTCCTTCGTCCTTACCACGCTGAAAGGAGTGTTTTTTCTTTGCTTCGGTGAGGAGAGGTTATACCTTAGAGGGTAGGTCTTCCCTTCCCATTGGGAATCAGTGACAGTTTATTGACCTCAAAATCTTAGGCATTCCACCCATACTGTCCCCCTTAGAGAAGGAGATCCTCCATTGTTTAAAGGAGAAGAAGAGAGTTAAGTTCAAAAGTTTGAGTGAGAACATCTTTCTCTTCAGATTTGGCCTGAGTAAGTATCTTTCTATTTCTTGCATTTCTACCCCATTTATGCTCTTTTTTGACCCCTTATTCAGCTTTATTTTCTTGCAATGGATAACTTTGACAATTCTATATGGGAGAACATACTCGGAGAGGATTAACTCCAGGACCCCTCCTGTTCCGTCGAAACCCTTGGCCCCATCTGCTAAGGCTCCAGTGACCACGGAAGCCCCCATCTCCAGTGATGATGGAAACCCTTGCTCCATCCCCAATTAGCCCTTCATTGGATAAGAGCAAACGAGCAGACGTTGCGCCCATCAAAATTCTTGATAGTGGTAAGTCTATTCAACCCCTTGTCGAGCTTCTAATATTCATTTACTTTGTTCTCGATTTTGATTTTCTCTTTGTTTTTCTATAGATGATGATGTTGATGATGATGAAGAAACTCTCTAGAGTCTTCAACGAAAGAAGAGAAGGATCGCCGCCATTGACATACCATAAGACATCCTTCAAAAAATACCCTCTGTCTCGGGGCCTCTCCAGAAAATTATTCCCTCGTCCTTTAGTCCCTCCGTTACAGTTGTCTTGACCATCTCTCTGCTGTCTAGCTCTGCATTACTTGTGAGCAAGATGGGTACTACAGCAAGTGCCACCAGTGCTGGTATTGGCTCGACCATTCAAGCTCCTGTAGTTGCAACAGTTGGTGTGTCTTCATGTTCTATGGTGGCCCCTGTCTTAATTACCATTGCTTCTTCGACCCTCGTTGTGGGGTCTTCCTCAGGTGTTGCCGTTGGTTCTAGGACTACTTCTTCTACAACCATTGTAAGTGTAGCCACAAGGGTGCCTACCAAGATTTCTTCACAGTCGGCTACTATTCCTCAGCTAGTCACGTAAACGTGTCCAGTCCAGTCATCATCTTCTGCTACTGTCCACATCAGCACTCATCTCCAGAGTATAGGTGCTACTTCCACATTACCTAAGACTTCTGCTGTAGGCACAACATCCATTCCTTCTAACACAACCTCTGTGAGCACAGGTGGCCCCACCTCTACTGGCATTGCCTCTCAGACCCAGGCAATAGGCTTCGTCCCTAAGTGGAATGTACTTACCACTGATTCGGTGCTGCAGAACTCCAAAGTGGCTAAGGAGATTGTGCAACACAGGTGTCTCCCTGAGGATAGGGCAATGTTCTATAATGCCTCTTTTGAGAAGAATGATGAGAATCTATGTGGGGCCATGGCCATGGTACACTTCTCTTCATTCTCTTCTCTTTTTTCTCTCTCTCTCTCTCTCTCTCTCTCTTTTAAGTTATGTTTCTTGATCCTCATCTTTTGTCGGTTCAGATGCAGAATGGCACCAAGTTTTACAAAGATGCTGTCGACAAGTTGGTCACTCATCAGAAGTCTCTGGATGTGTCACTCAACATCGCTATTCAAGACCAAAATAGTGTCATTCGAGAGAGTGAGATAATGCTGTCCAAGAACATGAGATTGCGATCAAGGGGCAGGTTGATGCTAAAACAGCTCTGGCGGCTGAGAAAGCATCTCGTCAAGCTGCCATTACTCCTGCCCACCTGGAGAGGGACGAGGCCCAAAAGCTCACTGATGAGGTTAAGCTTAAGTTGGATCAGGCCAAGATCTCTCTGGATATCAACAGGAGATCAGTCTCGGATCTGAACAGAAAGTATTGCAACTTAGAGGAAGCAAATATCCGGCTTAGCAAGAAGCATCAAGACACGGCTAAGGAGCTTGAAGACATGAAGCTGGTCAGAGACAATTTGTTAAACCAGAACGAAGGGGTAAAGCAAGCCAACGATCGCCTGGAAGCAGATCAAAGGAAGTTACTTGCTACGCATACAACATTGGAGGGTAAGAATGCCTTCCTTAAGATTGAGCGAGATAACTTGAGGTCAAACTTGGATCTTAGTAGGGGAAGAGATACTTCTCTTCAGGAAAAACTGGTTCAATCCAATGATCGAGAAGTAGCCTTGCAGACAAGTGGCTCGACTAAATGAAGAGCTTCAGAAAATACAGAGTGTTCCAGCCCCAGATATCAAAGCTTTGATGGTCGAATTGGTAGAGTCTAAAGAAATGACCAACTATATAACTAGCGAGAAGGCTCGAGTTATTCGCCAGGCTGCAGTACAGTTCCATGATTACACATCTTCGAGCTGTCTAGAACATGATTTCTCTAACTATCCTTTGCTGGCTAAGGTACGCCCTGACCATTTTTTGAAGAAAAGTTCTCCTCCCTTTCCGGCCATCTCCTTGATCGAAACCGAGCTATCCACTGTGGTCATATCTCCTCGAGAGGTACCCCCACTATCTGTTGTTCCAATGTCGACCGTTCCTCCACTAGCAAACCTCCCAGAAGACTTTCCATCTGAAGACATTCCTTCGTCAAGCACTCCACCAGAAGCTCAACAAGACCCCCAAGGCAAAGAAAACCACTAGTGATCAAGTGTAAACATCTTCTCTTTTTCTTTTTCTTTTTTTTCTTTTTTTTTTTGGAAGGCCCTTAGCCTGCTTCTGTGCTTGAATAATCGTTCTGTTAATGAAGAAAGATCAATTTCACAACTTTACAATTTTGCTAAGTCTCTTCTCTTCTTCTTTTTCTTTTCCTCCTACTATCCCCCAAATTAATTGGTTTGGTCTGTGATTAAGCCAATCAGATTGCACAGTACATCTTTTACTAGCTTCACTCTTTTAATCGGCCCTTAGGCATACTTTCCTTTCAGCCCAACATTAATAACGACCCCCCTAGCTGATTGTCTTAGCCTATGACTAAGACTATCAAATTGCAAAGATTTCCTTTCTTGCTTGGTCAAATTTATCGATAGGCCCTTAGGCAGACTCTCTTACTTGGTCGAAATTTATCGACAAGCCCTTAGGCACATTTCTTATTTGGTCGATTTTATTGACAAGCCCATAGGCAAATATTTTTGGGCTTCAAGTCAAAAATTACCCCCTAAGTTAAGTGGGTTGGTCTATGATCGAGCCAGTCGAATTGTAAATTCCTTTCCACTTAGTCGAATTCATTGACAGGCCCAGAGGCATATTTTTTACTTGGTCGATTTTATCGACGGGCCCTTAGGGAAATATTTTTTAGCCTCAAGTCAAAGACTACCCCCCGAGCTGAATGGATTGGTCTATGATTGAGCCAATCAGATTGTAAATTCCTTTCCACTTGGTCAAATTCACCGACAGGCCCCGAGGCACATTTCTTATGTTTTTGACATGGAAAGACAAGATGGTGAAGTAACACTTATCTTCCATTGAGTTTGAAATAGATCATATATAGTATTTCCTCAGGTTCTTAAGTGCCATGTGCGAGGAATAGCTTATCCTTCCATCGTCTCCAGATGATACAACCCTAGTCGTGTAGCCTTGGAAACTCGATATGGTCCTTCCCATGTAAGCCTCAACTTGCCTTGTCTAGTGGGTTTAAAGGCAAATGTGTTGTGTAGAACTAAATCACCAACTTAAAAAAGATTTTCTTTCACCTTAGAGTTATAATATCGAGTGGTCTTCTGCTGGTATGTAGCTATACGAAGCTTGGCCATCTCATGTACATCTTCGAGAAGGTCGAGATCCATCCTCAAAATATTTAGATTAGTATCTTCGTTGAAGTTGAGGACCCGATAGCTCTTTTCAACTACTTCCATAGGAATAACTGCTTCAGAACCAAAGGCTAGCTTGAAGGGTGTTTCACCAATTGTACTTCAAGGGGTGGTTTGATAAGATTATACCACATTTGGTAGTTCTTCAATCCAGAGCTTTCGATTTTCCTCGAAGCGATGAGCTAATCCTTGTAACAAAGTACTATTGGTAACCTCCGTCTATCCATTAGCTTCTAGGTGAGCAACAGATGCAAATTTGTGCCTCATCCAATGATCCTGGCAAAACTTTCTAAATGCTTTGCTGGAGAATTACGGACCATTATCTATAATCAGAAATTGTGGGATACCATATCTGTAGAGTACTTAGAGCCGGAATAACTCAGCAGCCTTATGAGAGGTGACCCTTGCCATAGCTTTAACTTCAATCCACTTAGTAAAGTAATCGATCACCACCAAAATGAACTTGAGCTGTCCTTTCACCTGTGAAAATGGTCCCAAAATATCCATCCCCCATACTGCAAAGGGAATAGATGCTAGAATTGGTTGTAGGAATGCTGGTGGTCGATGTGGTACATTTGCATGTTTCTAGTACGGTTCGCATGTCTTGGCATATTTTTTGCAATCCTTCATCATAGTCGGTCAATAGTTACCCCTTCTTACAATTTTGTAACACATGGTTTGACCACATTGATGTGCTCCACATATCCTTTGTGTACACCCACCATCACATATTCTGCTCTAGAGGGTGGAATACACTGAAGGAGGGGAAGAGTGAAAGATTTTTTCTATAATACCTCCTCATAGATCATGTAGGCAGGGGACTTAGCTTGTATATGTTGTGCTTCCTTGCAATCAGCAGGTAGTACATTCTCTCTCAAATATGTCAAGATGGGATCCATTCAGCAGGGTTCAACATCCACAGGGAGTACCTTTAGGACTGGGTCAATGATTCTCTATGGCAGATTGTCAATGTAAACAGGTACTTTAAAACTACCCAAATCATCTTGTCCCAACTTAAAGAGGGCATCTGCTTCTACATTTTCTTCGAGGTACATTAAATATTTTGAATTTCTTTAAGGGTAAGGAAAGTCGTTTCACTTCAGCCAAATACTTCGCCAAATGCTCCTACCTTGTTTTGTAAACCCCTGACACTTGTTGAATCACCAACTGTGAATCACCATATACAATCAGGTGTTTGACCATCAACTTGGTGGCAAGTTTCAATCCCGTGCTGAGTGCTTCGTTCTCGGCCACATTATTGGTTATTGAAAATCCAAAACATATAGACGTGAGAACCTTAAACCCTTATTGACTAAGTAGAACAATCCCTGCTCTTGCCTCCTTATTCGACGAACTATCCACATACGTGACCCAAGAAGGTTCTTTAGGATAGATAACGATCTTGGTTCCCACCTGTATGGTTCGACCCCTCTTCTATGCCATTTGGGAGATTGTTTTCCAGTAGGAAATCCACCAATGCTTGTGCCTTAATTGTTGTTCGAGGTTGGAACTTCAGATCAAACTCACCAAGTTCGACAGGCTAATTCACTATTCGACCCAAAACATCAGATCGGCCAAGAAATTTCTTCAACGATTTGTCCATTAAAACAGAGATGGAATACAATTGAAAGTACGGCCGAAGTGTTCGAGCGGCTGTGACTATGGCCAATGCAATCTTTTTGATGGACTAATATCTGGTTTTCCCATCAAGGAGAACCTTACTAATATAGTAAATTGGATGTTGCTCTTTTTCTATCTCCTTAATGAGTACAGCACTAATAGCTTGTGGAGAAACCACTAGGTAGAGAAGGAAATTGTCTCTTGTCTCAGGTTTCATAAGGAGAGGAGGAAACGATAAGTACCTTTTCAAGTCGCAAAATGATTTTTTACATTCTGGTGTCCATTAGAATGTCTTGGATCCTTTGAGAGTTTGGAAGGGTAGATATCTGTCTACTGATCTTGACATGAAACGTCCTAAGGCAGCAATTTGACCCGTCAGTTCTTATACTTGTTTAGGCTTTATAGGAGATGTCATGTTCTAGATAGCATCGATCTTGGCTGGATTAGCCTCGATTCCTTTTTGTGACACCATAAACCCCAACAATTTATCCAAATATACTCTGAACGAACATTTAGTAGGGTTAAGATGCATGGAATTCCTTCGCATGACCTCGAACACTTCAGCCAAATCATCCAAATGGGTTCAAGCTTTTGCACTCTTGACCAGAAAATCATCAACATACACCTCCATGTTTCTACTTATTTGCTTCTCAAAGACCTTGTTGACGAGCCTTTGGTAAGTGGTTCCCACGTTCTTTAAACCAAATGGCATGATAGTATAACAATATAACCCCTTACTGGTGACAAAGGCTGTGCTTTCTTCATCTTATTTAGCCATTTTAATTTGGTTGTATCCTGAATATGCATCTAAAAAAGATAAGAGCTCATGCTCAGCAGTGTTATCTATTAATTAATCTATTTGAGGCAGAGGGTAACTATCTTTGAGGCATGCTTTATTCATGTCAATGAAATCAATACATATGCACCAAGGGTATCCTATTTTTGACACCATTACAACATTGACCAACCACTCTGGGTAGTTGACCTCCTTAATAAAGCCTGCCTTAAGAAGTTTCTTGACCTCCTCATTGATGATAGCTTGTCTTTCTGGGGCAAAGGCCCTCTTCTTCTAGCGAATGGGTTCGTGGTAGGGATCGATCATAGGATGGTGCTCCATAATGGCACGGGGAATACCTGACATATCTTCAGTAGTCCATGCAAATATGTATGAATTTTTTCGAAGGAAGGCTATGAGCTCTTCTTTCTGTATCACAAGGAGATTTGACCCTATCAAAAACGTCTTCTCAGGTCTCTCTTTAGAAAAAGGGATTGGAATAAGATCCTCTATTGGAGTATTCCTTTTCTAGGGAAAGTCATCCCAAAAATTTTCTAACTGGATGGTCTAGACTGGTGCTGCCATCTTATTCACCTTCAAATCTACTTGATAGCACCTTCGGGACACCGATTGGTCGGCCTTACAGAAGCCCACCCCTACCGCCATTGGAAACTTTATGATTAGATAATATGTTGAGAGGCATGCTTTCATTTCGTTGAGTCATGCTCGTCTGAGAATGGCATTGTGGCTAAAACGAGTATCCACCACCATATAGTTTAACTGTATGCATGTTCGAACCAGGTAGACCCCTACTCGAGTATCAAGTCTAACAGCTCCCTTCACAGGAACAGCATCCCCATTGAACCCAATTAAAGAGTACCTGATGGGACACAATATATCATCTTCATAACCTTTGCACTTGAAGCTGTCGTAATACAAGATGTCTATAGCACTCCCAGTATCTACCAAAATTCGAGTGACCTCGAACCAATTCTCAATCACCATTTTGATCACCAAGGGATTTTCATGGGGGGTCACAATGTCGATAAGAACGTCGTCCCAAAGCAGATGAAGCCTTCACTACGCAGCTTCTTGATGGAGAACTCTTCAGCTTCAAAGTCATGACCCCTTACCAACTTGTTCTCCGTTGATTCCTCCATGGGTCCGACAGCAATCGATAGCACTTCTCGACGAATATGTTCTGGCCATATTGTGACAGTAAGACACTCCTTGTGGTAACTCAAATATTAATCATCCTCAAGACCTAAGTCTTGCTCTGGTCCTACCTTCCCCAATACCTCTCTAGGTGGACTCTAACACCGCAAACTTGGTAGCATTTTTGTTGGCTCAGCACTGGGATGCTCGGTGTCGCTCCACAAGGCTATGTTGATGCTCAAGTACTCCTGCACCGATGAGCGATGAGGGAGAGGTGCATTGTTTTTTCTTCCCCCCCCTCAGGAGTAGGTGTTAGAACATTTCTTGGTGCTTGGAGAAGGCGGTGGGGGTGGAGGCCCCATGAATTCATTCTAATGTCCATGTTGGACAAGGTCTTCAACAAAACCTTGAAGGTGACAGTAGTCATTGGTGGCATGACCATGATCTTAGTGGTATGTGCAGAACAGCCGTAGGTTTCACTCATGTGGTTTAGCCATCATCGGAGGAGGAGGAACAAGCAAAATGTCCCCCTTCTTGATCTGCATTATTTCCACCATGGTACAGTTGAGTGGAGTGTATTCTGGTAGAGGTTTGATTGCATATAACTATTTGGCTGGCCTCACTTTTATACTCAGTTCACCCTCTTTCAGGGTCTTATCAGATGGCTCTGACTTCTTCTTCTCTATGCCAATAGAGCTACTAGCATTCTCTTTGGGAATGGCAGCCACGGCCTCTGCTCCTGCAGCATACCTCTCGTACTGGCTTAGGATTTCAGCATGGTTGCGAGGACGCTTCTTGTTTAGAGGAAAGATTAGCTTCTCATCTCGAATGGCTTTGGATAGGGTCGCAACGACCACATTAGGTTGCAGGTCCTTCATTTCTCCAGCTACAGCAAGGAACCTAGTGACGAAGGGTCAAAATGACTCAATCTTCCCTTGCTTCATCTCCATCAAATGTGACAGATTCTTTTTCACGACCTTACTCCCGTGAAAATGAGAGAGGAATAGGCCGCTCATCTCATTGAATGATCTCACAGATTTGGGTGGAAGGTTGTTGAACCAAGTCCTCCCAGCATCCCTCAAGGTGGATGGGAAAGTTCTATAGCATAGCACATCATGATGACCGTAAATGACTATCCTTACTTTGAGGTTGTCCAAATGTTGTTCTGGGTCCGTTTTTCCATTATACCATCCTACGTTGGGAAAACTAAAATTGCTAGGTGTGAGGACAAGGGAAAAATTTTGAGAAAAATTTAATTATCCTCATTTTTTAAAATTGAATTAGCATGTAGTTAAAGTTGTCTACCCTCATTACACTCAAACTGGGATTTGAAAAGTTCTCACCTTCAGATCCCATCCACTCATGCCAGTAGAGGGTAAGAAGACTGGAGTTGCCACCAAGATGAGGTCTAGGACCTATAAATGATGTCCCTCAATGGAGGGACACTAATGACTCGCGCAAATGGAATGGCTATCTCGTCTCAACAAAGGCGGGTAAGTGCCAAATTACGAATTGGAAAGGTATTAGGCACCCAACTCGCCCAGTTGAACCAGTCTCCCTTAATCCTATCCCTTTTCCTATAGATTATGAACACTTGGGGCTATCTAAATACATTACAAGGTAAAAGGAGGAATCCTGCGTTGATCTCTAATCCTTTGCTAACTATGCATAGCATAAGCTGAAATTAAACAAATTAAACAAGAAAATAATTACAAAATGAATTAAAGAATTTAATGAACGGTCTAATAATACATCAAAAGATAAGAAAAAAAGACATACAAAATGTGATCGAGGTCTGGGAAAATCCCAGACCGCCTACGTATCCCTGTGCGGTGGGAATCAGGCCAAACGTAGTTCGGGCGGGTGAGTAAGTACCAGGTGTGTGCAAGAGAAGGGACGTTCCTAAAATATTAGAACACATCCCAGGCGATGGATGCTCCTGTAATCATGGAACACATCCAATGGTGAGAGATGTCTCCACAATAGTGGGACCCATCTCAGTGTTGAGGTACTCCCTATCACAAGGAAGACCCCTCGGTGAGATAATCCCATAATACATGGAACTTACCTCAATTTGACCGAGCATGGAGCGACCAAACTCCCCCGTAACCTACGTAAGCCTCGAGACCTCTGTCTCTCCAGAATTAGGTCAAGCGTAGTTCCCATGGCGACGAACCATGGACACGCGTGGAAACACTCAGGAATGGCCAAATGCCTCAGCTCCCCACACACGGGGGTACACTAAATTTCACTCGCATCCCACACTCGGGATATCCAAGTGGGTAGTCTATCGAGCCAGATTCATTTAAAATATTCATGGTAAACATCCAAACGGCTCAAATTCATTAAAAATACTCAAAAAGATAATCCAATGGTTCAAATTTATTTTAAGCACCCATGATGAAGATCCAATGGTCCAGATTCATCTAAGACACTTATGACCAAGATCCAATGGTTCAAAATCCTTTTAAACACCCATGATGAAGATCTGATGGTCCAAATCACTCAGAATCACTCACAATAAAAATCCAACGATTCAAATCCCTCAAGATCATAATCCAACTATTCAGATAAATTTAAACAACTCCCAAAGATAATCTAGTGGCCCAGATCACTCATCATGATAATCTAACCACTCATATTCGATAAAATCACTTATAAAGACAATCCAATGGTTCCAATTACTTTAAAATCACATCAAAATTCCAAATCAAAAACCATGATCAACTCATGAAAATTTCAATTATATGGTCATGATCAATTCTCATAAAATTCAGATCATGTGGTTAGATCACCCGCATTAAAATTCTAATCACATGATCCGACCAATCACATTAAAATTCCAAGCACATTGGATCAATTTCATCCTCCAAAATGAAAGATCAACGGCCATATTTTATTTTATTACATGCATAACAAGAAAGGCTAAGCCAAAACCCAACATGCACATGTGGAAGTCGACGCATATGATCAAAGAATCATCATGTATGCAAAGATACAATAATAAAATGAAGTAAACAACCACAATACGACATACAAGTATGGTAAACTGGAAAAGAAACCAACCTGATGTGCGTCGACAAGATTGAACAGCAGGATGTCGCGAGGATCGACGATGATGATCGTCCAGGATGTCGCGAGGATCCTTTGGTTGATGATGAAGGTTCTCGTAGGATCTCACGGGGATGGCCGATGATGATCGTCGCAGGATGTCGCGAGGCTCTTCGGGTTGATGACGATGATCGTCGTAGGATCTCGCGAGGATCTGATGCTAGGTGCTAGTTGCAGACAGTATGAGGGATGGCCGCTGGGTTGCTGGGTGCGAGTTGGGAGAGATGGTCGCTAGGTGCAAGTTGCGGACAGTATGAGAAATGGTCACTGGGCTGCTGGGTGCGAGTTGTGGATAGGTATGAGGGATGTCACACCCCAATTCCGCACCATTCGGAACGGTGTGATGAACCATCAATAAACCAACGGTTCAACCAGGATCTCACAATAGGCTATCCCACATATGATAAACCAAAACACATTCCACATTAATCAGAGGTAATAACATAAATAGCGAAAGTTTTATAGTAAATGAACTGAGAATCTAACTGTGATAACCATAAATAAATATCAAATTATTGTTAAATCAACTGAAACATAATTAAATAAATATCAATTACATGTCTTTAATAAAATCTAAACAAAATCTAATCGAATACGCATGAGTTGCACTCGCATGAGGAGTCATGCATATCCACTAAGTATTCAGCTTCCATTGTCGCCACATAACCGTACACAGGAGCGTTCATATAATCTTCAACGGTGGTACCTGCATCATCAACTAAAAGTATTCGAATTTGAAATGGTGAGCACACATCACGGCTCAGTGAGCAAACAAAACAATGCAACAATACATATGCATGCAACCAATTTATATCTTTGGTTTGGTTTAAAGTTTGCAATGTGCTATAGAAAGGATAGGTAGCCACCGCACCTCTATGCACGAGAGTGTAGATACGCCTAATGAAAACGGCACTGTCGCCCACAGCACCCAGAATGGCACAATATACACCCCATGAAACGGCATGGCTGTACCGGTTGATACCATACCAACAAATAAACCCCTGCTGGCTAGGGTTGCAAACTGGGCTCGCAACTAACCAACCCTAATGTCAAACAATGTATCCAAGGCCTCACCCCAGCATCCCTCAATACATCCATAGAGATAGAGCTAGGGTCTGGTGACTAGGCTGAACCACAATGCCACTTCCCCCCCCCCTGATGCCCTACGACATATTAGTTCCACTAAGGTAATGGCGATACGACTATGTTAGTGGACAAGACTTGAGTAGAGATAGAGCTAGAGTCTGGTGATCAAGCTGAACCACAATGTAACGTCCTCCCCCTGATGCTCCACTCGCATCAAGCACACTAACACTTGCTTAGTGGACATGACTTGAATAGACCATGGCACAATATACCCCGATGAGAACGGCATCGAAGTACCAGTTGATACCATCTCTACTCGCACCATGTACACCAGCCAAACACAAACATTCACATGCCTATTCCTATCATCATCATCATCATCATCATGTTATAAATAAACGGAATTAGATATGCATGAACAGTAATAGCAGAAATATTGGATGACATGTTAAATGCACATTACAAGCATACACGCATAGAATCAATCATGGTATTGGACTCAAGAAATAAAAACAGTTTGTTATTAACCAATTAGTTTAGGTCTTGTTCTCTCACCTTTGCTTGTTTGTAGATCCTCTTTCCAAGCCTTAAGAATCACTTTTATATCAATATTATACTACTAGATGACCTAACAAAGTCGATAGAATTTAATTAGAATTTATTCTAATTTTTACAGCTTGCTGTTAACTGTAGGGTCGCAGGATGGGTCACAGGTAGGGTAGCAGTATACTGCGACCCCCTGTAACAGGGTCGATATCAGGGTCGATGGGTCTATCGATCCTATGTGCGACCACCTCTGGTTTTGGTCGATATTCTCATGTTTTGAACCATTCTTCCTTGTTTAACTCCTATGGCTTCTTCCATAGTCCATTCCACATACTTCCTATGGATTAGAACTTCTCTTCACCCAATATATAGTCTAATTGATATCCTCCATGGTTTCCATTGAAACCTAATTATGGATGGATGGATTGGGTTTCTCCTACATCTTCCTTCAACTATTCTAAGTCTCACGAAATTCATAGGATTAGTATTCTTACCTGAGAAGAACACTCCTTCTCTGCAACTCTTCTCCTTTTTCTTCTTCTCTCCTTTCCTTCTCTTCTTCCTCTCTTCCTTCTCTTCTCTTTCTCTCAATTCAATTAGGGTTCTAAAAAGAGTGAAAGAGGCCTAGGGACATCCTTAAAATAGAGTAGAAACATCCTAAAATAAGTCCCTTTGAGATTAGGAAAGAGCCCCAACCGAAATTATGGAAATTTCCTAATTCTTTTTTCGGTGGCAACTGAGGGTCGATGAGGGGGTCGATGATCCCGTCGAACCCTAAATCCTAAAGTGTCCCACCCCCTCTGTAAAACAGGGGGTCTGACTTTCTGTCTTGGGGGGTCCGACCATCCATTGCTGGGTATGCGATCATCCCCTTAATTTAAGTATTTTTGGGTCGATTTGATACCTGGGATCATGATCTCCTTCACGCCCTTGGTCCATTTGGCTCGACCATGATGGGTAAACCTGATTCAAGGTGGTAAGACCGGGTTAGTTTGATACTGGTCTTACAACTCCATCACCCTTAAAAGAAATTTCGTCCTCGAAATTTGAAAGTACGGATCTTACAACTCCCCCATCCTTAAAATAAATTTTGTCTTCAAAATTTGAATTTACTTTGGAGTCAATAGGTGGGAATTTATTTCCGCATTGCATCTTCTTCCTCGTATGCACTCTTCTCCACGTTTTGTCTTTGCCAGGTTACCTTCATATAATAATTATCCCGACTTTGGAAACATTGTACCTTCCCACTAGTGAACTAGGCTGGTACCCCTTCAATAGTTAAACATTCTATCTAATCCAGTGATTTCGTGGTCAATACCTTTGATATGGATCTCCAATGTACTTCTTCAATAGAGACACACGAAATACATCATGCACACTAGGCATGGATAGTGGTAACGCTAATTAATATGCAACTTTTCTACGTCTCTCCAAAGTTTATAAGATCTAACACATATATAGAATACAACTTTCTCTTCTTGTCTAATTGTTTCAAACTACGCATAAGTGATTTCTTTAAAAACACTTTGTCACTTATGGCGAACTCAAGGTCATGGTGTCTCTCCTGACATCCTGGCCCTTTTCTTTGATCTTGTCTGCCAATCGATAGTTTTCTTCCATAGACTTAGGTCTTAAAATTTTTCATTCACCGACTTCATTCCAAAACAGAGGGGTTTGACATTTCTACCGTACCATGCTTTATAGGTGACATTTACATGGTAGCTTAGTAGCAACTTCAATTTACGGTAACTTCTCAACTCACGTTCCTTGAAATCAATTTCACAACTTGGGGCATATCTCTTAGGATCTGTATAGTCCGCTCCAACTATCCTTCAGTTTAAGGTAAAATGTGGTACTAAACTTCAACTTTGTCCCCATTGTCTTCTGTAGATCCTCCCAAAACTTCGAAATAAAGCATGAGCTTTTGACCGTTACAAGGCTCTTATACATACCATTCAATCTGACAATATTATCCATATATAGCTTAGTTAGCCGCTCCAAAGCATACCGAGGTCATATCGCAATGGAATAAGCTATCTTCACAATGCGATCAACAATCACCCAAATCATGTCAACCGATCTAGGAGTCAGTGGCAATTCATTGGCATAGTTCATTGTACTGCAGTTCCACTTCCAGACTAGCTCCGATAGTGGTTATGGTAAGCCATGTTGGTCTTTGTCTTTCAGCCTTTACTTGCTGACAATTTAGACACTGAAACACACACTAAACCACATTTGTTATCATTCATCTTTACTAGTACAATCTCTTTATGTGTTTCTTACCATACGATTACTTCTGTCTTAAAGGGGTCCTCTTTAATCCCTTTATATGATGCTACGGGATCCAAGAAGATCACTTTGTTTAATCAGGTCTCATATTTCTTGGACTTGGCATAAAGTTTTCATTTCTCAGTTGTTGTAAAGTTGTTCTAAGATCTGTTGTATGAGTTTCTTCATTCTTGGAATAAACCAAAATATCATCTATGAAAACTATGACCGACGTGTCCAATATGTCATGAAACACCCAGTTCATCCGTTCCATAAAAGATGTAAGGGCATTGGTTAATCCAAACGTCATAATCGACAACTCATAATTGGCCAATCCTGGTTGTAAAAGAAAAAGACTATCTTCGGAATATCGCTGTCTAAATTCTTCAGCTAATGATATCTTAACTGAAAATCAATCTTAGAAAATACCTTTGCTCCTTGCAACTAGTTAAACAAGTCATTGATCTGAGGTTGTAGATATTGATTCTTGATCGTGAGCTTGTTCAATTCTCGGTAGTCTATACATAATCGGACACTACCATCCTTCTTCTTCACGAATTGGCGCTCCCCGTGATGCAATACTTAGCCGATTGGAACCCTTGTCTAATAACTCTCGTAGTTGAGTCTCAATCCCTTCAACTCCATAGGAGCTATTCTACAGGTTCCTTTGACACAAGTATCGTCCTTGGTAACAAGTCGATGACGAACTCGATCACATGATCAGATGGTAACCCAGGTAAGTCTCCTGGAACACATCAGAAATTTATGCATCACATTAATATCTTCCATCTGTGGTGCTTCTTTGGTAACGTATACCACAGATACCATATATCCAACTTCTTTCTCTTCAAAGCATCTCTTTGCCTTTAGCATAGAAAGGATCAGCTTTCACTTCCTAGGCAACATACTTCCAATAATACTAAATTATATATCGTCTTTATTCTTGAATGATAACCTCTTCTATGCACATAACAACTTTATAGAGTATTGAGACAACCAGTCTATCCCCAAGATGACGTTAAAGTCTGTCATCTCAAGTCTAATTAGGTTTCGTCCAAATTTCATCCATCCATTAATATGATTCAATCATTGTTCATAACACTCATCTAAAACAACATTTAGTCCCAAAAGGGCTTAAACTAGAGAAATCTGGTGTAAAGGTCTTAAGGGCTTGTCTAGTTCCTTCATCTCTTAGTTTTTCAAAGACTATCGTCAAAATCTCATATCTTAAAAAAACTCATTAGCTTATATTTCCTTTATCCTTGCTGTTCTACCCTGATCTCTCTTTCATATACCTCAAAAAATATCTTGTGATTGTCACTTCATATCCCAAGTCTACTTCTAAGCATTAGGATATATGCTTATAAATTCATTAATTCAGCCAAACTCTTTTGGTCTTTACTTAATCATATCACTCGACATTGGGCATAACTCAATTTTTATTGTATTAAACTGAGTACTATTAATGCCATGATTTTTGACTTTATCCTTGTATCCACTCTTAGATTTGTTTTTAGGAATCTTCTACTTTGTCCAAGATCCATACCGATATAGCCATCTTTAACTCTACTTTAAGTGCTATCTATTTCTTTACTGATTACTCTTGATAGTTCTCACTTTTGCTCATGCACTCTTTTATAGACATGACTCATATCCATCTATTTCAGTAATCTCAAAAATAGATCCTCCATTACTTCATCTGAGGTCCATTGGCTATAATATTTAAATCTAAATTTAATCATCTTCTTCCCATAATTCTTTATCACTAAACAGCTTATTAATGGATGTCGAGAAATGTAAGAATCAGAATGTTTATCCAAAAGAAATTCACTTCCTTCTTTCAAATTTAGTATAACGGTAAACACTTGCTTTATCTAGTGAACTTAAGTTTAAGAATCAGGAGTAAATCTATGGTAATCCAACTGCCATCCAAAGGTCGTTAGGTTGCATGGTGGTCCAAATACATGAAAATAGAGGTTCTACAGCTCTTAACCTCATGGTTACAGGTTCTATCGAATATATAATGCCATTGGTCAAGGCACTACAGGAGTAAATCTGAAGAAAGATTTCGTACATCAATAAATCAGGTATAATCTGGAGAAAAATTTTGTACATCAATAAATCAGGTATAAATCAGTAGATGTACGCTCAACATGATTAAACATTTAACTGTTCATTCAGTTCATATCTCTGTTCATGTTGTCGATCATGAGAGTGGCTCAGTTTGGTATAATCAGGACTAATACTAAAGAAACAATATCTATAACTCCAATTGACAGGTTAATCAAGAAGGTATCCTGTCAAGGCCCGAGAATTAAAATCTGGTATGTGCATCCTCTATAATCATAAGAGTAAATCAATAATGCACCGCATCCTATATAAACCTATCTAGATATATGGCCATAATAGATTTGATCCTTTGCTGAAAATGTCTAAGGTATCATCTTCAGAAGACATTCTTCAATCCTTGTTGGATCATCCTGTCATGATGCAACTATCCCATACATCGGTGGCTGATAAGGTTAACCACCTTGATACACTGCTTGTTGTGCACCAAACTTCTGCACTGGGGTATGCATTATAGGGTCTTGCTATATGGTAGGCACTGTATTATAGCTAACAGGTGTTGGGTACAATGATGCTACCAATTGGTACTGTACTTGGTCTGCCCGGAGGTGTTGATGTAGCATCAGCAACTTGGATAGAAACTTGCATAGTCGGTCTCATTTGTGGTTGCTCTTGTATTTTATTGGGCCAAGTTTATGACAACCATAACCAAGGTACTTAATAGTCCAGGTGGTTGGCTGGAGTGGTCTGGTTGTTCACCTCCTTTGATTCGCTCTAATCTGATTATCAACTCAGACAAGTTTTTCATTACTCGTTCTCGACCCAGATAGTGGTGGGGTCAAGTTGTAACCTCATCTTAATGCTCAGCGGGTAATGGATCAGCGTGTAGTGAATTTCACTCTGAGTCTCCATGTCACCCAGGGGTATAGCTTTATCTTCTTGTAGTTACTCTTATTCTTAATGTAGGGCCGTTATTCTCCTATCTCTGTTGGATTCGGCCTGAGATTTTTCCCTTTACTTTTGCAGGGAATTAGGCATTACTAGCCATTTTCTCCTTCCTTTGTTATACATCGAGTTTCACATCTTGTGAGTACCAACTCGATATTCAATTTTCTGCTTTACAGAAGCTCCCTTCTTGCTACTGTACTATATCCTTGTATACTTGGATAACTACCAACTTATAGATAATACCCTATATTATTTATTTATTAGGATAATTTTTTGTCTTCTCTTTCTGTTTGAGTGTATATATATGTTTCCACCTTTTATATGTAAATTATCGTCTTGTTTAATTTCTGTCTCAACCAACACATGTGCTTATGGTTTGTTTGTATTAAAGCTTATAATTTATCCTAACTCAGTTCATGGACTCCAGTGGAAGTATTCAGGTTTAATAGGTAAGGCCTACGAGAGCTATGATACCAAGTTGTCATACCCCAATTCCGCACTATTCGGAACGGTGTGATGAACCGTCAATATATCAACGGTTCAACCAGGATCTCACAATAAGCTATCCCACATATGATAAACCAAAACACATTCCACATTAATCAGAGGTAATAACATAAATAGCGAAAGTCTTATAATAAATGAACTGAGAATCTAACTGTGATAACCATAAATAAATATCAAATTATTGTTAAATCAACTGAGACATAATTAAATAAATATCAATTACATGTCTTTAATAAAATCTAAACAAAATCTAATCAAATACGCATGAGTTGCACTCGCATGAGGAGTCATGCATATCCACTAAGTCTTCAGCTTCCATTGTCGCCACATGCCCATACATAGGAGCATTCATATAATCTTCAATGGTGGTACCTACATCATCAACTAAAAGTATTCGAATTCGAAAGGGTGAGCACACATCACGGCTTAGTGAGCAAACAAAACAATACAACAATATATATGCATGCAATCAATATATATCTTTGGTCTGGTTTAAAGTTTGCAATGTGCTATAGAAAGGATAGGTGGCCACCGCACCTCTATGCATGAGAGTGTGGATACGTCCAATGAAAACGGCACTGTCGCCCACAACACCCAGAATAGCACAATATACACCCCATGAAAACGGCATGGCTGTACCGGTTGATACCATACCAACAAATAAACCCCTGCTGGCTAGGGTTGCAAACTGGGCTCGCAACTAACCAACCCTAATGTCAAACAATGTATCCAAGGCCTCATCCCAGCATCCCTCAATACATCCATAGAGATAGAGCTAGGGTCTGGTGACCAGGCTGAACCACAATGCCACTTCCCCCCCCCCAATGCCCTACGACATATTAGTTCCACTAAGGTAATGGCGATACGACTATGTTAGTGGACAAGACTTGAGTAGAGATAGAGCTAGAGTCTGGTGACCAGGCTGAACCACAATGTCACGTCCTCCCCCTGATGCTCCACTCGCATCAAGCACACTAACACTTGCTTAGTGGACATGACTTGAATAGACCATGGCACAATATACCCCGATGAGAATGACATCGAAGTACCGATTGATACCATCTCTACTCACACCATGTACACCAGCCAAACATAAACATTCACATGTCTATTCCTATCATCATCATCATCATCATGTTATAAATAAACGGAATTAGATATGCATGAACAGTAATAGCAAAAATATTGGATGACATGTTAAATGCACATTACAAGCATACACGCATAGAATCAATCATGGTATTGGACTCAAGAAATAAAAATAGTTTGTTATTAACCAATTAGTTTAGGTCTTTTTCCTTCACCTTTGCTTGTTTGTAGATCCTCTTTTCAAGCCTTAAGAATCACTTTTATATCAATATTATACTGCTAGAAGACCTAATAAAGTCGATAGAATTTAATTAGAATTTATTCTAATTTTTACAGCTTGCTATTAACTGTAGGGTCACAGGATGGGTCGTAGGTAGGGTAGTAGTATACTGCGACCCCCTGTAACAGGGTCGATATCAGGGTCGATGGGTATATCGACCCTATGTGTGACACCTCTGGTTTTGGTCGATATTCTCATGTTTTGATCCATTCTTCCTTGTTTAACTCCTATGGCTTCTTCCATAGTCCATTCCACCTACTTCCTATGGATTAGAACTTCTCTTCACCCAATATATAGTCTAATTGATATCATCCAGGGTTTCCATTGAAACCTAACCATGGATGGATGGATTGGGTTTCTCCTACATCTTCCTTCAACTATTCTAAGTCTCACGAAATTCATAGGATTAGTATTCTTACCTGAGAAGAACACTCATTCTCTGCAACTCTTCTCCTTTTTCTTCTTCTCTCCTTTCCTTCTCTTCTTCCTCTCTTCCTTCTCTTCTCTTTCTCTCAATTCAATTAGGGTTCTAAAAGGTGTGAAAGAGGCTAGGGATGTCCTTAAAATAGAGTAGAAACATCCTAAAATAAGTCCCTTTGAGATTAGGAAAGAGCCCCAACCGAAATTATGGAAATTTCCTAATTCTGTTTTCAGCGGCAACTGAGGGTCGATGAGGGGGTCGATGATCCCGTCGACCCCTAAATCCTAAAGTGTCCGACCTCCTCTGTAAAACAGGGGGTCTGACTTTCTGTCTTGGGGGGTCTGACCCTCCCTTGCTGGGTATGCGACCCTCCCCTTAATTTAAGTGTTTTTGGGTTGATTTGATACCTGGGATCACGATCTCCTTCATACCCTTGGTCCATTTGGCTCGACCATGATGGGTAATCCTGATTCAAGGTGGTAAGACTGGGTTAGTTTGATACGGGTCTTACAAGGGATGGTTGCTGGGTGTGGGTTGCAAACAGTATGAGAAATGGTCGCTGGGTTGCCGGGGGTGGTCAGTATGAGGAATGGTCGCTGGGCTGTTGGGTGCGGTCAGTATGAGGAATGGTCGCTGTGTTGCTGGGTGTGAGTTGGGAGGGATGGTTGCTGGGTGCGGGTTGCGAGTTGGGAGAGATGGTCGCTGGGTGCGAGTTGCGGATAGTATGAGGAATGGTCGTTGGGTACGGGTTACGGACAGTATGGGGAATGGTCGCTGGGTTCGGGTTGTGGACAGTATGAGGAATGGTTGTTGGGTGCGGGTTACGGACAGTATGAGGAATGGTTGTTGGGTGCGGTTTGCGGACAGTATGAGGAATGATCGCTGGGCTGCTGGATGCATGTTGGGAGAGATGGGCGGGGAGCTGCTTGGCACGAGTTAGGAGAGATGGGTGAGGAACTGCTAGGTGCGAACAGCAAGAGAGTGAATATGGTTGCTGCAGGTGACGGGGGCAATGGGGATTTCGAAAGGAAAATTGAAGGGCCAGCCTCCCCCTCTTCTCACTTTCTGATCTCTCTCACTTCTTCTCTTTTCTTTGATTTTTTCTTTCCTTTTTTTTTTCATTCTTTCTCCCCCCTCTTCTCTTGATCTGATCCGATCATCTGCTTTTATAGCTACAGGAAAGGTATTCGGTGAAGCAGGTTTGGGGGGGGGGGGATAGGAGGTGTGTGGTATGGGCTTGGTGATGTGTCGATGGAGCAGGGATTTGGGTTGGGTAGGTATCTGAAAATGGGGATGCGGTGATGTTGGCCGACGGCTTGGTGGTTGGCTCAAAAAGAAGGGGCAACAGCTGGGGAGAAGCTAGGTGTCTGATTTTTTTTTTTTTTTTTTTTTGGGGAGGGATTTCAGGGGACAGGTGGGAGTAGGTGGGAGAGAAGCTGCTGGGCAGTCGGCGAAGGGATTTGGGGGTATGGGTTGGTCGGCAGACAGAGGGAGGTGGTACCTCCCTCTCCTTCTCTCTTTGTCTCCCTCTGTCCTCTCTGATTTCCACTCCTCTCCCTTTTTCTCCAAATCTTCGGTCCTTCTTATTCTTCTTCTGGGCAGCATCTCTAGATGAGGTGTCGATGGGAGAGGGTAGAGGCGGCCACAACTGGGGGTAGCTAGTAGGCCTAGTGGTTTTTTTGAGGGAGGGATTTCAGGGAGAAGAGTTGAGATGTCGACCTCCCCTCTTCTCCCGTAACTCTCACCTCGACCGATCCTTTCTCTCAGAAGGCAAAATTGGGGGCTGATAGATACCCCTCTTCAGTCGAAGTTGTACTAATTGAGGCTGAAGACAAGAAGGCCCCAGTTTTGCCACAACCAATATTGAAAAGCTAAGTAAAACAAAACGCGGGCTCTCTTGAGTAGCGGCCATGGCGACCTTTGAACTCTAAAATAGGACCCAAAAAACAAGGATGAGCTTTCACACATTTCGCGGAACCACTCAGGGAGACTATTCCACAACAACGGAACCGAATCTCAAAAGTGAAACTGACAACCCGTACACATGAGCCCCAAAGTCAGAATCGAAGGCGAGCTTTCACGCATTTCACGAAACCACTCGGGGAGATTATTCCTCAACAAAGGAATCAAATCTCAAAAGTGAAACTGACACCCCGCACACGTGAGCCCCAAAGTCAGAATCGAAGGTGAGTTTTCACGTATTTTACGGAACCACTCGGGGAGATTATTCCTCAATAAAGGAATCAAATCTCAAAAGCAAAACTAACGCCTCGTACACGCGAGCCCCAATGTCAGAATTGAAGGTGAGCTTTCACGTATTTCACGGAACCACTCTAAGAGATTATTCATCAACAAAGGAATCAAATCTCAAAAGCAAAACTGATGCCTCGTACACGCTAGCCCCAAAGTCAGAATCGATGGCAAGCTTTCACGCATTTTGCAAAACCACTCGACGAGATTATTCCACGACAACGGAATCAAATCTCAAAAGTGAAACTGACACCTCGCACATGCGAGCCCCAAAGTCAAAATCGAAGGCTAGAGGCCAGTGCCTCCATAAACAAGGACCGCATTAGTGCGAACTGTCAAAACTCGTCAGACAAAAGCTGGGACTTCCTACACTTAGTAGGACCCCAACCACAAGAGATTCACCGGCGATGCACAGGAAGAATAAAAAAATAGGCAAGCTCAAGACAAACTATACAAGAGTTAAATACCTGAGGCAGATATCAAGCATCAATCATAAGATGAATAAAGCATTAAATGATGATGAAATAACTAAGATAAACAATGTGAAGATTTTCATTCAACGTCAAAAGCAAACATTACAATGCCAACATACTAAATGTAAACATCAGTGCAATTATGGATAGAGAAATATTAATTCAGGCAACAGAGGACCTAGGATATCTCTAAGGGACAAACACTTAGATGGGGGAGACAACAAGTAGGGTTCTAGTTAAAGCCATGGTAGACCGGTTCTCCCAGGCAGAGGCAATATTTTGAACCAAATCCAACGTTAGCTCCCTGCAAGGCAATGGCTCATCAAGAGATTCATGTACAGGAGGTGGTAGGCCATGCTGTTGATGAACTCGATTTGGAGAGTAAAACGTCGTATGTGTAAGACCCATAAATTGGACATGAGTGCCACCCGAGTGCTCGTCACGATGCAATTCTCCCTCCACCAGCTACAACCCCATCGGATGTCTGCAGATCTGATCATGGTGAGCCGTCTTGGCCAATCTGTCTCTTTGTGGAAGTCTACACCATTGGCTCTCCCCCAGTATTGGTTACATGTGAACTTAGAAACTTGTAGAGCTGGAATCAAACTCAATCTCTCTAGGATCCAACACTGCAGTAAATGAAGCGACCCTATGACTCGATCCAAATCGAACTTGTTGTTACGCCTTGCCATCACATCAAGGCCGTTCAAAGTTTCTGCCAATACAGTTGGTATAATATTGCCACCATCATTAGCATGGATAATGAGGTCCACTATGGCAGGGGACTCTGTGCGCTTTTGCTTCTTAGAAAGTAACGGGCGATCATGCAGTAATGAATACTCTTCCCCTCTGTACCTTTGCTTGGAAGTCCTCAAGGTTTTTGCGTGCATACTTTTTAGTCATTTCCTGAATGTCTAATCCCCCGTTCTTGAAGAAAACTTTGACCTCTTCCTTACTCCACTTGAAGTGTTCTTGGATCTTCTGAGTGTATTCGCTCCGAAGTGGAGGCTTGAAGATCTTCTCCCTGTAAGGGTACATCAGACATACCCTGAATTCTTCCACTATAGGGCACATTATTGGATCACCAAATCTAAAAATGTGCATTGAGGGGTCCCAAAATTTGGCGACTGCTTTCAACAAACTAGGGCAGAGGCACATGTTCTTAAGGCCACATAGGGCTTCGAGATGATATGGCTTTAAAGGTGAGGTATCTCTCCCAGAATTGAACCATTCCCACTTCCTAAGACCTTTGTTCATGTTGTCGCACTGCTGTGAAACAAAAAGTCAGTCTTGTACATCACAAAAAGTAGTAAAGTAAGGGTTCAAGTCCACAATAAAATGTTCATACAGTTGAGAGGTCTCCCACTTAGGAGTGCATAAACATGAATATTTAAATGCATTTTAATAAATCATGTACAGCTTTACTGCATATTATAGCTATGCCTGTGCACTAAATCCTAATAGTCAGACAAATACAACAAAGATGAAGGCCTAGCTAGGCTGACAAGAAGCTGTCCACATGGTTGACCATGGGAGGATCTTTGGGTTGCTTATGTAGAGTGACTGATCCTCAAGAGAGGATGCCACCTTTTGGGCAAAGAAACATGGACCTTGGAATTTGGGACGCCGCCGAATGGATGGACGACAGATGAATTCCAGTCGAGTTATAGGATTGTAAATGTATAGAATGACATACTCACGAGAGACAGTGCCATACAAATTTGCTTACAAGGGAAGGAGGCCAAAGACGTAAACTCTGGGAATCCGTTGGATTGGAGAATGAGAGAAGAGTTTTGGCCATAAAAGGATTTCTTTCCCTGATAATGATGAGAAGACATGACCTTTTAGCTGATAATAAGTCCGATTAGATCGAAGAGGTTCAAGGTTCCACAAACTATGGAAGTCCGACCCCCCCCTTTTTTTTTCAGGGGTAGAACTAAACATTGTACTTCTTTACCTGATCCAGATTTGTCAGACACTACAATTCTTCACCATCAAGGTCGGTCAACCGTATAGCCTTTCCTGGGAGGATTTCTTTGATAAGAAAAGGTCCGCTCTAGTTTGGACAGAACTTACCCCTAGGGTCATGTATGGGAGCCCTTTGCTCTTTTAGCACCAAGTCTCCAACAACCAAATGATGAGGATGTACTTTCTTGTTGAAGGTGGCAGCAATCCTCTACTAATACTTCTTTGAATTGTCTGCAGCCCTTATCCTTTTTTCATCGATAAAATTCAATTCCTCATATCTCGCGCGCCTCCATTCGGCCTTAGAGATCTTAGATTCCATAAGTCCTCAAGGAAGAGACCTCTAATTCAATGGGAAGAACTGCCTCCATACCATAGACTAAGGAGTAGAGAGTTGCTCTTACAGATGTCCTAACCGAAGTGCGGTAGGTCCATAAAGCATAGGGAAGCTTATCTGCCCAACCTGTGTTAGTTTGTGCCAACCTTGATGTTCTTGTTAGCTGCCTCGACTACCCCATTTGTCTGTGGGCGATAAGGAGAAGACCTATGCTGATTGATATGGAACTTCTCACACAAGTCTTGCACCTTACCCCTGAAATGTGTACCTTGATCAGATATCAAATCCTGAAGCATGCCGTGGAGGCAAATAATGTACTCTTGTAAGAACTTGGCCACTTTGTTGGCAGTAAGCTTGGCATAGGACTGTGCCTCCACCCACTTCGTGAAATAATCTATGGCAACTAGGATAAATCCATGTCCATTGGATGCCTTGGGACTTATCTTCCTAATCACATCTATACCACAGGTCGAAAATGGCCAAGGAAAGCTCAAAGTATGCAACTCTGTTGGGGGCACATGGATAAGATTGGAAAATATCTGGCACTTGTGACACCTTTTCACAAAGTAGAGATAGTCTTCTTCCATTGTGTTCCAATAATACCCCAAGCATAGGATTTTTTTAGCAAGCATCCTGGCATTCATGTGGGGTCTACATATCCCTTCATGGATTTGTTCAATAACATTCCGGGCCTGTTCCTCATCGACACAAACCAACTAGACTCCATCATAAGACCTCTTATATAGAATATCTTCACATAATATGAACTGGGTAGCATGTCTCCTTAGGGTTTTCTTCTCTCCTGATGTCGCATCTGTAGGGTATTTAGATTCCCTAATGAAATCCACTATAGGGGCGAACCAAGGTCGACCATCTGCTGTCAGTGCATTGACTTCTTCATCCATGTAAGTCGGCTGTATCATTCTTTCAATTATCAAAGGTTGCATCTTCTCATTTGGATTACCCCCAATTATTGACACTAGCGTTGCCAACGCATCATCGTATCGATTTGTATCTCTTGGGAAGTATCCGAATTCTATCTCTTTGAATTTACTGGCCAAGACCTAAACCTTCATCTCTTGTCTTCCAGTCTTCCCTAACTTGATAGATAATGACTGAAGAGTCTCCATATACTTTCAATTTTCTTACACCAAAGGACAAAGCCACTCGGAGCCCTCTTACACAGGCTTCATACTCCGCAATATTGTTTGTGCATTCAAACTCCAAGCGAAAAGACAAAGGTATGAAGGCACTATCAGGATCGACCAGCAATACCCCAGCCTCATATCCTCGATGGTTCGCCGTGCCGTCAAAGAACATCACCCAAGTGTCATCTCCCAGTTCTTCTTGAACAGTGGAGACTTCTTCACCAGAAAATACGTCCTCCATTGTTTGAGATTTCCTTCAATTGGAAGAGACGACAAATGCTCAGCGATCACACTTTTCTTGATAGACTTTTGGTTCATGTAGGAAATATCAAACTCCAAAAGCAGCAACAACCACTGTGCCATTCTCCTTGTCAAGGCTGGCTTCTCGAAAAGGTACTTGATCGGGTCCATGCGGGAGATGAGGATAATAGGATATGAGAGCATGTAATGTCTCAATCTCCTCGTTACCAGACCAAAGCCGTGCATGTTTTCTCCAAAGGAGTATAGTTAACCTCATAGCCCGTGAACTTCTTGCTCAGATAATACACAGCCCTCTCAATACTTCCATCTTCATCATGATGGGCAATCATGGATCCCATTGACTCTTCCAACACAGACAAATACAACAGAAGTGGTCTCCCAGGGGTTGACGGGACCAAAACTGGCGGATTAGTCAAATATGCCTTGATCCTATCAAAAGCCAACTGGCACTAGGGATTTCAAGTTTTTAGCTGGTCCTTCTTTAATAGCTTGAAAATAGGTTCACAGATGGCTGTCAGATGCGCTATGAATCTATTTATGTATTGCACTCTTCCTAAGAATCCTCTGATCTCCTTTTCTGTTTGTGGAGGAGGCATTTCAGATATAGCTTTAATCTTGGCTGGGTCAATCTCTATACCCCTCTCACTCACCAAGAAGCCCAACATTTTTTCGATAGTTACTCCAAAAGCACACTTCTATGGGTTCAGCCTCAACTTGTATCGCTTTATCCGTTCCAAGAATGTCCTCAATGCTGTGAAGTAATCCTCCTTGGTAATTGACTTCACAATCATATCATCTACATATACTTCAACCTCCTTATGGATCAAGTCATGGAGGACAATAGTAGCCATTCTTTGGTAAGTGGCCCCAGCATTCTTAAGCCCAAATGGCAATACTGTATAACAATAAGTATCCCAATCTGTAGTGAATAAAGTCTTCTCTTTATCCTCTGGTGCCATCTTTATCTGATTGTAGCCTGAAAAACCATCCCTGAAAGATAACAGTGCATGTCCAGCGGTGTTGTTAACCAATATGTCAATCTTGGGTAGTGGAAAGTCATCCTTAGGGCTTGCTTTGTTCAGATTCCTATAATCCATACATACCCTTAATTTACCATCTTTCTTTGGGACAATGACAATATTGGCCAACCACTCGGGGTAATGGACCACTTCAAGGAAACCGGCATTAAATTGCTTTTGGATATCCTCATTGACCTTCAAAGCCCACTCTGGCCTCAATCTCCTCAACTTTTGTTTGTGGGACTTTGAACCAGGCATCAAGGGAATCTTATGTTGGACCACCTCAGGGTCTATTCTAGGCATATCCTCATAAGACCAGGCAAAGACTTCTTGAAATTCTTTGAATAACTCTACCATATTAGCTGTTTCTTCCTCAGTTAAAGTTATCCCGACTTTGATCTCTCGGGGCTCTTCAATCGAGCCCAAATTGACCATTTTAAAATCCTCTTCGACTAGTCGGGCCTTCATTTCCTTTGAAGCCTTGATAGATCGCATTAACTCAGGAGAAGGTTCATCATTTTCATCATTATTCGAGTCAGAGTTAGTGTAATTGATAGGAATGGAAGAAGAAGAAGACACAGTATAATTGAAAGTGATATTTTCATTGATAATAGAAGAGGTCTCTATAGGATAGGAGGTCCTAAGTGAGACAGAATCAACACTAGAAAATGTTTGCATTTTATCTAAACTTGTACTAGGCACAAACACAGCCAAATTGTACAAAATACATGACTCATTAAAAAAACTGAAAAGGTCTACACAACTCCAATTAGGGATAACCCCCTCAAAAGGATGAATAAGCTGTTATGGACCCAAATCCTCATTCTCGCTTTCCTCGGTGATGGCCAAGACTCCTTCATCGTCAAACAAGCTGCCGACATCCACGAACTCTGATCCCGTCTTTGCCACATTACTTTGCTTTTGAATCCTCATCAGCTCCAGCTCTACCCAATCAATATCATAGTCAAAGAAGATCTCAAAGCCAGGAACTCATCGTTGAAGGTGCATGTCATACCATGGCTCGGGGAAGCCACATAACGGAAAGTCTGACCCTTCCTTGACGAAGTGTCCATTAAGAGTTGTAGAAGGTGAGATCGCTTCTCCATTGTGAATCCCATCAAAGTGGAGGTTGTGGATCTCTTGGTTCGACCATTGTTGCTACCATGTATTACTGTTGCTGCTGTTGTTGCTGCCTTTTATTGAAAACTGCCTACTATTCTTATACTTTCTTTTTTCGAGCCTCAAAAAATGGTCATCGGCTCTCTTTCGCTTCTGGTCAATCAAGGCCATGTTTTCCTTGGAAGGAACGTACCCCAATCCAAATCTGTTCTCATTTATCATTAGAGAAAGCACATTAATGTCACCTTGTTGATGCAAACCCAGACCCATTCTTGGGAAGAAAGACATGTCAAGCAATGAATTAAATACAAAATTTAAATTATTACCTGAGGGTTCTGACTGTGCTGTTGCCAGGATTGAACTGATCTGGAACCCACTCAGTTGCACCCCTTTACTGTCCTCTGAATTGTTGTCTCCTACTACCAGGGCATTAACCATATCAGAATTGGCATACACAGTTACCACCACCCCTTCATATTGAAATCTGACCTTCTGATGCAAGGACGATGTGAGGACTCCTTCTTAGTGGATCCAAGGCCTCCCCAAAAGCAGATTGAAGGAAGCCGGTATGTCCACCACATGAAGCTCGACATCAAACATAGCAGGACCCACCTTAATTTGTGCATTAAGTACTCTATTGATGGTCCTCCTAGTACAGTCATAAGCCTTAATACAGTGTGTGGAAGGCCTGAGCTCTGCCTCATTGAACCCAACATGCTTGAAAGTGCCCAGAGGAAAGACATTCAATGCTGAACCTTCATCTACAAACACTCTTAGAATCAAGTGATCCCTGAAACCAATGGTGATATAAATAGCCTTCTTATGCATCCTCCCTTCATCAGTGGGATCGGCGTCGCCATACATCAAGGAGTTGACAGCATGAGATCCCCCAACCATGTTTGCTAGCTCAGTACAATTAGTGGAGACTAGAACTTGGATGCTGACTAATGATTTTAGAACTACGTCCCTGTCTGCCTTGGATGCCATGAGTAAGCTCCAAATTGACACATTAGCATGTGTCTTTTCCAACTGCTTCAAATAGGATTCTGGGGCTCAGGGGCAGTACATTGCTCTTTCCCTTTGTCTCTTGCCAACTGTCCGGGATTATCAACTGTCAGGTTCACAGGCTTGAAGGTCTTTCCACTCTGGGTTTCTGCTACAGGCTTGTCATCATACCCAGGGATGTAAATCTCCAGGTTACTGAAATCTTGGGTTGCCTGGGCTACCTCCAGCTCATCCTTATTGTATATGGTCAAAGGGGTTCCCTTCTCAACCCTTGTTGTAGAATGCTTTGTCTGTTGAGGGAAGACCACCTCTAGATCATACTTTGGTTCTTGATTGATAGTCACAATCTCAGATGATCCCTCATACTTGTTCTGGTCCTTCCAACTGTAAAAGGTGAAACCGAAGACACACCATATTCATCAGAATCCTCAAGATGTGAAGAACTGTAACGACCATCTTCTTCCTCTTCTATGAAGTTGACAGAGTGGTTAGGGAGAGGATTTTTTACTGTAGATGGTGGTTGGTTCTGAATGGCAACAGTTCCAACCTCCAATGCATCTTGAATCGCTTCCTTTAAGACGAAGCAGAACTCTGTGCCATGCCCAGCCTGGTTGTGGAAATTGCAGAATATGTCCTGTCTAAAACTTGCTGAGAGAGGATTGGGTAGTACCATTGGTCTAGGGGGCTTTAAGTGGTCAGCCTTCATCAATTTATCCATGATCAATTTTCTTGGTAAACCCAGCTCTGTATATTGTCTGCTTGCTCTTTCATTCCTCTGAGGATACGAAGCTTCAATCAATAATGGGGCTGAAGAGGCCTCTGCCACGCTCTTGGCCTGGGAAAAAGAATTTGTACTAGACGCTTTGGAATAATTATTTCTTCTGCTTCAGCTGCCCTCAGATATTACCTTATCGCCTTTATGCGGGAGATCCCCGTGGTTGATCGCATCCTCGATCTGTTGTCCAGCGGCGATTAAGGTCTGGAATGTGGTGATGCCTTGTCCAAAGATAAAAGTTTTATATGGGTTATCCAACCCTCTCATCATCATGGTGACTTGCTCTCTCTCAGAAGGTCTGTTCCAGATTTGCGTAGCAATGGCCCTGAATCTGGCCAAGTAAATAGTGAATCCTTCTCTGGGCAACTGTATGATTGTTTCTAACTGCCTTCTATGGGTTTCCACTTCAGTGTTATAAGAATAATGCTCCACAAAAGCAGTTGTAATGTCTACCCAGGACTTGATTTGGGAGGGTTTCAAGTGCAAGAACCATTTGTGAGCCCCACCAGATAAAGAGAACTGAAATGCTTTGCCCAATTGCTCATCTGAGAACCCCCTCCCTATCCTCAGGATGCCAGAAATGACCTAATATGAGTGGTGGGGCAGCCCGATACATCTAATTTCTCTAGAGGCCATTTTAACTTATCTAGCAGCTTTGCCTTTGGGAAGTAATTTACTCCTTCAGCATCTATAATCTGATCTTCCATTTCTTTCATTCCTCTAAGCAAATGCTCTACATTGTGCAACCGACTCATGACGGCTGAACCGACCAACAATTTATCCACCTCTGATATCTTACTAGAGGAAGGCTCCTGAATCACTATCTGGGGCGGAGGAGATGCATTCTTGGGGGTGGTGGGACCATTGCCTCCCTCAGGTGAGGCTGCCGCATTGGAGGCTGATTGCGGCCCAATATTCATGTTTTTCTTTACCAATCCTACCATGGCATGAACTGTTCGCTCCAAACTGGTAAGTCTGGTGGTCAAAATAGTGATTAGATCCTCTAAGGGCTCATGACGATCTTCTATCTCATGATCTTCCATTTCCTCTGTCAGACTAACCAGCTCTCTAGGATATCCCTGGGTTGATTGAAGACTGGGGACTCTATGTAGTCTCCTAGAGGTGGGATCCCTTACCCAACTAGAAATTATATTTCAACTCTCCTGAAGGTGACTAGAAATATGGAACAGAGAACAAAGGTCAGGACTCTAACAAATAGGGAGAACCAAGAATAATGAACATGCATGCATCAAAGCTACCCGACAAAGTTAGTTCATCTGTAAGAACTCCATTAGGTGAGTCCTCGCCAATTCCAATGATTCAGATTGATTCTTTGGTTGGTTTTCAGCAAGAGGGTATCTGTAGAACAGACTATACCTCTGACTGAAACTCCAGCCAAATGAACAAATCAGAATCATTGGACTTGGGAGGGATTTACCGTCTGGAAGGACGCGCACAAGATATCAAAGAATTTTGATTCAATCTTGAACAAATGAGTGATTGCTTCACCAGTGACCACCTATGTCGAGCGAGGTGAAACCGGGCCAAGATAATACTTAGGTGTTCAGGGATGAATCAAGCATACAAGTGTTAGCAATGTGATAATGGGACACGACAAGGCTACCTTGATAAGGATAAGAATGCCTATCACCATATGCACCATGAGTCAAAGACACCTACATCCCTTTATATACCCACATAGTTATGGGTACAGGCCAAGGTTGTGGCTTCGCCTGATGGGTCATCCAATATGCACTGGAGCCCGTTTCAGCTAACCACGAGGTTTGTAACAATAGTAACCAATATCTTGAGAACCATGATATCACTATACCAAAAAATAGTCAGTGAAATATATACAGTACACCTAATCAGACAAGGCTACAAGCAAGGGTGTTCGCTACTTCTATACCTAACTACAACCTAAAGCCCCAAGATATAACTTTATGCATAAAGAGAAAGGGAAAAGGATTTTACAATCTGGAGTCTGGCATGAATCCCCAGTGGAGTCGCCACTGTGAGGACAAGGGGAAAAAATTTGAAAAAAAATTAATTATCCTTATTTTTTAAAATTGAATTAGCATATAGTTAAAGTTGTCTACCCTCATTACACTCAAACTGGGAACTAAAAAGTTCTCACCTTCAGATCCCATCCACTCATGCCAATGGAGGTAAGAAGACTGGAGTCGCCACACAGATGAGGTCTAGGACCTATAAATGATGTCCCTCAATGGAGGGACACTAATGATTCGCGCAAATGGAATGGCTATCTCGTCTCACCAAAGGCGGGTAAGTGCCAAATTACGAATTAGGAAGGTGTTAGGAACCCAACTCGTCCAATTGAACCGGTCTCCCTAAATCCTATCCATTTTCCTATAGTTTATGAACACTTGAGACTATTTAAATACATTACAAGGTAGAAGGAGGAATCCTAAGTTGATCTCTAATCCTTTGCTAACTATGCATGGCATAAGCTGAATCAAACAAATTAAACAAGAAAATAATTACAAAATGAATTAAAGAATTTAATGAACAGTCTAATCATACATCAAAAGAAATGAAAAAAAGACATACAAAATATGACCGAGGTCTGGGAAAATCCCAGACCGCCTATGTATCCCTGTGCGACGGGAATCAGGCCAAACGTAGTTCGGGCGGGTGTGTACGTACCAGATGTGTGCAAGAGAAGGGACGCTCCCAAAATATTGGAATGCATCCTAGGCGATGGATGCTCCCGTAATCATGGAACATATCCAATGGTGAGAGATGTCCCCACAACAGTGGGACCCATCTCAGTGTTGAGGTACTCCCTATCACAAGGAAGTCCCCTCGGTGAGGTAATCCCATAATATATGGAACTTACCTCAATTTGACTAAGTGTGGAGCGACCAAACTCTCCCGCAGCCTACGTATCCCTCGAGACCTCTGTCTCTCCAGAATTAGGTCAAGCGTAGTTCCCATGGCGATGAGTCATGGACACGCGTGGCAACACTCAGAAAAGGCCAAATGCCTCAGCTCCCCACACACGGGGGTACACTAAATTTCACTCCCATCCCACACTCGGGATATCCAAGTGGGCAGTCCGTCAAGCCAGATTCATTTAAAATATTCATGGTGAACATCCAAACAGCTCAGATTCATTTAAAATACTCAGAAAGATAATCCAACGGTTCAAATTCATTTTAAGCACCCATGATGAAGATCCAATGGTCCAGATTCATCTAAGACACTTATGACCAAGATCCAATGGTTCAAAATCCTTTTAAACACCCATGATGAAGATTTGATGGTCCAAAACACTCAAAATCACTCACAATAAAAATCCAACGGTTCAAATCCCTCAAGATCATAATCCAACCGTTCAGATTCATTTAAACAACTCCCAAAGATAATCTAATGGCCCAGATCACTCATCATGATAATCTAACCACTCATATTCGATAAAATCACTTATCAACACAATCCAATGGTTCATATTACTTTAAAATCACATCAAAATTCCAAATCAAAAACCATGATCAACTCATTGAAAATTCCAATTATATGGTTATGATCAATTCTCATAAAATTCAGATCATGTGGTTGGATCACCCGCATTAAAATTCTAATCACATGATCGGACCAATCACATTAAAATTTCCAAGCACATCGGATCAATTTCATCCTCCAAAATGCAAGATCAACGGCCATATTTCATTTCATTACATGCATAACAAGAAAGGCTGAGCCAAAACCCAACATGCACATGTGGAAGCCGACGCATATGATCAAAGAATCATCATGTATGTAAAGATACAATAATAAAATGAAGCAAACAACCACAATACGACATACAAGTATGGTAAACTGAAAAAAAACAAACCTGATGTGCGTCGGCGAGATTAAACAGCAGGATGTTGCGAGGATCGACGATGATGATCATCCAGGATGTCATGAGGATCCTCGGGTTGATGATGAAGGTTCTCGTAGGATCTCGTGGGGATGGCCGATGATGATCATAGCAGGATGTCGCGAGGCTTTTCGGGTTGACGACGATGATCATCGCAAGATCTCGCGAGGATCTGATGTTGAGTGCTAGTTGTCGACAATATGAGGGATGGCCGTTAGGTTGTTGGGTGTGAGTTGGGGGAGATGGTCGCTGGGTGCAAGTTGCGAACAGTATGAGGAATGGTCGCTGGGCTGCTGGGTGCGAGTTGCGGACAGGTATGAGGGATGGTTGCTGGGTGCGGGTTGCGGACAGTATGAGAAATGGTCACTGGGTTGCTGGGTGTGATCAGTATGAGGAATGGTCGCTGGGCTGCTGGGTGCGGTCAGTATGAAGAATGGTCGCTGTGTTGCTGGGTGTGAGTTGGGAGGGATGGTTGCTGGGTGCGGGTTGCGAGTTGGGAGAGATGGTCGCTAGGTACGAGTTACGGATAGTATGAGGAATGGTCGTTGGGTGCAGGTTGCGGATAGTATGAGGAATGGTCGCTGGGTGCGGGTTGCGGACAGTATGAGGAATGGTTGCTGGGTGCAAGTTGCGAACAGTATGAGGAATGGTTGTTGGGTGCGTGTTGCAGACAGTATGAGGAATGATCGATGGGCTGCTGGGTGCGAGTTGGGAGAGATGGGTGGGGAGCTGCTGGGCGCGAGTTGGGAGAGATGGGTGAGGAACTGCTGGGTGCGAACAGCAAGAGAGTGAATATGGTTGCTGCAGGTGATGGGGGCAATGGGGATTTCGAAAGAAAAATTGAAGGGCCCGCCTCCCCCTCTTCTCACTTCTGATCTCTCTCACTTCTTCTCTTTCTCTGATTCTTTCTTTCCTCTTTTTTTTTCTTTCTTTCTCCCCCCTCTTCTCTTGAGCTGATCCGATCATCTGCTTTTATAGCCGCAGGAAAGGTATTTGGTGAAGCAGGTTTGGGGGGGGGATAGGAGGTGTGCGGTATGGGCTTGGTGATGTGTCGATGGAGCAGGGATTTGGGTTGGGTAGGTAGCTGAAAATGGGGATGAGGTGATGTTGGCTGACGGCTTGGTGGTTGGCTCAAGAAGAAGCGGCAGCAGCTTGGGAGAAGCTAGGTGTCTGACTTTTTTTTGGGGGGGGGAGGAGGGATTTCAGGGGACAGGTGGGAGTAGGTGGGAGAGAAGCGCCTGGGCAGTCGGCGGAGGGATTTGGGGGTATGGGTTGGTCGGCGGACAGAGGGAGGTGACAGTACCTCCCTCTCCTTCTCTCTTCGTCTCACTCTGTCCTCTCTGATTTCCACTCCTCTCCCTTTTTCTCCAAATCTTCGGGCCTTCTTATTCTTCTTTTGTGCAGCATCTCAGCGATGAGGTGTCGATGGGAGAGGGTTGAGGCGGCCACGGCTGGGGGTAGCTAGTAGGCTTGGTGGTTTTTTTGGGGGAGGGATTTCAAAGAGAAGAGTTGAGGTGTCGACCTCCCCTCTTCTCCCGCAACTCTCCCCTCGACAGATCCTTTTTCTCAGAAGGCAAAATCGGGGGCTGACACTAGGCAACGGATGTTGCATAATCTCATCAGAGAAGGTTGTCTCAGTGTCATAGTCTTTGGGAGCCTCTGAATCGACCCCCCTTTCTACTTGGTGCATGCGTTCCATCAGGTCCTTCACTTGTTGCTCCAATTTGAAATTATGGTCATCAAGAGTAGGAACACTCATGACTGAGGGAGTAGCAACAACTTTCTCTTATCTAGCCACATCGACACTTGCTTGTGCATCCTCTCTCGCTTGTCGAGCCTTATCGACCCTTCTTTGCGCCTTTAGCGATTTCGTGAGTGGTATTGATCCTCCTTCGAGCCCTTCTTGTGACATCATCCCTTGACCTCAAGCAGTCGTGGACAGAAGACCTGCGAGATTCAACAGGAAAAGCACGGCTACTTGTGATTACTTCAGTTGGTTCATACCTGGGGACGTAATTGACGCTGGCCTCCCAATAAGACCCCCCTCGAGCCCTTCGACTGTGAGATCCTACTGATTGAGACGAGTAACATTGAGCTCTGGGAGCTGATCGCTGGGGGGATAATAGGATCACTGGGGAGCTTCCCCTATGTCCACTGGTGGAATAGATACCACTAGGACCCGGCGGGTTGCTGCTGCAAAAGTTCCGTCAAGGCAGCCAACTGTTGCGTCAAATGGTCAAGCTAGCCCCTTGTAACGAACTGAGAAGAAGGGTCATTTTCGCCCCCTCCTTCCACCAGGTTGACATCAGGAACATGGTTGTCCAATCCTTTTAGAACATCAACACATTCTTAACGAATACCCTCGTTTGCACAATGGGCATCAGTCCCTCTGAGATTGTATGCACTTTTAGCTTTCCTATAGGGAGCCATTGGTAAGACTGGAGATGAAAGCTACGAAGGTTTTTCAAAACTGACTTTAGATAAAGGGAACTGGAAAGGATGAATACCCTTAGAAACAAAGTACGTCAGGCCCCATGGTGGGCGCCAATTTGTTGCCGCCGGATTTTGCCCTGTGCACAAGATGCTGCCACGTATCTGCTGTCCTAGAATACCCAATGAGGTGGGTGGTTTTTACCCCATGGCCACTCCGATGCCTAAGTCAGTATGATCCAAGACAAGCATAATGGAATTCAGGGACAAGATACCCGAGTTCCTTAAAGAGAAGGGACTGAGGTACAGGAGATTTGTGAGACCTTCCCTTCCAAATTCATAGAGAGAAAACAAAGAGATAACAAAGAGATAACAAGGAGAAGGCTAAGTGTTGCAGGTGAGTTTGAACTCAACTCACAGATGATAAAGAGTGAATCCCAAAGAGAATTCTAGAGAGTAATGGTACCTTTTGAGAGTGAAAAGTTGGATCCCTTTCTCTTTGCTATCTTCCTCTATTTACAGGCCAAATATAAAGCTTGTCAAGCAAGCTTCCCCTCTCCAGCTAATTTGTCACGTCTCCCACTATCATCATCACCCTATCTAGTAGATTAAGGGAGTCTACGACCCCTAGAAGGGAGCATATCTCCAGTATCTGGCTTCTTCGACCCCTTATGTCCATGTCATTTGTACTGTTTGATGTGAGTGGCCGACTTTTTTCCCTTTCTCGAGTAGATTTAGAATATTTTCCTTCATGGCGCCCTCATCAAGGTGATGTGGCAGGTCGTGTCGACAAAATTCTCATTTAATGCTCTTGTCGGCATTTATGAGCATTTATTATAATGGATTTAATGCACGTCTGTCACAATTAATGTTATCAAATCTCTACGATATTGAGCTTGTGGGTCGAATCGAATTGCCACCGAACGGATCGAGTTGTATCCCTTGCTTTATTTGGGGCATATGTGGACCTCTCTGATGGATGCCACATGTACGACCCTTACTGCGCCTTTCTTGATCACCTTTGGAAGGTTCAGATCTTATCCGTCGTATTTTCCCCCAACACTGCGTGGACCCATTAATATAAGAGAAAAGGAAAGCAAAACACCCTAACAAGATGAAAACCCCCACATTCGGCATGGCCATCAGCAGGGTTCATCCCGGGTGAACACACATTATGGAAACCGATATCTCGGTCTATGGGAAGCATCCCACACAACATCCCTAGCCACCAGATTTGGACAAGAGTTCCAACATTGAGATCTTCATTCTCTAGCAACTGTTTTTGCTAATTTATCCCCCATAGCTTTAATTTCCCTATGGCAGTGGGTGTACCGGACTTGGCAAGAAGAGAGGACTGCTACCAGAGACGTCCACTCCTGTAACAGAAATGAAGAAATATTCTCGAATCGAAGAATCCCACACGAACAATATGTTATAAGTTGCATTTGTTCACAACTTCACAATAGTAAGCTCAAATTATGGAAGATATATATGATTCTGACCAATCACAAAGATGGAAGCTTGACCTAAAGGTTTAATTACTGCTATGTCTATGGAACTCTTAATCTAAGAATCTAATTGGTCTTTTTAAAATTTGGGATGGTAGGCCTCTTAAAGTCTTCCATACAAAGGGTTTCCTGTAATTCTATCATTAAGCTACATAATTAGCAAGCTCAAATATTAGGCTTACCTAATCCATAACAGTTCTCTTTCTCGTTGAACCTTTTCTTTTGGCCAATCGTTGATATCAATAAAAATGTTTTTTTAAAGAAGGTGGGGGTGTATTATCTGCTAAGTAGTTGATGAGTACAACATAAAATATTTGTGTCCACTTCTCTTTGAAAAATTGTTAATGGGTCCATGCCCTAAAATACTCTCTTTAAATTCTCCTGGGACTCTATGCACTTCAACTGATTTGGTGGGAGGGGATGTTTCTGAAAATCACAAAATAAATTTGCTTTATTATTTTTTATGGATTTATTAATCTAAATAGTTTATTCTTACTCAGAGTTGGGCAAGTGCATCATAATATTTAGGGTTTTTTTTTTTTTTTTTTTTTTTTGCTAACGATAGGTATTCAGACCTTTGGTTTGACTAATCACACGGCCCATACTGACCCCACAATCACATGGATCGAGTCATTTCTATAATGTCTAGGGTATTTGTACACAAGTATAGACATATATAAGATAGAGACCAATACAAAAAAGATAATTAATTGAATTAAACTTTGAAATTTAACAAGTGATTAATCTTCACCATTATCAATCTATCCAATGGTCAAAATGAACACATCATCATAATAATTACCTTGTGATATTTGAAAAAAAAACACACACTTGTGACAATAATAAATTATCATTACATAATACATACCCAATGTGGGAACATGAACCTAATGAAAAACTGGTCACCCATCCTACCCTAGATATGTAGCCAATCAAACTGTTTCGCTGGGGGAAAGGAATCAAGGTCTAGTAAGGCTTTAGATGACAAATTTACCGAAAAAGAAAAAAAGGCTTTAGATGACAGGGAACGGATGTTGACTCATCAACAAGGGGATAATACCAAACAAATCCATTTCGGGACAAGATTTAAAATACATGTTGATTTGCTTGTATGTGATTATTGAATGATCTTTTTCTTTTTCTTTTTTTTTTGGGTAAAGGGTTATTGAATGTTTCGGTTGAGAAGGTATATTAGCCAAACAATAAATAAATATATTTTTTCAAAGGCTCTGAGTTGTCAAAGTAAACTCATCCACCTTTTCAACAAGACAAACCCCTAAACCTTTTTCCTTCCTTTTCCCTCCCCCTTCTTTTCTCATCTTTTCCTTTTCTTTTCGAGAGAAAACTTTTTCTCATTATCTCATCTCTTATTCATTTTTCACTTATTTCTTAAATCTCTGAAGAAACCATCCAAAGGCCAATGGAAAGACACAGTCAGTTTAAGGGAGTGGAGTAGGAGTCAGTGATTCTAGTGGCTTCCTGCAAAAGATCCTGCCTTTTTCTTTTCATTTGTTTATTTTTTTGTGTCTTTTTCTTTTCAGAATTCCTACTTCTGCAAGACTTGCAAGGACAATATCTCCTGTACTATGGATGAGTTTCATATCTGAAAATATTTACTGCAGAGGTGATTAAGCAATCTTCTGTAACAGGTTTTCTCTTTTTCTTTTTGAGAGAGAGAGAGAGAGAGAGAGAGAGAGAGAGAGAGAGAGGAAGCCTGAAGAAATACAAGGTTCATGCGTGAAAGCCCAAACTTATGAACTTTTGTTTCGTTGTCTTCCTTCCTGTTGGGTTTTCCTCGTTCGAATTTTCTATTTGCTTCAGTTCTCTTCTCTAAGATGGTCTGAGGCAGAGAAGGTTTTTGCATGGCGAGTCAGAGAGTTGGACAGACGGGTCTATCAGATTCAGGTCCATCAAATCAACATATATCATATGCAGTCTTTCCTGGGATCGACCCTCCTGCAACCAATTTCATGTAGTATTCTCAAATCTTCTCTTCTTTTATTTCATTGATCAAATCTCAAACCCAAACACATTACTGGGTTTTCTTCATTTCTTTTTTTGTTAGTTGTACACCTCATTTCTATGCTAATCAGTCTGTTTCTGATTTGAATTTTTTTGGGTTTCTTGTAGTAATCAACCAGGATCTGCCTTTGATTTTGGAGAGTTAGAAGAGGCAATCGTTCTTCAAGGAGTTAAGTTTGGTGATGATGCCAAAAAATGTATTTTCTATCCTTTCTTGTTGTATGAAGTTTACTTATTAGGATATCCGAGAGAGAGAGAGAGAGAGAGAGAGAGAGAGAGAGAGAGAGAGGGGGGTACACGTAACAGGTTTGAATTTGTCTACACACTAGCCTCAAGGTGGCTTACTTTTTTCGATACAGTAATCATTCTGGGACAGAAACTTGAATAGTGTTGAGCCATCAAAACTTGGAAACTGAGTCTCTAAACTGCAGAAAAGAGAATAATTTCTCCTTTGATATTAGAAAAAATATGGGTGTCTTTATTTGATGATACTCAGAGATTTTGCTCGTGATTCTTGCAGCTTTTTTCACGAACAAGCCAGCTGCTACTCTGGAGATTTTCCCTTCTTGGCCAATGAGATTCCGGCAAACTTCTAGAGTAGTTTCTTCCCCCCCTTTACCCTTTTCTTTTTATCTTTCCATCTGGGTTTTTGAATCTTTTTCTACTCGAATGTGATTCTCGGTTGAACTTTTGATCTGAGTTTCTCACGAAAAAAAATAAAAGAAAAGAAAAGTGAGAATCAAATGTGATTCCAATTATGTTTTCGACTATTTCAGATGCTCATTAGAAATTTTTTTCATTTCTGTTTCAGGGAAGCTCAAAGTCGGGAGGAGAGAACAGTGATTCAGGATCCGCTCAGAACACCGATGTTCAATTGGAAACAGAATCTTCTATCAGTAACAAGGCATCAGATCAGGGTCTTGATCAGAGGCAGCTACAGCAACAACAGCAAGCAGAGATGAAAAGTGATCCCTCCAGAACAAGCTCAATACCAAATCAACGAACCAAAACACTGGAAAAGGTTCTTAACTACTATTGTTATAATCTCCAGTTCTCTCTCTCTCTCTCTCTATATATATATATATAAAACAAAAAACAAAATAAAAAGGGGGAAAAGGGTGACATTTTTGGGCTACAAGGCCTACTTTTTTTTGGACCTGTCTGATACTGAACCTCAAAAAATATCGATACAAATCCCAAGAACTACCAGAGAATCAAAAAAGCCAGACTTTTCAGCTTTCTGAATGATTTGCTGAAAAAAATAAAAATAAAAATAAAAAATCTGACATCTTAGTAAAGACATGTCCTCAATTAGTTCCAAGGGAGTAGACAATCATTTTTATTTTACCAAAAAAACAAAATAATTTATTCTTTACAAAGCCATCACTGTTTCATACTCTATTCTTTATGTATCATAGAAACGTCTTTGTCTGATCTCTAGAACTGAAGTAAACTCTAAAAGGGCCTTCTTCAACCTTCATAGTTTCTCAGGGCCATCATCTCTCGGAGATTAAATGAAGTGTTGGGAGCTTCCTTCTAGAGGGATTGTTTTTTCTTCTATAATTTGTTAAGAAAAAAAATTATCAAACCATATGATAGAGTTAAGTTCTTTCTACGGGTAACACATTTTTTTTTTTTTTAGAAGAAGAAAAACCCCTTGAGACTTGCGTCTCATAAAAATTAACCCTTCCAATTCAAAATCTTAGAGCTCACAAAGAGAGGGAATAAATATTATCCTCAGTTTCCTAACCATTATGCTAGCACTGGTAGGATTGAAATTCTTTTCAAAATCCCCTTGTCACTTTTCTGGCCTGTAAGTTATGTTTGCACCCAATTTAATGGGAAAAAGGCTAAATTTTTTAAGAATAAATAATAGTGAAGTCTTACCCCCAAAAAAAAAATAGTGAAGTTATCAAGTTTATTATTTAGTTGTGCATTAACTACTGTAACTTACTTATACCACCTTGCTTTACAGTTTCTACATGGGTTTACCAGTCTAAAATTTCCCAAAATTGAAACTCTTTCTTTGGGGTTATGACCTTTCAAAGTTTTAGCATTAATTTCTCTCTTTCTTTTCCCTGTTGCAGAGTAAGATCACTGGTTCGACTTCGGAGAAAATCCTTGATTCAAAGGTCATGACTTGTGACAACGAGGGTGAAAAAAATTATTCTAAATTATTCTTTAAGTCCTCTTCCCCCGGATTCAAATCGTCTCCTCCCTGTACTTCAGGGAGGAGACGCGGCGACCCCAGTGGATGGTCGCCACGTGGAGGTCGGATGAATCTGACCCCTCCGTTCGGGCCGACACTCCCTTGTCGGCTCGACTTGTCGACTCAAACGAAGGGATCGGATTTATCTGACCTCCACATGGCGACCATCCACTGGAGTTGCCGCCCCTCCTCCCGAATCTCAGGGAGGAGACGATGTGGATCCCTCTCTCTCTCTCTCTCTCTCTCTCTCTCTCTCTCTCTCTCTCTCATGTATTTTTTTTATGTTTTAATTATCCCACTTTGACTTTGAAGCTCATATTATCAAACTGTTTGTTTGAATATTTGGGTTTACTTGTTTCAGACGTTGAGACGTTTAGACCAGAATAGAGAAGCAGCAAGGAAGAGCCGACTGAGAAAAAAGGTGGGTCAGCTTCATTTGAAAAATCTCAAAATCTAGCTAAAGAAACGAACAAATACACAGGTTTTTAATTTTCTGTTGTACCCATTTCGCCATTTATCTTCTTCTTCTTAGTTCTAAGTTCCAAAAAAATTTATATTTTTAACCATTAAAATATAAATATACCTTTCTGGGCAGGCTTATGTACAGCAGCTAGAGTCTAGTAGGATAAAGCTTACTCAACTAGAACAAGATCTTCAACGTGCCAGATCTCAGGTTGTAAAAATTGCTTTTTCTTTTTTTCTTTTTATCTTTTTATCTTTTTTAGTATGAAATATATAAATCATGCAAAAGTAAAATTTCTTATTATAATCCTTAATTATGGAAATCCTGGTATTAGGGTATGTTCTTGGGAGTTGGAGGTGGCGGTGGTCCAGGTGTAGACATCAGCTCTGGTAAATCTCAGCCTTCCAACACAAGTAACTGCTTTCTTTCTTTTTGTAAAGTTTTTATCTGAAAAGTTGCCTTAACTATTTGGTAGCTTGTATGGGACTAAATTCCCAACATTTAAGTACATAGAAAAAGAAAAATTCAACACTCTAATACAGGTGCCACAATATTCGATATGGAATATGGGCGATGGTTAGAGGATGACCAGAGGCATATGTCGGAGCTCCAGACGGGTTTGCAGGCTCACCTATCGGACGGCGAACTCAGGTTGATAGTGGACAGATACCTATCCCACTATGATGAGATCTTCCAGCTCAAGGGAGTCGCGGTCAAATCGGACATCTTCCACCTCGTCACCGGAATGTGGACTACTCCGGTGGAGCGGTGTTTCCTTTGGATGGGTGGCTTCCGACCATCCGAACTGATTAAGGTATGTTCTAATTTGATTAATCTCTCCTTAGATATAGAAGGTGGTATGTATTATAGAATTAATTATATAATACATTATGACATATGTAATTGTTTACTATGATTTATGGTATTTATTTATATTTAAAATAAATTAATATAATTTAAAATCTATAAATAGATTTGAAGGTATTTATTATTATTGTGATAATCTATTATTACTTCTTTATGTCTAGTGTCGCTAAACAATTATTATTTGTTATACATAATTTATTTTCTTAAATGATTTTTCATAAATAACTGATAAACATAAATATAAATTACACCAAAGAAAACCCAATTGACGAAATAGTAAAATGCATTGGAAAATGGTGGTGGACAGATTTTGATGGCACAGTTGGACGCATTCACGGAGCAACAGTTGATAGGCATATGTAGTCTGAAGCAGTCATCGCAGCAAGCGGAGGAAGCGTTGTCGCAGGGGCTGGAGCAGCTCCATCAGTCTCTTGCTGACACCATCGCCTCAGATCCTCTCTCCCTCGGCACCGGAACCACCATTAGTAACGTCACTGACTATATGGGCCAGATGGCCCTCGCCCTCAGCAAACTCTCCAACCTCGAAGGCTTCGTCCACCAGGTAGGTACATGGACTCTTTCCCTCTCTTCAGTTTCTTCAAAGAAAATTCCTTTTGAAGCTTTCCTCACCTTAATTATGGGAAACCAAAATCGAACTGTTTCATGACCTAGATGGGAACCAAAAGCAGTCTTGACGTTAGCCTTTAATGCAACCTTTTTCTTCTTCTCTTCACAAGATAAAAGTTGGGGGGAAAGCCCCATTTTCTTCGTAACAGATTAACAGGGTAATGTCTATTTCGGATTTTAATCTTCTCATGTCTCTTATGCGGGAAATCTAGTGGTTATAGTTTACTGTGCACACCGATGTATTAGTATACGTACACAGTGGATGATAGCTACTGAATTTCTTCATGCCTGCATGAGGGGAATGAGAATATTTGAATCTGTCCATTTCGTTTTGGTCTAATTTCGTTAGTGACACATGAAATGTGAGAGTAAAACGGTATGATATGGTTTTGATTCGGTTCAATGTGTACAGAGTAATACGGAAATTAAACATTTTTTTTTTAATAATTTTAAAATGTTTCAGTTTGTAAACGGTTCCAGTTCAACAGTTAATCTTAACGGTTTCTTCTCTTATCTACTAGTTTTAGTGTAGAGTCTCAAGACTGAGAGAAAGACTAGGGGATTAAAAGTGAAGTTTAAAAAAAAATACGAAAAAAAAAAAATGAAAAAGAAAAAAAAAATCCTAATTCATCACATCAATATAAAATTATAAATGAATTCTTCATCGAGAATGATTTAATCAATTAATCGGTTTAAAATCCTATCAAACCGTTTAATTAAATCTTTTATTTTTTAAATCAAAGACAAATCATTTATTATATAAGAAACTTAATTATAGAAATATGTCCTTTGATACCTTCTCTGCTCATTTAATTGATCAGGTGACGTAGGATGACGGAATCGTTTTCCTTTTAAAGGCATTATTTAATGAAGAATCTTAACATGCATTTTTTTTTTTAGTGAAGTGCTTTTTATTGTATGCTTGTCACATGATTCAATTTTCAAGAGTTATTCTTTTTTATATTTTTTGATTAATATTCATGTTACATGTACTCCTTATGTGATTTTATCACCATTGGTACTCTATGGATTACACACTCTAATAGTAAGTCCCGCACTCTTGAACAATGATAGGATCCATGAAGAGTTCATGTACATAGAGATGATTCGAACTCTCATTTCATGGCTTGTTTTCCGTTCACTAAGATAATCTGTCCCTTCTATAGAATTGAATGACTATTCAGATGAGGGTTTTACGTGGATAATGAAATCAAAATTTCATACTAATCTAGTAAACTAAGCTTGATTGGTGCCTTTTGTCCCCACATTGTCAAAAAACTTGGTCAGGAAATTATTACAAAAAAAAAAGAAAAAAAAAAGAGGGTATGTAACGCTGTCGGTGTAGCCAGCACTCATGCTTTAGAAGTGCACGTGGCAGTGATTATGGAGTCTAGTTCTTCTCCCCCCACATGGGGTACTCTAGATTTTTACATAAATCGTTACCACTTTTGTGGTGTGGAATCCATCTTGAGAGTGTCTCATGGAAATGTACCAATTGGGGAGAAAATTTAAACTCTGAGATTATTATGTCCGTAGGGAGCAGGGGATGGAAGAGAAAATAAAGAAAAAGTCATGTCAGGAAATTTTTTTTTTTTTTTTTTTTTGGGGGGGAGGGGTGTGCAAGCTCCCATGAGATTTAAAAGGATTTGGATGGATCTCTAGTCAGTCGTGTATAGCATTGTTCATAAAAAAAATCCCACCACACTATCATATTCATACGTTTTATCTCTCATTTGTGATCATGTTACTGGGGTACCATTTTTTGTGCCATATTGGTGGGGTGAGAGTGATTCCCCACAATGGTATTGTGGGAAAAAAAAAATCTCTCCTAAAACATAAAAGATTGCCAAAATAAAAAATTGAACCCTCTAAAACACTATGATCCCTAAATCTTTTTGAAAAATCGGAACATCTCAATCAGAAAAGGATCGTAAGAAAAGGACCCAATCCCATGGCATGATGGTGCCAACTTTTGACTAAAAACTTTAATTTTAAAATAAAAAAAAAAAAAGAAAAGAAAAGAAGGAAGAGAATGTAATGGTAGACCTAACAACAAAATTAAAATATCCAAATTACGGATTATTAATTCGACATAATGTACCTTTTTTTTTTTTTGGATTCATTATTGGAAGAGTTCAAACCCCACAAGTAAGACGACTTAATATGTAGGTTTCAACCGTTTGAATCCCGGCAAACATGTCTCACTCAGTTTGAACTTGTCTGATTCTTCTCTCTCTCTCTCTCTCTCTCTCTCTCTCTCTCTCTCTCTCTCCCCTTTTTCTAACTTAATAATTAACTTAGAAGACTTATTGTTTTTCTGTGAAAATGAATGACACTGTAGGCTGATAATTTGAGGCAGCAAACACTTCACCAGATACGCCGGATTCTGACTGTCCGACAGGCAGCACGATGTTTTATGGCGATGGGCGAGTACTACAATCGGTTAAGAGCCCTTAGTTCCCTCTGGTCAACCCGTCCTCGAGAGTAAAGCTCTAACCCTTTCATACTGCAATTTTCAATTACAGTCACAATTAAACATTAAAAAAAAAAAATAGCCACAATTTATAATAGAAAAATTTTACTTAAAACAAACCCTTATTACAATTACATGATGCAGTAAGGTCTATTTACTTTTAGAAAACTGTCGACTGCTTATTGAGGTTAGAAACCAATAAATGTACATTAAAAAGAATTAATTATAACTAAATATTGTAACAATCCTTTATTCAACTCTGTTGAGGTCTATCTATCTAAAGAAAAAAAACTTTTAAAAACTCGTTACATTGAAACGCACCCAATAAATTGTCTTCCATATATATGTTTTCTTTGTCGAATATGAATCTGGTTTGATACTTATATTTTGAAACTAAACCAATGTAGCCAATACAGGAACATAATCGGCGATGATAGTTCCTACCAAACTACCAAAGAGTTGCAGATGGTCCAAGCTACCCACCCTCAATTTTCAAACTACTGACCGAGACCCCATTCAGAACCCAATTGTCTGTTTGAGCAAGCAAAACAACATGGAAATCTCCTTTGTTCCATTGCCATTGGATTCATCAGGTTATACAAAAAGGGAGAGAGAGATAGAGATGTTTCTTCTTGTCTTTATATATATATATATATATATATATATATATATATATAGAGAGAGAGAGAGAGAGAGATATTTCCATTATAATATGTTAACATGTAAATGTAATTAATCAATTTCATTTTTCATATAAAAGCTCCTAATAATCTATTTTGGCCTTTTTTTATTTTTTTTTATTTTTTTTGGGGTGGGGGGGACATGAGCATACGCTTAAGGGGGTCATTGTATTTTATAGGTTCTAGAATATAATATGAAAGCTTAAAGCAAACCGAAAGTGAATTAAGGGAGGGAGTGATAGGAGGAAAATGAAATGTGGTTATTCCTTTTCATGAATGGGTTATGAGTAAAGGTCTTAAACGGAACGGTTTTGGATTGACGGTATAATTCTGGTTTAGTTCGACGCATAAAGAGGTAACGTCAAAATATTATTGTTCATTAAATGGTTTTAAAATGCTGACCAAAGGCAATTATTAATTAACTTTGGTTTAACGGTTCTAAATGGTTTATATTAACCATTTTCTTTGTCAAATGAGGGGATAGAGATGTTCTCCAAAGCAGAGCCTTCGTCGAGGAAGATGAGGGACAGAGATGGAGAGTTGGGGTCAACGCGAAAACAATATTTAAAGAGAAACTCAAAAGCCCGAGAAACAATAAAAATTGAATAGTTGAGGCTAAGACTGCCATTAGAGTTATGAGAATCGAAATCCTTGAGGCAAAGCCATTGTTTATCAAAAGCAATTGTTTATCAATTTTAAACGATTTAATCATTAATCGGTTCAAAGTTGTATGTAATCATTTGATTAAACGGTTTTTTTAAAACTAGAATCAAACCATTTATTAATCGGTTTAATGACTATGATATAAACAATTCGGTTCGATTTCTGTAAAAGTTTTTCATTTGTTTTGACGTCCTCAATTTGTGAAGTTGGGATTCATTTCCTTAATCTGAGTTTATGATATGATTTTAATTATGTTTAATCAAGCAGTGACTCACTATCAAGAACTTATTGTATGCTGTAAAGAGAAAGCTAATTAATAAGGTGTTGCTGAATTCAAACATATGAGCTACATGTCTAGACTATAAAGATAGGATTCTGAAATATTATTATTTTAGTTCATGCTAAGTATGTATGGTTTAGGGTCTGTTTGATAAAACTTTGGATTCCAGATTCTATGGATTCTGGTTCCCAGGGAACCATTTTGGAGTAGAAGTGCGTTTGATAAGCTCGGTTGGATTCGAGCTCCCACAAAGTGCACCGGATTCAAAATGGTTTCAGAATCTAAAATTTTGGAGTAACTAATATTTGCTCCAACGTATTGGAGCAAGTTTTTAGGAGAAAAAAGAGTTTGATTCTCACTTGACTCTCACTTGATCACCACTACCACCACCCACCACCACTGCCGCACCACCACCACCACCGCCGCCACCACTACCACTGCCACCACCACCCACCACCACTTTTCTAGACTTTGATTGGGGGATAGTGTTTATCAAACATGTTCTGTTTCAAAGATACTCTAAAATCCATTCCAAAAAATGTGTTATCAAACATGTTTTTACTCCCAAATAATCCTGAAGTAGTCAGAAATATAATCCAAATTCTGAACCGGAGTTTAAAACCCAGAGCAAAAATTTTATCAAACAGGCCCTTAAAGTTTAGTATGTAGTGTGGTATAAATGAGATTCTTCATTGGCACATAAGTTGGTAAAGTTATGTTTGGAACCTTTAAACTTAGAATAGGATTTAAGCGATGTAAGAATGCTCCACATTGTAAAGGTAAATCTGTAACTGACATAAATTTATGATGGAAGATACCTTATGGAATAAAAAGGAACGATCTGAATTGTAAGGTCATGGACAAGTAGGTTATCTTAAAGCATGATAGTAAGGAATTCGATACTTTAGTAGGTGGTTTGGAAGCATAGCTTGAGGTTAATATAAATAATGAACTATGTGGCTATTATGAAAAATGTTATTGCATGGGCCTGAGTTGTGATTTTTCTCTCTTGGATTAATATTGTTTAATGATCGTGAATGCAAATATATAAATGTAGGAGTCATTTTAAAGATTTGGTTATTGTCGTTATATATAAGAGAAATAATGAACTGTTACGAGGTTTCAAATAAATAAGGCATGATATTGTTATGCAAAGTGTGAAAGCATGAACTTGAAAATGGTGGAACCCCTCTTGAGACAGATTTGGAGTATTGTTTGATTTATTAAAATGCAAGCTAATGGGCAGTAGAAAGATCTACGTAAATGTTGTATAGTGTATGCTAGCAAATGAGGCATTATAAGTCCATCTATGTGAACAGATTGGATATGTTTATTGTGGTGCTGGAATGATAATTGTTTTGTCTGGATAATCGAAGTATGTTCGGGTTTGAGTCAAAATTGGAAGCTTAAACCAGGCTTATAGTGAGCTACATGAACTTAGGAGATGCTTGACAAGTTAAGAACATGAAAATATGTATAACTTATTTTGATATAAAGAGCTTGAAAAGTAGTAAGATTTTAAAGGAAATAGGTTAATATAAGCAGAACTGAACTGTAAAGAAGAGTTAAGAGTTGAAATGAAAGGAACATGAACTGAGATGAGATAAATTGACCAAAGACGGAAGGAATGGAACTCAAAACCACTAGTTTAACATCAGCCTCACGTGTGATGTCACGGGATGAGTCAACCGGCAGGGTACAACTAGGCAATACACGTAGATTAACCCGGTGAGTCCATTGTACTGTTCCACATGAAAGAAACGAATGAAAAACAAAAATGGAACGGGAACCATTGGTTTGACATCAGCCTCACATGTGACATCACAGGATGAGTCAACTGGTGGGGTGCAACTAGTCAATACATGTAGATTAACCCGGTGAGTTTATTGCACCATTCCACATGAAAGAAATGAATGAAAACAGAAATAGAATGAGAACCATTGGTTTGACATCAACTTCACGGGGTGAGTCAACTGGTGGAGTGCAATTGGGCAATACACGTAGATTAACCTGGTGAGTCCATTGCACTACCCAACATGAAAGAAATGTAAGAAAAGTAACCGTTGCAAGGTAGAACCCATGAGAAAGCCTATAGCGGGGTGTATCTAGGCAAGAAACGTAGACTAACCCGGTGAGTCCAACATACTACCTGATATAAAAAGAAAGGAAAAGCATGGAAGGAAAGTGAAGATATAAAGGAAATGCCAGATAAACCCTAAGAATGGACAGGAAGTGAAATTAAAGCTAAGCTAAGACATGAATGGACTATAATGAATGTAAGAAAATCTATGGCATGAATGTGGTGTTAGAACTTAAAGCATGTTTAATGATTCTATATGTATGAATGCATGTAGCCTTGCCAGGTTGATATTTTTCTTCACTGAGCCTTGGCTCATTCCTTTACGTTTGACTGTTTTACAAATGCAGAGACAAAGGAACAAGCAGATAGGTGAAGACTGGAAGACCAAGGTTTAAAATCTCGAGTTTCGGAGGAGTCTCGGCCTCCTCCGAAACCGAGATCTCGGTGAGATCTCGCCGAGATCTCGCCGAGACTATGCATTTTGTCCGAAACAGCTTAAAAAAAATGTCTCGGTGGCCAAAATGCCTTTTTTAAGTCTCCAACTTTAGGGGAACTTTATTTTTACATACATAAACACATTTAGAGTATAAAATTGTAAAAATAATGACCATTTGTGGTTGTTTGGGTTTACACCCATGTTTTCACAGTCAATGCTGAAGTCTGTTGTTAATTTAGGTTAATATTAGCTATTATATTCAATCAAATATGACAAATGAGACAATAACATAATGCATTAGGGGAAAGAGAAACAAAATTACACTTCATTATAAATCATTACATAATTTACATCATAGTTCAAAATTCAAATATTCAACATTGAATGATCCCATAGTCCCCATGTGCCTATAGTCCACAATTCCACAATCCTTATACAGATACAATGTCTAGTAATACGTAGAGTGTCGTGGATGATCCATCCTACTATCATCATACATCTGGGAAAGTTGTCGACGCAAATTGTCTTCCAATTGAGCAACATAATCTTCCCATGACATTCTTGATGCAAAGTAGTTCCCGTAGTCTTGCACATGATTCATAAATATAACATCAGTAGCCGTCCGAAGGATACCAATCTTTGGGAAGAATGGAAAAACTTCAAGTAGTACTGGGTGCGTAGAATCTTGCGGAAGTACCGATGGAATGGAATAGAAGTTGGTTGATCCACTATGACTCCCGTGTATGTGCTCCCGCATCCGAACCATCGTCGAAAGAAGAACCATATGCAGTCGTAGTGGGATGGGGGACCGAAGTTGATATCAACATAATCATTTGAGGTGTATGTTGAACCGGTGCTATATCCGAGGAAAGTTCCACTGCTCATGTCCACCGCAAGAATCGCTATTCTCCTCCACACTCAATCCTCGTAAGCCACTAGAGAGGCTATTAACATCGGCGTCCATCATGCTACTACAATCAGCATCTTCATCATGTTGAGAATGGGAATGATGTCGAGGCCTACGCGAATACGAAGTTGGTCTACGTGATGAGGATGGCGCATGTGCACCATGGTCATCATCCCGTGTTGTATGAGTGTACCTTGGCTCTCCCCGGTGTATCTAACAGGTGATGCTCGTGGCTCGGATCAGCCCCAATATTGACAAAAGTGGCTCGACCCCCACCCCCATGATCACTACCACTAGCTCCACTACCACTCCAACTCCACTCGGGATCTTACCTGGATCGGGCCGCCAGGAGGGTCAAATGGCACGGGTGACCGTGTATGGACTCGACCCTCTTCCGAGGCTAAAAACTCGTCGACATCAAGTATCCAAATGGCTGGCCAAATGGGAGTCGGGCATCCCCCCGGGCTCGTCCCATCAGGGTACTCCCTCGTCCCGCACCCACTCTACTAATGGATCTTCCTCTTCGAGTCAAGCTGGAAGATGTTGGCGAGCTCGAGCGGGGTATCATCCTCCTTATCAAAGAACATGTTTTGCACCCTCAGCCTCATGTTGTAATGCACAAAGATCAAGTCATTTAGCCGTTGGGAGCCAAGTCGATTCCGCCCCTTTGAATGAATGAGGTTGAAAGTACTCCGGGTCGCTCACAACCGATGCAGAGCATGTTTGAGCTAACACTCTACTTGCTATCTTCTTCGAGAGCGGTGCATCTTTACCATACAACACCCACCATTCAAGCCGCATAAGAACAATAGCATATTTTAATTTCGTATGTCATTTAAATGTAATACATAAAACATAAGATAATTTAATTTCGTATGTCAATTAAACGTAATACATACACGGATCACTTTTGTCACGTCCCACCACCGCAAACGGGAACCCAAAACTCCCACGGGCTTCCCTAAAGGTTTTAATCTACACACAATCGAAAACTTATAAATATTTGCAATTACAATATATAGTTGAAGCACATATTTCCAAAGAATTGAAGCACACAACTCACCTCTAGGTTTGCCAATGCCCGTGCTTGGGGATCTAGCTCCAACTTTGCAACCATTAGCTTTGCTGCCTCAATGAGTTCCTAGTTCATCCCAAGTACATGCGTATATTGGTACTTGGGGTTCAAATAGTATGCTGAAATATTTGACAGTGGACACATGGTTAAAACAAATAAAAATTATATTGGTACATAAGTAACACTAAAGTAAATACATCATCAAATTTACTCACCAGCCTTATGCAATGGATGCATGAGTTGGCTTTCCCATCGGTCATTGATGATCTTTATATAATTCTTATAGCCACGTGGTATCAAAGCTTTAACACGTACTTTCAATGCGTCCACAAAGCAAAGATAAAGAAGTGGCATGGTTGGTTTTCGCCAAGATCTACCAATCTCAACACCTGTACTACAGGATGCAACACCCTTACTACCACCTTCACATTTTGCCAAAATTCGGCCAGGCGATGGTACTGCGGCTTCCACTCCCGGGGGTGTAGCCGATTGTCTCCACGAAAACCAATCCTCGGATGCAAACATCGATCCGAGTCCGGCCATCTTCGCCTCAAAGCTCTTCAATGCTATGAAGTTCGTAGCGAATCTGGTGATGCCTGGTCTGACCAAGTCCCCCCCACATCTCTCCCTGAGCATGTTCAAGGAATAACCATGGTTGTAGATGAAAGTGGTTACTTGTAAGTGGTTACTTGTCTTGCTTGCTCAACCACTCTCTTGACTTTACTTATCTTGCCCATGTCCTTCAACATCAAATCAATACAATGGGCAGCACATGGAGTCCAGAAGAGATTGTAGTCGGGATTGTTCATTAACATCTCCCCCGCCTTCTTAAAATTGCTGCCGTTGTCCGTCACAATCTGGACAACGTTCTAAGCTCCCACCTCAACCACCACCTCTTGCAACAGCCCATAAATATAATTCGCATCTTTTACTTCACCGATGCATCAACGGACCTAAGGAACACCGTCCTCCCATCACAAGAAACCATGAAGTTGATGATGGACTTTCTCGGTAGGACCAGGTCCAACCATCACACATAATAGTTACTCCGAAATCTTCCCAATTCCTCTTCCGGCTTAGAATCCGGGTCTTGTAATTCCTTCTTATGTTGAGGCAAATAATGAGTCATTAACTCATATTGATTTGGCCCTCTAACCCCCCGTACCGCCTCAAGAACCGCATCTAGCATGCTCCGAAAGAAAGGGCTCGTGGTGGCGTTTTGTCGGGATGCCATGATAAAACGACCACTTAGAGTAAGAATACCCTACCGACCCCTATTCTTTCCCCCCAAACATTGCTTTTTTTTTTTTTGCTTACTACCTTGCTTCGTAAAGATCGCGGGATCTTGCTCTAGAACTTGAACATAATCATCCCGTCCCCGTGGCACCGTGTTCTTCCCCTTCTACTCGTGATCTAGAAAACCAAAGAACCAATCCCTTTGCTCCGCTCTCGTGGCTCGAGCTCAACAAATCCACTACCACCGCCACCCGCTCCGGATGTACCTGCTCCCGTCCATCTCCTCTCTCGCATCCGATCTAAGGGTTTCTCTACTAGCCATTGCCGCATGACGCATCTGTCTTGCCTCTGCCTCTGCCTCTGTCATATCTTCTACATCCCATCCCTCAACCTCATGTTCCTCACTGGATTCTGGTGCGGTGCCTCGAATTGCCTCTTCAAATTGTTGTTTTTCTCTTTTCATTGCTGCCCTCCTCTGCCTCCCTCCCCTCAACTGTTCACCTATGGCCCCGGATATCTCCACGAGGACACTGCGGGCATTTGGAAACATCTTTGCCCAATCCACTCAAGTGTTGCTTCCGGTCTTGTGATGCCGCCAGATCAAGCTTCTTCCCACAAAAATTACACTCGGGTCTTCTTCCTATCACCCCGAAGGGTAGTCGCATACCGCCATGCAGGTCGGGTTCGGGAACCGGTACCGTCGCCCCCATCGCCCGCCCCGTAACTTGGTCTCGACATAATTTCCAAGCACAGTTTCATAGAAAACACAAACTTCAATAACCTTACAAACTTGAACACAGTAGAAATTACATTTCAAAATTTTTCTCATATTTTAAATGCGATCAGAACATTTTTCCTTATTTTTCCCGATTTTATAGCATTTTTAATCAATTTTAAATTAATTTTTAATTGCTGAAAATTATTTTTTTAATATAAATAATTCAAAAAAAAAACATACAACAACTGAAATCGAAATCTGAAATCGTAGGACAGTGAATCGGCCAACGGTGATTAACATATAAATAGGTCATCATCATCAAATGAGTAATAATAATTAATATTTTAAATTTTAATTGCTGAAAATTCATTTTTAAATGCAAATAATTGAAAAAAATACCTACAACAATCAAAATCGAAAACTGAAACCGTGAGCTTGTAGATCGGGCTCACGTAACTAACATATAAAAATTTCATCACATTCTAGAAAAAAAAATTTTCTCCCCTTTGTAGTCTCATGTAAAAATTTCATTTTTCGACAAGAAACTTACCTTCAACAGTTGATATGAAGCTCTTACAACAATCCCCGCAGTCCGAAGCACCACTCGTAGCAATTTAGAAGTCCAAACAAAAAAAAAATGGGGAAGAAATGAAGAAATGAAGAAATGAAGAAATTTAAAGAAAATATCAGAGGGGACTGTTCTCGGTCGAGTTCTCGACCGAGAACAGACCCTCTGTCTGTTTATAAAGGAAAAAAAAAAACAAAAAGCAAAATCTCGCGAGATCTCGCCGAGATCTCGCGAGATATAGCGAAAAATAGCGAGATCTCGCGAAATCTCGCGAGATCTCGGCGAGATCTCGGCGAGAATAGGTAAATGCCGAGACGAAAATGGTTATCGCCTCTGTTTTCGTCTCGGCTAGTGTCGAAACCAGCGAAATCGGCGAGATCTCGCCGAGATTTCGCCGAGATTTTAATCCATGTGGAAGACCAAGTGGGGAACTTATCTCCCTTGGCACTATTTTGTTTTAACTTGTCAATGGATGTATCTTTTTGTAAAGAACGCTTGTTTTGTAAAGAACTTTATTAGCCACCAGATAATATTTTTTGTAGATGTAGGAGTCTTCCACTGTTAATGTTAAGATGGTGTTATGGTCTATCTTGTGTATGGTTTACAAGAAACAAAAATTTTCTAGCAGGTTTTTCTATAAGGTTATATGGTTAAATTTGGCTTGACCACCAATCCGAACCCAACCCTGGGTTGGCTCCCTACAGGGGCAAACCCGACCTTCCACCATCAATGCCACATTCTATAAATATACTAAGTTTCGTAAATGATCCTTCTTTTTTGCATAAACTCTCTACAGTCACACTAACACCCCGAGCTCGTATTATTATATTGAGCTAGTTATCTGTTTGTACTCGGAAGTGACTTTGGCATTGGAGTGGTCCTAGGGCACGACAACCCAACCTCCTGTGCATTGTTTTTTCTTTGGAGGCAGGCCAATCTTTTGCTCCCAAAAGGACGGTTTGATTTCCTAGTGCAACAAGTACATAAATGCCTCATATGTTGTACCTTCTCTTGTTCCTCTCGTTCAAAACCTCACCAAGCTAGAGTTTCGGTATGACCAGCTCCAACAACAAAAGTTAATTATCACACTTACCTGACCATAACACATTCTCAACCTCCATGCCCATGCTAAGAGAAAAATAAAAAAGAACACAGTTTGAACAAAATTATCCAAATACATCCATTCTGCATTTTCCGCCTAAAAACCTGTCTTATTATGGACTTACTCCTGATTCATTTATGACGATCTAATATCAAAACCTATCTCAATTACTCCATTAAAGCATGCCTTATACTATTTTTTTTACTTTAGCTTCGGATTCCTTAGCCTGTTGGTTCGTTGTAAAACATCACTGGGGACTCTTTTGAGACTACTTGATGTCCATGTTGGTTTATAACTATAGTTACCGAAAAGACTTTGCTCTACCCCGGGATAAGAAAAGTAAGTGGCCATAAACCAACTCACGTGTCTTTTTTGTAAAACCAAAAAAGAAAATGCTTCCATAAGAAACCATGAAAAAACATATTCAAACTAGATCAAAATCAGTTCGTAGTACTTTTCACTAGAGTTGGGAAGTCAGAATTTCAGAATCCAGGTCCTACACATTAGAGGGGCCTACCGTAGAATAGATAGAAGGCTGTTCTGTAATCCATACCATACAAGATGGACTGCAACAACACCAACTCTGATCCCAACTTGTATACATGACATAATCGTACTAGATGATCAATACACTGACAGTAACACCTTATCTAACACTCGCCCATGATAGTTTATCTGCATTGTACCCAAACCCAAGTAAGAACTCCTACAAATGAGGGAGGGAGAGAGAAACAAGTTTGATTAGTTCTCTACAGACTTGGTGTGGTGGGAATCAGGCTACAGATTGTCTAGTTCTGGGACTGGCATTTGTTAAATTTTGATCAGGCCCAGCTGAAAAACTGGCCGAACAACAAGAACAACCTAGCTTTTTTTTTCAACAGGTATCCAGACCTTTGGCCTGACTAATCCCGCAGGCCCATACTGACACAGCCGCATGGACTGGATCATTCCAAGGTTGAATGAAAACCATTCCACTTGCACCCATAGCAGGAATGAAAGAGCACTTAACACCCCATGTGAGTGGCCCCAAGGCAGTGAGTCGTCAAACTCAATACCTTCTGCTTCTTGAGGCGTAGGGTCCTTGTCGACTCAGCTACCCCCTTGGGGTTCCTTGCCAATTAATTCCCACCACCTCTCCTCCCCCCTAAAGTTTTCAAAATCGAATTGAAATAGGTGGAATTGGGTTATTCAATCAAGAATTAAACTGATTCAGATCTGACAACCGATTCTGGGTTTTACAACCACGGCTGGAAAGGAATTGATGCAACCTCCGGCGGCCTCACCGAAGGGAATAACTTCCAAGACAAACAACATGGCTATAGAAAAACATGCAATGCATTTCTTGCCATAGCATTTTTCTATTTTTAGTCATCGGTTAAACTGTCAGATTGCAAAAAAAAAATAAAGAAGAAGAAAAAGGGAATGTGTCAATATATTTCACAATTTTCTAACGATGGACCGGTGTCAAACCTGCGCTATGACATAGGAATCTGAAATAAAAGAGTGTAGTGTAAATAACAAACTAAGATTGGATTCCAGATGTAGATTAATGATAAAATGACCACAATGAACCAGATAAGAAAAAGTATTCCATGGCAGGGTTCTGACAAAAGAAATTCCAAATTCGTAGCCCTAGTTTTTCCTTCCAAAATTGCCCTATCCTCTTTCTTTCCTGTCTCCCATTCCTGCACATGCTTTCAGAGTTCCCATTCTTCTCCGGCGATGGGAGCTGTCTTGCAGCAATAATCATCCTTTCTAGTAGAACAGAAGATAACACATCAGAACCCCTGCAATCACGGTGACCCTCGTCATCATAATCGCCATCAAATTAGAGATTATCCCACGATCCAGAGAATTTCCTTTTTTTTCTTTTACTAGACCTAAAAATTCAATTTTAGACCAAAATGAAATCTGGGATATCTAGGTTCTGAGGGTTTGAAACTTTAGAGGGTGTATTGTAAACCGGTATTACAAACAAGCAAAACTCTGATGGGTCGAATAAG